>CM029535.1:32467703-33211614 GCA_017141395.1 Laodelphax striatellus | reverse complement strand
CTAACAGCTCTCAATGTCCGTGATTATGTTTTTCCTGGCCAATTAAGTGATGCAACCCAGTACACTCCTTTAGTTTACGGCCTCCTATTTTTAATCACTGGCAACTATCCCACGGTTGATGAATGGTGGCTTAATAATAACTATAAATCAAAGGGAACCAACTAAAGATTGTAAAGTATCAACATCTATAAGGAAATTGATCAGCTATATAGTGTTGATCTACGAAACGGTTGTACACGAAAATAAGTCATTAATTTTGAGAAATCTTGTAACAGAGTAAGTCATTAATTTTGAGGAAAGTTGTTGGGTATTGGTTGTGCTTGAAACTTTTGTTTATTTGGAGTTTGTTATTGGAATAGGGTTAGATTGAATAGAACTTTGTGTAGGAAATTTCGATTCCATGTAGTTGTGTTTGTAACAGGAATGAAGTGAGGAAATCAAAATTTTGACATTGGGCTTTAGTAGCTATGTTGTATGCATCTAATAAAAATTTAGATGGTTTTATGAGAGTGTTATAGCCTCATATAAAGCATAGCCTACTATATTGAGCCTACTATAAAGCCTACTATAAACTGAAACTATATGGCTACATTAATTCATAGAGCTGCAATGCGGAAGAAACATTTGAATTGCGTTTGTTTTCAATTTTCCATTTTGAACAAACTCTATTTGTGAATTGTAAAAAATTGAACTGTTGAATGTTTGATACTTTTGTAGAATAATTCGTTATAATTCATGTGTTTTCTTTCATTTTCAGGTGAGTTTCAGTTTGTCAATTCAGTCTACCAATTTTTCGCAGAATTTAACGTAAGTAAACCACACAAAACACTTGTTTACCGAAAAATAATTAAGTTAAACGCAGTTATCTCACCACTATCATATCAAAACTGTATATTTAGCTGTGTTTGGTTAGTAGTGGCGAAGCGTGGTATACTTATTTGGTCATCGCCGGGTATATCAAATAAGATAGTATACCACGCTTCGCCACGGTTGGTTAGTATATGTCGAAACGTGAAAACTGAAAGTATAAAACAAAGGTAATTAGAGTTCCATAGGTGTAATTTTATAGCTTCATTTCATAGCTCCAATTTCATAGAAAAAATGTAAGTAGTCAGGAAACAACTGGTTTCCTATACTGAACAACTAGTTCCCTATAAAGTTCTTACTAGTTCGATATTAGCTACAAGAAGTCACAGATCCTTCACAGGTCATCAAGTAAACATCATCAAGGAAGAATCTAAACTAAATGCCAACTCGTAGTTGAAGAATGTCGTTCCATCTCAACTTTTTCTACCTATTGCTCTGCCTCCTCATCCTCGAATTCTTCCTTCTTTCCCTCTCTTTTTGTTTTGTATCCTTTTTCTTCTTCTCCTTGGTCTTATTTATCTTCTGCTTATTAAATTTTCCTACCACTTTCCTCTCTTTCTCTCCTTTTTCATGGTGATCTCTGATTTTTTATTTCCACTGCTTTCTATTTTTTTGACCCTTTCTCCATCTCACTTTTTCTCCCCATTTTCTTTCACTTACTTGTTCTTATCTCCGGATATTTCTTGCTTTGAATATTTCTTTTTTCATTTATGATCATCTTTCTCTGCTCTATATTCTCCAATTCTAAGTCTTCCTTTTCCTATTCAGTATCTGTTCCTCTTTGTTCCTATACGTCATCCTCTTCGAGTTCTTTTGCTTTCTTCATCAATCTTCTTATTCCCATCTCACCCCTTCATTCGTTTTCTCTTATCATTTTCCACAATATATTGACTATAATTCATAATATAAACAATAATTCTATAATATAATTTCATCAATTCTTACCTTCATTCTATCAATTCAATGCTTCCTTTCTTTCTTATATTTTCTCATAACTTGTTCGTTGTCTTCATCCTCACTTCTTCTTCCTTTCCTTCTTGTTTCTCTCTTCCAAATAAGTTGATTGATTCATTCACTAAATAAAAAACATTTAATTGCAGTGTCGGTCATCCATCCGAGAGCGGTCTTGAATGTTTGTTTCTTAACCACATGATTACTTAGCAACCGCTCTCACCGAGTGACCACTGATATAATAAAAAACATTTAATTACATTGAAATAACACCAAATAAAATAAAATATTTTATATTTAAAATAAATTTTTATATTTATATTTATTAATAACACCATTGTGGATGTTATGCTCAGCTCAGGTTACCTATTTTATTTTCGGAAATTGACTGACCACGGTCACTACAGTGATTGTGATCAGTAAAAGATGAAAATATAATTCTTCAACTTCTGACACAGTGCTTCTGTGCTTGCTTCAATGATTCTAGTACTTTATAATGTTCTTCTATATATTCTTCTTCTTTGCTTCATAATGTTTTTCTATATTCTACTTCTATTCTAGTGCTTCATAATGTTCTTCTACTGTATATTCAAAATCTATTCATTTGAACGTCCACCGTTGGACATGTTCTTCTCTCTGTGCAGACCTTCTTTACTTCCTTGTTGCAGAAGAATATTTGTCTTGCTGTGTGTTTATTTCTACAATCGAGAACAAATGCTGCTAGAAGTTAATGTTTATAGTGCAACTGGTCTCACTGCTTCCGTCACATTGTAGACTTCAGTTCAACCAGTTCTTTAGCCGATCTCCTTTTCAAGAAAATACTACTCGCTCGCTCCTGTTTTGAATTTTTAAATACTGATCGCACTTTTTCCTTCTGGTTCCTTGTCTTTTCTCTTTCGTTTGCTTCCTCTTTGACCTCTTCTAGTGAAACTTTCCTCTCTAAGTTTTCATTTTTCTTTGATTCTTACTTGTTACATATCCAATTTTTTTACATATTGAATTTGATTTGAGAAGGTTATGTTTACACTAACAATTCATCACAAATTTCCACTTCAGTAACCTAATTCCTTATGTTTTGGAATCTTATAAAATTTAAAAATAGCGAGCTTACACTATAAGTCAAATGTTAGTTTATGTCCAACATAATTATTTTGTTTAATTATAAAATTCACTCTAATAAGCTAATCACATGTAGATTATCTATTTTAAATCCGAAAAGGTTGATACACAAAACAGAATATTAACAAGAAACAATTGAAAATATCCACAAATATTGGATAAGACTTAAGTAATGCATACGAAAAGTTACTACAGCTGATCTGTCTGCTTAGTGTGAATTCGCCATTTCCTAGTATTTCTGGGCTTCTAGGTTTCATGAAGCAGGCCTTAAAAGCTAAGAAAATTATGAGTTTCTTCATTACATTCGTGTTGTTTCGTATTAACGTAATCTTGAGCTAAAACTTGGTATTTTCTCCATTAATTTGTGGTTTGATTGAAGTAAACCTTACTGGGTGATGGTATAAGTTGATAATAGAGAAGAATATAAGATTTATTAGTAGAAAGAGAGAATCGATGTGAATTTTATTGAAGTATAGTGGCTGATGGAAAATAGGCTGATAACGGAGAATGATATTAGACGAATAAGTAGAATTGATATGACGAATGAAAAAGGAGATATGGATCGAATCTAATTTGAAACGTAATAGTCGCCAACAATAATGATTTTGCCAAGCTCTATTTCAATCGTGGAAGGTCATAATGTAATATGGGTGTCGAACAATGGAATTGCATGATGTATATTATAGTACCCCACTGACATAACTTCCTACGTATAAATTCTCTATCATAATTTACGATACACATGATTTATGTAAAGTGTTCTGTGATTTGATCAGACTATGTGTAATGAGTCGTGTATGTGTCATTGAAATGACAGAACATGATTTTGTACTCAATGATTCATTTTTAATGGCTTTTGATATTGTTTATTGGCAGATGTATTTGGTAAATTGTTTAATGTGATTGATTCTTGTATTCTGGTTTGTTTTAAAACGAAATTATTCACCTTGTAGCAGAAGAAAATTAATTCAATTCATTGCAAAAAAAAAACAGATGAATTGGTTCAGAAATCACCAAATTACATTAAAATATACAAAATATATACAAATATATCACAAAATACGTTACAATACAGTGGCAAATGGTATTTTTTGTCCAATTTACTTACGTTATTCATCGGAATCGATGTGAATTTGAATTGGGGCTGTATTTATTGGCAGCTCATGTGAACCTCTGGGACAAATTCATGTCGATAAAAACTGTCCAATTCGGAGACGTCCGTTTCGACAATACCTGGGAGACTTCCATGGTGTTCGTCTGCATTTCATTCTGTGATCATTGGTCGATCTTTACATTTCCATCATTCTTTTTTCTCTCTTCTCCTCATTCTTATTCTCCTTTTACTTCCTCCACTTCGTCAATTCAACCTTTTTCGTCATTAGAAATAGTTTTGTTTTCTTAATCCTCAATCTCTTTTCATTATCATTCTTCTTGTGTCTTCTTTTTTCTTTCTCCTATTTTTCTCTCTATTTTCCATTAATTTCTCATTTTTTCTGTTCTCTTCTTCACCATTCTCATTTCCCTGTCCTCCACACTCCTCACTATATTTTTTACTCTTCTTCTTTCATTTTCCCCCTTTTTTCTTCATTTTTCTGTTCTGTTTATTCTTTCTTTCCTTTGTCTTTTCCATTACTGTTTTCCCCGTCCTCTCCCTTCTTCTCAACGTTTCGTATCTCTCTTCCAGTATTCATTCTTCCTTTCACTTGTTCTTCACCTCTCTCATTTCACTGTTATCCTCTTCCTTCATCCCCTACCTTCGCTTCTTCTCCTTCCTTTTCTCATCTCTCTTTCGTCATCCTCTGTCGTTTTTGTTTCTCTATCTCTTTCTTCTCTCTCTTCCTTTTTAGCTACCTTCTTCTCCTCCCTCTTTTCTCTCTTTATTTTACAGCTTCATCTCTTCCCCTCTTACCTGTATTTCTTGTTTTCTTTTACCCCCTACCATTTTCACCAGTATCCAGCCGAGTGTATCTGAAATTGATGATTATGAGGGGGTTTTTTGTAGGCTAGGTCATCTCACGTCTGTCAGTCAGTTTAGGGGTGGATCGATGCGGGTCCATCCATCCATTATTGATGAGCCACTTTTTGACCGTGTCAAAGTCACTCCAGAGACCTATTCCAATGTATCTGCTGTGGGGTAGGATATTGAATCATCATTGGATAGTAACGTTAGGTGGGTCGTTTACCATGAATGTCAAAGGTAGACCGTAGTGACATCTGGCTGGACCATCCAGGAGGATTATTGAGTTTCAATTGAAATGAAATTGAGTTCGTTTCGTATTACACTAGTTACCTCCAATGCTATTTAGTGGTTTCAAAGTGTTTGAATGAATGCATTAATCACATTAATGTATTTTTATTAGCATTTTCGTCATCTTCTTGCTAGACTCTGTTACGATGTTTGAAGTTTGAACTTACCGCTTTTTGCAACAATCGATATCGCAAGTATAGAAATATGATATCTTCAAAGACATCTACTATTTCACACAAATAATATTTTATATCGTTATCTTTCTCACTCTCTTTTGGCAGGGAAGTCTTTCGGAAGGACGATCAAATTAAAAAGATCATTACTTATTTTCTCTTAAAATCACTACTGAAATAATCTAAAACATCACAGCTATGATTGTAGAAGTACATGACAGTACAGTACAGTACAGTAACGCTTTTTGCAACAATCGATATCGCAAGTATAGGAACATGATAACTTTAAAGACATCCACTATTTTACACTAATAATATTTCATCCAAATACAAATTCATATTTACATCTCATATATTTCATCTATTAACGCTCAATATTACATTTTTTATATCGTTATCTCTTTCACTCTCTTTTGGCAGGGAAGTCTTTTGGAAGGACGATCATATTAAAAAGATGATAGCTTCTTTTATCTTGAAATGACTAATGAAGTGATCTAAAACATCACAGCTTTAATTTTAGAAGTAATAATTTGAAGTGATTTTATTGAAATAATAATTTGGATGAATATTTTTCATATGATTCGTTTGAAAACAGGCACTTTACATTTGATTCTTTGATAATCTAACTTCAATGAATACACGTTCTCACCTTCAATTTTGATTTGGATTTAGTATTTGAATAAGAGAAAATGTGAGTTGGGTTTGTAGGAGTGCATGCCAATTGGTGAGGTGGTACTCCTACCTCGTAGTGTACGGTGGTTTGGTTGAGCAGTATGCTTGTTGCAAAGTGAGCAGTACCGTTAGCTTTTACTAACTTCTGCCCAGCGCTGTTACGGAGGCCAGCTTGTTGTCTTTCCTTGTTGTTGTTGTTTAATGAGATTACTTTCTTCGCGATATGCTCTGTGATTTCGGACCGTTGTTTAAGGTAGATTTGTTTTGGAATACCAGTGGATTTGCTTGTAAAGTATGGCTGGTTGCTTGCTGTGATTCGAATATTGTGAAATGTACATTACTTTGTGCTTGTGACACAAAAGTTGATTAAAGTTGATCTCCAAATGCTCTAAAAGATCAACAGTGTTAATTCGTGATTACAAGACTAAAATAGCATCAGATTGTGAGTTGCTATAGTCCGATTCACGTCAAGAAGTCAGCATTGTTTATATGAGGAGCATTGATGCCAAGTTTCATTGAGAGAGAAACAGAAAACTGCACCAAACGTGTTTGTTGGGACTGTGTGCGACAACAATGCACAGTGCGGCAACTATGCACAGTGCGAATAGGATAGAGACATCAGCAACTGCCTTGTGCTGAACAAGGATAGCAAACTCCCATCTAAGCAATGCTGACTTCTTGACGTGAATCGCACTATAGCAGGAAAAACCAACTGAATTTGATCGCCGTAAGATGTCGTCGTTTTACGAAGTTCAATTGGAATTTTGTTCTGCATTGGTTTCGTTAGATGACGTCATTTCACGGCGCTAAACTTGAAAAACCAATTGAATTTGATCGCCGTAAGATGTCGTCGTTTCACGAAGTTCAATTGTAATTTTGTTCTGCATTGGTTTTGGTAGATGACGTCATTTCACACGGCGTTAAACTTGAAATCGTTTTTCGTGCAACTGGCCGAATATGTTTCAATGTTTGGAAGACCTACATGAGCTACATGTGAACTGTGTAATGCTTTGTTAAACAACTAAAGGATTGGGGAAGATTGCATTTTTTCTATACAAGCTAGAAACCTTTTTCTCTGCAATTAATTTACACCCTTAGGAATACCATATGTCCACACTTTCTTGATGTTTGTGTGCTGTACAGCATGCTGCATATGCTTGAGCATTTTTTTTATCAATGGCTCAACAGCCCTATGTGGGCTTAGGCCTACCAGCTGGTTGCTAGTTTCACATCCACTTGACTGAATCAGCAGAGGTGAATGATCATTAACCAGGAAAGATGTGACGTGTGGTTAGCACATTGACATCTCAACCATAAGCTAGTCTTCGCAACCCAGTGATGGGAACAAAGTACTGCTGGATAACACTCTGTTAAAGAGCTGTATAGTGCAATGCAACAATTTAATATTCCTCCAAAATATAGGGAGTGACTGACTAGCCTTACTAACGATTAGCCAGGCTCCCAATGGAGGGTAATATGCTTGAGCATTGGTAGCATGCAATGCAGCGCAGAAAATCGACCAAGTGCAAACTTATCTGTATGATAATAAGACCAAAAGGAAGATCAAGAAATGAGAATGCCATACCGCTCAGAGCTCAAGATATACTTGAAAAACTATATCACTGTGATGAAACATACTGCATTATCTCGAAAACCTCGACTCCAACTCGAATACTTGACTGAAGACACACTCCAAAGCCATCTTGAGACGATGATCACGATTCTGTGGATGAAAGTCAAGCTTGACCTTTACTGTCGATTGGCGCAGACCAAGACGAATACTTGTTCTGTTATTCAATAAGCACAGTACTTATCGCACGCCGCCAAATACTCACGCCTAACTTTCAATTATTATTTCATCGGCTTGCATTCCAGAGTATTCTCAACACTCGGTCACGATTAGCCGGCCCAAGTTTTACTCCCAATTAGAATTGTGTTAATAGTAGTGAAAAGATGAGTGCATGGAGGCCAACAAGACACTAATTTATCACATTAGTTGTGGAAGTTTCTAGCAGACTTTATTTCGTCCAGTACAATACTATACTAATATTGTTGATACCATTCATTAATGTATGCCAATAATTTAGTTATAACATCAGTCTTCTATCGGGTTTGATTCCCGTACCGTTTGGCATTTTGTTTGCGAATCTTCATTCAACTCATTACCCACGCATAATTGTTATACTTATGTAGGGATCATCATCAGCAGCAATAAAATTATAAAATAAATTTTTATGAATTGTTTTCTATCTTATTGTTCTGTCGAGTATCAATCACTTAGTGCCTGTTACATGAAAACTTTCTAGTAATATAATACGGGAGAATCTTCTCTTTCATAGAAGTTTCTGTTTCATATAGCTTTAAGCATGTAAAACGAAATTTTAGCAGTGAATTGGCCGTTTAGGTTCCCAATGGTAGGCGTTCACCTTGAAAGGTCAGCCACCAACCAATCAAATTGCTCCATGCAATAGTACTGTGTATCCTGCAGTTCATTCATTCTTTATCAGCTTGGAACAAGTACTTCTCTTCTCGTCTTTTGAGAATAGCATCTGCAGAAATGAATGAAAGAATACTGAATGTCTTCCCAAATGAAATGCCCGCGGGTGATTATCAACAAACTCATAAATCTCGAAAATAATTGCGCGAATCGAAACAGTATCGGATTATTATTGATTTCATGGTCGATGTTGTCAAATTCTGTTTACGAATTCCGATTCAAGGCTGTGTGATTTCATCTCTTATTAGATTCACGAGTGATAAGCTGTCGTCACGTCCAACCCTGGAGAAGGTGCCTTGAACCTTCAGTAGTCAGCACTCTTGTTTCATTAAATGAAGAATTGAGTTATTCTAAATTTAGTTATTCTGTAAATAATAATTATAGGTTGATATTCTAAAGGTTTTGTATGATAGTAAGCAGGTCAATAGGTCATATATTTACCATCAGGAATCAGTAATTGATTTAATGAAAAATATATTTAATTTAATCTCAAATCATGTAAATATTCAGGACTAACGTTTCCTGGTTCTATAGAACTTACATTACTTATTTAAAAATTAATATTTATTCCTTTTAACAGGATTGATAGTTGAAGATATGAAGCCTAATGTTTTATTAGAGCACTTTCGGATTTCTAATGTGATTTTCAAGAATCATTATCTCAATCATGTTGTTTGTAAGGTATTATTGAAGTAAAATTTTAAAGTAACAAGTTTTTCTGGTGGGAGTGGTTGCTGGAGCGAACGTCTTCTTCAACGTCTCAAAATTCACACGAACATTGTTATACTTTTTTGTTTTCCTTGATATTTAGTGAATTATAACTTGGTAGAAACAGTTTTGTTATTCCTCTTCCTCCTCCACCTCCTCTTCCTCTTCTACCTCCTCTTCTTTTTTTTTTCTTCTTAATATTCTTCCTCCTCCTCTTCTTCATTCTCCTCTTCTTCCTCTTTTACTCCTCCTTTTTCTCCATCTTTCTCCTCCTTTGCTTTCTTCTTCTTATTCCTCTTCCTCTCATTTTTCTTTTTCCCAGTTTTTTTTTTACTTCTTATTCCTCCTCTTCTTCTCCTCTGATTTCTTCTTCTTATTCCTCTACTTCTCCGTTCCTTCTTCCTCCTTTTTTTTCTATTCCTTCTTCTACTTCTAATTATTCCTCCTCCTCTTCTTCTTCTTGTCCTCTTTTATATCCGTCTTCTTCTCAGATCGTCTTCTTGTTGTGGTGTGTGCATCTCGGCACATAGGCAACTCCAGCCGGCTTCTCCAGCATCGCATCGGTCAACAACCTCCGGCAATTCCCCTCTTTCTCCCACTCACTGTCCCTCTATTTCCCTCTCTCTCTCACTCATTATCTCTAGGTTACTCGCTCTCACTCTCCTTCTCTCTCGCTCCATTCCCTTCTCGGTGTCTCTTCCTTTCCATGTCATTATTGTCTTATCAACCGGTCTCCTCCTCATCCCACTCCCCCCTCCCTGCCGCCCCTCCTCATCTGCCACAATAACCGCCAACTGTGCATCTTCTTTCTGTTTTTTATTTGAAACCAGTGTTGGAGTTGGTAAACAAGGCTGGATCTTGGTTGGATCGGATTTGGCGGAACAAATCTTGAGTATAGTCTGTGTTATTTTCGTTGAAAATTTGGAAATTGTTTGATGACAGTGGTGGAAACATTCAATTGGAATTGTTGTAGAGAAGAAATCAAATCAAGTGAGTCTCAGTGTAGATGAACATAGTCACAACAGAAAAGTAAAATACAAACTAGATATATTAACAGCTTACAGTGCTGTCAGATTTTATAGCTGATCAAAGCTGAGGAAGCAATGAACTATCAAAAGAAATATGGCTAATAAGTAGCAATGCTATGGACTAGAGATTCAGGAATATTGTAAACAATATGATTTTTTTTAATAAGCAATAATAAAGCTAGTGTCAAATAGTACAATAATTTTTGCTTTTGAAATGTTGAAATCATTTTGTTATTTTATTTGGAGGAGTAATTACTTGGGAGTGTTCTGTATCACTCAACCTTGGCAATATTATCCACACTAATCTGCTCTACAAGTGCCCAATTTAGTAATATTCATTTAATTTGCTGATGGTTAATAACTTTCATTCAACATTTCTATGATAACGGGTGATGTTCTGTTGATTTCTTTTTTAAATATGTTTTTTACATGTTATATTCAACAACATATTATGATTGTATAATGTTGAGCATCATAGACCTACCCAATTCTAACAATAGATAATCACCTGATCACCTAATAGCTGCTCTTGGAATATTATCGCAATCATATTATTCTTGAACAGTACCATTATCGCAATACAGACTGCGTCTTTATTGTGTCATAACACAATTGAAGTAATTCTATTTTCAAGGTCAAGTTATTATTTTTATTATCATCATCATCGAGGCGTCGGTTATCCTTTTTATTCCTCACTACAATGGATCCTTACTATACTTTTCATCATTATGGCTCAGGTGTAGCATGTATATGCGAACTGTAATTTGAAATGTTGTCATTGTTATATTTGAATTTAAATTGAGAAGACCTTGTGAACAAAGTTTCTTCAGGCCACTTATGATGGACAACGGTTTCAAGGTTCATAGTCCACTCAAGTGCTATGAGAGAACACTGCCCATGAAGAGTACCTCATAAAATAGTTCTAGTGTGTAATTGAAGAATATACGGAAATTTATTCGATTCTAATCTCCAGGTTTTATGTTGAGAAAGGTATTTCAGGGTGGTTCAACTGCATTCATCCTTTATAAAAATGGCGAAGATTGAATCTTTCAATGGTCAAATTAATCTCGTTTACAACATTATAATCAATGAAAACAAAAAAAATATGTACAGACAGTATGCTTGTCGATACTATTATTATACAAATTGTTAGTCATTACAACTAAGGAGAACCTTTTTTCTAAATTAATGAAAACTAATAAAGGGGTGCTGGGTTCGATTCCCGCCCGGGCAAAAGTTTTTTGTACAGCAGCATTTCCTTACTAGCTATTATTCTGTTGTTAATATTCTCAGTAGCGGAAGTCTTCAGAGTATTCTATAGCATTATTAATTAGGAATTTCGATCAATAAATTATTAAAAACTAATAATTTCTATTTTCTGTTACAGGTAAGTTACTGCTGAATAAATTCTTGATATTTATCCAAGATCTTAACCGCTGATTATCTACGTAAGTAATCGATATTTTTATAAATTATCCGTCGCAAAACGTCCCATTCAATTAACACTTTTAAATATTCTATGAGTGAAAATCTAGAAACATCAATTTTCCTTGAGAACAATGTGAACAGTTATAACGTCTGTAAATATAGACACTCTGAATTTTATTTTGTTATAGAATTTGAAAATAATAATAGAGGATGATAGGAATGAATGAAAATAACTTTGATATCATTACTTGAAATGGCTCTATAAATAGAAGTTATCGGGAATCATTAGTGTCTGAAATTTTGTAAATAACCTCGCTAAATAGCCGACAAACGATATCGAGAAAGAAGAATGATAACAAAAAGTATTTGGTGAGCTCATTTTCCTATCATTTTTCCATTCCATTGCACTTGTGAAACGATAGATCGGTCGATTTTCCAGTCATGGCGAATCGATATTTTTTCCAGTGGCAATTTAACGATTTCTGATTTGCGCGCCTGTCACTGCAACTCAAGTGAATTTAACTGAGCGCATCCTAGTTGGCAGAAACTGTTCAGCCATGTGCGAAAATGAGCAAAAACATTGAGTAACAGGCGAATAAAGAGTTCGATATGAGTAAAAAATCTGTTTTTCATCAATATTTTCATGAAAACTTGATGCAAACTTGAAACATGATGGTGCAAACAGGCTTTAGCAAACAATTATCTATTTGTCTTCTTGGAACACATGTATTCAGGGGCAGTGTATGCAATACGCTAATACGTTATATAGGTACTTGGATTTATCAACAATTATTTATTTCTCTTTTAGGACATGAATTCAGGGGCAGTGTATGCAATTCGCTAATACTCAATTAATATGGATCTCTTGACAATTTTTTTACATTTATTGTGGATGACATGTATTACGGGGCAGCTTATGCCATACGGCAACACATAATTAACATTGATTCAATGCATCAATATTGTTGTTATTCTGCTGACATTGGAATTTTATGAAGGCTCAACAGGAGCGGGTTATGCAATACTCAAAGCATTTTCCAATTGTCATGGGAATAGAGAATCTTATTATTCATCAAAGACGTCATTCAGGTTAATAGAGAGAATTTGGTTGCACAAAGGACGGTTATGTGGCAGTTGTGTTCTTGAATCAGTTATTGATCAAATTACAGTGTCACAAAATCGTATAGGTTTGCTCAACGAAGAAAAACGTTTAGACGTTTGTTCAACAGTAATCAACTTTTATACTCATTAACATCATTCAATTACCTTTGATCGAATTGGCCACTAGTCTATTCAGTAATAATTTCTATTATTGTACTAGATTGTGTAAAAATTGTTGAATATATCTCAGTTCATTATTATAGTACAATATTGTAAACGTTTGATTGAAAAAAATTAAAAAAATAAGTACTGTAGGAGAAGAATACGAGAATTATAATAAGAAGAAGAAGAAGAAGAAGAGTATGAAGAAGGAGAAGATGAAGAAGAATCAAAATCGATGAAGCTGTAGAAGGATATGGATCATTTCAGAAACGATTGACTACAATCATAAGCATGATGTCCTAGCATTCAATCAATATTGCTTCATACATGCAACCAATCATGGCTCGATTACAATTTATGGACTAGTAATAGAAGTCTTTAAAAGGCCGCTAGGTTGATAGAGCACATTCGATAAGTATTGGGGCTTCTGTCGCCTGACAACATGCAATCAAAGAAGTTTGGAAAGATTTCATGGATTAATGGTTGGTCATCTTTGCTAACATTCTGCAAGATATTCGTCATGTGTGTGATGACTTACTGTGAGAAAAACACGAATTTATTAATATTTGATTTACCAAATACAGCTCGAGAAATTCAAGTGCCCCTCAACGGCCTTATAGCTCAAGTTATACTTTACAAAATAGAAGAGACTAACTAGCGTCCAACTAGAGACTCCAAGAGACAAACTAGAGTACCCAGAACTCCTTGGTACTGGGTACCAAAGACGATAGGAAACTATTAGTCTACTTAGAATATCTATAGGGCCTATGCTTAGAATAGACTAAGTATTCTAATTGTCTTTGTGGGTACTTACCGGTAGCATTGTTTTGTCAGACATTTTTTCGTTGTGGGTACTTTCTACAGTGGCCTAACCTTGACGTAATGACAATCATAATCAGCACAATCACATCCATGATTGCACAATCAAGGCACCGAAATTGCCTCATAACGTGTGAGCTTACTCCTTTCCTCTCCCCCTCCCCCGCATCCCTAATAACATTCGTTTGTTTCGTTTGTTGTACAACAAAGTATTTTATCCAGTACGCTGGGAAACGCAGGAATTAGTTTCCACGCAGAAACTGTACCGCACAAACACATTGTGTCATTATATAACCTTCACTTAGCAGGCCTGTAATGCGGGAGTATGGTTGGCCTCTTTTTCAAATGTAAACATCTGAAGCTGCCGCAAAGTAGAATGAAGGGAATAATGAGAAGAAAAATGCGTGTCGTTACATCTTATTTAGTCAACTTTACTTTCAAGATTGGTTCGGAATCACCTGAACGAGGTGGTTTTACAAGAATTCTTTTACAAAGTATGGAAATTGTAGCTTTTACTGAACCATAGTTAGATTAGGTACATTAAGCTCTTTAGTGAAACATGAAGCTTTCTAGGCTTTAATTTTATTGCAATTTTGAAAGATAGTTCTATAATACCCAGTGTAATTTTTATAACTCTGCATCAATAGTCACATTAATTTTAATGTTCATTGTTCTAAGAATTCTTGTGATAATTCCCCTAACTAATTCAGTCAGATAAAACTGTTTGTTTAATAGAAGCAAATATTTCGCCCACATAGACAAAGATTTCTGGAAGGAATGCAAAATTATCTAAATCTATTTGGTCTGGAATAGAGGTTTACGAATAGTTTTAAACAGCTAAGCTTTTCAGACCTCTTTAAACTTTATGCTTTCTTCAACGGACTTTTTCTTGATTATAATTTCAATTGTAACTGTATCTGGTGTTACATTGTAGATGGTACTTGATTTAATCAACAATTTTTCTAAAAATTGAAAATGAATTATGAAAGAATTACAAAAGAATTCATGGGAAAGAGGGAATTTGAAGAAGTAGAAGCAGGAATCAAGGAGAAGAAGTAAGAGAGGTATCAAAGAAAAAGAAGTAGACGAGGATGAAGAAGAAGAAGAAGCAGCTTGGCAGTGTAATGCATTCGACTTTCCAATTGGGCCAAGTTCAAGGTAGAATACAAGAGGCTCATCTTGCAGTGTTAGGCTAGGCGTACACCGGTTAGTCAAGACAAGACAAGACAAGATTAGTCAACGTTTAGTCACAGTAATTCACATAGTTGCTTATGAAATGACTAATCGGTGTGTATTGCTTCATAAGCAACTATGTGAATTACTGTGACTAAACGTGACTAATCTCGTCTTGTCTTGTCTTGACTAACCGGTGTACGCCTAGCCTTAGCGTATGAAGTACATGAAGACCTCATGTACCCAAGACTTCAAATAAGGAACAAGAAATAGGGAATTCTACTGTATTGTATCATAGAGAAGCAATACTCTCTAGTAAGTCTGTTCTCTGTGATGGTAGGAAACTAATAAAGGCAGATTCAGTAACAAGCTATTTCACAACATAATAAGAGATGATTTATTAAGTTTAAATTGGATTGAGTTGGTATAGTTATTGAAAATCTCATTCAGATTGATGAAATTGTAAATGCAACAACGTCAAACAACACTCCCACTCTCATTCCTCCACTTCACAACTCTTTTGCTGAAGGCGTTTTATTTAGTATTCTGTTTTTGCCATTACCTCCCATTGCGACGTTCCACTCACGAAACGAGCGTTAGCCCAGTTTCTTGTGACAAAAATGGGAGAACTAGTCGAAAATATAGACCGATTTTACCGACTTAACAGCTTGATAATATTCCTTTTCTCATTGTGTCTTTATTTTCTTCTTTGTTTTGATCTTTTATTTCCTTATTTTCTACTAGTGACTGAAGAAAGTCGATTGAGTTGAGAAATTGGGGCATTATTCAGAGAGTGGGAGGGGGGATTCATCGATTTGAAATGAAGATTGAAAAAGGATGAAAGAAGACAATAAGAAAGTGGAAACAGAAAGCTATCGTCGTTAACGACCACTCTAAATTAAGAGAAGTTGAAAAGAAAAATTATTGAAAAACGAGTCCAGCTGCTTGGAAACTTTGGTCGTTAATTACTATTGGCAGTTTGGTCTGTTCAAGTAATAAAGTGGAGTATTTATGACATAAATTATGACTTTTTTGTCTTCCATTTCTCTATCGACATACTTCTACTAAATAATATGGAATTCCCTCTCACGCGTGACCTTGATATTGTGGAAATTTATGAAACAAGTTCAGCTTGGCTTGTTGGGTTTTTGCAAAGTGATGGAATTTTACAATACACGATTGCACGGAAGCAAATTAAATTTAACTCCAAATAATTAAAGCGTCAAGTGACTAGAAAATGTAACATTACAAATGGAATTCCAAACACAGAATTATTATTACACTTCTATTATTTAAAGTCCTGATCTAGATTAGAGATTACAGTTTTGGATGATTTTGTTTATTCCGAAGTGTCATAGTTTTAATTATAGTCTTTCAGCTTCAATTCTTGTATACTTCCACTTTTGTTTTTGCTGGTAGTTGCCAGTTCGAGTACAAACCGCGTACGATTGGCCGAGAGCTTTTCGCTTTCGGCCAATCACGTTGCATCCCCTTCCACGAATTTGAACCAATCAGAAAGCATTCTAGTGTTGCAATGGCGTACTCAAGCTTCTCTTGCAGCAGCTGTTCGTATGTACGAGTCGAAATATTACAACTCACTTTGGAGTTTATAAAATCCAAGTTGACGTTGAGATTGAAATCTCAAGTTAACATTGTTAATGACTAATCGAAGGTTAACTCTGATCCTTTTTTGAGCAAATGGTCCCTTGTTTTTTTTCAATGGACAACCAGATTCAAAGCTATTCATTATATTTACATTCACATTTCTGTAATCATCACAAACATTGTTTAGCGAGTGGCTGATGTCGTATTTATCAAACGTTCAAGTTCATTAACCTTTGTTGCATTTCTTGAACAATAATTACATGGAAAATAGCAGCTTTTTCTAATGATGGCGATAACTAATCAGCTTGTAGCATATTGTTTGTTGTAAAAATAGCAGGCTATGATTGTTGGCTGTAATTTGTAGTCCAGGCTTTCGACCAGAATGACACCTGCTGTGTTACTATAGGCAGCGATACAACTTTGTTAGTCAATTTTTTTTTTATAAAAACAAACAATCTTAGAAAGTCCCGCACAAAATTTGTTCTTATCCTTATCCGCTTCTTTTATGGTGTTATTTATGAAAACAACCTGAATAACATTCTACAAGGTTGAAAAACAAAATTATTGTTATTATTTAAAGGTTTTGGTATGGTACACTATAGATTTCTTCCATCATAATCATTTGTGGAATTTGGATATTTTGTCATGTATTTGCTATAAAAGAAGACAATTCCATCATGCTTGTTCAAAATGTTTATTATCTAGGAGGCTAATTATATCTATTCATAGTCTACATATTTCTATATCTGTATTCAATTACTTATATTCTTCTATAGAATATGAGTATGGAAATGAGTTGAACAGCTATGTTTATTTGTTTCTATCGTTCTTTTATGAAAAATAAAATTATTATTTTTATTGTCTGTCAAATACTTATATACACACTATGATAGCGGAAAGCCTCTATTTGTAGTTCAATATCAATGATAGTGTTCTTGGAATCTAAACTTTCAAATACCTAGGAAATACCTCCTAGTTATGTTCCATGTGTATATTTCCTTCCTTCTAGATTCTTATCTTCTTTTCCTTTCTGCTCCTTACTTAGTAACACAAAACCGTATAATTCTTGAATTCTTTTCGCTGATTTGTTCTTTTTCACTCCGTGCGTAGAACTAGTTTAATGGGAAGATGGTATGTTGTTTATTTTTTGTTTTCATTCTTGTATAATTTTTTCCAATCTATGATAGCTCCAACTGCATGTTTCTAGTATGTAATGTGAGAATAATGGTGGAATTCTAACCTTTCGAGGAGATTGGTATCGCCTGAGAAGTTATGGTCCCGCTATAGTTTACCGCACATTGAGGAAACTTGCTGACTCTCTATATAGTTTAACGGTTGATTGCATGAAAGCCTATCAAGCTTAACCACCATAAAATGACGTAATTTAACAGAACTTGAGGTCCCTTATTAGTTCCGTAACATTTTGCAGCATAAAATAGACCTCTCAAAAACTCATAGGGTTGCATGTCATTACGTTTTTTGCTATCGTGATGCCTACTTAAGTTTTTGGTTGTGTTTGGGTAATGGGAAGGATGTTGATTGGATTATAAGACTAGATTATTCACTTTATTACTTTTATGATGATATATTGATGGACCTACAGCTTTTGGTGGGTTCCGAACCACCGGGAAGCGATTTTTGTGCGGAAAAATGCCTTCAACTGAAAGTGGTCACCCTTACAACGGGAGTAACGGGTGCACGTGTCTGAACTAATGTTGCAATAAAATATTTATATATTTAATACTGGCACGAGCTGAAAGCCAACCAGTTCCTATCAATTCAATTCATTTTCTTAATTTCTAATAAAATCACACAATACAGAATAAAATGAAAATACATGGAAACTTCATGTACGCAGATTACAATTTTCGTCACAGATAGCAGAATTTGATGGCAATGTGAAGACGATATGAGTAGTTAATTAAGAGGAAATGTTGATATTAATGCCAAGTAAGGACTCACAGGTCTTCGTTAAACGCTATATACAGCATGAATCAAATGAATTATATTAAGCATAAACTCGATATTATTATTCAAAAAATATGAAGACATGATGCAATATCAATTGGATCTATCAATATCAAATGAGATACTTTAATTACTCGTAATTCGGAACTTTATTCTGTAGCCCCCAATTAAACTCTTCCTGTTTGAACAGATTAGGCTGCATTTGATGTGTTTCTTATACTGTATTGCTGCCCATAAAAATATGAATAAATTAAGCTTCAAGCTGCATTCGATGTGTTGTTTATAATAATTTTATCTCGTGAACTGCATCTGAAACCGGTTCAGTTTCCTTCCTTTCGTTGACATTAAGCTAACTGGGTCTCCGAGTTTTTCGGAATTTCCTACTTTGAATTTTTTCTCTTGTCATTCCCGATGATCTCACCAATTCGTTAACCTGCTTGTTGTTATTTTTATACTACTTTTCACCAAATTAGTGTTATTTGCCAAATTTATTCGTGTTTTTTTTTGTGGAAAGACAAACTTGGATTCCCAAGCCAGGAACGGTGTAGTTTGGTAATTACTTTGGAATGGTTTTCTCCAATTTCCTTATAAATAAAATTGTTGATCGATTAATTGCTGTCTTCCTGATTGGTTTCGCTTTCTATCAGTTTTGTAATCGATATCTGATTTTATTTCTGGTTGATCTAGAATCAGCACTAAATTCAGCACTTCCGAATTCCTTTAATGACATACTTTTACTGTTTGGGATAGATTTAGTGACACTTAAAATTATTGACATAAATTAATATTTCTAGTAATTTTGGAACGTTGCTTATAGACAGAAAAACGATATAATATTGATTGTTTTACATTCACTTTTTAATTAAAACCATTATAACCACTTCATAATTAAAACATTAATGAAAACACCACGTGTAGATTCAATTAGATTGTTGAAATTAAGTTGGCAGTAATTGAAGAAAATTTTAATTAACTAATCTTCAGTGAAGGTAAAAAGAATTGAATCATCTGTGAATGAAGAGAACTGCCAATGAATAAAGTAGAATTTTACGTAGCCTTAATTATGGGAAAAAAGAATCACATATAAGAGAATTCAAATAGGCTATAAGTAAGATAGGTGAATTAAAAGTGAATGTTATAATATTACCTTTTCAATTTTATCAATTACAAAATATGTTCTCAACAAAGTAATGTGAATCACGTTACTTGAATCAGGAGTAGGATAATTCATTTAAAATGTTATTGTACAGTACTATATTCAATTGTTTATTTTACGGAAATTTATTTTAATTGAATTTGTACTATATCTGAAGTAGTCTACTAGAGAAGTTCTGAGCAGCTAAGCGTAATTTAGTACTTCTAAATAACTTAGAATTAGATTAGTTTCATAAATAGAGATTAATATTTTCCAAACACCGAATGTCCAATTATGTAATGAACAGGGGTTGTCAATAAATTATAAATAGTATTCAGTTTGTCTATTATAAAGATGGGAACATTTACAGGTTGAGCATTCGAATGCTCTCAATACTTTCACCCAAGGATGTAATGAGTGATAAAAAAACAGAATGCATCTACTGGAGCGTAATCTGCATAAAACATTATTTTAATCATCCGTTAATGGTATCTGATACTTTGAAAAGTAATGTTACAGAGCACTTAGCAGAGTCGTTTTTTATTGAATCACTTTCATTTCCGTTGAAGCATGAAATGGCTTCACAAATGATATCGCTGGTTTACAAGACCATTGAAGGCGATTTAATTGCATCAAAACGAAGTAATGAAGCGTTGGATTCGATTCCATTTGTCTTTGTTGCATTTATTCATTTTCAGAATCCTTAGTACATTTGGTGAAGTTTACAGTGGTCCTCTATGCAGAATTTTCCATTAACTAGATTTTTCTAATCCATTGGTAGGCTAGTCCTGATAATAGTATTGTTAGTCCTCTACGATTGGTGGTCCTCAATCCTGGAAACGCATTTTAATAATAGACGTATTTTTTGTGATGAAGTTTTGTTCCAGTTTCATCCATGTCTAGAATGTGTGTATCTTACTATAGTGCTTTTTATCCTTGAAGATATCTGAGTACAGAAACAGTACCCAACCACTTTCCGAGCTAGCCAATCACACGCCTGCAACGTTGCCAAAACGTACACTTCTATAATAGGCGAGGTGGAACCTACCGGTAAGGGTCTCCCCACCGATAAAAAGCCATACGATAAAAAAAAAAAAATAGTGATGATCAGATGTTCAATTTCTGATCATCTGCTCTACTTGTAAATTGTCCAAGTTAACACACAGGGTTGTGATATTAGACTGAAATTTCGGTTTAATACGCATGCGTGCACAGATGATTGAACAGCACACAATATGACAACATTGCCGGGCATTCCTATTGGATAACGCACCAATTTGGCCAGTTGTCTCTAAGGATGAAAAGCACTATAGTCATCTACTCAATTCAAGTTTATTATATTGGATGGAATTTGTGTGATACATGTGTTCGTGTATAAGGCCGAGAATTAGAAGGTACGAGAATGTAAGCTGAATCTTATTGATGTGCTAATAAATTACATGGATAACTAACGATTATGGAACAATGCACACAACAGGCAAGTTAAAGTGAAGGGGGTTTTTGTTCCCTCCCCCTCGCCTAGTCCTGAGAGATACACCCCCCTCGCAATTAATAGCAGCTACTTGTGTACCCTCGCGTGGTGTGACTCAATTCGTTACGTAACTAATGACAGTGATGCTTACCGCAGCTTATTCAATTTGTGCTGCGCGGTTTGCTGGTTGGATGGATAGTTCAGAAGGGGGGGTTGAGGGGGGCCTGTCGCCTTCTATCAAGCCGCGTTGCTCTCATTCGGTCTCAACAGGTAGTCACGTCTGTCAAGGGCCGTCAGATTGATGTGATATTGTCACGATTATCAGTGGAAGTATTCGGAGAAGGGTTTTGCGAGTTGTTGTTGCAGTTGAATCTACAATACTTTTGTTAATTTACTTTTTTATTTCCCCATGTTCTCCCTCTCCCGTCTTTCATATACATATTTTCTCTAGATTCTTCCGTTCTTCTTCATTCACACTTTTCTCAAGTCTATCTTCTTCCTGTTCTTGTTGTTGTTCTTCTTCATGACTTCTTCAATTTCTCTGTTATCTTTCTTATCTTTTATCTGTTAACCTTTATTTCCCCATCTTCTCCCTCTCCCGTCTTTCATATACAAATTTTCTCTAGATTCTTTCTCTTCTTCCTGTTCTTGTTGTTGTTCTTCTTCATAACTTCTTCAATTCTTCTATTTTCTTTCTCTTCGTTTATGTTAATTTGTTCATCTCTGTTGTTTCTATCTCTTTCGTTTTCTTCTTCTTCATCTTGACTTATTCGATTTTCCTGTTCTCTTTCTCTTTGTTTTACCTTTTCTACTTGCCATTTCCAATTCTGATCTTTGGTCAACAAGATATAGGCATGAGGTATCCAGGATTTTGTGAAGTATCACAAGTACAAAAAAAAACTCTTTTTAGTTTTTGGCCCATCTTACAACCTTCAATTCAAAATTAATGTTCACATTACCATCACAATATGTCATGCAAAACAAAAATTGTAATCCACATTCTTGGAGTAATCTAAGCTTATCCAAACCTTCTCTTCACAGTTTCAATCCTTTTTGATTGATTGAATCCTCTTTATTCAACAAATATACAATATACAAGTGCATGCTTTGATTATGTGCAAAGCATTAGGAATTACCATTTTCAACTCTTGCAAATCCAGTACATTGAACATTGTCATATAATTAAATTTAAAATACAACAAGTAAATATAGATAATCAAGAACCACACCTTAATCCTGAACTCAATACTTGATCCTCTATCCTTAGATACTAGATATTTGCTGATACAAAACTAAGAATTTACACACTCGTATGTGTGGCTTGATAACTTGCCTTAGCAGGCCTTGTTCAACTCAGCTGCTTCAGTGTAGGATCAAAGTGTTCAATAAAAATCGAAAACAGCCTCATGTTATCAGTGAAGAAATAGAAGAAGAAGAAGAACCGGCTGCCGCAGTTTCGCTGGTCAAACCGGTAGTTGCACTGGTCACCACCAGTCTGCGCCCTGGATGTTCTTCTTTTGCTGCCGCGGGGGGGTCATGACCCCGGTTATGTCGTGAACCCCCCACACCCCCTATTACCGTAAAGTATTTGTGCAGTTTTGTGCAGCACAAGTGAAAGTGTTATAGATTATCGCGTGTAATAGGGTAGGCAGGCAACACCCTCTCTGTAGATACAGCGGAGGCGTCTCTCTAATTAATAGATAACTGATGGTCACTTCCTGGCTGCTGCCGCACTTTATACTGGATTTTCTTACTCGCTTGGTAATAGCATCTTGAAACATCTACCGGCTTCTTGTTGAGTTGAGGGTCTTGTTGAACTTTTATGATCATGTTGGTCGTGTCTTGATTGGATATGATATAATCAATTGGTTGTATGATATTTTGTAAGTATTGTACACTGTACAGTCCGATGTCCGAGTCTTGTTACAGTGTTTAATAATTTTGGTCGTGTCCTGATTGTATGAGATAATCTTTTGAAGTTTTGTCATATTTTATTAGTATTGTAAAATTCGTGAGGAACAGGTCCTCCTATCAGTTTTGTCATATTTTATTAGTATTGTAAAATTAGTCTCCCCACCGACAAAATCTTTTGAAGTTTTGTCATATTTTATTAGTATTGTAAAATTAGTGAGGAACAGGTCCTCCTATCATTCCCTATGTCCACACTTGTTCGAATTTTGTGTGCGACTCAAGCTTGCTGCATATGCTTAAGCATTGGTAGCATGCTTTGTAGCACTCAAAATCGACCAAGTGTGGACATAGAAATGGCCGTTGGCCTCTCGTTCCTCATCCTGAGTCTACGTGAGGAATTCTTCCCGCAACTGATTATGTATACAGTATTTACTTTTTATTGTTTGAATTAAAGAAAAAGGTTTATCAATATCATACAAATTCCTAGTTTTGGCTTTGTTTCAAGTATGGCTTGTTTTTATTTGATGGAATTCTAAATTGGATCAGTTTGTGTGAATTGTTTATCTATCAAATTTTAACGCTATTGAAACATGAAAATTTATGCTCCCATGCTTTTTCCCCCCATTCTCAATATGTATTGAAGCTACAAACCTCTTCTTGGTTGTATTGGATTGAAGACAAATTTTACATGATATAGGCAAACTATTTCAGTTACGAACACTGATGATTACTCTTGGATAGGTGACCGTCAGTTTCCGTTTCTTTTGGGTTGTAGAATACCGGTGTTTTGTGGAGTTGGTACCTTCCTTTTAGGGTATGCTCTGTGTATAATTATTTGTTATAAAATATGGTGTAAGGGGGTAATTTTAAAAACATCTATCAAAAGATTGAAAATAGAAAATATCAAACAATGACATAATCGAGCTCAAGTTCAACAACCCCAAAGATTGGAACAAGCTGTAAATTTGTCTCATCCATGAAAAAACTCAGATTTTAAATCAATCCATCAACCAAACACAAAATAAGTGACAGTCAGTTGACGTGTAACATTAACAGGGAAAGAAGCTAAGGCGGAAGCTTAGAAATCCGAGTTTCGACGTGTTAAATCGACGGTGTCATGTTATTTCTTGGCTGCTATCATTTATGCATTAGGGAATTTCGCCCCCAGGTCTTGTGGGAATTTGCTGAAAATGCTTAGATAATGCGAAACGATTAGCGGAACAGGGTAATCAATTTAATCCGGATGATATATTATTATGATCATTATTTGGTTTTCATACAGTGTCTTTTATCTGTTCGAGAATACAGTGCAACAGTCAACATGGAATTTCACACTCTCTATGAATATCATTCAGATATTGTTTCTCATTCAGATTCATTCAGAGTGCCTGATGTACTGGTGTCTACCACAGTTTGAGTTTATGGTACTGACTATTATTATTATCTTATGGCTAATTATCTTCTGAATACAACAACATCTCATTTATCTAATGATTATTTCCATCTTCCTATACTATGTGTATTGTTGTTACAAATCTTTACAACTTTTTACAAAGCTAGAAGTGCATAGAAGTTGATTATACAATATAAGCATCGTTGTTGATTCGTATACACTTGAATATTGAAACGCAGTAATATAAAATGCAGTAATGAGGTAATTTATTGTTAGTCCAGATGTTTGTTTCACAAAAAGGCGCACTCACACTACAAATGAGTAGCACGATATATGAAAAAAACTAACTTGAAAGTTAGTATTCTGTGCATTGATCTTATTCTTTTATTAGTGGTCTTCTAAATTTCCATGGAAGAGGCCCCAGATACCAAAGCAAATCGAACCAGCTTTACATTCTGGTTAATTTCAATCCGATGTAAATTCTTTCACCTCCGTAACCATCCTCCATTGATGACGTAATAGTCTGAGCAGACGGCTGGACATTTGCATAGGTAGGTCTTAAATAATGGCATCGACCTCCAAACAGCATTACATCTCTAATAATCGAAGAGGCCCTTGGCAATGAAAGTTGCTTCTTCACGCTTGCCTGGCTCGCTTCAAACCTTACTACTGTATAGTTACCATAACCATAATATCTACCTTACTAGTCCAGAGTTGATCATAATTTACCATCCGGTTCCCCCATTTAAGTGTGTGCTAACGTGTGATATTTTGTTCCTGGTTAGTTTGCTTTCTTTTGTTTCGATTTATCGTAAATTACCATGTCGAGAAACAACTTTCACTGCCTGCTTGATCAAACAGTGTCGCTGCTTTTGACCTGACTCATATTAATGGTGGTAGTTAATCATCGACCGAAAGGTTGTTCTGCTTTATAGGTTATGCTTACGTTTCTGTAGCAAGTTATTGTGGTAGTTTTGTTCAATTTAGAGATTTACGGCCAGTTGCTCAAAAATCCATTGTATTTAATCACTGTGAAATGACGTCATTGTCGTCGTATTCGTTCATTGGTTTCGTTGGATGACATCATTTTACAGCGGATAAATGCAATTAATTTTCCTACAAGTGGTAGATAAGGTGCGAATACACGATGCATATTTGCATATTATATAAATGCGTTTGCGCATTATACAGTTTAATAATATTAAAGTTTCAATTATCATGACAACGGCTTTGAAGTTAAAGTTATCATGAAAGGTTTTATCAGTAGATGACAATTGAGAAGAAGTTGAGAACATATTGAATCAGACGGAATTGAAAAGTTGGGTTCACTTTGACTTAGGATACCAAATTCGAGTTTTTACTACTATAATCACTTCTTTTGAATGGATGTTAGTGATTCCATCAGGAGTTAATTCACGAACGTTAACGTAAACGGAAAAGAAGATATTGATGATATCATTTCAAAGTTATTTTCTCTCCTGGTCCTTGCCAAGTACGATCCAAGCTCGTGCCAAGGTTATTCACCATCTTGTTTCCAGTGACTCCAGTTACTATCTGGAGAAAGGTGGACTGGAGCTGGAACTGGAGAACACCCTGAGGGACAATCACGAACTCCACATCACTAACTTCACAATCGTTCCTTTTATAGGTTTTCTTCTACGCACGGCTTTCTTATATACGCACTTGGCTGGAGCCCTCCTTCCTGGACTCAATTCTCATGTGAATCTTGGAAAGTGCGTTCAATACGGATCAACTTTCTCATGTGTGTCACGATGTGCAGTAATGTGTATTGACGTTTCGTGAGTGTGAATGTGTACGTTGAGAAATGGTTGAAAGCTGAATGAAAAATGTAGCCAATGTAACCTAAACCAATCAAAAGTGCAAAACTTCAATGGGATTGTGGTCGATTACGTTTGCTGCACAGCATGCTACAAATGCTGAAATATATGCAAAAGTAGATAGCGGGAGAACCAGATTTTTCAGTAGAATACGTATAGACAGAAGGGAAAATAGGTAAGAAAGAAGGAGAAACAGAAAAAAGTATACGGAAACAGAAAAAAGTACTTGTCTTATGCAGCAAGCTGTGCAGTACATAAAAATCGACTAAGTTAGGTCATATACTATGGCCACACTGTCATTATACAGTCTCTGAACTGTAGATTGAACTATTGATCAATAAAAAAATTGCTGAAATAAAAATAATGCACTCGTATTACCTCTGAAGAGTGCAAAAATAATACAGTATTATGATATTTATTGCATTTCTCTAAAAATGAGAAAGGATTCATCCAAAAGAAAGCATTCAATTTAGTTTCGATTTTTTGGGTTTGACATCGTGAATCGAGGTTCCTTACTTTACTCTCTTTTTTCTTTCGTTTTTTTTCTTTTGTCTATACTTATTTTATCTGTAAATCGAGTTCTCTCACTGTCTTATTCTCTGTCATCCCTACCTTCCTATTATCCTCTCTTCTCTTTTTCTTCTGGTTTTCTCTCTTCTTCATCTTATTCCATCGGTATCGCAGACCGGTTCGATTCGATCTTTAGCTAAGAATTTTCTTTTCAGTAGAAACTTAACGAGGTATGGCACTGCAGATAACGAGTGCTCCGTTCCTATCTGCAGTCGACAAACGGCCAAAATTTCGGATGAAAAGGGAACAGAAAAGAAGGGGGAAAACGAGGAAGGGAGGGAGAATTAGGGTGGAAAAGAGGAAGGGAAGAATTTTGCGAGATTTGGGTTTTCACCTCGCTAGTCGGGCGAATAATGATGAATGAGACGACACACTGTGTGCAAATCAACAAGTCGTTGATGGGAAAAGGAGAGGATAAGGAAGAAGAATAGGGGAAGAGGAGGAGGATGAGTGAGAAAGGAAGTGGGATTGAGAATCGGGGATGAGAAAGAAAGACCATAAATCTTTTAACGTTTGAAAATGGGGTGATGCAACAATCTAGCAATCGAACCTGTCGGAAAATGGAGCATCTCTTCTTCCTTTATTTTCTTCTTCTTCCTCCTCTTCTTCTTTCTCTTCTCCTTCTTCTTCTTCTTCTTCTTCTTCTTCTTCCTCTTCTTCTTCTTCTTCTGTTCTTCTTCTGACTTCACGAGAACAGTAGAACGAACGACTGCCGAAATATCATAGTCTTTTCCAGATCAGAATTTATTACCATTACCCACCTGATAGGGGAATTATTTCTTCTACTGTAACTTAAATAACTTCTATTGTAACTCATTATAACTTAACAATATATTTCAACTGCGTCCCTTCTATATACTCATACTATAAAATCAAATCTTTACTATAGGTTTTTTAAATATTTTTATATGTTTTCTCAATTCAAGTTCTATAATGTATTTTCGTTTGTTTTACAGGTGAGTGGAATGTGGCTAGTTCTCTAAAAATGATGGAATGCTAATTTTCGAGTAAGTAATCCAAATGAGTAATCTTAATTAAACATTAGATGGAAAAATTATACTGGAAGAAAATAGTTTTTACCAAGAGAGTTAACAAAAATTATTTAATGGAAAATTACACAGCTATGGAAAAATACAGGGATTTGAAAAAAATTCTTCCTCAGATAATTACTCAGTTATGGAAAAATACTGGAATTAGAAAAAAAAGATTTTATGGAAAATTACACATTTACGTAACAATAGTGACGGAAAGTTACAAGAAAACATGAATTCCAAAACATGGAAAATTACGTAGCAACGGAAAAGTACTGATAGACTTGAAAATAATCTTTCACGGAAAATTACTCGGTTATGGAAAAATACTGGAATTAGAAAAAAAGATTTTATGGAAAATTACACATTTACGTAATAGTGACGGAAAGTTACAAGAAAACATGAATTCCAAAACATGGAAAATTACTTAGCAACGGAAAAGTACTGATAGACTTGAAAATAATCTTTCACGGAAAATTACTCGGTTATGGAAAAATACTGGGATTAGAAAAAAAAATATTTTTTGGAAAATCACATATTTACGTGAAAATATTGACCGAAAGTTACAATCATGGAAAAGTACTTCTTCGTTTAAACCATGTTCAACGAAACTACATTTTAAACTGTAGATCCACAACTTGAACCAAGGTTATTATAGATACTAGAGTCTTACTTTTTTCTACACTAGTTTATACATTTTGAAAATTTTGTTTCCATGTAAACGAGTGGGACTCTTTCCAATTTCCAAGTGTTGGGACTAATTTCAAGTTCATAGTACTACATAGGCTACAGATTAGAGTAGATCAGTCGACTTCAAAGTTAACTTTAGATTTAGGCTTCAAATCTTATTAACTTGGAAATAGACTCTAGAAAATAGATAAGACTCAGATAGAAAATAATAGACTCTTAGCTGACACTCACATCAGTTGAAAACATCTTTGTCCGACATGAATCAGCTTTACCTCGACTCCGTTAGCTGTAATAATATTGTCCATGGTAGCATTTTGGTTTTTAATAGTTCTTGAGCACCTGAGTGTCTCAGTAAACGCCTGATGATTGTTTATGGTGTCTGAGCCTGGCATGAAGTTCTTTCTTCTCAGACTTTTGAGCCGATAATCATAATAATTCATCCTCAGCCAACAAAATTACGCTCTAAATGCTTTCTCTCTCTTTCTGTGAGTTTCGAGCAGCCGTTAAGTAACGTGGAGATGGCTCACCTTTGTAATGATGACCGTTGCGGTTGAAGCTCCCCCTATACTTAATACGGTTCTTGTAAATGCGATAATGTCGTCGGTAAATAATGTGTTTTTTGTTTTTTTTGAAGATGAGATTTCAGGTGTCAATAACCTTGCGTTGAATTCGGTAGGAAATTGTAATCCAATGTACTTGGTGTGATAACTTGGATAGGTCAATAACCGGTGTAGAATTTTCAATATTACAAAATAATTTTCAATTTTGATATTGACATATTGATTTAATAATTCACAAAAACTTCAATCTGCATGATATTGATCGAGAATTTAATCAGAAGATTCATACTCCTTCAACTGTTCCTATTCAAGAAGTACTGTAAGGCTTTGCAGTTTCTGTTTTGTTGTAGGGCAAATTATAGTACAGTAATATAATTCCCATTACATAAAATTCTATAAATTTTTCAATATATCGGTTCATTTACATTGAATTTGTTTGAGCTTATTCCTTACAATATCATTTAGCTCTTGATCCAGAATAAACGTGAAATTTTGATCCATAATAGACCCCTGTACACGATCTGATTTATCATAAAATTACAATAAAATAACCTTGATTCAAACAGCTGACTTGTAAGGTATCCTCACACTAGACAACAAATCATGGTATTCTGCGTTATTGCAGTGCAAGACTTAGGCTAGGCGTACACCGGTTAGTCAAGACAAGACAAGACGAGATTAGTCACGTTTATGCAGTTAGGACTTGATGTGAAAGTTGGTCATTATGCAAACTTCAGTTGCCCATGAGTTGAACTATTAAGGCCTAATTTTGGAAAAAAATTCAATATATAACACAGAAAAATATAAATTATAAATTGTTTCAAGAGGCATTTTTAGTTTGATATTTTTGCATTGAAAAACCAACATGAAAGAATAATGCCCGTCCTTCTCCAATCATGAAGCTCTCTAATCATTATTAATTCTCACTACCATAAATAGTCGAAGGATCTGTAAATCTCTCAAATCCATTAAACCAATGAATAAATGAATCCTGTCAACGTTAGTAGGCCTCCTTCTCTATTCTAGTTACGCGGTATCAATAAAAATGAATCCGCGCCAGGAATATTATTCGTTGCACGTAAACATTTAACGCGGCTCTGTGAAACCAGCTTGATATCACTGAAACGGGAACGTGGAAAAGTAAACGAATTCCTAGTTACGTTGGAAAAGAGAAGACGAAGAAGAAGTAGAAGAAGGAGGAGGTGGCGAAGAAGAAGGATGAGGAAATGAAGAAGGAAAAGAAGAAGAAAGACCATGAGGAGTTGGAAGAGGAGAAGATGGAGGAGGAGGAGGTGGTGGTGAAGAAGTAGAAGAGGAAGAAGAAACTAATTCGCAGTTGAGTTGCATTTTTATCAGGGAGAAAACACTAGAAACCCACATAGCATACTTTAAAAAGATTACGAATTCATGATCTTGGTGAAAAAACTTTTCACAGGCCTCATTTACTACTGTGCCATTGATCACTATCTTTTTAGTCTATATATGTGCCTGGAATTGATATGATGCATGTTAGTGTGAGTTTACTTGAATAAAATGTGAGCTTTTATAAATACTGTATTTCTGTCAGTTTTCAAATGGAAGTTGTGAGATATATTGTTGATGATATCAACTAATGATCCCAATCGATAAGTCGATATTCCAGTTATTATTGTTTCTCCAGTCGTAATAATTACATATCTGGGTATTAAATATTGAGAATCGTCTTCATTCTATAGCTGTTTGTATATTCGATGATAGATATGTATTCTATGGCTCAGTGTGTAAGATGATTTCAATTTAGGTCAAGGTGCAGTTAATTTACGGTTTTAATGGGTTACAAAAATCTGCAAAACGTAAATTTTCTTTTAAAATTACCATTATTCAACTTTAATTATTATTATTCAACTTGAACAAAAATTAATTTAGTTTAACCAGATTCCTCTAGATCTATTCTTTTTACACTGTGCTACTTTGAACCACACGAAGGCAGAAATAGAGCAAACAAAACAAAAGAGTAGCGAGCGATTGTATGTGTTGAGACAAGATCGGAAAACAAACTAGCCGGCAGCTGAAATTGCCGTGGAAACGAAGAAGTGTATAATTCAATTTGATGTCAGAAATTTGAGCAGGAACGGTGACTGACTGGAACAGTTCTAACCGGTGATTGCGCCCGCGGCCATTTTGTCAGTTACAGTTGACTGGCGTTCAAGTTTGTCTACTGAGCAACTCCTACGGTTCATGCTTCATGCGACAATACCGCTATTTTAGCAAGTATATACAGAGTTATTTTATACCAGGTACTGTGTATATAAGTTTTTCATTCCATACCAGGTGTATCAAAATTTCAAAAGTATACCACAACGTAGAAATGGGAAAAGCGGTGCGATGGATTTCTTTAGGCACTACTCACACCTGGAAACTTCCACATCGAAAAGCAACTCATCGCTCGGCGACTCAGCATGTGTTTTCAAATGACGACGCTCAGACTCTTCGATCTGATAAAATTACGTTTGATGTGTCATTTGAAAGAGATATTATTCACAGGGTGGTCTGAGATTAGGTGATATTCTAACCACATCAAACTGGAAAAGTAGGATTATTTGCTTTAAAAAGTAAAAATATCGAAGATAAGTTATAAAATTCTCAAAATACTTACATTTTGAGAATATTGTGATAGTAGTCGAACAGCAACTCTGGCAACTAGGCGGCTGTGAGTATGACAAGCAACTGCTGCATCGCTGAGAAGCTGAGCGATGAGTTGCTTTTCGTTGTGAAGTTTCCAGGTGTGAGTAGTGGGTTACGCGCTAACGGCTATCAGCCCAAAACACAATTTTTTCTCTGATTTTGAGTTGGAATCAGAAAATTCGGAATTTTTGTCAGTTTTTTCTCTGACAGATTTTAAGTTAGGCGATAGCTTCAATTATGTATGATAGGTTGCTTTCTCAAGGATGTTTTGCTAGATTTAGGTGACCATTTTTACCGGATTTAGTCATTTCTATGACGACATAACATCAAATTATGGTGATCTCCAGCAGTGTGAATATAAAGCACTAAAATGATTAAATGACAGTTCTACATGGCTATAGCTCAAATTTTTCCTTATACCTGTACCTAAGGCTAGGCGTACACCGGTTAGTCAAGACAAGACGGGATTAGTCACGTTTAGTCACAGTACTTCACATAGTTGCTTATGAAGCAGCACACACCGATGCAATGACTAATCGGTGTGTGTTGCTTCATAAGCAACTATGTGAAGTACTGTGACTAAGAGTGACTAATCTCGTCTTGTCTTGACTAACCGGTGTACGCCTAGCCTTACTAGTAGAACATTTGTGGCAACATGTCAACGTCCCCATTTGCTCAACACAAGCAGAGATAATTGCTTTGATAATATTGATAATTACCTCTCCTTTTCTGTGGCATAAGGAAGAATCTACTTTGATACCCCCTGTATATCGGTGACATGTAAAACCAACCCTAGTCCCTGGGTAGACCAGACTACACTTTCCCTAGGTTAACTATCACACAGGGTGTTTGAGCTCAAACACTCCGCTTTCTACTCTAACCTCTTCATCGGTTGGTCCAATCCCACCTCGGGCGATCGTACGTTATTAGACCACGTTGGAGAGGTTAGGGCGGAGTAGGCCCTTGCCGCAGGCCACAGCTGCAGCAGTCCAGTAGTCCGGTTCATAAACCGAGTCGCTTTACCAACAACATGCAACCTCGCCTAGCACATTCCACTCATATCGTATCGTATTATTTAATCACTTAATAGAACCGGATTTATTGCTATAATATTTTAAACGATTTTTTAATTCGTTCCATGTAGATAAATAGTCTGGACTTAAATTTCTGTGTGTGTTGTACTACTGGTTTTGTAACAGAGGGTGTTCACTCGCTCGCACGCTACTATCTCTACAACTCGCATTCTATTATGTGTATTATTCAACTCTCTACTTGTATTTGAGATTTAAGTAGTGTATTATCGCAGTTTACTCTCCTAAAGAATCAAATGGATGTTGTGCTTTTGTAATACTGTTTCAATTTCTCTCTTACGTATTCAGATTCCTTTCTTTGAACAAATCTGTATCTGAAATAAAGTTTTTAAATTCGATTGCAAGAATTGGATTGGATACAGTAGACAATACTGTCATCTACTACATCACTAACTATTATCTATTACTGTATCTACTACTATAGCATCACAGTAGTACAACTAACAGTAATCCAGTGTAATTCAATACAGTACTATCGTATTTTTTATGCTTTTAGATCTTAAACAGATAGGAAATATTCAAATTTCTTCATTAATAGTCATCGTTTAATCATTTCACTATCTACCTTTCATCCATGCTTCTAGATTTAATCGAATGACTTTGATTTGAATCAAATTGAATCTATATTAATGTATTTGTTTCGGGTAACAGATCTTGGATAACAATGTCAATATCACACGAAATGGTGGGTGCTATCTTTATAGATTATTCAAGGGCCAGTTGCACGAAAGTCAAATAACTTTGACCCCCATGAGTTGATGTCATTATTTAACAAAGCTCACTGTTGATAAAGTTTATTGCGTTGGTTCCGTTGAATGACGTCATTTTACGGCGGTCAAGTTTGATTGGCTGTCGTGCAACTGGCCGTATATACGAAAAGCACTCGACAGACAAATAAATGAAACAAACAATAGGAAATACTGATTTATGGCTAGTCCAAATTTGGTAGTTAAAGGGAAAGTGATCCTGTATCACGCGGATACTTGGATTGCATCTCGACCGAGAACTTGTATCGCGAAAATGACTAACGCAACCTTCTGACCTACAGCACGTTCAGTGTAATGTGGGGAGGCGATTTTCAGTAGTGAAAGTACAGTCCACGCACAATTAACATTGCCGATTACGGCGCCCACGCAATCAGTATGCAGTGAGCGCACTTTCAATTTCGTTATTACATCGCCTGCTATACGGTACAGACATTAAACAACGTGTATTGCAATTACAACGGTCGCTGAGATCGGATTTCATATCAATTGCGTACAATTCGTGTAGAGAATCATTCGACTAAGCAGCTGTGATTGGATGGAATTATTCAGGCTAGGCGTACACCGGTTAGTCAAGACAAGACAAGATGACATTAGTCACGTTTAGTCACAGTAATTCACATAGTTGCTTATGAAGCAGCACACACCGATGCAATGACTAATCGGTGTTTGTTGCTTCATAAGCAACTATGTAAAGTACTGTGACTAATCTGTTCTTGTCTTGACTAACCGGTGTACGCCTAGCCTTACTGTCCAAACTCTAGAAACAGGTTGTATGGTTAGTACACGAGAAATGTTGGTATTTTTAAGAAACTCAAGGAGTGTAAACAATTGATTGTAGGACTAGGGCTGATTGCATGAAAGTCTATCGAATTTAACCGCTGCAGAATGATTTGGGAGCCTTATAGGGATTTTGTTTCATTGGTTTGGTAAGATGACGTCATTTAACGGCGGTTAAATTCAATTTAGTTCTAGTACAAATGAGAAATTGTCTGAAGGGTAGCCCACTATGAATCGGTGCCTCTTGCCTTGGCCAATAGGAGGCTTTCACCTTGAAAGGTCAGCCATCAACCAAACATATTGCTGTAGCAGGGTTCTTTTAAATTGTCAGAAAACAGCTGATTGATGTACGCTCGTTCACAAACGTTAAATCAGCTGTTTTCTGACAAGTTAAAAGAATCCTGCTATACATGCATACTGTGTATTCTGCTGTAGGTTACTTTTTCAAGTTGTTAGAGGTTGATAAAGTTCTAACAACCGAAACTGGTATCTCGTTATTTTAATGAATACGTGGTTGTAGCAACTTCTAGTTTAGTTTAGTTTGTTTTTTTTTTATCTTCGCCACAGTCGATAGACCGGGAATCGTCAAATATTTTAGTATTTTTTGTTCAATATGGATGGATATTTACTGTACAACAGTCACTACTATACATCTAGGAAATACTGTATTATAAATTTATAACACACCTATTTTTTGTTAAAAGCAAGGAAAATAGTTCAGTTTTTTTTTGTAAAATCAACTTGAAATCGATTGAAACATGTCGCAAAGTTGTATCATCCTCTGTAGTTCTTTTGTTAAAGAAACATGTTATTTTTTTAATGAGGGGTTTCAGGGTTTGGATGTAGCCTATGTTGGGTGAAGGCTTGAAAGTGGATTGACCAACGTGATTGGTTGACTGGTATTATCTTCAAATTGATCATAGAAGTCAAATTTAGGTAAATGGTGATTAAAATAAAACAATTGTGTTTGATCTTATAAGCACATTTATACTGTATCATCCATATTGTGAGTGAATTGAAACGAAGAGTTACGGCATACAAGTACATGACAAGACGACTGAAAAACAAATTCACAAGTCATTATTATGCATCACTTTCTCATTTCATTTATCCGGCGCACACACCCCGTTCCCGTTCCGAATTTCACAACCGATCACGGAAATTTCTCACAACTCCGCAAGACGACATGATACAAATTGTTTCTTGTTTCTGCCACCGCCCACTAGCGCCCAATAACGTGACAGCTGTCAATTCTTGCAGCAAAAAAGAGAGAAAAATGATAGACAACGTCTCAACACCTACTCGACTCAAGTTAGGTGGCCTCAATAAATATATATGGCATACAGTATACAGATGTATACAAACCACAGTGTAGTGTAGATGGATAGACAGACGTGGGAAAATAACCAACCTTGGACAAACAAAAGACTATTAGATGGAGTCAAAAAATAAACAAATTAGGATTAGAAGGTAGACTATCAAAGCAATAGTTGAATAGCGGTTTAATACTGCAAATGTAACTAGTAATCAAAATGCTCGCCCACTCTAAATATCGATTAAAATTAATTGATTTAACTGTATAATTTCAATGTCAATAAGAAATCAGTTGAATAAATATTTTGTTCAATGCCAATGTCGATCGAGCTTGAATCGAACAGCTGACCAGGTAAGGTAGGCACACACTAGACAAACTCATTACATAAGGTCATTGTTGTGAAATTTGAAACAGGGTATATGCTTCACTTTCACGGAACTGTATAACCATTTTACATGTGTTAAGTGTGTTGCTCCTTAACTATTTCTTTAAAGTAAGCTGTTCGATGCTTCGTTTTATTGCATGAAATTTCACGGAAAATTCATCGTGTACATACGGCTTTAGACGTAGACGAGATTATCAAATTATCACTTCTATTTCCTATGTCACACTCTTTCTCTTGATATTTTTCTTACGCTGGTTTTCTTTGATCCTAATTTTATTTTAATCTCAAACTTCATCGTTTCATACATTTCTTTTTGTGTTCTACTTCTTCATCTTTTCGTAATTTCTTCTTTTCCTTCTTCGTCTTCTGTTTCTATTCTTTTCCTTTATTCTCCTCTATCTTTCTTGAAGCGGCAACTGGAACTAGAGAAGGAAGACAACTCATCGCAATTACAGTGTTGGCAATTGCAGTCATTACCTCAGTTAAGGTAATTTACTCTTCAACTCTAGTCTTGGCTATGAGTTTATTGGTATGTACGCCCTTGTAAGCGTAAATCCTGATAGGCTCACAAACCATTTACCGACTTGTATTAGGCTCATTGCTAAGCAGTCTTCATATTATTATCATGGTCACTACACTTCAAACATAGCTGAGGATTACTGAAGACATTTTTGTTGAAAACGTTTAGTTGTTCACAATAATGTACCTTGTTGCCTAAGTGAGTTTCGCTCTCATGTTGCGGTTTTTTAGGTTGAGGACACATTTTTTAACACACTTGTTTTTGTGTGTCACTAGAACGTTTGTTGTCTCAGTAGTTACTTCGTCAGAGTTTCAAAACGTCTAATTGCTCTGTAATGTTTGTTTACTTGAAATTCTGATTGTATTACCATAGACTAACTAAATGTGAATGGATTATCTCTGCAGATAATACCTTTAGCTCACTAAAATAGCTAAAAATATAGGATTTACAACGCATTCACTGTGAATATTTTCTTATAAATAACTTTCTATGGATGTTGATTCAGTTACATAGTAAAATATAGGATTGACAACCCATTCACTGTGAATATTTTCTTATAAATAACTTTCTATGGATGTTGATTCACTTACATAGTAAAATATTGGATTTAGAACCCATTCACTGTGAATATTTTCTTATAAATAACTTTCTATGGATGTTGATTCAGTTAGGTACTTTTGTTTTCAATAAGGTTACATTTCTATTGACCAAATACGATACCTACATTCATAAATCTGGCAGAAATATATCAAAAATTAAATTACTTATAAATAAATTTCTATGGATGTTAATTCAATATATTTACCCAATAAGGTTACACTTCTATTGGCTATTCTATTTAGCTCACTAAAATAGCTAAAAACATTAGAATTTGGGATTTAAAACGCATTCACAGTGAATATTTTCTTATAAATTACTTTCTATGGATGTTGATTCAGTTACTTTTGTTTTCAATAAGGTTACATTTCTATCGACTAAATACGATACCCACATTCATAAACCTGGCAGAGATATAACTAAAATAAAATTACTTATAAATAACTTTCTATGGATGCTAATTCAATATATTTACCCAATAAGATTACATTTCTATTGTCTAAATACGTTACTCACATTCACAAACCTGGCAGAAATAATACTTTTTCCAAAACCGTAATCTAAACAAGGAAATCCAGCACTGTTTTCTCAAAAATTCTCCAAAAAAGCAACAATGTTTTTCTACAGATTCACGTTCGTCATATAAAAAAGAAGACAGATTTCGTGAAACAGCTTTTTGACTGAATAACTACCACTTTTCACAAAGAAACTACACCGCCATGATAAAAAAAAGACTCCTAACAACAAAATACCTCTATTCCTAGAGAAACTTGGAACGACCTTAGTTCCGTGACCTCAGGCTTATCTCGCGCGTTGTAATATATATGTATATATTTAAAATAGTTCTATGTTCTCGCGGTAAGATCATCTTCACTTTGGAGGATTGTAAAGGAAGAAATAGTTATGTTGTATACATCACATGTAATTTTAAAGTATCTAGCTTGTGCTAGTGAAGGAATACATATGTATATAAACGTAGTTGGTTGTACAATTTTAAGGTATATAACACATGCTAGGATGCTAGTATAGAAAATCAGTGTATATGAGGTTTTTTTACTCTTCCAAGGTATATAATACATGCAGGTCAAGTATGTTGGTGTGAGTTTACATTTTATTTTGCCTCAATTGTTGTGCAGTATATATACTAGTTATATATATGTATTTACTAGTTCAAGTGCACGATTTCTTGAGGTCGATCACCTTCCTCGATTTAAAACTGGCGACTTTGGAATCTCACGATGTCTCAATACTGTACTCAGTACTGTAATTATTGTGAGGTAGTTATGAGCAAAAAGTACCGGCTAGCGAGGTGAATATCCGTATTACTCACGAGCAGCGAAATAATTTTTGATAAAAAGATTTAGAGTTGAGAGTAATGAGGATTAAATAAGGATTGTAGCTGTTGCGTCCCTTGTTTAATGTCACAAACAATTCTTTATAGAATTGTCTCTGGTAATATACTCTGAATTAATTTTGTGAATATTATAATCGTTATAAACGAAACGTTATATAATAATCTCTGTGACTCATTTATTGTGTGTTTAATTCTTGGGAGAATGAATTGAATTGATTAGAAATATTGGAAGGAAAGCAGCCAACAATATTGAACTAAATTAATAACAGAAACGTTCATATAGGGCAGTTATAGGCTATAAAAATAATAATAACAGGAAAAAGAAAAAAATAACAATTCTTCGATGCTAGATCTATTTATCATCATTTAACTGAAAAATACATTGACAGCTCGACACAAAGAAAATCATTTATCACTTTTTCAGAAGTCAATGCTCAAATCCTCAAAAACGTGGAAAACAGAAAAATACAGGGCATATAACCTCACTGAATTACATATTATTACTGTGAATCATTTCCGAAAAACGTATCGGAGTATTGCAGGAGCAATGAACGGGTTATTATCAATTTTTCTAATCAATTACCAGGCTACTTCACAAACATATCATGATTTTGGTAGCCCTCATTGAAAATCACATCATAAAAACTAGCTTATCATAAAGCATTACTCGTTCTATAAAATAATTATTAAACAGTTACACCTCATAAATGTTTCACGAAGGTAAACAAAGTTTCTCACACGATGCAATCAGTATTCAAAAAGTGCCGTTGGAAGGTATTCTACGAAGTTATACGATATGACGTCATAATGCCTGCCGCTATTGAGTTCAATGACATCAGGATGACTAACTGCAAGTTGGAAACGGAAAGTTGACGAATTCCAGCATTGTCGGTAGGATTTAGAGGTGATTGGTCATTGATTGGAAATTCTTTGATCAACTACTTGTGAGTGAATCAAGTCTCACTAATTGAAAATCAGAACATGTAGAGGCCTACTGATAAGTCTATGAATTGGAGTGATTCACAATAATCGTTGATATGCGATATGGAAGATATTATGAGTGCGTGAAGAAATAATGAATATTCCTTGAAGCATACAAAAAATTTACACTTTTATAGCAACAACTAGAGTTGACCACATAATCCAGTATTCGTGGTCAACTTGATTAATTATTCATTATAACTTGATTGTTCATTAGTCTTTTTACATATAATGTAACATACATTCAATTTATTGGCACATACTTTCCAAAAGAATTCAAAACAAATACAATACAATCGGGGAAAATTGGTTTGGTAAACTCATTAAAAATCACATTGAAAGCTCATAACACAGATAACGTAAATAACACAGATTTACGTTATCTGTGCTCATAATGAACCGAGTTTGAACAACAACTTGTTCAACACACAAACTTGTTATAAAATATAGCTTGGAACATTCAAGAATCAATAGTTTATTTCTCATCAATATTTACAAAAATACATGGACAATTGGACATCATCAGATCCATATATATAAAAAATAGATATATGAACAATACAATATTAAACAGAATACTTGCTCAAATCAAATTAGTTATTATTACACTTATTCCAATCTACATCTAAAAAATTATTGAACACTAAACAACTTAAGATCTAAAAGCGTCTGCTGCAAACGATCAAAATTTTTATCCAATTCCATGCAATAAGATAACATTGATCTAAAAGCTTATCAGGCAAGGTATCTTCACACAAGATTGGGTGGAATTTGATGAAAAATTTGATCGCTTACTCACAGCTTAAGGAATATTGAGACGAGATAGGACAAGATTTTGTCCAAATTACAATTTTATTCTTTCAAACAGCCTAAAAACATACACTAAACACGAAGAACACTGCTTTCTTGATGATTATGTTCTATGTCTTGACTATTTTGATGTCCCACGTTTTGTGAATATTATTTATTGGATGAAGTAATTCAAAACATGAGTTAATCTTATGTCGTTTCATGAAGTTGATCCAGATGGACAGAAGAAAGATGATCAATATCTGTCGTGATAGAGCAGGCAGGCGGTGTCCTTTTAGTGAGATGATGATGTATGACAAAGCTGTCAGCGGCTGGTGAAGGATGAGTCTGGAATTGGGACACAAAGGTGAGCAGGAGACAAAACAGGAGAAGGAAACGGAATACGGGGAAGAACAGGGGAGGAGAGAGAATGGGAGGGAAGAATGAGAGGAGAAATGGAAGAATTGAAGGAAAAAGGTGAAGGCGAGAAAAAGAAAGAAGAATAGGATGGATGAAGAAGACAAGAAAAAGGAAATTTGAAAAATCTTAATGATGAATTATAAGTAACATTTTTAAAGTTGGGGTGCTTTTGAAATATTGACTTGATTGGACATTTGCAATGAATTGAATGTTTTATTGAAGAAAGGTTACGATTCATCGGCTAAATAATACATTTTGACCAATTTTTTAAAACTTTGGACTAAAACCTTTTAACTAAAACACAATTTTTTAACTTTGAATTAAAACCTTTCAACTAAAACACGTTTTCAGCATATATTCATATTCATTAACTGTTACAATAACCACTGAAGTTACAAACCTATGACTGTAAAGCTAAGGCCTCTTTCATTGGAGCAACACACACCGATTAGTCAAATTTCGTCTTGTCTTGTCGTGACTTACCGGTGTACGCCTAGTGCGGTCTGTGCCCCAATCAGATGGGATGACTGATGTAACATGATGCAGGCGTACACCGGTTAGTCAAGACAAGACAAGACTAGATTAGTCACGTTTAGTCACAGTAATTCACATAGTTGCTTATGAAGCAGCACATACTGATGCAATGACTAATCGGTGTGTGTTGCTTCAGTAGCACCTATGTGAAGTACTGTGACTAAACGAGACTAATCTCGTCTTGACTAACCGATGTACGCCTAAGGTAAGGCCTTTTTCACATTAGTGAGGTCCGTGCCCCAGTCAGACGCGATGACTGATGTAACATGATGTGTGGATTCACTCTAAATCATCTGATTACACCCATACAATTCATCAGGCACAAAAATTTCATCCCGTCCCATCCGGGCCCGAACCGGACTGGTGTGAAAGAGGCCTAAGAAGCCTCAGTAGAAAGCCTCATCGGAAGATACCGTTTCGGAACGGTCATAAGGTTTTGATTGAGCTATAGCGCTGTAGTGAAAATGTTTAATGAACAGCAGACTCGAGGTGGCAAAGAACAGGTGTTGCTAATATTTAGATAACCGAAAAAGGCACGTGGATGTCGTAATCGCGGCGAGTGAAATGAGAAGAAAAGGATGACAGGAGAAAGATGAGTGGAAGAGGTTTGGAGAGAGATAGTGAGTGAGAGAGATTGTCATTCAAATGGCATGTTGGACAATTACATGGCGATTTAGAAGATGTGTGCCGAGGTCCTAGTTCCATGAACTGCTGGCACTACTGAATAGGGAAGCATCAAAGCGACGATGAATTCAATTGACAGGTGGTCGACGTGGCTCGACATCTATTGCAGAATCGGCGAAGAATAGAAAGAAGAGAAGATGACGGGAGAAAGAAGGAAGGTGAAGAAATGGAGAAGAAGATGGTGGTGGAGATGAAGGAGAAAAAGAAGAAAGGCAGGGGAACATTGAGAAGAGAGAAGAATGAGATAGGGGAAGAAAGAGTTTACGAAGAAAGAGAAAAAGGCGAAAAAAGATTATCATTTGCAAAAAGTAGGATTTAAGAATAATATTTTTGTTATAAGAGAAAGGTGAATGAGGAAAAACATATGAAGGAGAAAATAGATTAGGTGGGTAACAGGATAAGAAGGAGTTATGAAAAGAGAAAAAGATCCGTGGCGAAGCGTGGTATACTTATTTTCCTATAGGAAATATACCCGGCGATGACCAAATAAGTATACCACGCTTCGCCACTAAAAAAAGATGAAGAAAGAATGTGGGAGGAAATATATGCCATAAGAAGATCTTGATCTTGAAATAGATGAACATGAAAAGTTAGTTGGTAAGAATAATAGATTATGACAAATATGAACGAAAATGCAAAAAAGGAAAAAATCGAGGAATGAGATGGAGGAGAGCGAAGATGAATATGAAGAACGGGATGAAATAAAAGGATATAATGATGATGAAAAAATGTGTGGGTGGAGACAAGTAGACAAATAAAGTTGGATGTTGAAAAAGAAGATGATAAATACAAGTGTATGGAGGTGAGAAGAAGAAATTACGGAGGATGCAAGCAGCGAAGGAGTGGAAGATCTTAAAAATGAGATGAAGAAGAAGGCAAAGTGAGGATGAAGAAGTAGCGGAATATGCAAGAAGCGACCGTGAAGCGTGATGATTCCAATTACGCAATGATCTTCTTATCTTGTGCAGTTCTGTTGTCAGAGCAGGGTGGGGTGGGGTGGAGTGGAGCAAGCTGGAACCTACTTCCTTGACAGGCGTTCACTGCACCGTGTTACTGTATACATAACAGCTGATCACTGTCTACCATCATGCTTAGCAACTCATCGTTATTGTTCGTTACAGGTTCATTTTTCGGTTAGGCTAGGCGTACACCGGTTAGTCAAGACAAGACAAGACGAGATTAGTCACGTTTAGTCACAGTAATTCACATAGTTGCTTATGAAGCAGCACACACCGATGCAATGACTAATCGGTGTGTGTTTCTTCATAAGCAACTATGTGAAGTACTGTGACTAAACGTGACTAATCTCGTCTTGTCTTGTCTTGACTAACCGGTGTACGCCTAGCCTTATGTTACTCGTTTTTTGGTAGAAGATTTTTGTCTTAGAAATGGTATTATAGGTGACATTGACATTAGAGTATTATGGTAGGCCTATCATAAATAAATGGGTTATAATCTTATAAATACACGTGATTCGACTACAATCAATCAGTCGACCAATAAGAATTCTTTCTTGATCAACAATCGTGCAATAGTACAATCGTGTAATAGTATGTAATGTAATTTATAATCGTATATAATGTCATTCATGATACCTTAACACTCAAAATACTGTTTCACCAATAATATTACTGATATGGTAATCTAAAAATTATGTTATTAATTATGTTGTCTATGTTGTCTAGTGTTGTCTATGATACTAGTATTCTTCTACTAATTTATGTAGTGTACGTTTATTTTTAATTTAATTCTATTCTACTACAGTATACCGTATATTCTATCTGTTATGGCTCAAGCTATACCTCACGAACATTTTAACAATTCTATTTTCTTGTAAACATGTAGCCTTAAAAGTACAGTTGGATCTCTTAGCACTACACTCGGTCAGCGAACTGGCGAAAAGCAGAAAACGATGAAGAAGGATGGGCGAGTGACGTCAAGCAGCGTCGAAAATTGAGATGTAATTTGCGGTTACGGTGGTTTGCTGGAAAGAGGTGTCAACAAGAATATAAGGTACACCACACGAAACTCCAGCGGGGCGGAGCACACCAATTGAAGAAGGATGGAAATAGATAGGGATGAAGGAAAAAAGGAGAAGTAAACAGAAATAGAAAAAGAGGGAGAGAAAAATGATGTTAGAGGAGAGAAGGAAGAAGAAGGCGATGAGTACGAAAAGGGGAAATGAAGAAGTTGAAAAGTGGGAAGAAGAGGAAAAGCAAAAGGAGTGGAAAGAGGAGAAGACAAAAAGAGAAGAGAAAGAGTAGTAGTGAGAGTAGTAGGAATGATAGGAGTAGTAGTAGAAGAGAAGAGAGAAAGGAGAAGGCAGAAAGAAGAAGAACAAAAAGCGTGGAGAAAAAATTGAAAGCAAGTAGGATGTTCAAAATAAGGCAGGAGAAAAGTAAGTAAGAAAATGAGTAAAAGAAGAAGAAGAAAAAGAAGAAGACCAAGAATAAGAACAAGAAAAGTAAAGGAAGAAAAAGTTTGAAAAAGAAAAGATAGTAAGAATAGAAAGACAAACACAAATAGTGGAAGGGGATTTTTAGATTAAATTAAGAAGAAAAAGGTTGAAGAAGTAGCAAGTTGAACAAGAGGATGAAGATAATTATATAAGAAGAGAATCTATAATAAAAAGATGAAGACGAAGGAAACGGAGGATGGTATCATAAAGTAGACAAAGAGAAGTGAAAAGGGAACTAGGAAAGAATAGTAGGGAAGACAGAAAAAATTAAATTTGATTAATAACGTAACGAGAATGTGAAAAGACAATGAAGAAGAAAAAGGAGATTATGATGAGTTATCATATTATATATTGAGGAATTTTTGAGAAGAAACAAGGAGAAGAAGAATAAGAGGAAGAAGAAGGGGAAGAGGGAGAAAAAATCGACGAATGTACAAAAAAGAAACAGCGAATAGAAACAGCAAGTTTGGCCTGCGGTCATTTTTTCGTCGGTTTGGTTTTGAACAAAAGACGGTGAAATACCTGACAGTGTTTGGTGCGTGAGGGAGTTAACTACACTACACTTGTTCGATGAGCACGCAGGTCCAGCAGACCACGAGACAAGAACGGGGTCTGGCAGACCGCTGGACGTTGTGCACCGTTGCACACTGTCCGGTAACTTCCTTCCTTGCACCAAACAGCTCCTTCCCAGTCCAGTGCTCTATGTTGTCGTGTTTGCTTCTTCTGTATTCAAGGCAGTCATTTTATTCTATTTTGTGTATTTATGTGTATTCTATGTTGCGTGATTAACTAGAATTGTCCAGTTGCACGATAATAAAATTGAATTTGTTTTTGAGAGTGATGCCCACATGAGCTCTAGGCTTGTGCGTTGGTGACATCATCTTCCAATCCCTATGTCCACATTTACTCGATTTTGAGTGCGACTCAAGCATGCTGTATATGCTTAAGCATTGGCCGCATGCTGTGCAGCACACAAAAATCGACCAAGTGTGGACATGTATTGGGAGTAATGTATAGGAAGATGATGAGTATAGGTGTCAACTTATCTATGGATAAACTGAAAAAACTTCAATGATTTAATATATGTATCTTCCAATGTATAGGAATTGAATTGTTTGATCTTCCGTCATGTTGTTTTGATTGTATTTCATGTTCATTATGTATTTTCCATTTGTTAATCACAGTTTTAATTTTGAAATATCTTTTTTTTTCAGGTAAGTGTCAATGGACATCTATATTCACACACACTACAAGCTAACTTCTTGACTACTCATATTGCAAGAATGAACCAGAGCAGGTAATCTTCGAATATAACTTTGTTATTTCGTCAAGAAAGTTCTTTAAATGAGTTTTTCTGAGGGTGATGCCCACAGGAGCCCTAGGTTTGTGCGTGAAGGGTGATGAATTGAACGACTAATGTTTAGACAGTCGGGTACGGTGACTTAACGTGCCCTCAGAATCACATATAACTTTACTTATATGTGAAATAAAATATAATTTTAAGTAAATATAATTCGAAGTGAAATATAATTTTGTAACTCAAAATCAGGAAGTCCTAATCCGGTAGAAAACAATTCCCATTACAATACTGTCTGATTGCATTGCTAATAGTGTTTGAATGAGTGATGCAGAAAATTGAAAGTCACTTTGTCAATCGTTTGGTTATTCATTGGTTATTATGTAATGGATGACACAAAAATAATATGAGCTGCAAAACATTTCTAAAACAAATAATCAGCTAATTGTAAAACCTATCTTGTACAATACATTTCACAAGCTGTAGTTCATTAGGCTACTAACAGTAGAGAATTTATCAAAGGTATTTTCAGGTGTAACAAACGTAATGTCATTGTCGATATTAGGTAGCAATTAACAAAAACACTTATTAGCTGCGTAATTTCGGTAGATACATAGTTCCTAATGAATTGGTATTTGAGTACTTGTACTCAAGCTATACTCTATGGCTAGTATTTTATGATTCATACGGTGAGAATAAAGTAAATTCTTGTAGAAATGTGGACACCTGAAGGACGGTTAAAGTAATTAATTAATTGCTCGCAATTAGCGTACAGTTAACGAACGGTAAATAGACCTGCTGCTTGCTTTGACTTTGGAGATTTTCGTTGTTTGATTAATTAAACGATAGTAATCTGTCTGAACGTGTGTATGTTCAGTGAGCATTCAATTGAACAGGTGGATTCTATTCTCAATTTTTCCTACTGTTCTTTACTTCTAAAAATATTTTCTAAAGTCTTGTCTTTCAATCTTGCTTCATCTTCCTCCTTTTATTCTTCTACTTTCTATTCACCCTACAACTCCATCTTATTCTTTGCAACTTATTTATGGTCGTCTCTTCTTATTTTTCATCTCCTAGTTGCTTCTTCTTCTTCATCACCATCTTCTTGATCTTATTCTTCTTCTTCTTCTTCTTCCTTCTTCTTCTCCTCCTTCTTCTCCTTCTCCTTCTTCACCTCTTTCTTCTTCTTCTTCTCCTTCCTCTTCCTCTTCTTTTCCTTCTTCATGCTTCTTCCTTGTCTTCTTCACCTTGAACTATTTCTACTCTTTTGGTTTCTCCTTTAAATTTTCTTCTTCCATCTCTTTTTTTCGTTTCTGCTTATCTGTTTTTATTCTTCTTCCACTTATCCCCTATGGCCTTCTACTCTTTCTTTCCTTGTATCCTCTACTTCTTTCCCTACTCTTCTTTCACTTCATGCTTCTTCTCCCTCTTTCACCTTCTCTTCCTCTGCTTGCTTTGTTTTGTTCTTCCTTTTAATTACCCTTCTACTCCTTGTATTCTCTCTTCTTCCTCCTCCTTCCTTCATCAGTTCCTGCTTATCGGTGCCATTTTCTCCATTTCTCCCGTCTTTCATCTTTCTTGCCACCTGTTTTATCTGTTACATTTATTCTGTTTTGTCTTTCATGCTGTTGATAAGGCGTGATTGTGAGAAGCAGGGTTGAGACTGATGAGGTATTAAAACCAAGTTGCAGATTGGTGGTAGGGGGTTGTAGTTTGTTAGGGGTTCTGTAGCAGCAAGCAGAGCATCCCGTCACAGAGGAGCTACATTAGCCGGCCAACTGAGAGTGGCTAATTAATTTCCAGACCGAGAACAATGAATGAGCCTAGGCAGCATTTGTGGTCGATGGTTTGTTGTACTGTAGTTAGTAGGCTACTGCAGTAATTCGCTTTCTACAAGGTTTACATTGCAAACCTAGGCAGCCTAGGTATAGGTAGGGGAAAATCTTCTTTTTGTTGTCTCAAGTAGGAATCTCTTTCCCTAATCCTGCTTTCTCTCTATCCTTTCTCATCTTCTTCGTCTTCTTCTTCCTATTCTTTTTCGTCTTTTTCTTCTTCTTCTTCTTCTTCTTCTTCTTCTTTCTTCTCTTCTTTCTTCTTCTTCTTCTTCTTCTTCTTCTTCTTCTTCTTCTTCTTCTTCTTCTTCTTCTTCTTCTTCTTCTTCTTCTTCTTCTTTTGAATAGTCTTCTTCTTCTTCCTGACTAACTCTCCCCACCTTCTTTGGTTGTCTTGTTTCTTCATCACACTTGATTGTCAGTCATTCTTGTCCCTCTCCTCCTCCTCCTCCTCATCCTTCTCCTCTTCTTCCTCCTCTCCTCCTCCTCCTCCTCCTCCTCCTCCTTCTCCTCCTCCTCTTCTTCTTCTCCTCTTCTTCTCCTCCTCCTCCTTCTTCCTCCTCCTTCTCCTCCTCCTCCTCCTCCTTCTTCTCCTCTTCTCCTCCTCCTCCTCATCCTCATCCTTAAACTATAATTTTTGTCCCTTTTCACGCCCTTCAGTCCTCAGTTCTCTCTCTCAGTTCAATTCTTTTTTCCTGTCATTATTTCAACAAGCACGCTTTCCCATTCACCATATTTTCCGTGCTTTTTGATAACGATGACTGCGCGGCTCCTTCATTATTTTCACATTTCCCAACGAGTTGGCCGGAAAAAAGAACGAATCAAGATTTGAAATGCAGGAAAAAAAGTGTGAATGAGAAGTGTAGCTCGATGTCTCATGTCGCCATAAAGGACTCGTGTATTTTTGTCAGTAGTCCATTTTTGTTAAATTTATTTGAAAAAGAGTTCTAGTGATTGAAATTCATCTAATACTACTATAAAATTGGTTCAGAACAAAACTCAATTATTTCAGAGGTAACATTGATTTACACACGGAAAGATCTATGGAAAGAATTAGAAAAAATTTCGAATTTATTTTCCAGATTTTACAATATACATGAAATGTATCATTGTATTCTTAATCATAATGTCGACCTAATACCATAGACTAAATTCTTGTATTTTCTGTGATAGTAAAATGAGCTGAATACTTCATTACTGTATTAACAAAATTGAATTATACTGGAAAATAATCCTCAATGTCTTGAAAACCTTTTAGCTATCCTTCCAAGTTGGTAAATGTTCGATAAAATAATTTCCTCTTTGCATTTTTTTGGTTCCATCGTTCCATGCCTACTCTCTTACTCTATATCATTTGAATTTTCACGGTTGATCATGTATGGAGTTCTTTTAATCGTTTATCCTCTATATTCAATCGTTTAATATACAGACTTATGTGTGTAGTGAGTTGAATGCGACAGACGTAATCTCATTTCCTTATTAGTTCTTTTTATAGTAGTAGTAGTAGTACATAGTAGTAGTCACATCAATAAGAGCCAATTCAGAAAAATAGAATTGATTGAAGGTTTACCAACTATTGTAATATATAACTTGTACAAGTACACAACTTGTAAATTAAACAATTACTATGTTCTTTTGAAAACTTCCATGAATGAAAATTGTTTGATAGAGAATTCTATTTTTTAACAGAGTTCTATTTTCAAAGACCTGAATCGACCTTGAGCTATCTCCTCATAGAACCTTACAATAGATCACAGAGTAGGCCCTAACTCATCAATGGAGGCTCCTCTTTTAAGAACATGTAACTAGATAGGCCTATCAAAAAGCCCTCTAAACTAAGCGTTAAATATGTTAGGGTGACGTGTAATTCGATGCTCTGATTCGAGATGGTATCGACGTATTTTTTTCACTTTTACACATAATATATCCTAAACAGGTGTTCGTATCAGATTTCTTTCAAAAATTGCAGGCGTAGAAAGGATAGTAGAGGGTTTACTAGGCCCTAGAATGATTGGGTGTTCACATTCAAGAAATCAGCAGTCTTCAGCTTTTGTAGAACTTTATTACGGTATTATTATCTAAAATTACTCCTGAATATAAATTATACTGAGAGAAAAATACTCATTGAAATTCCATATGTGAGATCTAATCCTTTGTTTTTAAATTTGAACACCATATTTTACTCAGGATTTCCGCATAATCTACTAATACTGAACCCTGTGTTGAACGTTCACATCAATTTTGTCTCACTAAAACTTTTATTTCTTGAAAAAAAAAATAGTCTAAAATACGGTAATTCATTAAGACTGGCTGTCTGTTTCAAAGGTTTGTAGATCAATAATTGAATAATTGAGAAAATTATATGAATTTGTTTCATTCTACTATAGAAAGTAGTATTGGATCACCTTTTGAATGTCATTTTAAGAATGTAGTTACTAAGAAGCAAACATACTTGCATGTGATTGGTAGAAATCTTATATGGCATTCAGTGACGGGAATAGTTTTTCAACAAAATGGCGGCTGTGTCAGTTTCCCACCAGCCAATGAGATCACAAATGGTAGTTTACTTCAAAAAAGCTACTCTCATGTGATTGGTCACAGCTATCTGATGTGATCTCACGTACGTTAATGCTTGGATACATTTATGAGAACTTGTGTAATTTATAACCCGAGTTATTTATAACCCGATGGTTGTAATAAAATAAACAAGTATCTACTTGTTTGGGGAACAAGCACCTCACATAAGTCAAATACGGAAGCAAAATTATTCAAAAAATTTATTCAATTATAATCAATATTTATTTCACAAAATCAAATACGGACGCAAAATTATTCAAAAAATTTATTGAATTATAATAAAATTATCTATTTATTCATTGAAAATGCAATTATTGTTAATGCAATTTTCTAAAAGTAGAACTGTTGGAGCTTACACTAATTGTGAGATGAAATGTTTCTAGATTTGCCCTTAAAACAAGTTTCTAATTCGAATTTAAACTTAGTTTACTACACATTAGTCTTATAGTAATATCACTGGAAAATAGTGAAGTTCACAAGTTTCATACCATCAAAATCTAGGTCAGTGTCTGTGACCCGTATTAGAACATCCATTTACTTCTTACAATCTTAAACCCCATATCAAACCCCAACTTGCACAAAGACGTCTCCATTCTGCATTATTTGATCCTCCCAACTGAATGCAAATTTGCTCACTAACAATACGTTTCCTGTCAAATTCTGCAACCATCAGCGTTTTAGGAGAGACGTTAGTGGGTGGATTATACGGAATAAGGTAGTAGATAAGTCTGTAGAGGTATAGATACGGAATTGCAGTAAACCTGCATAGATGGATAAGTCTGTAGAGATATAGATATAGGTACTTGTAGTAAGCCTGAATAGTTTACTATTATCATAGTGGTATGAATTGGCAGGATAGCGTCTTTATCTGTAGTTGACCCAGTGGGCAACTTGCACGTGAAACTTTCAAGATGGTGGTGGGGAAGGGGAAAGGGTGCAATAACAGATGGTTGCAAAGTATTTTCAAGAACGTCAGCGTTCCAAATACCCTTGAACCACTAACCCCTTGAAGCAGAGTCTGTGCATATCATCCCCTTCTGACCCACTTATCACTAAGGAATTATGTGTGTGTGTGGTACGTAAAGCTTGGATTTCATGGTGAAGTGAGATAGATGGGAGGAGGAGGTGGAGGAGGATGAGGAGGAGGGAGTAGAAGAAGAAGAATAAGAGGTGGAAGAAGAAAAAGGAGGAGGAGAACAAAGGTATACCGGTATTATCATTCTGACTCGCATATCACTATGAACTGATGTGTGGTGCGAATATATTATTCTGGGTTTTCATAGGTGTACAGATGTTAGAAAGAAGAATGAATAGAAGAGAAAGACAAACACGTAGAAAAATGAGGAAATTTAGTGAGAAGGAGAAGAACAATAAATATGCAAAGAATAATAAAAGATCAAAATAAATATATAAGTAAATGTTTATTTCTCAGTAAATACAGTACAAGACAATATATTCTAAGTATAAAATTCATCTTTATATTTACAGTGAAATTAGGCACTATCGAGAAAAATCTATGTGGGAGTTGTCATGAATAGATAAAAATAAGATATACTACAGTCACTCGTGCGAAGTAATGTAGTAAGGTTAGTTAAGAAGTTAGTTACGTTCTGACAGTTAAATTAAATCTTTAAAAAATCACCAGTAAACAATTATAAAGCCACAAATATGAGTGTTAATCATCTTAAATCAAGTACAACTAGAAGATGCGGATAATTTGGTAATAGAAAAATGTCCGCTGAAGTTTTGTGGAGCTTGAGACCTTGAACCTTAAGTTTGTAAATTAATTCTCGACCTTGAGGGTCTTCGTACACTGTTATTGTTCTTCCCACCAAATTTCACTCTTTTTATTTCCTCTTCCTTCTCATTTTCATCGGTCCAGCTCTTTTATTTCATATTTTGTAAAAGGTTTCTTCCTATTTTCTGTGCTTGTCATTCCTCCTCCCCTCTCCTCTTCTTCCCAAATCTAGAAACATCCTCTAAGCTTTAAACTATTAGTAGCATACAACAAGAATCTTCGCCTGAAAAATTCAATTATACAGCTGTCACTATTTTTGTCTAGTTCGCGCCGGTTAGATTATGCAACTCTAAGCTAGGATGAGCAGGTTTATAATATGTTATGCACATGCATTTTATGGGCATTGAAAATGACAGGCGATTTTTTCTCACCACGTGGGACTTGTAATTCCCAAATAAGCCTTGAGCATTTGGTGTCCTTGATGTCAAACTTACTCATCCTTGGAAATCAAATTCTTGCATCGGTATGTTTTTTCTCTCTTTCCATCTACCTTCTTACCACTTTATCTTTCCCTATCTATCTTCGTTTTGCTGTTTTTCTACCTATCTGGTTCTTTGAGAAAATGTTATTAACTTGTGTCTATTACTTTTCCGTACCACTTTTTTTTACATATATTCATAGTTTATTGAATAGTTCGTCGGTATCTTTCGCTTTCAATTTTTTAAATTAAATTTTTACACGTGTAAACTGCTATCCACAGCGGGTTCGATGTCCGGTTGACAGCTATTATCTTGGTTTCCTGTATTTTCAAATGCATTTTCAGTTTCTGTCTTCTCGTTTCTTTTTTTCACCTCTTCCTCATTTTCTTCTTCTTATTCTTCTTATTTATTTCTCTACGTGTGTCTTAATTCAGACCAGGCTAAAATACCCAACAACCAATACAACCAGTTTTGACGCATGCAGCTGTCTTATACAAGCTGCATGTCTGTTGAATGATGTTGAATAGAAGATGTATTTCGTCTTTGTATCAGCTGCTCAGGACCCAAATGCGGAAGAATTCTTTTGAAAAATTGATTAAAATTCTTTGTTTGATGGAATTATGATGGTTTATGAAGTTATGAAGTATTTATTCCATTGATAGCAGTGCCATCTGCAGTAGATCTAATAATCTTATCATTAAAGTATATCCTATGTTTCTGTCCTATTTATGTTATTATGGTTGAATATATCTTCCTTTCACTTCTTTTCAGTGGCTACAAGTTCTGCTTGAAAAATATTTATCTGCCAACTCGAAAATTTCTTAATTTGTTTAAAAGTATAATGATTTGAATTATCTGACGTATAAATGCTGTGTTACCGTACATGCTTGTGCTTTCAAACACATTGCTTATATGTTATAATGTACAGTTGTACACAGTAAAATTTCTCATCAAATTTCATCAAATGAGTGAAACTATTGTAACAGCTATCGAAGTAAGGTATCCATATCATTATTTACTGCATTATAAGAGTCCATACCGTTTGTGAGGGTCCATTTTTTATCATATCAGCTATTCCATAGAAGGTTCATGCCATGGAATTTGGTGAAGAATTGGGTCATTGCCTTATTCTGGTACTCCTCTGATTAATTTCAGTAATTCAATATTCCCATTGTGGTAGCAAATCTTCCAGAACCCGTCTTCTTATCCTACTTTTGTTCAATAAGCATTGGAACAATGGATATGAGTCCTAGAACAGTTTTGGGACATCTAGAACATCCTAGAAATTGTACCACAAACGAGATAAATAGTGATATCTAGTTTGTGCTTGTACCATGCACAGAAATGGACACTTTCAATGCTTTTACATTGTAGATCTCACCGTGGAATGTGTTACATTTTCGAATGAAGCTTGTCGTCTCCATTTTGAGAAGAGTGTGATCTTGTAATTGATGCTCACAACTGGTTGATTAATTAAGTGAAATGAAGACATCCTAACGAATGGTTGGAATTCCTTGGCCGGATTCGCTCCTAAATGGATATGTAAAGAGTTGTTGTTCGTTCACACCTTGAGTGATTTCTAATCAGTTTAGATCTTCTTGGATTCTTTCGAAGGTGACAAATTGGAGTTGAGTAGCCTGAAGACCTATTATGTCTTGTTGACTGAACGTTGGATGTAACCCCGTTTCTATAGCCTAATGAGAGCTATTCATGTTGTGTATGTTAAGATGTCAGTGAATTTGTTTTCGTTGTGTCCTCATTCATTGAATAGTTGTTAAAATTTACTTTGTTACTTTTTGTCGTTAGTTTCGATATTTTGTTTCAATCTGTGATGATTCGTATTCAGTTTATGAATAAGGAACTAGAAACTATGTTATTTTCTGATATTGTCTTTTAAATGAAGAGTAACTTGTCTTCATACATTAGATCCTCATATATGTCCACGAAAAGTATCTACAATTCTAATTTGTTTCATGAGAATAATATTGTCTTTTTTTGTTTGGAATGATAAAAATAATTCTCCAATTCCAATTTTTGTTTTGTTGAAGCTTACCTCGTTTCCTAACAGATTTTGTCAAATTTCAAAATCAAAAAGGTATAATTCATTTGCAAATAATTATTACAGAACTATAAGCATTTTGTAACAGTTCTACTGATTTAAAAATTGAAAACTATGGTTTATTTGCGATTATTATTTCATGATCTAGGATACGCCATATTTCAAAACTTCCCAACATTACTGTCAGTAGGGCTGTGTTACTGAAAATACAGTTCGCATTTCTATCAGTAGAGCTGTCTCTACAGTATGTTTTCTCATTTTACAAGAAGAGGCATCGTTTCCTATTGAAGCAAACATTTCCTGTAGAAGAGGTATGTTATAAACATCATTCCTATGGAGGCAGACGAACTACTTTTCATTTTCCAGGGCGCTCTTCAGTAGTTGACATAGATGTCATAAGACACAACCTAGAATGTACACATAGGCTACGCCTAGCTTCGGCTGAAGTGATCTTCTTTTATTATGACAGTGTTTGCATTGCATCCTCACTCTCAAGATGAGGTCTTCAACCCTTTCCTCAATTTTTTACTTTCCTTCATTCTCCATCCTTCTTCCTCATATTGCTCTCTTCCACTTGTTCTGCCTCAAAGAACGCAATCTTGTCCACCACCAAAGAAGAAAAAGCAGGACTTTTCTTCATTCGCCGCTTGCTTTCATTTCCTTGTTCCATTTTGGCGTCATCAAATCTTAAGGGAGTTTGCGTGGGTTTTAGCACGGATCGTATTTAGTTCAGTTCGTAAGGTATAGAATGAGCTACGGACGTAGAATGGCATACCAGTTTGTCTATCTGTCATTTTGTCATACGAGTATTGACCATTCACAGGGTTCATTATAGGTGTTCACTTACTATTGTTGTTTACTGCAATTATCCTTTAACTGTTTTCAATTAATCATGATTTTATTTGGATGAATCCGATTGATGGAGAGCACGAGGAGTCCTCATTATTGCTCTCAATACATAAAGGCTAATCTTGTACAAGTTCCCTTTCAACTCATGTCATATCCCTTCCCTAAGACTTTCAACTAGACTTTTGGAAAGCATAGGAAACGTTTGAGAACATTGTATACATAGAATATGAACAATTATTATTATAAGGTTGATATTCAGAAATGAACAACCGTGGAAAATCAATCAACAAAACCTGATATGAAAGAACCAAATGTCAAGAAAAATTTGAAGGTTGATTTGATACATTTCGAACAAAATTGTGCAAATTTGTTACTGTATACTGTTGAATATCATAAAAAGTCGTCATTTTATAGTTGAAAACATTTCATAAAACACGTCCAACCACTACTTTAAACTATAAAATAACGCCCAAAGGTGATTTATTCCACAGTTCAGGTTTCAACCTAGCATGCCCTATTATCAAACCTATAGAAGCATTCGGTGCTCTTTCAAATGGTTAGGAAATTATCTAAATTCATATAAATCGTATCGAGTTGTTCTTCCCACGCTGATTATACAGATATTTGACGATTATAGAGCGTTAGACAACCATGTCCAACTTGATAATAACAGGGCATTAGCGCTGTGTGACAAATGTCGATTTCAAATTAAGAAATTGACATTGGTTTTTACGATCGATAACTTTTTCGATCGTTTCGAGGTTGAGCTGCAGGTTTATACGATCAAACTACAAAGACTATAATAGACTATTATAGATATATATTTTCAGTAAATCAAACTATTTGATGTGATAGCTGTTGGTTGGATTTGATAAACTTTTATTATAAAGATAGAAGGTTGATTGACAAGATTGGAGGCTACTTTGGAGATTGAAATCGATTTGCTATGGTATTGTAGCGCGTTTTCTAGATGTATATGAGTGGGTTGATGGTGTGGGCTGAAGTTACACAGAACGCTCAGCTTCTGGTATTCAAAACCTGTCTAAATAATTTTGTTGATTGTGATTTGGTAATCGCTGTTGGTGTTGAAATCAATAGGAACAGGAAGACGGTAGATGATTGGTGGATACAGTATTTTAATTGAAAAAATAATTATTGTTTGGAGACCTTCAATGAGGCTCCACCCCACCTTATTTTTGTGACGGTCACCCATCCAACAGCAGTCTTGAGTGTTCGTGACTTGCTGATCAGTCAGCAAGAGCTGAAATTTGATTTTTTAATAAAATTCTAATGTCAATGTGCTAACCACACGTTACATCTTTTCTGGTTAATGATCATTCACCTCTGCTGATTCAGTCAAGTGGATGTGAAACTGGCAACCAGCTGGTAGGCCTAAGCCCATATAGGGCTGTTGAGCCATTGACAAACAAAATGAAATTCTAATACTGGGAAAATATAAAATGAGGGTTGAACTTGAACCATGAGTGAAACTCATGAATGAATTCTCCATCATTCAATTACGAATCAAAATTAATGTCTCATTGCAAGTACTATTTCCTAAAAAAAACACCATTTGTGCAATCTGGTCTACCTGTTCTAGCTCACGTCCACCATTATTGATTTCTATTCGGTTTCTTCTTTTTCTCTTCTTCTTTCTCCTATTCTTCTTCTTCTTCTTTTCTTTCTTCTCCCTCATCTACATCTTACGTTCAATCTCTCCTTACGTTTGTCTAATCAAATTCACGAGACCAGCACCATACTATGCTGTACTGTACTGCTTTCCTTACCGAGAAAGACAATACACGAAACTAAATCGAAGTCGAACCACAATAATTCTCCGGCTAACAGAGAAAGCAATCGGCATGTCTTGTTGTTTGGAGCTCGTGATTTTAATTATCTGTCCGATGCGTGTGTAGCCCTGTGCATGCAATCGTGAGTGGAAATGAGATGAAACTAAGTGAACAGAAAGCAAGTCAGGTTCGGTGTTGGGGTAACTACAAGCCTTCAATAATATATATTATTTGATTCTCTTCCTCTTCAAGCCGCCAATATTGCCAGTAGTTGCTCTTGTTATAATTCAATTTCGATTCCGGTCTATAAAATAAAAACTCCTTCAATCGTGATCATTTTTCTTTTCCTTTCTCTCTATTTTTCATCTTTTTTATATTCTTCTTCTTGTTTGTCTTCATCTTCTTCTTTGGATTCTTTGTCGGCAAAATAAATTATGATTGGCCATCAGGTAGAAGGTTTTATTGTTGTGATTCTTATTGGTTATAGCTATAACTCGCAACCTGTTACTCTGATTCCCATGTGCTGCATTGTTGAAAAGTGATGTAGTATTATGTAGTCCAATCTAGAACTGGATAACTACTTGTTACGTGAATTCATGTGAGCTGAACTTCAAATATTATATCAATTTAATATCATAGTGGCATTCATTAATCAAATTTTAATTCCAACGTATTGTCGTGGTTCTCTTTAAATTCTAGTCAAAACAAAAAGATCCTTCGAGAAGATATTTATACAATATAGGTTTATAATCATGGATGAGTTGAATGAATTTCTAGGAATGGATAGCCACTTTAGATTGTATGTTTTCTCAGAAATGTATAATTAATATATTCAAGAAATAAGAGATTTCACTGTTGTATTAATGGCCCATTGGGACTGAAACTTACAAGCGCTAAAGGTGAGAAAAAACAAATGGTGATTGCCGAAAGAGTGATAGGAAGATATTATGATGAATGGTAGGGAAACGAAGAACTTGCCCTAAAAACTACTGGAAATACGAGTATAATCGGATAGTATAATCGTATAATGAATAGAATGATTGATGCTTCTAATGAGTGTAGTCCAGTCAAAGACAATTCTATGGTAATGAATAAATAATAGAATTGTTTCTTTTATAGAATTATTACACCACTTGGGAACAATTGAAGAAAACACAGATAAGACATGTATTTTTCTGACAAACTACTAACTTTTTGGTTAGTCTGTAATATTATTGTTAGCAACACCCCACCAATGTTGGCTTGTAGATATTACTCTTATGGAATCCTTTACAACTATAAACTTATGAAAGAATGAGAAGACACAATCACCAAAACTTATTTTATCATTCTTTGTTGTGGATGTTGCTTTCATAACAAATTGAATTTGTTATTAGTTATTTCAAAATATCACGTATCTATTATTCATGAACAGAAGACAAAATGAGGAAAGGGAAAGAAGAGTTGAAGAAGAAGAAAGGTGTGAGAACTAAAGATAGGTATAAGAACTTTAGATAGAGTGGATCGGTATCAGCACTAGATGGGAATGTCGATTTCACACCGATGTTGCACGCAACTTGAAACGAATCTAAGCTAATTGCACGATTCCACTTGTCGATCACTAGCTATGTTGGTCACTCGATCAAGTCCCCTGGTCTTCTTTTTTCTCTCTCCTCCGAAAATTCCTTCCTTTCAAATGGCTGGCATGACTTATTGCATGCTAAGCGAGAGGCAGCCGGCGCGATCTTTTCGCTTTTTTCACCGATTTTGATTCGTTTTTTTAGAGAGAAACTCCGTTGAAGCTCGGTATTTGTAAGAAACGTGAATCAGCGTGGTATGGTTGAGTGGTTACTTGAAACTGATTCAAAGGCGGATCTACGCATAGGAAACATGGGAAAAAAGAGAAGGAAAATCTGAGAAAGAACGGAGGGAGGGGGGAAAAGAAGAGAAAACAATGGGAAAAGAAATGAGAGAGAGAAGAAAGAAACAGTGGCAAAATAACTGAGCGAGAGGAAGAAAAAGTAGAAGAAGAAATGAGAAGAAGCAGCAGAAGAAGAAGAATAAGAATATGTGATAAGTGTAGTTTGTAGTACAGTACAATAAATTCCTAAAAAAAAAACAGGATTAAAGTAAGGAATTGAATAGAATTTAAATGTAAACCGAAACACGAATTATGAATTCAATAAAGAATGAACAAGTTGGCTCAGGTGTCGCCCTGCTCCTATTCTATTGGTGGATGCCATTTTGAACGTCAGCTGAGTACCCCACTACAGTCACACAACGTTGACCAATCACGTGAAAGGATGCCATTTTGAAAGTCCACTTCAGTCGTTGACCAATCACGTGCGAGGCAATACGTCCACGCCCAAAAGATGCCATTTTGAACGCTGGCTGAAAAGAATCAATTATCATCACAGACTCCATTTTGATAGTTGTTTAGTTTGTTGAACGATTCTTGATACAATAAAATCCTTGAGCTAGTATTAATAATCAATTCAGAAATAAAAGAGATTAATAACAACTAGTTAACTAATTAATAATAACTAGATATCTCATTCCAACTTATTCACAATGTTTTAGTGAAAGTGTAACTATTTTTTTAATATTTTCCTGGCGAGCTTCGTTGCAAATCCTGAAATAGGCTCGTGGACTACACTATGAAAATCTCAAATTCCTCATGTTTGGAAGTGAAAATTGTCGTGCTCACTATAACCTGCATGTTCTCTATTTAAAGTGTTCCCTTTATAACGTGATCTTCAAGTTAAAATTTGTAGAAGTCTTGTTGATGTTGTGGAACTCCATGATGAAATAAAACAATAGAATATATTATCAATTCCAAAATTTTTTATACCAACTCCACTATATTAAAAAATAATTGAATTGACAATATCTTTTGGTGTTTTATTCCATTAATAATATGATGTTTATATTCTATAATTTATCAAGTGAAATTTCAATCACGAAATTCATCACGCAAATATAGTAGACGTGAAATCTTTTCAACTCATTAGTGATCTAGAATTACAAAATCCATTCATTATAAACGGCTCCATTAAACATGCTCACTGTATCAGACATAGCGTAGGATGATTGGGATTGTGAGGGGAGGGGGTTCTTGAACAATGAGCGAATATGGATGAAGATTGGAATTGAGGATAAGAAAAGCGACGCGAAGAAGGAAACCGTGGTCGTATGGTACTGTATTCGCCTTCCCACACCGTTCTTGAACCTTCAGCGCATGCGCGGATACATTTCAACGTCTCAAGGTCGTGAAATACAGTTGAGGCTGCTTCGTCTTCTTCCAGCTGGGATTTAAGTTTAATCCGATAAAAGTTCTGATGCACTTCTCGACTTCATTCTTTCCACGTCATTAGTTTGAATGCAGCCCGAAGAAACTAGAATCTATAACAGTAAGGTGCTATCTAGAAAGTAATCTAGCATGAATCCAAATGTATCAAACATTTAGATGCTATAATGTAGAATGGGATCTAGTAAAAATAAATTCAAATGCATTGCAGCTCTATCAAGAGAACTGAAAAATTTGAGAACCTCACGTATTTTCTGGTTTTTTGTTGTGGAAAATTGAAAAAAAATCACATATCCTCGTCACATATGAGTGATATTTTATATGTGTGATTCACGTCAAGAAGACAGCATTGTTTATAGTTAAGCATTGATGCCACAGTTTCATGAGAAAAGAGCTGCACCAACACGTGTTTGCATGGGTGTGTGCGCTCATAAGCAACTGCGAATAGTGATAGAGACTAGCAACTGTCTTGTGTGAACTATCTAAGCATACTTCATATAGTGGAAAATTAGAAAAGTTGACATATCCTCGACACGACATAATAAATTGAAAAACTGTATTTACACATGTAAAACCAACTATTTCTGGAACCACTCTAGGGAAAATTAGATTCTGGGTTGCACGAACCAGGATCAGCCTCGTCCCCAGTATGCTCAGTTGATTCAAGATTAAAATTTATTATAGTTGGTAGAATCCAACTGGGTTAGTGTTTTTTTTAAACACTGTTATTCCATTTTTCACACTGTAAGATCTAAATCTACGTTATGTTGCTTGATGCAGCACTGAAACAATGTTCAAGGATTTACAGTTGGCTTCTCTGATTTCCACACGCTTTAACATTCATTTGCGTTACACATCCATTCTTTCAGGCGCTTATCTGAAAATGCTCAACCGAAATCGTATTTTGTGCGAGGGACGCACAGCACAGCCGAAAAGTTAATTATTACCATGCAGTCGTTGTCTTGGTTAATGAGAGAAGCTTCTATCGTAGCCCTCATTGTGCAATGATTATATTCTAAGGAAGAGGGAGGGGGAAAAGAAGAGAGAGACAGAGAATAAATGAAATAAATAATTGTTCAATGATAATCTGCTAAGGAAGAAAAAGGAGTGAGAAGGAAATGAAGGAAGAAAGAGATAACAGATAAAATAAGTCGAGGAGAAAGAAGATGAAATCTTCAGATTGTAAATAACAAGTAGAATAAAAAGAGCCAGGGAAATATTGAATTAAGGGTATGTTTTAAAGAAATTTAGAAGTTCTGTAATACAGAAAAACGACAGACACATTCTTCTAGACTGATAATTTTTTTCGTAGTAGGCCAAATTCAAATTCGAATGTATTTATTTATGTGTTCCTAGTAATACATTCTATACATCTTCTTCATAGTAGGCCTTACTATTTCATGTCAATTGTGTGTCCATGTTTTCCTGTTTTACAGGCCTTATAAATTTTGTATGAATCAGGTAAATTTTTGACTATCACAATATTATATAGTTCGATTCTGGAGAAAGTACAATGCTGACAACACTCCTAATAACACATTATTGAAGCCCAGGATGACTGAGAATTCCCAAGCATTCCTACCAATTTCAAATGAAAGATCAGATCTGGCCGATTCAGATACAATACAATTGCTGCAGTGGTCTCAACTCTTTTCTATGAACTCTTCTGTGTTCTAACTCTATAACTATATCAACCCATATAACTAGTCTAACTAGTTAACTATAACTCATATAACTCTATCTGTATAGTAATAAGAATGCTGTAGTAGTAGTAGTAGTAGTCGTAATTACTACTGAATCGCAATAAAAAAATGACACCAGTGTTTGGAATTCAGATCACTTTCATTTCGGATGTAATCAAATCTGGAGACTTTGTACACGGTAATCTCAGATCAAAAACAAAACAACGGCCTAAAATACTTCCTCATTTTCCTCGGATGCTTTTCCCATGCTATCTCATGTGAAAGTGAAACGGTCCTGCCTCTCATCAAATTAAGTGATGTACGATACTGGATGTAATTAGTAAAGTGTCTGCAATTTGAGACAATTGTTGTCTGTGTTGTTCCGATAGTCATGTGGTATTTGAGCTGAAAAGTAGGTATTTTAGTAAATTGTTTGGAAATTTAGGAAAATGGAAGGAAATGAGATATTGCAACTATTCAATTGCTTTTAAAAATTAGCGGAAGTCTTCAGTGTTTTATATAGCATTATTAATTAGGAATTTCGTTCAATTAATTATTAGAATTTAGGAAAATACGTATTTTGTTTTAGAAAATGTATGAATACAGTTCTATATCATTTGCTGTTATTATCTATTGTTACATGTATGTATTTTAGTTATAGAAAATGTAATAAATTGTATATAATCTATGAAACAATGTATTATATAGAAGATATATACATGTCTATTTACTTCTTATTCAAGTAGAAGAGAAACGTGCTTCAAACATGTTCAAAATGTTTGTTTTATCGAAATTTTTGTTTTCAAAATGTTTGAAATCGGAGTTGCATTCCAATTGTTATCACTGTACAATATTATTACTCTACTAGTTGATAGATTTCAGAGATTGAAAGGATGTGCAAAGATTGTTTTCTCCCAAAAAGAGAAAAAGATGAATGAATGTTCTTTTTATTAGGTACCGTACACAACAGTAGTTGGGCGTAATGGATGCTGATAATGGCAAAAATTGTGAATGAAAACGAAATACGGTAGATGATGAAAGAAGATAATGAGAGGTGACCGCAAATAGAGAGAAACGAACAAAACAGAAAATAAGAACGAACGGTGAATTTGACAAAATGAAATAGGAAATAAAAGTACCGTTACTGGTGGTAGCATCAATTGTTGCGATGAAAAACGAATTCAATTTTAAAGGAAACAATTTATGAAAATTGAATTAGAATCCGGTTGGATATTTACTGCTTTACAGTCAGTCCAAGTACACAGTAATTCCCATAGTTTGCTTCAATGCATAATGCAAGAATTAATCGGTGTGTGTTTCATAAACAACCATGAATTAGTATTCTTGTCTCTTGTCTGTCTGAACCCCAGACTACGCCTATTACTGCATTCATTGCTCCAAGTTCTAACTGTTTCAAATTATACTTTAATGTCGCAAGTTTATGTTTTTCAAATAGGCTGCACTTGTCAGCTGCCTACGTTTTTTCTTGCAGATTATGCTCAAAGACTGAAGACAGTGCTAGCGATAATAACATCACTCGTTATCATGGAAAAAATATTAATACTATTATTATTTAAAATATAAAATAAAATTATCAGTACGTTCTTCGCCAGGTTCTTTTGAAAACAACTATTCTAATGAAAGGCGCATTTTTTCTATTCAAAATCTCAATTGAGAAGATCTGAAAGCACTAGTATTATTCAATTACGTGAACCAACGAACGAGGTTTTCAATTAGTCCATTCGTTTTATCCACTTGATAAGTTATCATGTATGCTGTACCTATCTCTCCACCTTGTACTCTTCTTCATTCATATCTTTCTCCTTCTGTTTCTCCGTTTACTCTCTTTTTCTACTTTCTTTCTCTCTCATTCGCAAGCATTTTCCCATTATTCTTTCTTCGTTCCTCTCGATCAAGAGCGAATATAAATTGAAGTTTATTAGTTGAACGGTATGTTAATTGACTTTGCTGAGCTATCTGTGCTAGCTATTATCTGCTAACTATATATGCTATCCTAGCTTTTGATTTTCTCGTTTCTATATCTTTCAATACCCCCTTCAAGTTCAACATATTCTTCTCCTTCTCCTTCCCCTCCTCACCCTCCTCTTCTTCATCTACTGTTTTCCTCTAATACTTTATTCATTTTCTCCTCCTTCTTTTTCTTGTACTATCAACTCCTTTTTTCTTCCTTCTTCAAGACAATCTCCTACTCGTGTTTATCCTCCTCTTTCTACTCTTTTCTCTTGTAATTATCCTTTATTTTCTTCCTCCTCTTCTTGTTTTTTATCATGTCTTTTTCTCAATTTTCTTATTCTTCTACCATTATTCCTCCTATACCTACGCCTGCCCCATATCTACATATTCCTTTTCCTTTTCCGTTCTTACTCTCCCATTTTTCCTTCATCACTTCTTCTCCTCCTTTATCCTTTCCTTCTTCTTCTAGTTCTACTTCCTCTCATCCTCCTCCTCCATCACATCCACCTCCTCTCCCTCCTTCTCCTACTTTCACTTCCTTCTACTTTACCCTTCCTTTTTCTTCTATTTTTTTCATCTTCCATTTGTCAAAAATCGATTATCATTAGCAAAGCGCAATGCAGTGGTCTAATGTGGCGAATGTCGGTAGAAGAGAAACGAACAGAATTTTTGCTTTTGTCCAATCTTTGTCGCTGAGAGGGAAGATTATCAAATATAAGAGAGAGAGAAAGAGAATGTTGGAGTGCAAGAGAAAGATATAGGAAAATAGAAGATACAATGTGTGTGTGAGAGAGTGAGTGAATGAGAGTGCTTGGGGGAACCGTGAGACTGCTCTCTACCGACTTGCCGAATTAATTAAAAATTAAATTATACACTGACAGTGCTGCAGGATAGGCTAGGAAGCTACCGCCAGTGCTCTTCCCAATCGAATAAATCTTTTCTGCTCCAATTGATCGCATCTCTTTTCCAATAGCATTCCTCTTTTTTCATTCCTATTTATCTGTTTTTTGTGTACCCCAACTTCTGCTGTCTAGTTTGTTATCAGCTTCTCTAAATTGTTTGCCCACTAAACTGAATTGATGGCTTAATTGAGCTTGCTGCTTCTCAGAGAAAACTTCCCTAAGCAGCTATTTGACAATTTTGAAATTAGGAAATTGATCGAAATCTTTGTATTTTTATTTCTACATTTATTAATGGTGATTAGGTCATCACTCATCGTGCAAATCACCATAGTATGAGAACAACATGTAATATCTTTTGTATCACAGTGTATAATGTAGACAACAGTTATAAACATAGTGTAAAACATAATAAGACAACAGTATAATTATAATAAATCGTTACAACGCAGTATTCAAGGACCCCACATGGTAGTGTAAGAAAACACACATTTTGAGATTAAAATACCTATTCTTGCTTGAAACATTTTTGAATTCAACCCTAAATGTTCGAAATCGAATGGCTTCTATAGTCGTATAGCTCTTGTAATAAATTAATTATATCAGTACAATATTCATCAATGTGTTACTCATTGTTTACTCATAGTATTACATAGTTACTCATAGTATTGCTCTTTAGCATGTACATAATTTCTATTCTTGCTAACTAATTTGAAATTAACCTTCCTTCCTGACTGCTTGATTATGGGTGATGAGTTTTTACGAATTTCTCCATGTTCATAATGCTCATACAAAATTCATTTCATTATTATTTTTCTCATTTACTACATTTCCCAAAATGTATGATCTATATAGCTGACGTTGAAAATAATTTTTCAACCACCACACAATGAATGAGTTTTCTTAAATTTCTCCTAATATATGTATGTGTTAATTTTGTACTGGTGATTCTTATTATGAATGGTCTCAATTTGTATCATTATTAACAATTTGTTCTCTTTTAATTTTCAGGTAAGTTCCTTGACAAAAGCTGAATATGTTATCGTGAATTGGTAGTCAACTCCAGGTAACCCTTACTATAAATAATTTTGAACAATATTAGTGATGATGGTTTAGGAGTGAAGAAGACAGATTCCAAGCCTAAACCTCTCTCTCTATTTTTATATAACAATGAAATCTCCCTATTGAAATTCTATCAGTATAAAGATGTTATTTTGAATAAAACAGAGTCAACCTCAGGTAACTCATATTTATACTTCTGACCAATAGTAACGATGGTAATGATGATATCCTTAGTGGTTGAAAAAAACGTTTGAAGCCTATAGGGGTAAAAAAGGCAAATTACAAGCCTAAACCTTTTCTTCCTAATTTTAATAAATCGTCCAAACAACGAAATCTTTCAACTTCATAAACGTCCCAATCATATATTTCTTAATATTTTTTCATATAATTCTTTCCCAATCATACAATATTGATACAAAAATTGAAATTATTGTTCAACAACATTCATTCTCCACGCTCAAACGCTGTCCCAAAAATACAGTAGCACAACATTTTTATTCCAGTTTCTAGTGAAAAAACTGTGTCTCGGCACATGTCTGTCTGTTTACGTTTTCAACCCTTCTGTTTTGTGGGGTTAAAGCTGTAAACAATTGGCTGCTGTGATGCAGTTGATGCATGCTACCCCGTACTGATGTAGGGTGGTTTGTGTGTGTGTGAGAGAGAGAGTGTTGGTTGAGTGTGAGGGAGTGAGAGAGCTAGTGAGTGAGTAGGAAGTGCAGTCTGCTGCGCCGTCGCAGTTGAAGTCTAGACTGGAGGTAGCCCACCATTCACTCAGTGCCCGCTTTTGAATCAAGTCCAAAGTCTCTCTCCCAGTCAAGTAGGCGACGCGAAGTACTGCCTGCCGTGCTTAGACCCACGCAGCGTGCGTGCTTTGCAAGCAGAGGACTTTGCGCTTAGCGTCATTCCCAGTTCGAAGTTTCCGTTAAGTCCCGTCTTTAGTGAAGTGTGTGGCTTTGTGTTGTGATAGTAATTACGGTTTTACGTTATTCAATACCAGTATTATGTAGTGAATTATAATTGTTATGAGTGATAATGTTTGATAACTACAGTTTTTAGAAATATATGATAACAACTACGGGTTAGTTTAGTGTGTGTAATTAGATAATATGTATAATATATATATAACGAATACGGGTTGTCTTTATGTATAACGCACTTTGTATACGATTAAACTTCTCATCAAATTCCATTCATTAAGATACAGTGACATTTATTTAATTTGAAGCTTGGCATTAGATAGATAGATATCATTTCTTGACGTTGCTGATGACCGTAGAGTACGATGCAAAGAAATAATATCTCTATCTATCTATCTAGCTAATGCCAAGCGTCAAATTAAATGAATAGCACTGTAACTGTGAATTGAACAGCTGACTTGTATGGTACCATACATGCATATCATGGTTATTACTTCGTTATAACAGTGTATATTTTGTGTCTAGTGGGTAATTTACAAGTCAGCTGTTCATATTGAATGTATTATTACAGTATCATAAAGGTAGTGCGTTATATTACGGTTGCCTATCCAGCCCCTTGTTGAATATTGAAGTGTTAGGCTATTTTAATAATAAATAAATGAGCGATTTATTTTCCATCACTACAAATACAAATTCACAAACATTCAAAGTTGATAATACAGAGATTTGTTAGTAAAAAATCAAAACAAAATTATTATAGTAGATGTGTTTCTGTTTGAAAAATTGACCTACTCCACTATGGCAAGGCATGTTCTAGAGAAGATTAATAAACCTATTTATTTCAAAGAGATATTTGAAACCGATTTCAGTAGGCCTAATCCTTGAGCAATAAATACGTTATTTGTAAGGGTATTTAGCAATGTTACATTACAATTTCTAGTTCTAATGTGTTATAAGGTGTTTACCTTCTTATTTTACTATGGATGTCAATAATATTGATACCGTATTGGTATTTAGTGGTTTCACTTCACGGTACTTGGAAGTGTTTCTTTATTATTGTCACTTTTCGGTATTTAGCAATGTCACATGATGTTATTCAGTTCCGTTTTCCTGGGTTAGATTGCGTGGCTGGTACTGTTTTAATTCGATTGTGCTTAAACCTCCTGGGAAATTGAGTGGGCGATTGTTTGTTTATTGGGCTGTTTTTCTTTGTTCCACTAGGAATTGTTCGTTGTAATTGTGTGTATTTAACCTAACAGGAAGTTTTAGTGGTTTAGATGGATCTCGAACTCACAAGGCCTCAAAAGCTGAAGTTCATAATATGATATTCAGAGTTCAATTTAATAGTTTATTCAAGTGGATGCATCCACGATTGATGTGAAAATGATTTTTTCCAACTAGCTAGCAATGCAACACAGGGCAGGATTTCAAGCTATTGCCGCCCTAGGCACAAATCTGGCCTGCCGCCCTTGGCATATTAGATATAATATGTATTATGTTAGGCCTGTGTTATTATATTTATTATAAGGATATATACTATATATAAGTTATTATGAAAATAAAATACCAAATTTACCAGTCAATAATGATTGTTTTAAATAAAACAATCAGTTAATTTAGATTTTATTATATTTTAAAATGTCTATGCTTATTCAAAGTAAAAATAACTGACAATGAAAAATGAAACTCATAAACAAACTTGATCATCAATCACAAAAAAATATTTTGTAAACAAAACAAACTATCAAATTACAAAACTACCTAAATAAACTCACTACTAATACTACAGTGATTTGAAAATTTTCTTAATACTTGGATAAAACGAAAAAATTACAAATATAAAATAACTTAGATCCCGAGAGCCGTGCCGCCCCTAGGACGTGCCGCCCCTAGGCAAGTGCCTAGTGTGCCTAGTGGGAAATCCAGGCCTGTGCAACAGTATTGTAGCAGATTTTTATTGAGTGTCTCCTGTCTATCGATGTTCAAGCTATAGAAAACAGATTAATTTTTTGTTGCTGAGGGTGAAGCACACAAGCTCTAAACTTTATGTAGAGATCAATGGAATTACAGCTTCAGGTGGGTTTTGAACCACCGGGAAGCGATTTTGATTTCAAAGATAGATTATTCAGACATCAAATTCAGACATTTAGCCAATAGATCGAATACTGAACAATCAGTCCAGTAGTAGCACATATAAAGGACTTTCCTTGTATTCCTTGCATCCTTGTATACTTGTACACTTGTATCTGTGGTAGTAGTGATGTAGGTAGGTATAATAGTAGCACAGAGAACAGATTAGACGATACTAGAGAGTATCGCTTTTCTATGGTAGTAGTAATTCAGTGTATGACAACTTTGACCTACTCCCTGCAAAGCGAATTTCACTAATCTACTGCAATGGATTAGACAAAATAACATGACCTTTGACTCTGATATCAATTAGAAGTGTGTGGTGATTTGAAGCGTTGTACACATACCCTTTCGAACCCTTTACACCATACCCTTTCAGGTGACTCCCCATGCACCCTTAGCCTAAGGGGTGAATGAAACCATAAGAGCACTAGGATTGAGGCTATAGGATTGAGACACAGCAGAATCAATAGAGGTAAATCTTGAAGCGATGTCATCAATATTCATTGGTACAACCGAGCAGCAGCCATTAGTGTGTCATCAGTGAAGTAATGGCTGACCTGACGTGTTCCAAGCCACAGACACGAGTAATTAACCTACTAATTTGACACACTATTGTAACTATATACAACTGGTATAGACTGCGAATGACCACTGAATATACATATTACACAACTAAACTATAGAACTAGTATAGGCCGTGGCGAAGCGTGGTGTACTTATTTGGTCATCAGCACGCTTCGCCACTAAATATCAAACTGCAGTACTTACTTAACCCACGGTACAAATGCACAGATCGCAGATTATTGAAAGGTCTTTTAAAAAAGTTATTCTTTGAAGGTCTTCTTTAAATGTATTTAAAAAGACTTTAAATGTCTTGAGAAGACTTTTAAATCTTTTGATTATTAATGTCCGAAGTCATTATTAAAAAATCTAGCTGATTTATGACCAAGTTAAATAGTTACAACTGTAGCCTATATAGTACTACAAAATTGTACAACTGGTACACTATTCGGTTCTTTTTCTTAGTTCTAAACTAAGCACACAATCAGTTATCAAAAACACAGTTGCCATCTTGTGTGAAGTGAGTGAATGAAATTGGATTTGTTCAAAAAATATCCGATAAAAGCCTTGTAAACAAAAACTTCATTTTGTTTCAAGCATGGATGACCTAATTCGGATTTCCCCATTGGGAGTGATTAATATGGTGAATACTGGTCGATTTATCGTTGAAGGGAGGCAACCTAATAAACCCTGTGTATGGTGTTTAAAGGGCTGAGTGCCCTGGTTTGAAAAATTGATCAGCTGCTGTCAAATTCGCGTGAAATCCATCCACCAATGGAACGGTTTCGCGCGCTTTTCACGGCCGAAAATTGGCGCCAATACATGCCTGGTAATAAAGTACAGTCTGGTACACAATGGGCAAAGGATGGGTCGGGCCATTAAGTGGGGCAAGCCTATTAAATGGTGATGGCCCCCAATAAAGCATGAATCTAAATAGGGGTGGTTCATTAAACCGTTGTTGGCCTAATTGAGAGGTTCATTAATGTTGAATACGAAGTGTTGTTTATTGTAATTGTTTTTGCTTATCATTCTCGTTTAATTTCGTGGAAAATTTTGGTTTCTCATAGTTAAACATAAACGTTTTTGAAATTAAATCATTTTTAATGATTTAATTTATTAAAAAATTAAATTAAATTAAATGTTATTTATTTTCAAATGGTAGTAGCTACAATAAGTTATCTCATAATATTATAAACAATTATTAACTATTGAATTGAAAATATACTCTCATCGATTTTGAGCTATTCGTTGGCAAATACGAGTAATGAAGTGCCGTATTTATGAACATTCCGTTTAGTTCCCTTCGTATGATTTTCTTGCGTACGCCAAAATTTCAGAAATTGGTAACCTCATGCTAAACAAATAGGTAACTCATACTAAAAGTTTGTCAAGTTTTCTTCAGTTGTTTATTGTTTATATTCGAGAAAAAAGCATTAATACAAACAGTATTAATAATGTAATATTTAATATAATGTTAATACGAATATTGAATGAAAGTTGAAATTTTTTCATCTGTCAATCTAAAAATGTGTTGGATTTGTTTTGTTGATGATTGGTAATTGTAATTGTTTTTGGTGTATTTTGTAATTGGTGATACGATAAAACCAATGTCAGCTCTGACCTGTCTGTTTGGCGTGGGGTTGGCAATTTCTGGAATTTCGGCTTACAAGAGAAAATTTCACGAAGGAAATATTCATAAATAAGACACTTAAAATTCAACCTTCAATCACGATTTCGTCGAATTTAGATGATAGTGGAATAATCATAATTTATATATTTTTTCCACAATATGCTTTTCACAGGAATGCCTTTTCATGGTGTATTTTCCGAAATCCACTTTATATTTTCCGAGAATAGGTCACATGAATTTGTTGCTCGGCTGAAATTTTCCTCGTGAATGCAATTATTCAAATTCAGTATTGTATTGAATTTTCTCGAGAGAGGCAGCAGGCGTAGGAGTTTGTATATTATGAAAGATGTGGGGCAAAAATACTCGTGTGACAAGAATATGGGCCACATGTGACAGGTCTATTATAATATATTAAAATAGGTGGCATAAAGCATACCCTTTCCTCAATGCTGGAAAATAGGTCGAGCTCTTATTGCTGTAAGGAAGTTCTGAAGTAGGCGCAAAAAGGGGGAAGGAAATGACAGCTTATAGAATAAAGAGGTGGAAAACAAGGAAATGAAAGTTGAAGAAGAAGAAAATGAAGGAAAAAAGACCAAAAACGAACACGAGAAGAAATGAAAAGACAAAGAATTAGAATGCAAAAGAAGGGAAGTTCACAGAAAGATGTAATTTTATTATTAATTACGATCAATTCACTAATTTGCTCGCAATAGATTGAAACCTACTGTATACAGTAGTAGAATTATTAAAATTATTGAAATACTTCCTTCCTTCTGTATGGGGAGGCTGTGCTAGAGACCTGATACACAAGGATAAGCATTAGAATAACAAGGTTCTAAATGACATTTTTGGCAAAAATGAGGTAACATTATTAATAATCTTATCTCAAGTACAAGTATGCAGGGAACTGACTTGGAATGCCATATCTAGGCAGCAGTTATCTTCATTAGGTTGCCTATTTTCAAGCGTAATTGCTAGTTTGTTTTTCTAATCGGAAAAGATTCTCTGAAAGATGTAAAACGGGTGGCAAAGGCTGATGCACACTAGACTGTACCACAAACACGGCACGAATGAAAAACAAATTTGAAATTCGTCAATTAAGCACCGCCGTTAATGTGCGTGCGTGTGTTGGAAGCGGGATTTTACGACTAGACGCGATCCTAACTTATTTGGTTTGTCAGAGCGGCTGGTGCGCTTCAAGTTGGCTTGGCGTGGCGCTGTCTAAACAAAAGTTGGGTTGGGGATGTAATGCTGGTGAGAAGGATTCGGAAGATAATGAACGAGAAGGAGGACTAAGAGGAGGAGGAGAAGGAGGAAAAGAAAAAGAATAAGATGAGGAGGAGGAAAAGAACAAGAATAAGATGAGGAAGAAGAAGAATAAGAAGATGAAAGATGAGGAAGAAGAAGGAAAAGAAGGTGGAAGAAAGAAGAAGAAAAAGGATAGGAAGAAGATGATAATGAGGAAAGTGGATGAAGAATAGGAAGGGAGAAGATAAAGTAGGGTGGGGAGAGAAGGGGAGAAAGAAGAAGAAGAAGTAAAGGTGGAAGAAAGAAGGGAGAAAAAAGGAGAAGAAGAAAAAAGGTGTTAGGAAGGAAAAGAAGGGGAGGAGGAAAGGAAAAATAAAGTGGAAGAAAGGAAAGAAAAGAAGAAGATTATAAAGAAAGTGGAACAAGAATAGAAGGAGGAGAAGATAAAGAAGTGAGAGAAGAGGAGATGAGAGAGAAGAAGAAGAAGAAAGAAGAAGAAGAAGAAGAAGAAGAAGAAGAAGAAAGAAGAAGAAAAAGAAAGTGAAGAAGAATGAAGAGAAGAAGGAGGTGGAAGAAAGAAGACGAAAAAACGAGGAAGAAAATAAGGTGAAAGAAAGAAGAAGAAGAAGGAGGAGGAGGAAGAAGAAGAAGAAGAAGGGGATGGGGAAGTAGAAGAAGAAGAAAAAGAAGTAGGGGGATGAGGAGAAGAAGACGAAAAATAAGAGGGAAGATATGAAGAAGAAGAAGAAGAAGAAGAATGTGGAAGAAAGGACAAAATGGAGGAGGAGGAAAATAAGAAGAGAATGGAGTAGAAGAATAATATGGATTTCGTTGAATTGGTTCCATTAAATGACGTCATTTCAAACAGGTAGAATTGATTTGACTTTCCTGCAATCGGCCGTATATTGAACAGAGGCGTGTTCTAATGAATGCTGTGGGTTATTAAGGTATAGGTATAGGTAGGATAGCTAGGTGTAGGTATTGATTTTCAGGTCAGACTCTGTTTCAAATTTGGATACGAATGGTTTGTATGAAAATTTTGATTCAATAATCTGTGCTGTGTTGTTCTGTGCTTTGGCTGACTCAACTTGTCTCCTGGCTTCAAGTTGATGGTTGGTCGCTCACATATGCTGAGTGCATAACTGTGTTAGCAGTCAGAATACTGACGAATGTAGGATGGGTGTGAGGGGAAACGGAAGGAAGGAGGTGGAATGGAGGAATAGTGGAGAAGAATAAGGGCGGGGAAGAGGATTGGATTTAGGCTTGACTTTCGCGTAGGTTAGATCTGTTGAGCAATGATAATAGAGCAGGTGAATAGGAACGGTCAACAGATATCCGAAAAGATTAGAACATTTCAGGGCATTGAACCCTGAAATAAGATAGATATTCTGCAAGGATTCGAGATAAAATTGTTGAAGAAATCATATGAAATGGAAGTAGAATATGAAATGTAATGAATGCTAAATAATTTCAAGAAATTATGAGGAATCATAAATTTTTCAAGGCGTTAGTACGCAATCAAATATTCCATCAAATTTCATTCAATTATAGTAACATTGCATTGAACAGCTGATTTGAAAAGTACCAACTCAGTAGACATGCATGTCATGTGTTGAAGAGTGGTAACAGTAGGCTAAATGAAGGTTATTTCATTGGATCGATTTCAATGGAAATGAACAATTTTAATTTTCAATATAAACTGCATAGCTGAATATACGGTGACTTTTCAAATTATTTATACGGTTTTAAAGTTTATGATATTATTTTATAGAATACTAATTCATTCTGATTCAATCAACTTCAATCACTTCAAGTTTGATGCTGAAACTCTTTATCAATTTGCTGAAACTCAAACTCTTCATCAATTTGCTCAACAAATTCTGTCATATAATAGGATAGTTGCTGTAACTCATCACATGTGAGGCAACGCTGCCAGTCTCGCTTTCTTCTAGTTACTCTCTTATTCTTTGCCTTCTTTTTCTCGCGAAAAGAACTTATTTCGTTGATCAAACTTGTATTAAACGAGACTTGTTGTAAAGTGGAGACAGGCGGTGCCCGAAGAAAGCGGATTCTGATAGTTTTTGCTATAATTTACGATTTCCGTTGTCGAATTGTTACCCGAGTAGAGATAGCAGAAAAGTGCGTGGGAGAGAGAAGAAGTAATGGGAAAAAGAGTTGGAGGTTGTGAGAGAGGAAGCAGGATGGAGAATAGAATGTGAAAGAATAGAATAAGAAGAAGAAGAATATGAAGATGGAAAGGAAGAAAAAGAAAGTGCAAAAGTTGTAATAGAACAGGAGCGGCCAAAAGTTCATGATGTGTGACACATGGCGAAGTTTGAGTGTGATGTGTGTTTTTCGTTGGTTTTTGGTGCTGGGAGAGCTGGATGGTGGGTGATAAGGGGCACACACACACACACACACACACACACACACACACACACACACACACACACACACACACATATTATGGGGCTACAACTACTATTGCAAAGCACAATCGGGGGCGTTTAGTTTTGAACTTCAGTTCCTTAAGGTGGCTGTTGTAAAAGAGTAGAAAGCCGGAGAAGTAGAAGAAAGAGGGAGGAGAAGAAAAAAGTAAAGAAGAAAAAGAAAGGGGTTTTGAAGAGGGCAGGAGAAGGATAAAAATGAGTAAGAGGCAGGATGTCAACGAGGAGAACAAGAAGAAGAAGAAGAAGAAGAAGAAGAAGAAGAAGAAGAAGAAGAAGAAGAAGAAGGGTATAGAAGGAAAATACAAGATACGGAATAAATTTATCTTTATTATTAATGACATCCGTTATTCTATCATAATGAATGATGAGAAATTTCAAGTGGCTTTAAATGTGAAAAAAGGACTCACATTGGGTGTTCAATTATATAATTGATAATTCTAAAACAATTATGATTGAAATTATTAATTTAAGCTGAAATAATCAAATTAATTTTTAATTAAATAAAAAATTTAAAATAAAAAATCAGTCCCGGCTGCCTAGAAAGTAGTTCTTGAATGATTGTTTATCAATAATTCATGTCTCATTTTCATCAATCCCGTGAGACATGCACAAGCCTAGAGGTCATGTGGCCATCACCCTTCAAAAATGGTGTTAATGTATGTTTGAGAAAGTAATTCTAGTAATAGAAGAAGTTTGATGTTTGGAAATTGGTAGCATCTTGGCTGGGCTACCAGGTCATTGACTCCTGTATTTATATACGGTGTTTTATAATTGCTTCTTATAGGTTTTTTATATGACTTCGTCTGTAGTTGTCCAAAATCTCTCCCTCATTCTCTGGCTGTGAAGGACAGGATGAGAAAAGAAAAAATAACATCGTTATTCAAGAGATGGAGCGGTAGTGAGAGATATTGATAAAGAAGGAAGCAGAGAAAGAGAGAAAGAAGAGGGAGTGAATTGGAAGGTTGTGTTCTATGGAGGTCGGTCAGAAATAATACTAACTTTGTATTTAGATGCCTGAGAAAGTGATGTCATTCATAAATTTAAAAAAATATATGAGAAAAAAACCGTTCCACGGCCTGCCGATTTGGACCTGCACCAAACACGTGGATTGCACTCACAAACTTTCATTTATTTATCTCTTGGTTTCATTTTTAAAAGTTTGGAGAAATCATGGATTTATTCCACTGAAATCTTGTTCAATTGATAATCTTCATTCTACAATATTGAGATTTTATTGTATTTGGCCCGTATGCACCATCTTAGTTTTAACTCTATTTTACAAATCAAAGTTTAAACTTAGTTGAAGCTTCATCTAAGTTTTTATTGTGGATTTTTAGTTTAAAACTACAGTACTCGTTTTGTTAGGCTTGGTTTAAATGACCATTGAGCATACGTGCCATTAGAAGAAAATTCTGTACTTATTTCTCATAGTTTTCTGTGTAGTAGTGAAGGTGATGTGGTAGTTATCCATACTGAATAAGAAGACTTGAAATTGTCAAAACCACATATTTAATGAATCAACGAGATACTGCAGTTTTGTGACCGAGCGCTGTGATTGGCAGTTGAATGGCCTATCAAGGTGAACGACTGCCATTGGCCTAGATAAGCTCCTCCCACATTCTACAAACATCATTGCTATGATGTTTGTAGAAACCGCCCATTGTGGGAGGAGCTTATCTAGGCCAATGGCAGTCGTTCACCTTGATAGGCCATTCAACTGCCAATCACAGCGCTCGGTCACGAGTATAAATTCTGCTGCACTGTACTTCAGTTTTAATAATTAATTGAACGAATTTCCTAATAGTTGCAATATCTCATTTCCTTCCAACTTAAGTTTCAGTTTACAAGAGATTGATAATGGTGTGATAACCGAAACTGCAGTAACTCGTTGTTTTATTAAATATGTGGTTTTGACAATTTCAAGTCTTCTTATTTGGTATCCTATGTGACTGAATGTATCCTATGATAACGTCATGTGATTGATTACGATAACACGTCATATTTCTACGTTCATATTCCATCATGTAGTGAACACCGCAATAATGTCATATTTCAACATTATGATAATATCATATTCCAACGCTACTAGATTGCCCCGTGCTATCAGCATAAAACTATATTACTATTCATTTATCACAATGGCTATGGGAACAGTGGTGTGCAAAAGTGAATAAGTGAGTGATTATCATTATCATGGCGTGAACAAATTGTGACAACTTTCAATCTGCCATCATGGATGACGAAAGCTTGGTCGACCTTGAAGAGCTGTACGTCTGGCTACAGCAGTTTGAAGATCCCACCATAGGTAAATAATAATCTGTTCAATATTTGTTTCCAATTGCTGTTGAAATGTAAGGTTCTTTCATTGCATCCAGTTATGTATAATATTGTATAATACAGAGTGATCAAAATGTCCCTCCGTAATGAAACACTCAGAAACAAGCTATAAAGATCTAATTGGAATTCATTGCAGTAAATGTTAAAAGTGCCTTTTTTGTTGCTGAGCTCACAATTAATTTTACGTACCATTTCCAACCAGAACACAACGTAGCTACTGCGCAGGGACTTCACTATCAGCCTCTATAATTGTACACTTTTTGATATTTTCATTGTATCTTCTTACGGTAATGAATCAATTCAAGGTAATTGAAATACTGTACTACAAGGTAGTGTTCACACGCATCTAGTCTATTCATTGCTCAGAGACAGGTGATAGTGTACAGTACTTGAAATCAAGAGTTCGATTTTCCCTATCTTCCAAATGCTAAATTCTGGAATTTTATATGTATTTTCTGTTATTGGGTACTAGTCAATTCAATTTGTGTACCGTTTCTAACTCAATATACAAAGTGTTTCAGAACTTCCTACTCTGCACAAACATTTATGACAACTAGACAAAGCTATAAAAAAATTATGACAATTTTTCAAATTCATAAAACAAAATGGTGGCCATTTAAAATATTGTTCCTCAAATAACTCGTAAACCGTTGATATTACAGACAACTTACAAGAATAGGTTTTTTTAGGTAATTTATCTACAAATCGATTGAGATTTTATTTGTTAAGGTTGGACGAATATTAATGCTTTGCATGTTATTTGTAAGGGATTTTTATATTACTTCAAACAATAATAAAATGTCACATGACCCTCTTGGCGTTGGCATAAGTTTAGAATAACTGTAATCTATAATTAGTTTAGAATAAGACCACGCAGTATCTACTCAATTTTTAAATCCTTCCAATTTTCTCTGTTCAGGAATGTTTGCCGGATTATATTGAACCACACTATTAACACATATTCTTGTATCTCATTATCAGATAGGCTACATGAGATAAATGAGATGAGGTTCTTCGGGTCATGAAATTCACAATCCCTTATCAGCTATATTCTGCACGGCTACACCATTGATAACAAGTATTTTCTTTCGTGTGAATCAAATGCGTTTTGGAAAGGCTTAGCCACAAAGCTAGGCTATGTGGCCTGAACGCCTGATAAGAAATGGCCGGCCTTCGGGGATTTAGCCGGGCGATAAGGAGAGCTTTCCGACAATATAGCTCTCAAAATGTATTAAGTGTCAGATTCTTTCCTTCCGTTTCGCATTCTTTGTCGCTTAAGCTGCCGATAGCTCAAGCGGTTCGGATTAAGAGAACGTGTTGCGGATAAAAGGGAGATACATGAGATTTTTGTTGGAAGTTTGTCACGAATCTTATGACATTTGTACAACATTTTTCAATGTAAAGTATTACTAATACCATAGATAACAGATTAGAATCTCCTATCTCTTCTCTATGCTAATACTGACAGAGTGTCTGGTGAAATGTTGTAAGATCTAAACATAATGAAAACACTAATGTACAGTCAAATATCATTCATTTATTAAACAAATTCACAAGTCACAAATTCATTTGAGTTCGTTTAATAAATTGAGACATGACTTGGTAGAATAACCTAGATTTGATAGATTGCAAGATTTCAATTTCAATTTAGTTATTCCAAATCGAATAGCACTGTACAGAATAAAGTAACAATACATGAAATAATTATAAATACATTGAGAATGTAAGAGGTACTTGATTTGTTCAAAACCTGAGTTGTACTCAAAAACCTGTTGTACTTTAACATGGAATTATACATTTTTGAAGCAATAAATCAATGAATAATATAAGAGTATTTCAAAAATTGATCAAAAAATGGAAAATACCAACTAGGAAATAGAACACCATCCGTGGCGAAGCGTGGTATGCTTATTTGGTATTTCCTTTAGGAAATTTACCCGGCGATGACCAAATAAGTATACCACGCTTCGCCACTAAACACCATAGTTTTTACTTGGTGAAACACAATAATTTAAAGAATATGGATTATTGTTCTGAAAGTATTGTGATAGGAACAGGTTCCACAGAAATTATCAGTTAATCAATTAATTTTTCATTGCTGAATAAATAAATGAATAAACATGAGAATATTTCGAAAAAATTATCACAAAGCGAGAAAGTACTTTCACAAGTGAATAAATATATCAAGTAAATGAAATAAGTACAAATAAGTAAAATAAGGGAATTGAATAACGTTGATTTATAGTTATTACAGTCTGACTGAAGTTTTGAAAGATTCATCAATTCCCTAAATGCTGTCATGTTGAAGAGTTCAAAATAAATCATCGCTTCTCCTGCTAGGGCTGCTGATAACTACTCATCGACAAACTTCGAAAAAAACAACAAAAAGTGTAGGATAGATGTTGATGATAAATTGAGCTTTCAATGAACTCTATTAGAAAAATGAAGAATGCTGCCGGCCAGTGGGAATTGATTTGAGAATTCAATTTCCTTTTGTTCGGAGCTGCCGACTGAAAAAGAGAGAGACAGAAAACGAGTTGAAAAAAGAACAAGTGAACGAGACCTCTTCAAAAAACTGGGGCTGCTTGCATGATGTCTAGTAAATCAGCGGAGAATATTTTTCCACAAATAATGAAGTGCGTAACTGGCTATTCAACAGTCTAGATCTAGAATATTGGTAAGTGAAAAGTGATTGAATAAATGAACAAAACTACAGTTCAAGCCAAGGTAAACTAATGAGGTCACCTAACCACTTTTTCCAATTTTGTATTGTATTTATATGTTGTTTTATTGTATTGATCTTGGAAATTGTGTGTAAATAAATGAAATGTAATGAAATAGAATAGTATTCTAATATTTACTTGGCTCAAACTATTCTCACAGAAAAAAAGCTCAGCTCATTGAATCCATAGAATTTGTCTTGAAAATAATCAAATGTGTCTTCTCAAAAAAATGGTTGATAAATTTTTATAATTAGGCAGGGCTATGTCTAGTCTATTACCATATTGGTATGAGTAGTAACGTAAGAGATTCCGTATGTCCACGCTTGGTTGAAGGCTGTAGAGCATGCTGTATTATGCTTAAAAGCATTGGTAGAATGATGTGCAGCACACGAAATTGAACAAATGTTTACTTAGGGATTGAGTTTCTCAAAGATTCAAAAGGAGTGTTCATAGAAAAAAGGTTGAAAGGGATTTACTTGATTATTTGTTTATAAAGTGGTATGTTTATTCAGAAAAATAGTAAGTGGAGAATAATATGTAAGTGAATATTTCCTGAAGTATTGTAGAAAGTATAGACTGAGGATTAAGCAAAAACATTTTTTTGATAAGCAAGATTTGTTTGATAATATGAGGTAATGAAAATGTACTTGCGTAGTATCTACATGAAATGGCAAATTTTTTTAATATGTAAGGAAGAAGAAGAAGAAGAAGAAGAAGAAGAAGAAGAAGAAGAAGAAGAAGAAGAAGAAGAAGAAGAAGAAGAGAAGAAGAAGAAGAAGAAGAAGGAGGAGGAGAAGAAGAAGAAGAAGAAGAAGAAGAAGAAGAAGAAGAAGATGAGGTAGAAGAAGAAGGAGAAGAAGAAGAAGAAGAATCATATGAAACTGTAGTATGAATGTTGATGGTAACGGTGGTTACTTTCTAAGCACTGGTTGTTATAAGTCCCCGTATTCATCGGTCACGATTGGATGGACCCCTCAGCTCACGACCTTCCTCCCCCCCTCAAGTTAACCCCTCTCCCGCCAAATCAACCATATACGCATTCCTCAAGTAGGGGAATTCCCCTCTCCCCTTCCCACACCCCCACCACTCATGTCACGAAAAGTGATGATGTTTGTTGCACAGCGCAGGCACTCACCACCAACAAAGTCAACGAACTGATTAGACACAAATTAACTTGCGAGTCGTGACTCTTCAACAACAGATGCATTCGGATTCAGAGGTCAATACCGTCTAGAGGACATGTTGTTATCAGACTGAGAATTTCAGAAATCCTATTATTGTAGTTGAGTTGTATTTAACGAAACTAGAATAATAGTAGGTCTTTATTAAGTTTAAAAGAATAAATTGAGTAACATACAGGATTGAAAAACTGGACTCTAATGATAAATTGATTAGAATTCAATCTTAAATACGCGTTTTGTGGGGATTGTTGCCTTGTTTTACGAATTTATTTGTTGTTAGTCATAATCAATAAATTATAGTTAAATATTGTTGAATAGTTCGATGATCAATTATCCAATATCAATGCTTGCAATAATTGCTTGTTCTTTATTCTGTTTAGTTATGTCCTTCAGAAATCACTTTCTGAATTTCGTGGTTTGGAACCCACCTAAGACTGATTAATTACCCACTGGCAATTTTTAAAATATTTATCTGTATTGTTTCTCCCTTTACTCCGATAATTTTTCGATTCATATTGATATTACAGGTTAAAAGCTGTAAACATTTTTCATCAAATTATATTCAATAAAATAACCTTGAACTTAGGTTTTTTAGTAATATTATTAGACATACTGTTCAATATTATGGAAAGAGAAATAGACACTTGCCCAATACTTCTTCAATTCCTGAATTTTTCACATAAATAAATGAAATGAATAATCTTCATTTTTCAATGATACAAATAATATACAAAATTCATCGTGATATGAGCTTAAAAGTTTTGTCGTGACATTGCCCAAATGTAGAGGTTATCCCCATATTTCTGTTTCTACCGAAGATTTTACACTCCAAGTTTTGTGGAAAGAATAACTCACAATCAATTTTCTACTTTCGTCCCGATCAAAAAGAAAAACTATGTTGGTTTTTACACTTTTCAATAATCCAGATTCTGAACGGAACACGGATTACCGGTGTAGCGTACTCCGGCAAAAACCGTTGAAATTATTACCAAGGTCACACGCCGCGTTCAGTCTTAACGGTACCTGCACTATCACATCAATGCACATGAGCATAATATTCATTATACTGTATTATATGCATTATTATTACAGCAAGGCTTTATACGCCTGAATGGCATGTCAACACGCATGATTCGGTATTCTCAGTAACCGTATAAAACTGAATAACAGTAATTTGTAGTAAAATACAGTAATAGTAAACGTCTATCAGATAGTAAACCGGCTTGGGATCGATTATGTGGCCCAAAGATTGATTTATTACTTAATAGGGCAGTCGAGCTGTACCCAGAAATGGCATACTCAATAATTAATTTTCTAGTTAATTATGATATTTAGTATTAAAATTCAGGATTGTAGCTGAGGTTAAAGTTCACCGAATCAAGTTGAAGTGTTTTATTAAACTCACTTTTATTGAACAGTAATTTATGGGAAATTTATAATTCATTATTTTGATCAAGCAATATCAAGGGAAGAGAGAAATAAGCATTAGTTTAATACTTCTGTTCCAAAATTTAGTCGACAAGGTTTTGAGAAAAATACAAAGGTTATGGGAAGTTGTCACAATCTCTAATAATAGATTGAATTAATATATCAAGATAAGGTTTCAGTTGTTACACCATTATCAATATCTGGTAAACTAAAACAAAAGTAATGAGCAGCTGAATAAATATATTATACTGTACCGATGAATACGATTGGTAGTTGGATGACCTATCTAAGTGATCGTCTGCTATTGGCCAAGACAAATCACTCCCTTAGCGGGTAGTTCATACAATCATCACATACTACCAACAATGTAAGTCTACTCTACCGACTCAGGTATCTTGATATTTCGATCAGTAAATTCGTGTCACATTTTCAGATTTGTATTAGAAAAGTTGATTATGCTTGAAAGCTCAAAATCCTTTATCAATAATATCTAATCTCCATCACTGTGCTTTAAGACGATAAAATGTACAATTGATATGTTGATTCCTCGCATTTACCCTTCAACCACAACATTAATTTTATTTTTGTCGAATTTCATTATGAAATTCCAATACTCTGAAAGGTTACTTGATCCGAACAAAATGAAGTCATCCTCAATTTGTTTAGAAGTGTTACAACACGTTCCATTATGTTATCTATCTAATTTTGACACATGCTGTTGAAGATTAATGTTCTCGAATGGAGAGTTGTATGCTTTCAATTACATAATTTGTAGCGTTCGCCTAACATAGTTATGATTGAAAGATTAATCGACTTTTGACTAATGCGTGCCAAGTGGAATATCACTGTATATAATAAATATCTAATATACAATATATATTATGATTCCAAACTTTATTTCTATATGAAAGTATGGATATAAAGTACAGATATAAACATATAGATATAAAGTTAGTATCGACTTGGTACTTAATTTCTGTATGATTGTACAGATATATTGTGGTACTGTATCAGATTGTAGGTGTTCTTGATGTGATTTGTATTGACATTTTATCTGTTGATCATGTTTGGTTATACAACATGTCATGGTTGATGTCTTCCGTAGTGTGTTAGTCCCAGGACTACATCAGGATGAAGTGAGTATGTGATTGTTCAAGATAAGACAGACACGAAATTTGATAAGCCGCGCAGTTGTAAATACCAGCCAGCCGGTTCGTGAATATTGTTTTCGAACTTTCGTTTTCAAACAATGCAGGTTGAAACTGTAGGCTCGTTGTAGGAAATTTGGTGGTGTAGGACTGTAGAGGTTGGTGGATGCGACTGATTTTAGTTGCGTAGGTTACTGTAGGAAGTTTGGTAATTTTGAAAGGTTATTTGATGCGATTGTTTTTGTGAATTGCGGTTTTGAACCTTCTTGAGGAAATCGGTGAAAATAAGGAAAACTAGTAGACATCTTAAGAAAGACATCTAGACATCTAGTAGATCTTCTAGTAGAAAGGTTGTTGAATAAGGAATAAACTTCCTTCTCGTTATTCCTCCATCTTTTCTTCCGTCTCTCCTGCTCCTTGTCCTCTTCTTCCTCTTCTCTTCTTCTATCCATCTTGTGCTTTCCTCCTTGTTTCACAAATTTTGAATCTTTTTGCTATTTGCACCTCCTCCTCCTCTTTCTTACTCTTCTTCTTCTTCTTTATCCTCCTTTTTCTTCTTCCTTATTCTCATTCTTCTTCTTCTTCATTCTCTTTTTTCTTCTTCCTTATTCTCATTCTTCTTCTTCTCCTTCTCCTTCTTCCCCCCGTTTCTCTTATCCTTAATTTCCTCCTCTTCCTCCTACTCCTAAACCTATTAAAGTCTTTCTTTCTGCTATTTCTTCTTCTCTATTACTTCTGTCCTTTTTATGTTTAACCCCTAGTTTTTCCCAATTTTAAATTTTTCCCTCCTTCTCCTTCCATTTTCTTTTTTCTTTTCTTCCTCTGCTCCTCCTCATCCTACTTCTATTTCTTTTCCTTCTTATCTTTATTCTATTCTTCATCTCTTTCACTCCCCTTCATCTTGTGTTCTCCACAATCCTCCTTCTCCTCTGTCTCACCTTTATCTCTCCTCCTCCACCTCTTCCTCCTTCTTCTCTCCAATCTCAATATTATCATTCTCCACATCTTCCTCCTTCTCCTGTTTCTTCTTTCTTCTCTTCCTCGTTTACTTCTATCTATTTTGTGTTGGCTACCTTCGTTTCTCCAATGTAGAACGTCTACCTCCTCCTTCTCTCTTTCTCCTGCTCCTCGTACTTCTTTTCCTTCTGTTATCTCTTCTTTCCTCTCTTCCACTTTTACTTCTAAGTATTTTGTGTACCCTCGTTTTTCCAATCAAAAACCTCTATATCTTGTCCTCTTCCCTCCCCTGCCCCTTCTCTTCATCTTTCTCTCCACCTCGTAATCCTCTTCCCTCTTCGTCTTTTCCTTATCATCCTTCTCCTTCTTCCTCTTCTTCTTTTCCTCCCCTCCTCTTCTTCTTCTTCTTCTTCTTCTTCTTCTTCTCCTTCTCCTCCTCCTCCTCCTCCCCCTCCTTCTTCTTCTTCTTCGTCTTCTTCTCCTTATCCATCCTCCTCCCTCTCCTTCCCTTCCTTGTCCTCTTCCTCCTCCTCCTCCCTCTTCTTTTTCTTCTTATTTTTCTTCTTCTCCTCCCCAGTATCGTTCTCTGGTGCGCCACCACCAACTTGGTGCATTATTCATTAGCGGTTTTAAAACAAGCGGCCGGCTGCCCAGCATTGAATGCCAGCCATGAATGCAATGCAATAGAAGTGCCCGCCGCAAACAAAAAGATTGAGCTATTCATTATTGAAGAGCAGCCGACCCTTGCCGCTATAGATTAGGGCTGTATGTTTGAGTGAGATAGAGAAGGATAGAGTTGGTGAGTGGGTGAGAGAGAGTATACAAGTGAATGACTTGTATGAATGTGTGAGTTTTATCATTACATACATGCTCATGCGCTCCTACTCATCCTCATTCTCATATTGACAGTGAACTGGAATTTAAATCAATGGAAGAAATACTAGATTGTAGTAGAAGAAAAATCAGAAAAGGAAAAGAGGAAGAATTTGGTAGATTACAATAAAATATGCTTAGATTCTAGATTATGGTGATTATAATACTATCAAGTACTGGAAAAAATCATTACTGTAATAATTCCTTATAGCCTAATGTATGTGACCCAGGTTCTATAACATTTTTGTTGATTGAATCAGATATTGAATTAAATTTCAAATACTTATTCGTGTCTCTTTTTCATTACAGGTGAGTTCCTATTGCCTATTGTCAACATCTATTGAAGAAAAACCAATGAAATGAACGTGTGGTAATGTAATGAATTTTTTTCTACATATGAAAGATTCTAGTAAAATTCTGGTTGTTATAATTCGATAGTATCTGTTCGATAGTTATAGTGATCTGTAAGGCTGTTAAAATCAGTCCATGAATCGATAATACAATATTGTATATGTTAAAAACGGTTTATGAATTGCTGATTCATTGATGTACGACCTATTCGTAAATTCGCAATACAATTTGAGGCGGAATACAATAGAATGTCTCCAGTGTTTTTAACATGTTAATCCCGATTGAATATGCTATTGGAAATATATGTAGAGTTGCTGTTCAAAATCCTGTACTGCTGTATATAGTACGAAAGTAGCATACATATATTGTTGGTTCCACAATGCAGCACTTGAATAGAGTATTGAATAATAATTCTATCGGAAACATATGTTGAGTGAATGTAGTCCAAAGTACGAAGTAACATACAGATATAGTTGGTTCAAAAGTACATACTACATAAAGTACAATAGTACTGTATCATTTCATGGCATCCTGGGGTACATAGCACTGCATATATTGATAGGGATTTTATTCATGACTGCTTTGTGCTACCCCGTGTACATTATCGCACAATGTTCCATTGCCTGCTATGCATTAAGCATGGATGAATGAGTAAATGGACGTTTGGTGCAAATCTATAAAGGATTGAACAATGCCCGGCTAGCAATCAATTTTGCATTTTTGCGTGCAGTTGCATTGAGTTCAAAGTTTCAAAATGTCCGTCATTGAATTGCTAATCGGTTGTTTATGGGCTGGTAACCTGTGGGTTTGTGGTCGGAAGGGGGAGGGGGTAGTAACACAATGGAGATTCCTGTTACAATAATTATCATAGAGTCAGTCTGGCTTTACTTGTCATGGAAAATGTATTCAAAGATAGAGTGGTTTGTGGGGTTTGCCGTATTGAATAAATTCAATAATTTAATATAGAAGTGAAAAATTTTATTTTATAAACTTTTATTTTGTTGATAAACAAAATACAGTTGGGTTAGGTACAGAAAGTTATCAAGACAAGACATTAGTCACGTTTAGTCACAGTAATTCACTAGCTGCTTATGAAGCACACACCGATGCAATGACTAATCGGTGTGTGTTGCTTCATAAGCATCTATGTGAAGTACTGTGACTGAACGTGACTAATCTCGTCTTGTCTTGTCTTGACTAACCGGTGTACGCCTAGCCTTAGGCTTAAAAAATATATGAATAACGGTTTGATTGAGCGAATACATATTTAACGGGCAAATATCTAATATGCAACATCAAGTTTGAACGAGTGCAACCTTCTAAACAAACAAAGAAAGAAAGGATAAACATTGCCAAATATGCAGCCTTACCCAGCAGATGTTCTTCATCAAGGTTGTTTTATTCAAATAAAAAGTTGGTTCGCTATTTCCGAAGAGAAATAACTTGGAAACGTGAGACGAGAAGGTTCTTACTGAATAAAGAAGAAGAAGAAGAAGAAGAAGAAGAAGAAGAAGAAGAAGAAGAAGAAGCAGAAGAAAAAGAAGAAGAAGAAGAAAGGCAAAAAAGAATAAGAGAATAAAGAAGAAGCAGACTTGCATCTCATAAACAGCTGCTAATTCAGGAATATCCAGAAGCAGATGTTAACCCAGTTTCAAATCAACAACATCACAACAGCTTTCTTCCTAAATATCAAGTTTATTGTATGATCCAAGCTGAAAATAACTTTTCAGAATTTAACTGCCGCAAAATGACGTCATCTACCAGAACCAATGTAACTAAATCCCTACTGAGGTCCGTAAATTGACGTCATCTAACAGCGGTTGTATTTAATTGGGTTTCGTGCAATCGGTTCATTATCATTTCCCATGCTGCGTTTATTTGAATTTGCACGTTGTACCACATAATACCAGAACGAATAAAATTACATCCAATTAAATAGAATGTGAACAACAAAGAATATCAGCATGTAACAAAGAAGATATGCAAAAAATGACAATTTTCTCTTGTCGGATCAAGGAAATTACATAAGAATCTGCACGACTGCCAACAATTTTTATCTGTGGTTTCGAGTCGAACATAGAGTGTGGGCGTGAGGCGATGTACTGTAATTGGTGATTGCTATGGAGTAGGAAGACAATTGTATGAGAATGATCGGTATAGACAAGCGCATGATCATTGGTAACTGAGGAGGTAAAGAGAAAATGTTAGTTATTGATGAGGAAATGAGATGACGATAGAGTGTGAGGAAAGAAAGAAGTTGGGTATGGGAAGAGAGGAATTGAGAAGGAGGCGAATGAAGATTATGGAAATAGAACACTGCTAGATTGGTTAGGTAACGACGGAATATTGATGAAGAAGTAAGAGATGGAAGATGAAGAAGAAGAAGAAAAAGAATAAGAAGAAGAAGAAGATGAAGAAGAAGAAAAAAAGAAGAAGAAGAAGTATAAGAAGAAGAAGAAAGAGAGGAGGAGAAAGATGATGAAGATTGTACCTGTTGTAATAATCTGAAAAAATATATAAAAATTACTATAAATACTATACTATTTACTGTATTATACTATAAATACTATAATCTAAAAAATACCATAATCTGCAAAAATAGTAGACAGTCGGTGTCTGTAGACTTCCAATTTTATTTACAATTTCATTCCAATCTTAATTTTGTTTCCACAGAATGAAAAACCGATAGGGTTTTCACATAAACAAGCACAGAACTCATAGTAGGCAAGAAAAACTGGTAAAGTGGAGCACCCCTAAATTGTTAGTGATGCACATAAAAAGTTTGAATTGCATACGTGCTGTGTAATGGATCAATGGAAAAAAAAGTGTAGCAGAAAAATCATTGAAACTGAGCGAAAGGAAGGATTCGTCCATTCAATATCATGGATAACCACACAATATCACCTTCATTACTACTCAAAGCGTTTCGAGATAGAACGAAAAGCTTTTCGTGATAAACCTATAGCCTACAATATAGCCTACATTGTATCTAGATAAACCTAAGATACAATATCCTCTCAGGCTAGGCGTACACCGGTTAGTCAAGACAAGACAAGATGAGATTAGTCACGTTCAGTCACAGTAATTCACATAGTTGCTTATGAAGCAGCGCACACCGATAAGTCATTGCATCGGTGTGTGTTGCTTCATAAGCAACTTTGTAAAGTACTGTGACTAAATGTGACTAATCTCGTGTTGTGTTGTCTTGACTAACCGGAGTACGCCTAGCCTTAGATTAAATTAACCGGTGACTATTTGCAAATGGAAATGTCCAGTTGTGGCACTCCATCTAAAGCGCTTACTCAGCAGTAACTGTGAAATAGTTTGCTACTCAGACGTCTCAGTGTGACTCGACTTGGCTGAGTCCCTTGCTGGTTGTGTCTGTCAGTTGAGAAGTGCATTGCGGAGATGCAGAATTCCCTCAGGAATCGAGAGTAGGGCACAATTGTTTACCCTGAACAGCGATGGACCTAAGCCAGGGCTAGATCAATGGAAACATCTAGTGCAAGATGAAGAAGATTGAGTACTTGGTAGACGTTCAGTAGTGCTTCAGATACATGTACAGTTCTTAGGGGTGGGCTTTGGGTGGATTGTTGATGTATATACCCCATAGTTCTATATATTGTGGCATAAGTAGTCATAGATAAACGAGATAATGGTTCAGATAAATTAAATAGATACGTTGTATCATATACCAATCAAATATCTCAATAGATTTGGAATATCTCGGGTAGTATGGAGTGCTCAATTTTGTGATGTGATGAGCTAAGTAGGGCGTAAATCAGTAACAGATAAATCTAACAGTAACTAGATAAATAAACAGTAACATTTAACTAAACAGTAGCTAGATTAAATATAGAAAATATATTTCATGGAGTTTCACAACATCAATAGACAATCTACAAATAAAAATATTACTCAATTTTACTTAATTTTCCTTTTTGTGGAACATGTCAATTTTATAACTCTGACAAGCTTCTTGGATAAAGCTTGCGGTTCCCATACTTTGAGAAAGTCTGTACTGAACTGAAAGAGGCAGGTGCTCATATTTAATCAATAAGTTAATTAAATATTGATTTAGTATTTTATCAATCATTATTATCGTAATTATGTAATTGATGAAAAGATTGAGACATTGGGAAACCTGGTTTCGTTTGCGTTTCATTTCAATACATTGACATACTTGATTGCAACGTTTTTCACTCCCAAAAACTAAAGCGGCACACTAAATATATTCTAAATACATTCTCGTACATCAAGTGATGAAACCGCATACAAAATCTGTTCTGCCTGTACTCAAAATTAGCATAACTCGACCTTCAATACAAATCGATCCTGGTATTTAGGCAATTTTTGTTTGTCTTATCTGTATTTGTTTGTGTTTGTCTTGAGTTTATGCAATGTAACCAGACATTATTTGAATAATGTAACCGCAGCGAGGTCAAAGTGCATAAGTTTATGTGCTGGTTTTACACATGCATGTACAGGCCTGTCGGAAAGAATACCAATGCTAATAAATAGAGCCCTCCACTTTCACTTTAAACGACTTGCTTCTATCACATCATTTTTCTTATCTGGTTTTCTTGCGTTTTCTTTCCTGCTTCTTCGTATTTCGTCATCTCTTACATTCATACCCTCGTCACTCTTTCTCTCGTATTCGTACACTCTCTTTCTCTCTGAATCTCTTTGCTGTCAATTGTTATCGATCGCAGTACTTGTTATACTCTGTCTCTGTTGCCGGTTACTTTCTTTTTTTTTCAATTTGAAAAGGTCGCGACCCTCCAAGTCTGATTTACTATCTTGGCATTATGCGCGATGTTACCAATGTTGCACTATCGCATCGCATCGCACTCCTTTGCTTCGTACCGGTATCTGTCTTCTACTTTTCTTATCTCCAATTTATTTTTCTTCTCATTCTCCTATTACAATCATCTTCTTCATCTTCTTCTTCTTCTTCTTCTTCTTCTTCTTCTTCTTCTTCTTCTTCTTCTTCTTCTTCTTCTTCTTCTTCTTCTTCTTCTTCTTCTTCTTCATCATCTTCTTTTTTCTTCTCTTTCCTATTTCTCTTTCTTCTTCTTCCTTCTTCTTCTTCTTTTCTTCTTCTTCTCTTCTTCTTCTTCATCATCATCATCATCATCATCATCATCATTTTTTTCTTCATCTTCTCTTCTTCTACATTTTATCTTGCCTTCAATCACTATTTCTGTTCTTCCAAGTCTTATTCCTCTATTCCTCTTCATCTTATTCAGCATTCTCCTTGTTTCTTGTCCTCTTTTTATCCTTCATCATTTTCATCAGCTTTCTCTTCTTTTTCTTCTACTTCTTTATCGCATGGTCAAATACCAATCTTCTACTCTTAATTTACCTTTAATCTACTTCTAATTTCGTCTTATTCTAATTTTTGTTCAAGCCTATTTTTTGTAAGCCTTATTTCTATTTCTTCCACTCTATACTCCAGCATTGTTCTTCTCTCTTCTTCACTATCCATTTTCTCCTCCTTCTCTTCTAACTTCATTACTCCTCTCTTTTTCGTCTACTTCTTTATCATCTGATCTACTTTTGTCGTTCTTTCCATTTTTCCCCATATCCCTCTACTAATCATTCTTTTTTTCTACTTCCCTTTTCCTCTTCATTTATGATCCCTTTCCACTTCCTTTATCCATTTCTATCTTCTCCATCATCTTCATCTTCCAACTCTCAACATGTGAGGGCCGACTGCGCCCTAACTTCACCCTCGCCTCCTCTCTTCCTTCAGCCATTCGTTCTTGTTCCCTCATTCTTCATTTTCACTCACCTCCTCCTCCTTAGATAATCTCTTTCTCTCTCTGTCTGTCCTCCATTGATCATTTTTGTATCGTATTCTCTATCTTTGTATAGCCATAACATTCAATAGTCGATTAACTAGTTGTCAAATTGCATAACAACTAATCGGTCTTATTGTTCAATTAACAGTAAAACTTCTGAGTCAGCCTGTGTCGGCTGCTTTCTCTTTCTATCTATTTATTTGTTCCCTTCTTTTCCTCCTTCTTCTTTTTCTTCCTTTACTCCTTCTTTTTCTTCTTCATCTTCTTTTTCTACAACTCCTCCCCCTCTTCCTCATCCTCCTTCTCTCTATCCATCTCTTTCTTTTTCGTAGGCACTTCAATTGAATGCAATATGCTGGATAATGAATGTCAATACTCTATTGTCGAATGTAATTGCGAATATTAAGTAATATGAATAATGAGGTTGTTAAATACTGCAATAGGTACGGTGATATTCATTTAATTTGACGGTTGGCATTAGATAGACAGAGAGATATTATTTCTTTGCCATCTTACTCTACGGTCATCAGGAACGTCAAGAAATGATACCTCTCTCTGTCTATCTATCTAATGCCAAGCGTCAAATTAAATGAATGTCACTGTATGCTCGGCGGAATGCTTTTTCGATTCCTGACTAGTATAGGAATAAAATTGTATCAGACATGTCCTTTCTCATCATTAATTTGCAAGCTATTAAATTTTGAATGGCTAATTTTATGACATAATTGAATTGTTGATGAAATAATCATTACAGATTGTAGTCTAAAGACAGCTCTCATTTACGAATACTGAAATCAAGTTGAAGTGAATTATTCCTCATTGTGGAGGTTCAATCAAATGCATGCATGAATTACTCGCTAAATTATTCAAAATTTATAATTATATCCATAAAGGAGAGTAAAACAGGCTTATGATTTGCCCAAAACTGTTTCTCTTCCAATACCTTGATGAAATTCAGCACTCTGTTTCTATGATCTAAAATCGGAACAGCTGATGCGTTGTTTGCAACAAGTGCCGGGGATTTGCGGTAATGGACTTACCTCACAATCTGTCTGCTGGCTGGCTGTAGCCGTGCACTTGTTTCCAGCGTTACCATGACAACCGATTGTTTACTCTGCTTGCAATCAAGTTTTCCGCCATCAGTTCGGAGGATTAAGTAGCCTAGTGCACTTTGCAACGTTTTTACACGTTTTTGCAACGTTTTTCACTCGCAGGTTTCATCACACGGTTTCCTGCTTTTCCTTCTCTCTTCCTACTTTCTCCTAGTTTTCTAATTTCTTTCTCTTACAATTTAGGCCTATCTCGTTCTCTGTCTTGGTCCTTAATAAATTATGCTCAAAGTACGTTCCACATTTTTTTGCGAACGCAATTTAACGATAATGTTTTTCGTCTATTGTGAAGTATGCGGGATTCTACGATGATCCATCTTGTTAAGCCTTAGCCCACATTCTAATTATTTTACATTAAGATTAATATTTAATTTTACTTATCTCTTATCTCATTCGATCTCAGTTTTGAATTAATCGGGTGAAAAATCCAGTTCGAATTGAAAGCATGATGGGAGTCATCTCAGATGCGATTCGTCTGCTCAATCAGCATGAATCATAACCTTCAAAATTGATTTAAAAACTTGAATTAAAGATTATAATAATGTTTGAGAATATGCGATAAGTTCATTTTATCTTTCTAAATAATATGATACCACAGTAACGGAGCAGAAATCGATAGTATCGATGTATGCAATCAAGTATCAAGTAAATCAATTATCGGTAGGAAATTCTAGTTCAATTATAAACTGATTTTTACGTACATAGTCCTATCCTTTACAGGTTGCATTCCCAATAAAACGCATATGTTTATCCGACAGAGGGCAACAACGTAGAAGGTAGATGCTCACAGCGAATAGTCTTCTTGTTTTCAACTTTTTCTTACTATTCTCCTTAAGAACCCCCTCCCCAACTCATACTTCCCTAATCATCCCAAGCCTGTAAGGAACAGAACATCAAATGAAGAGACCGAACAATAAATAATAATTTAAGGGCGTTCTCTCTCTTAATAATGGCCGCTCATAAAATTCAACCATCAGCGTTCGTCTGTCGAGTGTCTGAAGATGCTCATTGTTTGTACAAGGTTAACGAACGTACAGTCTGCGGAGCTTTTAAAACAGTTGATAAGTTCCGAGAACCCTCTTGCGCGTTCCAAGCCATAGATGAACATAAAGACGAAGCTATCAACTGAAGCAGATGAGGAGTAAGGAATCTCTCAAATATTGAGAGAGAAAGACTCTCTTGAGCAAGAGAGAGACTCTCAACTCTCCAAAGTAATCGAGAAAGATCACTGGAGGCATCTAAGTTACAATAGCTGTTGCTAATAAAGTATGGACAATAGTTTTGCTCATAATGAGTTGTTATATTCTAAAGACTTTGAGTAGTGAAGCTGTAAAAGGATATACTTTATTATACAGCCAGTTACAATGTTAATCCGTAATATAAAGTCGCTAACAAATCCTAAAGACGTATAGTACCTTTTAAAGGATATGATACTTTAATTATATAGCCGGTTATGGAGTAAATTCTTGGAAAATGAAACATTTTATCATTAGGAGTAGCAAACCTATGAACGTTCGCATGAGTGGCTATTGAATTTAACCATTGTAAAATTACATCATTTGACGGTACCAATACAACGAAATTAAATTGTAAATCCACGATTTAAACCAAGATAATTCAAGTTCAAATTAAGTTTGGTTGAACTCTGTTCAAATGAAGATTGTGCACACGGGCCTTATACTGGAGGGGATGAAGAATAAATGAATTATTAAAAAATAAATAAATTATAAAAATTAATTCGACATTAATAATAGTGGTTTGTGTAATTATTGAGTGTTGATTGATCAGGTTGTGTGTAAAGATGAAACAAATGAAATTATAAAGGAGCAAAACGTTCAAGTAAAAGTTATTTTTAAAAAATACGGGAAAAGCATGATATATGAGGAGTTGGAGGATGATGAAGAGGAGGAGGTGGATGATGAAGCGCAGGGGGTGAGGAGGAGATTACCTTTCAAGTGCTGCTGCCTTGTGGCAGTTCTCGGAACTAATGTTTACAGCCCATAATAATTCAACAGGTCATTGAAATTTGTTCTTGAAAACGATCAGTCTGGTTCATTGCACGTTCTTTTCTCGCACTGTCTCTTTCTCTCACCCTCACTCTTTCTCTCTCACCTTCCATCGATGGCATCTTATGGTTTTCCTCCGAGAACCGTTTTATGGTGCTTGGAGACTTTAATGGTTGTGCCCGACCTTAGACGTGGATGTTTTAATACACTGCTGACTTGCAGTCATAAATGCAAACTAATTCTCGAGATGTTTACTATGTTCGCAGGCATTTTTTGTGCAGGCTGAATGTTTGACAGGGTATAGGTATCTGTGAATTAGTAGACTGTGAACTGGAAATAGTTTGAATATTTATACTCAATAACCTTATCATTGAGAACGTCTTAGCTTTTGTGTTTTGCATGTGTAATCTATCGATACTTATGAATGCTTGTACTTTGAAATAATGAAGAAGAAAGTTTTTTTATCAAGATAGTTTATTTATAAGATAGATAGATACTATTTTATAAGATAGGTAGATAGATACTTTCAAAGGATTTTTTAAACGAGGTAATTTATTAAGATACATTTCAAGACTATATCAGCTACTATATTTCAAAGTAAGATTGATAGCTTGAATTGATTATGAAGCCAATTCATGGGGATAATAATATAGCTTTAATTCAACTGCTTGTAATTTTCCAACTGCATTAGATATTAATAATATAGTTTTAAGATGGGATAATAATAGTTTTTATTCAACTGGTTGTAATTTTCCAACTGCACTCGACAGATGTGATAAAAATTTGTTTCTTGAATTACTGGTACCAGAGGCAATTCTATTTTTTAAGATTCTATTTTATCAAGATAAAATTGTCTTTGCTGGTACTGAAGAAGGTTCAAACTACTGTACGTTTAAGAATGATTTGACGTTCTTCATAATTTTGATACAATACTTTTGAGCTAGAACATATTATTTGGAAAGTCTAGTAGTGTTAAAAATGATATGAGTATACTAGACTGGTACAGAATAACATAACAGCAATTTCCTGCAGCTGTAGAACACAATGCAAGACTAGAGGCACTCAAATGTTGAGGCGTAAAGATATCGATATTTAGAGAACAGACAACAATAGTATCGGAAATGTAACGATAATAATATATCGACCTACTACAGTTGATATCAGCCAGAGACCAGACAACCCACCATGGTCGCTGGCTGTAATATTGAAACAATAAATACATAAATTTCCGCCGTTATTGCAAAACAATGTCTACAGCTCAGCGGCAGAGAAGTCCTTGAGAATGGAGAATGAGGCAACCTACCTACCCACCCACCCGTCGACAGCGGTCACCACTCCTGCAACGCGACCGCCCTCGCGTCGCTTAACCGCACTATTTCAGTCAGTCATAGGTTCTATTCGTAGCAGAAGTGGTTTATTTCATAGAAGTTCTGTTCTATATTATTCAGTGGTAGAATAATATGGTCCCGACGCTGAGAGGCAGAAGGGTTAGGAAAAGAAGAAGAATAATAATATGGTTTATTCATATATAAGGAGGGGAGGGGGGGGATAGAATTCGATTGTGCAAGGAGAAGAAGAAGTTGAAGAAGTAAATGGTGATGGAAAGGAGAAGAGTGAGAGGAAGGAGATGGAAAAGAGGAAAGGGTGGAAAATGAGATGTGACCGAGAAAGGAAAGATGTACAAGTGAATAAAAGGAGAACATGAAAAAGAAGATGAAGGAGAGGGGAAACAAGAAAAGCAGATGAAAAAGAAGGTGAAGGAGATGGGAAACAAGGAAAGCAAATGAAAAAGGAGATGAAGGAGAAGGAAATCAAGAAAAGATTACATGAAAAAGAAGATGGAACGGAGGGAAAACAAGAAAAACAAATGACATGAAAAAGACACGGAGGAAGTAGTAGAGTGAAAAAAGAGGTGTAGGAAGCAGAATGGCAATAAGAGGATATAGATAATCAAGATTAGAAGATAAACCAGTGGGGAGTAGCTTGACAAAGATGTGAATGGACAAATTTTATGAAGAAAATTGGTAGAAATACAAAGTTGAGAAGATAACACTAAAAAATGAAGTGAAAAAATATTGATGGCCTTTATTAACGACGTAAAAAGTAGATGGAAATGAAAAATTAGAATGAGAAGATTTCAACCGTAAGGGGATTAACATTAAGAAAGTAGTTGGAAAGGTAATCGAGAAGACGAAGAAGAACGAAAAAAGAATAAAACGGAGTTGTGGCAGAATTAGAACAAGATGGAGAATATTTAGGGGAAATCAAAAGTTTTGAAGAGAAAAAAATTGACGGAAGAAAGAGAAATAGAAGAAATAAAAGAATCAAAACAAAGAGATGCATTTATATAGATCACTACTGTCATAATATTGTTTCGCAAACTGTGGCCGCACTCTATCGGCAGTTGGCTGCACTAGATTTTATTGATTGGCCGCTGTTTCTCAACTCAACAACAGAATATTGTTGTTTATGCTTGTAATTAAAAAGTGTGCTTCAAACAAAACGATGTCGTGTGTCAAATTGTGCAATCGGCGGCGGCCCGGTTAGCAGTTGACGGCCGGTTATAATTAACGGCCGGTCAGTAGTTCCGGTTCAGAAATTGTTGTCGGGGCGTAGTAGTTTACGATTTTGTTGTTGGCGAAATTATTATTGGTTGAAACGTGATTGTGGCTCTTGATCGGCTGTCATTGTTCAGAGTTGATGAAGTTGTTGTTGGATTTTGCAGATGTAGAGCTCGTTTAAATTGCATCAAATCCCGGGGATAAGTTGCAAAACTTATCGCTTTGAAACTGCTGAATGCCAAGTTGTACCCTGTAAAGTAAGCACAAAATGAAGGAACGAAGATCCATTTATTGTGATACTGTTTAATTTTTTGTTGATAAGAGCCTTCACGTTTTCAAAGAAAGTTTGTAAATTGAGTATTTCGATTATTTGGAAAGTTATGAGTAGATGTTGTGATACAATATTTGATACAAGTTTGTGATGAAAAGGGTCTTCACGTTTTTAAAAGAAGTTTGTGAATTAAGCTTGCAGGATTTTCCGGTGATAATAATTATAGACGAATAACACTAAATTTAGAAAGAAAATCTATTGAGAAAAATAGATAGTGATACTATCTATTTTCCGTAGGCTAAAGTACACCACAAACTATACAAGGTTCCAGGGGTGCCCATCTCCCCCAAAACTGATGGCGCAGTTCCCCCCAAAAATCATGACTCATTCTCCTAATTAATGAATAAACAGACCTCCCCCCACAAACTATTAACATACTAATTCAAAATCCATACTTCACATTGGAATTATCAGAAAATGTCAATGATACAGAATTTCAAGTAATTTCCATCAGCTTGCTAGCAAAAAAATTTATATAGAAAATTTTATAAAAAAATTGTATATTTAAAAAAATAAATATTTCACAATATAATACACTATTTTATTTATTATGAATATCGAATGTCCACGTTCAATAGGAAGGATCTGTTCTTTTCCATTGGATAAGAATGAGTGTAGAACACCTTTGACATCTAGACCGCGGAATAATGAAGTTGTAACTTGAATGACCCAGTAACTGCTGCCATCTTACGACAGAATTCAGAACTAGCTGCGTTGTGCATTGCCGACCAATCAGGGGAGCGAGGCGGAGCTTAGAGGCGTGTCTGTAAAACCGTGTACATCACCCAGTAACTGCAGCCATCTACCGGTCGAATTCGGAACTACCTGAGTCATTCATTGCTGGCAAATCACGAGATAGTAGGCGGAGTTTGGAGGCTACATGATTTACAAATTAGGCTACGATTCATGGAAGAATTTTAGACACAGTTCAAGCATTGTTCAAGTATTTTCATTGCTGCATAAATAAATAAATAAAATATTTTTCTTGGAAATACAATAAATGATTGAATCACCGTTTTTGAAATATGTTTGAATTATTGTTTTCATAATAAAATAGTTAAACCCCATTAATCTATCTTCTATCTATTCTTCTATCTATCTATATATTCTATTCTTCTTATAAAGTTTCTATCTCACTTAACCACATCCATTATAAGTAATCTATCTAACATTTATTTCCCAATCCAAGATCTTGATCTTCAGCATGCAGCTCTTTCGCTGAATAAACATTGCATTAAATCTACAATAAATTCAAATTATATTTTTCATAATACCCATTTTCAATTTCCATGGTATTACCATAGACTAACCATAGATGTGGTTAGTCTATGGAATTACATCATTACCTTTTCCATTAACTATCAACACCTAACCTGACCATCATTACATTAGCCAGATCACCCAAGCGAAGTATGTTGACCAATCACACTGGTTACATCTACACCTAATAGTTAGGTTAGGTTATGACAATTGGGTTGTTCAATTGCAGACTTGTTATATTGAAGTTCAGTTCTTTACTGCATGTTGTTGTTGGTTCATTACCGAGTCCAATTTCCTGCCTCATCGTTTCCACCAAGGTGTGCTGAAACTAAGACGGAAAGCAAACGCCTACAAGTAGCAGCCAATGTTAGCAGTTTATTTGCACTTATCTCGTCTGCTGACTCTAGTCAGCTTTCCTAGCTGACTAGAAGGTTGAATTACATTAGTAATGTGTCCGCGATGTTTGAATAAGATACTTACGTTGTGACGACTTATGAAAAGAAGACTATAAAAAACTAAAATTGAGAGGTTAGTATCAGGTCAGTCTCCGTTCAGTTTCCGGTGGCTAAAAATTACTATCGTGGTAGCAGAACCAATTAAGACTAGATTAAATACACAAATACAGTCGCCTACAGTGTCTTCTTGTAACTAGTTACTCTAGCCACCTTATCACGTGCATACTCGGACCACATCTTACTGACTAGCAAGTGGGTGTTGATTCTTGTTATCTTCTCCTCCTCCTCCTCCTCCTCCTTCTTCTTCTTCTTCTCTTCTTCTTCTTCTTCTTCTTCTTCTTCTTCTTCTTCTTCTTCTTCTTCTTCTTCTTCTTCTTCTTCTTCTCCTCTTCTTCTTCTTCTTCTTCTTCTTCTTCTTCTTCTTCTTCTTCTTCTTCTTCTTCTTCTTTTCTTCTTTTCTTCTTCTTCTTCTTCTCCATCTTCTTCTTCTTTTTCTTCTTCTTCTTCTTTCCATCTTCTTCTTCTTCTTCTTCTTCTTCTTGTTCTTCTTCTTCATCTTCTTCTTTTCTTCTTCTTCTTCTTCTTCTTCTTCTTCTTCTTCTTCTTCTTCATCTTCTTCTTCTTCTTCTTCTTCTTCTTCTTCTTCTTCTTCTTCTTCTTCTTCTTCTTCTTCTTCTTCTTCTTGTTCTTCTTCTTCTTAGACTACTTGCACCTCATCCGTTCCTCCTCTTCCCACCTCTTCGCAATTATCTTCAACAGCCAATTTACTACCACTACTCTCTTTGCCCGCCCGCCTCATCATTTCAACTTATCACCATCCTCACCTTATACCATCAGTGTACTCTTTATAGCCTGTCCGAATATGGTTTGCGTATCACCCGTTGTACGTGACAACGTTATTTAGCGTGGGGCACTAGTTTAGTGCATAAATGATAGAACTTACTCCGTGGCGAAGCGTGGTATACTTAACCGGTCATCGCCGGGTATATTTTCTATTGGTAATATACCCGGCGATGACCGGTTAAGTATACCACGCTTCGCCACGGAATACTTACTACTGTGGCAGTTTTGCTAGCTCATCAAACCTACAAGTTGAATTAAAAAAAAAGTAAACTGGTTTATTAACTTGTCAACTAGTAACATGTGTAGTTGATTGCCAACTTTATAGAAATTCTTTTATGTTAAAACTATTTGAAGAAAAGCAACGGGTTGATTGCTCGAAGGCCAGTCAGATTTGTAATGAAAACCAATTATGTTGGAATTGATGTTGTGATATGGCTTCTGAATGCAAAGCACTTGGATGTTTTTAAACCACTTTCAACTTGGATGTTTTCAATTATTTCACAGTGGTTTCGTGGCTAGATCTTCCACAATACACTATAGAGCTTTTCATCCTTGAAGATATATAGCCAGCTTGGTGCGTTATCTAATTGGAATGCCCGGCAATGTTGTCATATTGTGTGCTGTTCAATAAAGTTCAATCATCTGTGCACGAATGAGTATTAAACCGAAATTTCAGTCTGATATCACGACTTATTGTTAACTTAGATAATTTACAAGTAGAGCAGGTGATCGAAAATTGAATATCTGTTCATCACTATTATAGAAGTGTGCGTATTGGCAACGTTGCAGGCGTGTGATTGGCTAGCTCGGAAAGTTGTGGGGTACTGTTTTTGTACTCAGATGTCTTCAAGGATAAAAAGTACTATTGTAAGGTTACGCTTAGAGAAGCCGGAGATCTGTATTTCGGCAGATTAAGCCATGAAACCATGGTATTGTAGTTTGTAATTGCACAATACCCAAGTTCTTATCATTAATATTTATTATTCAGGTGCGATCGGTTAGGATACTATTTCTTGTTCATAAGAGATATTTTGAAGGTCGATTATTACGATGCTCTTTGAATAATAAATAACAATGCACTTCATAACGAATGCTGCACAAGAGTCGAGCTGGAAACAAAATCCATCATCATTACGATTTTTTATCGTGTCTATTGTCATCAATATCACATTACATCACGGCAGAGGTCTCTGCTGTCACGTGACATCACGTACCGTGGTGGGAGAGGGAGGGGGTGTAAAGGGGAAGTGACGTCTTGTGAATAAATAAACGATGTAGGCGTGTGATAACGACCGATAAAAAACTAGTTGCTGCGAAGACGTTTTCTTCGATTTTTGTTTTGCTTTTTTTCACGTCTCTGTAACATTGAGAGAGAAAGAGAGAGAGATAGAGAGAGAGGAGAGAGAGAGAGAGAGAGAGAGAGAGAGAGAGAGAGAGAGAGAGAGAGAAGGAGTGAGAGGCAGTGGGTGGGGGTGTGCACGCATGTTTCAAACTGTAATTGTGTGTAGAGAGGTGTAAAAAATCTGAACACCACGGTGTTTTCCAAGTTTATTTTTCCCTCTCTTTGTGTTTTATGAAGAGAGAATAGAAGTTTTTCTTCTTCTTCCCTCTGGTTCTATTGATGCACGAGCGAACTTTCACATAAAGCTTTGATGCACGTGGAGGAAAGCGTGGAGAATAATTGGAAGTTGTAGAAAAGTGATGAGTTTTAGAAGAAGGAGGAGGAGGAGGAGAGGAGAATAAAGAGGAGGAAACAAGGAAAAAATATGATAGAAATAAGACACAGAAAAGTGGATGGAGAATCAGGAAAGTGAATTAAAAGAATGAAGACATTAGACAGAAAGCGAAGTTTAGAAGTGATGCGAATTATTGACCTAATTACAGCTTTTAAAAATGTTCACTGTGTTTATATAAGAATCCACCATTTTGCAACCTTGTTATTACTAAGTAGCAAATGAATTCTTATTTATTTTGAATATTGTAAAAAGATGTTGTGAGTTGTAATGATGGAATTTTATAATTTGTAATGATGGAAAGTTATAGAATTGACTTTGCTTTCACTTCAATCGCAAATTAAATCGGTAAATTGAATCGTTTTGGGAATTCAAAAACCAAAAATGTCCCTTGTCTCATTCGAGTTTTCAACTTGGAAGGTGTCAAGCGGTAAGCATCTTGTAACAATGAAGGCGCACAGTCTGCCGATCGTGACCTTGAACTCTCTTCAAGGTCATCAGGTGACGAGTTCAGCTGGATCGCCTACTCGCTATCTCGCTCCTACCAACTCTACTTCCACTCAATCTCTCTCGCTCTTGCTCATTGTTTTCTCTTCTTCCAACATGGTTACTCATCCTATGTTCCTGAATATATTTTCTTTCCTTTTCTCTTTCTTTCCTGACGCTCATCTTTATTTCCCCCACCTACCTCCTGTCACCTGTCAATCAGTTCACTTGATTGATCAGCTGTGATGTTTCCCTGACCCTGTACCATCGAAACTTGAAAAGTTCATCTACTTTGCGTGTTAAATAAAATAGCCAAACAGCATTTCCTGTTTACAATTGAAACTGGTGTTTAATTATTGATGATTAGCATCTTGATGTTTCTTATGACTTTGTTGTAGACCTTGAACTATTGTAGTAATTGATCTATTGATAGTTGCAGGTAGGCATTTCAATTTAATTTTCTGTTATATTCACCAATAAATTTGTTTGATGATCGAACTATAATAATTGTGTTTTTTTTCTCTAGGTGACATCACACAAAAAGGCTATGAAAAGAAGCGAGCTCGACTGCTGGCGCCTTATGCCCCCAAACAACCTCAAGGTGCGTATCATATGAGTGAAATTCACTTCTCACTGACACTCTTTTATTTAGTTTGTGAGGTATAGTTTGAGCTATGGCCATTGGTTGAATTCAATCCAAATGGTGTATAAACTTCATCTTCATCTTTATTGGATCAATAAAACAAATAGAAATAGTAATATCTTTTTGGTCATAATTCAGTGCCTGATATATTCTGCTGATGCCTACAGAGATAAGTCAACTTACCACAATTATATATTGATGAAACTTTCTATAACTTACCACCACAGTTCCTTATTGAATATTATTTAGGGAATGTCAACTTCTTCTCCAAATGCAACAAAATCTTGATTTTCTAATAATTATTTCCAATTGTAATCAATCATTGATGACTTAATTTAATATAACACATGAATGTTTAATGAATATTATAATGCTCTTTCTCATGTTGTTCAATTAGTTGTTTGAGTTGGTTGTAGAAGAGACCAAATGAAGGTCGAAAAGTTGGTATTCTACCCAATGAGCGTAGGTCAAGTTATTCCTCACAAATTATTTTATGTTCACAATATTTATTTCACCAATGTTTTTTAGAGCTCGTCTCCATTGCAACAAATAATTATTATCACTACAAGTAGCAGGGCACTAATTTTCACTTCTTCCCACGATTTAGAATAGGAACAATATAAGGCCCAGTCCTAGCTGAGCGATGAAAATTCGCTCGCGATTTTTTGAATCTCAGCTAGGACTGGGTCCAAGTCTTGCATCTTGTATCAGAGGCAAGTTATTCATTCCAACATGTAGCAGAACACCTCAGCTGTTGCTATGCTCTAGAATAAGCGCTTTGCAACATGTTCCATGGATTTGTGGCAATGGAAACGGGCCCTAATTAGTTGCTACATGAGACTAATTTTGTGTGGTTTAGAGTTTGAATTCTGCTACTTTCAAATTCAAACTTGCTGTAGTGTGAATTTTCCCGCCACTCGCCTCTACGCCCAATCACACGCGAGTGCGCTATATTCTGTTTTGGTTGGTAATACTGTAATGTGTACATTGTTTTCGGCCACTTAGCTAACCGCTAAGCTGAACTTAGTCGGGCTTAGCTGAATTAAGCTCAACACTACTTGCTGCTTTGCTGAATTCAAGTGGTAACGGAACTTGGCTTACTTAGAAACTTAATAAGATAGAAGTTTATGGTGACATAGTTCAGATTACGTCACTAGATTCCTGTCAACTTCAACTTAACTCTCACAATGCTTCTCACTTGATTAACTTAATACATGCATAACATATTGATTACTTCTGATAGATTTGTCATTTTTTATGTACTTCCAGTATAAATAATGTTTAGTACTTAGACTACAGTACAGTATATAGACTTCTAACTAAAAATACATTAGGTATTCAATTAATTACTGTAGGTTATTCTAGGTTCCAGTTCATCTTTTTGAAATTGCAAGTACTGTAAGTCAAGATTTAAGTACTCATCGTTGTCAAAATAGGGAGTTTCCACTTTGGACTTTGACTTCTGCTAAGTTCACACCCATATCAATCAAAGTTAATATACAAAATCAATATCCAAATTAATATTTGCCCCTTCCGTCATACGTACCCCTTCTTCAAACATGGTTGAAACCATTCTGACGTATTTACACCGCTTTCACCGTGTTTGCACCATATCAAATCGTGATCGATCTTGTTTAATCAACCAAATTGACATCGATCATGTTTACTTAGTTTTAGGCAGTCTGTAAGCATCAGACAATAATTATTGTTTGTGTTTATCTTTGGCGAGGAACAATTAGCTGTTTAAATTGATTGAGTTTCGAGTGTCTCTGATGAATGGATGAATGAAATGGCGGTGTGTGTGTGTGTGTGTGTGTGTGTGTGTGTGTGTGTGTGTGTGTGTGTGTGTGTGTGTGTGTGTGTGGTACAAGTTTTAAATTAAAATTGATGTCAGAATGGTTAATACAATTCCGATTTAGAGAAATTTTGAAATCATTAGGAGTAGTATAAAGGTGTAAATAAACAATGCTAGTCGATTAGTTTTCAGGGTTATTCCTGAAATTCTAGGTAAAGAAACACTTATTTTTTTCTTAAAAATGGTTTTGTAAGTGACAGAGTATTATGATATCATAAATGTCATACATTCTCATAAATTATCCAAATAATTCTAACAAATAAGCGCAGAAAAGTCTAGTTATACTAATCCAAATAATGAAAAAACTCTGTTCCCGACGTTTGGAAAAGTGAGTTGACGGAAAGTTGTACTTTTTTACAAACACCAGCTTTGCAAAACAAGCTGTGAAGATACAATTACAATGAACACAAATCAATTCATATACAATTGAATTGATACAATACTTATAGAAACACAAATTTACAATACAGGTCTGAATGAATAGATGTATACTGTACTAGTTAACAATGTGAACTAATTTCAAAGCAGTTGTCAGAGCCAGTTGTTGTCAACGCCAGTTTAGCGGATATTGGCTCTAATCGAATTCCTATTGGTTGCCCCTTTCAATTGTCTGTAATTTGATTGGTTGATCACAATATGTTGTGCGTGAATGTGTGTGTACGTGTTCATGTGTAAGTGTGTGATGTTGAATAATTATCAGCTAAACTGAAGCTGGTACAATTTATTGAAAATTCCTGTGTCGGGTGGAATGATTAACGTTGTATCTAGTTTTCACAAAGGTGTAATGTGGTTATAGCAGTTTGAAGCGTAGAATCGAAAATTCATTTACATGACCTTACTCTTAAATTGATTATTGGATTATTTCAGAGGGGTAACAAACTTTAAATCAAATAAGTAATGAGTATCACATTGTTTTGAGTTCAATTTAGTATCAGAATCAATTAATCATTTACCTAACGGGATTTAATTTCGATGTGAATTCAATCAAGTGTTAGAATCTAATTGTCATTTACTGAACAGATTTTATTTTAAGATAGAAGAAAATTGTGTATTGCAATTGATAGCGGAAGTCTTCAGAGTATTTTATAGCATTATTCATAAGGAATTTCGTTCAACTAATTATCAAGATTTTATTTCAGTTTTGTACTTTTATTTTAGATGTTAGTTTCAATCGGTTTAACATTAATCTCACAGTTAGAACATAACACTAAGGGCCGGTTCATGAGCTCGGGATTTAGCCAAGTCCTAGACTAAAACGGGTGGCTACCGTAGCATCGACAAACGTTTGTCTCGACAGGTTAGTGGGTTAGCAGCATAGAGAGCCCTTTAGAACATAGTCACTCGTTTTATTCTAGGACTTAGCTGAATCTCGAGCTCATGAACCGGCCCTAACAGTTCTATATAACACTATTATATGTAATATAGATTATCTGGCGACGAATAGAACCCTAACCGATTGCAAATCATAGAAATTTTGTGTATTCCAGCTTCTAATATGGTCCCCTAGTCCAATTAATATAATAAACCCGTCTCTTGCAGTGCTCATGCCCTGACCAGTAGACCATCATCATCCGAAAGGGTTTACGGTTATTTGGGCTATTCTAGAAGCATTATTGGCTAACAATTCGTGGCGCGTTGTACCTTGAAATGACGCTAACGGCTTTTTGTTTTTGAAATATACTACAGAGATTTTAGAGAAGACTTTAGGTGGGGTTTGAATAGTTGGATTGCTATTTAAAATATCGTTGGATTGGAATTAAAGCTAGTGTATTGATATAAAATTTGAGAAAAGACAAATGTTTATCATCATGAATTGTTAGGGTATGATGATTATTCGGAGTGGTTAACTATTGTAACATTATCATTCAATGATTAATATTCAGTGATAACACTTTTATTTTGTGAAACGTGGAATATCGAACATCAATAATTACATTGCAAAATAATGATGTCGAATGCATTCTCGTTCAGTGGTTTAAGCTCTCAGCTACGTTGAGTGGTATTAGAATAACAGCTTAAAATATTGTACAAAACATATTGAAAGAAATGCTGAAGAATTACAACATTATATAAAATACATAATAATAATAAGAATCTTGAAGGAATACAATCCAGCATACAATTTAATCTCTAGTTAAACGAAAATATTGAAAGAAATGCTGAAGAATTACAACATTATATAAAATACATAATAATAATAAGAATCTTTAAGGAATACAGTCCAGCACACAATTTGATCTCTAGTTAAACGAAGCTTTAGTAGATGTGAATTTCGTCAGTGTTATCAGCTTAAAACCAGCTCCTGTCCTTCAAGAAATGATATCAGAGGTAATAGTTCGAAGACCTGTTATTGTATGAGATGAGCCAGAATCATTAGGACAGGAATGCGGTTTCATGAATAGGACCATGACCTGTCAGAAGCAACAGCTGTAGTTTATTTTTAGATCATCCATCTTATTTCATTGCTATCAATCTTCAAGAAACGAGTGGCCGGTTGCACGAAGTGCCAATTGAGTATAAAAGCCGTAAAATGACGTCATTTGATGGTACCAACGCAACAACTTCTCTATTGAGCTCGGTTAGATGACGTCATTTTACTGCGTTAATGCCTTGTATACACGTTACCATTGGCATATTTCAGTCGAGAGTTGTCACAGCCCCATTAATAAAATTGTAGCTGTGGAAATGGTAAATTATTCTCATAAGTGACATTAGATTATTATGGTATTGTGAATGGAATTTTTGGTATAGATGTTTACAATTTCTTAGAAATGAATCGTTAACTGGTAACTGAAAAGTAGCCAGTCGATTTACTTCTAAGAATTTATAAGATTTATAAATAGAATTTATAAGAATAATGTATTAATTTAATTCTTGATATAACCGCCAATGTCATTTATAATTATACAATTTATATGAATAAATGAGTTTCCCCATAACTAACATTTCAGAAATAACAATGAAAAGAAGTCGACTGTATATAATCGTCTAGCAACATGTAACAAGGCATTAAACTCAATTGGATACTCGTGCAATCGAGAATTGGGTAAGGACCGTGTAAACCGTCTTTGTTTAAACCAAGTTTAACCATAATTTATTTCTATTTTCAAGCTAAAAATTTAATCTTGGTTTAAACTGTAGATCCACACTTTAAAACAAGGATAGCGTACTGCGAAAAAAACCAAGTTCATTCTCATAAGGGCCTTGAAGACTTTCATCACACATAATTTACAGAACAGACTATTAGGCTAGGCGTACACCGGTTAGTCAAGACAAGACAAGACGAGATTAGTCACGTTTAGTCACAGTTCTTCACATAGTTGCTTATGAAGCAACACACACCGATTAGTCATTGAATCGGTGTGTGCTGCTTCATAAGCAGCCATGTAAATTACTGTGACTAAACGTAACTTATCTCGTCTTGTCTTGACTAACCGGTGTACGTCTAGCCTTAGTCAAGACAAGACAAGACGAAATTAGTCACGTTTAGTCACAGTAATTCACATAGTTGCTTATGAAGCAGCACACACTGATGCAATGACTAATCGGTGTGTCGCTTTATAAGCAACTATGTGAAGTACTGTGACTAGACGTGACTAATCTCGTCTTGACTAACCGGTGTACGCCTAGCCTAACCGGTGTACGCCTAGCCCAATAGTACGTTGCTTTCACAGACCAAGAATATAGAAATATAGTAATCTAATTAATAGAAATTTAGAATAATAATTGAACAATAGCTTATTATATTATATGCTTTAAAATATTAAAATAAAGGTCACTTTTAAAATATCAAAAGTTTCATAGGACGTTCAAATAAGCATGCACTTGATTGAATTCACTTCGGGATTAAAATCAATACACATTCACATTATGATATACGACAATTGATACACATTTTAAAGAAGAAATTCAGTTGAGAGCTAGATGGTAATTAGTGTTGGCAATATTGTGAGGTGGTTGTGTTTGTGTTGTAGCCGGCGGCAGCTCGAGTCGCCAACAGCCGCGACAGAGGCGCACCCAGCGGCGACTCACGCACAATGAGAAACGATATCATTCAGGTACATCCACCATCCTCCTCATCAGTGGTCTCTCGTTATTGGTGTGTCCTCCAGCCTCTCATCCTCCTCCTCATCCTCCTCCTTCTTCTCCTTATCCTGTTCTTCCTACTCCTCCTCCTCCTCCTCCTCCTCCTCCTTCTTCTTCTTCTTCTTCTTCCTCCTCCTCTTCGTCCTTCTCCTCTTCCTCTTTTTTCTTTCTCCTCCTCCTCCAGTATTCTCCTTCATCTTGGTCATTTTGATCTATTTCTTTTTTCTTCTGTTTTATGAGTTATATCTTTCATTCCACAATGTTATTTTCAAGCGTTCCTCAAATTATCTGCATTTTTATTCTCCTCCTCCTCCTCCTCGCCTCCTCCACCTCCTTCTCCTCCTCCTCCTCCTCCTTCTCCCTCCTCCTCTTCCTCCTCCACTATTCTCCTTCAACTTTCTTCTTTTGTTTTCTGTTTATAGAGTTATATCCCTGTTAATCATTTTTCCTTAATATTATTCTCAGTCTATCATTCCTCGATGATACCTTGATACCACAACGTGTTCCTATCATTCCTCAACTTTTTCAAGTCCCTCAATTTATCTGCATTTCCCCATTCCAGTATTTATATCGTAATCGACTTCAGTCCACACCTGCGTTAAATAGATTCTTCTTCTCCTCTCTCTTCTAGTTCTTCTTCCCCACTCTCTCCTGCCTCTTCTTTTTTCTCTCATTTTTACTCTTCTTCCTTTTTATCCTCCTCTTTCTCCTTTCCTTCTCAATCGTTATTTTCTCAATAAAATTTTTCTTCTCATGAGTAATAGTAGGCTTTCAAAACCGTCCAACCTTCAAATTCCATTTCATTTTTAGTTCCTCTTTAGAACAATCCATTCCTACCTACATCCACCATGAATAGAAGGACCACGAGCTCTAGTTGTCTGTTGATCGTCGAGTGTTCGATTCGTTCAGTGGATGGCATTCGTTTGTGCAATGTGCATGACGTGTAATGCAATTTGGCATGCACTTTCTACTACGTTCGTTCGTTGTCAATTATATCGATGTTGATTTCATTTTCAAATATTAGTTTGAATTCATTGATGAAAGCAGTAATCAGTGAAATCGTAGAAACAAACTTCGATTTAGTTATGAAATTTTATTTTTATCTCTTCTCTTCATTGAATCGCTTATCAATTTTTTCTGCTAAAACGTTTGTATGCATGTGATGTTATGAATGTGGTATGATATGTGTATTGTTTTCTGATTTTAGATGTGAATATGCAACAATGTCTTAGATACAAAAAATACTTTCTTGATGTTGAATGGATGTATTACATAGTGTTTAGTTGGAATATAGTATGTCTTGATTCTGCAAATGAATAATAAACATCATACTCAATAGGAATTGTTAATAACTTTGATACAAATAATTAACAAGTGTGCGAAGAAAATGAAATAAACAGAAAATGGACAACAAGAGTTTGAATTAGATTATCACTACTTTATTTTGTTACAGATTATATAGAATAATCTAGAATGAATTAGAAAAATCCAGCTTGTTACATGCATTGAAAAGAAAAGGGAATCGAATTTATTTATTTAAATATTTCTTCAATAATAGGGAAGTGACCTTCCCTTATTATCCCTTATACTTTTGCCTATGGAGAGGATTCTCAAGTTGAAGAAAGTCTAGAAACTTAATCACCCCTCGTAACCTTATTAAGCAATTTAGCCCACTAAGTTTAGTGTCCATTATCAAGATGTTGTGTCTCTTAAAATTCCTCTCAGACTATTATTGTGAAAACGCTTTTTCCTCTCAGCTAATCACCGCTCTCTATTTAATACCGGTCTGCTGCCATTGGTGCATTCGAATTTCGCGCCCTTTTGTCTCGAGTTCAATTTCCTCTTTATTTTTGAAATGGTGGACCAGAGAGAAGCTGACTGGCTTTATTAGTGGATGAACTTTGACTTGTGGCTTAATTAGTGACCCAAGAATTGTCTAATCTGAGTCTTGTCTCATGAAGTCTACTGAATAGACTTCAGACTTGAACTCTCCTTCTGGAAATTAACTCATCTCCCAAGTTATTTTGCTGACTGTTGAACTAGTCTGAGTGAATACTAAACTTGTTGATTTTCGTTGAATATCACTGGATACTAAGCTAAGGAATATGAGATACTGATCCCTATTCTCAAAATTGTGGGACTATAAATATCAAAATTCTAATGACGAAAAGACTGATATTGTAAAGACATCATGAAATTAATACCATGATTATGAGTTTTATCATGATCTGAATCTTTACATCAAAGTAAACTTAATTTTAAAAAATGGTTTAACGTACTAGAATTAACTTCCTATTTGTTATATATGTCATACTAAAATAATTATGTTCTGTGATAGTAAGGGTACTATTTGTCACATTACATATAGTACAACTACATTTCATATATTACATATTCACGATAGTACTCATGGTTATGGTTTTCGGATGCTTTTTGAGGCCCTAAACCCCATTTTCAGTGTAAAAGTAACGTGGTACCTACTCAAAATTGTTACAAAATACTTCATATTCATGCACTAATAGTAGTATAAACTTATAGGTAATTTCTACTCAATTCCAAGGAACAAGAATGTATTTTCAAATTTCACCAGGTAAGGTTTGTGTTAAATTAGAATCGTAATTGTTTTAATATTGTTTTTAGTCCATTCTTTAAGGCTATGCAATATTTATAATACAGTAATTAGCCGTGATATTTCCAACTACCATTCTTTCAACACATTTGGCATTGTTATGAAATAACGTTCCTTTGCGATATTCTAGCATGCTATCTGATTTTTTGAATTGTTTGTTTTTATACCTTTGTCACTAGTTTTAGTTATTCCATTTTATTCTAAAGCCAGCTTCTTGCTTTCACTTTTATCCATCCGATTAATCACATTGCTCTAACTTCTTATGTTATTTAGTATATTTTTAACCACTTTAATATTTTTTCTCGATTATATCAATATTCAAAGCAACCTATTGTTCATTAATAACATTTTTCTCGATTAATTTTAAGCAATAAGCTGGCTGCTGCTTGTTTGTGTAGTGCATGTGTGTGTGTGTAGTGACATGTGTGGCATGTGGCCTTGCAGGAGGCGGCAGCGGTTCAGTGGGCGGGGGGCGGCACCACCATCAGCTGCCCCCGGGAGGCGGCACAAGCGGGGGCGGCAGCAGTAGTCCCGCCACACGAGCCAGGCGTCGCGGAAATCGCCGCCTCACCAGGACTGAGACGCGATACCATTCTGGTGAGTACACACTGAGGGTAGACATCTGGTGGTGGACAAATGGACGACCGTGTTTAAATATTGCCAATAGACAGGTCAGTTGGATTAGACTGGCAAAAAATCCACTCCTCTTTACGAACTGAACTGTAAACTGACAAGTAACTGTAAAAACACAAGTAAAATAAACTGTTCTTTTTCATTGGGCTCATACATTAGATAATGCTGTACAGTTGACTGGAATCCGCTGCTGTAAAGTTTTAAATTCTCCCATTTTGTCAGAATCCCTGAAACTCACGGATACCGTGTACCCCTTTTAAAATTCGATATGATTTCAAATTTCTCGAGACAAGTGAACAAAATTTGAAATCCCAACTTATTTAAATATATTTTTCTTAATTTCTTGAATTTAAGTCGAAATATTATCAGTGATACTTCAACATAAATATGATGCGAAAGTAATCCTCCAAACAACAGAGTCGATAATAATTCAATCAAACTCCAATGAGAAACTAAACACGATAATAAATAAGAAGTTTGCTCAAGGAACGCCCCTCTCCAATTCTATTGGTGGATGCCGATTCCAATGTTGACTGACAGATCGGCAACGTCGCACAACGACGACCAATCGCGTGCGAGTATACTCAGTGCAAGTCCACGCCCATAACGCACTCTCATTGGATGAAGCCTTACGTCATCACATAGACTCCATTTTGTTGAACGCTACCGTTCAAGACGATGAGATGGTATTGTTGTTATCACAATTCGTATAACATAGTGTTAAATAGACTTCGATTATTATTGAATCAAAAGATGATGAATCTCCTTATTATTATGACAACAGGCCATCTACCCTGAAAAATCAGGAATAACTAGAGAATTCAATTTCGCTTTTTCATTTTTTTGTTGAAAATTGTAAATTCTGTTCTCAACTTTGTCAAGCTCATACGGCAATTAGTTGATCAACTATAATAGTTAATAGTTAGTTAGCCAAATAGTTGATGATTATCATTTAAACATAACTTATTTCAAACAGTCGCAGACTGATTGACAAATACCAAACTTTCAATCGATAATCATACAAACTTGAATGGGTACTTGAATGGCTACCTTAGGCTAGGCGTACACCGGTTAGTCAAGACAAGACAAGACGAGATTAGTCACATTTAGTCACAGTAATTCACATAGTTGCTTATGAAGCAACACACACCGATTAGTCATTGCATCAGTGTGTCAGGCTTCATAAGCAACTATGTGAATTACTGTGACTAAACGTGACTAATCTAGTCTTGTCTTGTCTTGACTAACCGGTGTACGCCTAGCCTTACTGAGTAGGTAGCAAATGTTACAATTATTAACGTAGCACATGCTATTCAGTCTCTCAGTTTTTTGTAGTTGCTTTGCCATAATAAATATGTTTTCTAGAGTATTTTGTTCGATAGCTAAGAAGCCATCTACAACGCCTTTTTCACAACCAAGCAGTAGGCCTCCTTCTTGTTTACAATGCAATGCAATCCTCACGTCTTGAATGGGTTTCCTGCAGTGCAGATCGTTTGCTTATCCATTCGAAAAAGCCTCCCCCTGTTTTTTTTCTCTGCCCATTTTCACCCCCGGAACAATGCTCATTCAAATTTAATCCCGCCCGGAAACACCTCTTCGGGGGAAGATGGTAGGGGTGTGATGCTTGAAGAACAAGAACAAGAAGAAGTAATAGAAGGAGGAGGAGGATGAGGAGAGGAGTAGGAGAGAAAGAAGAAGGGGTAGAAGAAGAAGAAAAAGGAAAAGAAAGATGAAGGAGAAGGGAGAAAATAAGAGTATAAAAAGAAGACAAGGAAGTGAATCTCAGTGCACTGTCTCCTGTATCACATCTTGAGGAGAGCTTTTTTGGAGTAGGATCTCTTTTTTCAGGCCTTGTTGACTTTGAAATGGCTATTCGTTGGTAGGATATTGCGGATGCGATCGGCAGGGGTTAAGAATGGCTTGTTTTCTTCTCACCATTGCTGCAATAGGGAATGTGGGTTTTGTTTGGTTTCAATGTGTGATCATAATCATAATAATAATAATCAAGTTTTGATAGTATACTTGTTACAATGTATGCATGATGTAATTCCTTCTATTTAGTGATTATCAATACTGGAAAATGTAAAGGATATGATTATTTTGTAAACCTGTTTGGTAATTATCATTTGTTGGAGACCCTTTTATTGTCACATTAGATTTTCTATGGTACGATTTATTTAACATAAACTTACGAAGATAGGTTAACTTGGTAACATCAACTTCCAGTGTATAAAAATAGGGTATTCTTTTCCTTTATAGAATAATCATAAATTATTCTCTATGTTTGTTTTTCTGATCTCTCTTGTTGTTTCCATTGCTGTATTCTTGTACGTTTTTCCTCCTTGTACGTTAGCTTCGTTCAAATAATTCAACAAAAATAGTTATTCGGAATGGCAATAACTATGAAGGCACTCGTATGAAACGAGAGAACACTTGAAAACAAGAGAACACTCTTGAAAACAAGAGGAAGAATGGGAAATAAAATGGAAAGAGAAGGAAAATATCTGGAAAGAAGAGGAAGAAAAACTAGTAGAAATGAAAAGAGGAGGCAGAATTGAAGTAGAATGTTAAGACAAGGAAGGAAGAAAGAAGAATTAGCGTGTTCATTGTGAATGAGGGGTGAAAATGGAGAAATAGAAAGGAACAAAGACAAAAATGAAGATGAAAGAGGAAGAGAACAACCTAGACTTTGTCCATGTATGTAATAAAAATGGTTTAATTTTGTACTGGAAAAGTGTCATTACTTTTTTGTTACTAGTGCACCGGTGTACCTTCAGTATAAAGTGAATCATAAAAGTTGGAAATGATTATTAGAAAAAGGTAGGATATTGAAAGTTGGTGGATACCTATTAGTTCTCTGTGGTGGATGGGGAGGGGGAGGGGATTTTAATGACGTCATACGGGGTATTATAGCAAGCAGTGGAGTTGTCGCACGTATGTGAGAGCAAAGCTAAGTTTTATGACAGTATATTGGAACATGTAATAGCCGCAGAGCAGAACTCATTTCACGCCACACTAATCGGCTGGCGAAGTAGGTCATGATGAGGATGGGGGGGGGGTTTGAAGGAATGATAGAGTACAAAGAGAAGGTTGAGATAAGGAACAAGAAGAAGAAGAAGTTGTGATAAGGGAGGAGGAATAGGTATGGAGTGAAGGATGAAAGAGATGGAGTATAAAATTTGAGTAATTGGAATGGAAAGGTGAGAAGAAGAGTAGGAGAAGTAAAGGAAGAAAGGGGGGAACAATTGTGGTGGAAACAAAGGTGGAGAAGAATTGGAATTGATGAGAGAGAAGATAAGAAAAAGAGGAAAAAATAGAGAAGAGAAAAGGAGGAAGGGAATAAATGGATGAAAATGGAAATTTCACATTTCCAGTAGAGAAGTGGATGAAAGGAAACTGGAGAAAAATTAGGAGAAAATGAAGAGGAACGGGCAGTAAAGAGAGTGGGGAAATGATGATGAATAGGAAGGGTGATAAGAGAAGAGTAGTAAAGAAAAATGAAAGTCTAACTGGGTAAAATTAGAAGAAAATGAAGATTAGGGAGAAAGTAGTAGATTGATTGGAAAGAGGTGATAAAAAAGGTAAAGAATTAATAGAACTAGGGAAGAAAGGGAATAGAACTAAGAATTGGAAAGAATGAAGCAAGGAGTGGATAGAGGAAGTGTTGGTACGAATAGTGTTTCAGGAATCAGAATGAGAATCTGGAGAAAGACAACTTGGAATGATTGCAAAGATGGGAAAAGAGAAAGACTGAATAAGGATGGAAAATAGGGAAGGAAGAGAATGGGGAAGTTATGAGAGAAATGGAGAAGAAGGAAGAGGAAGCGAAGGGAAAAGGGGAAAGTAGATAGTGAAGGTGATGAAGAAGGAGTAGTACTACAATAGTAGTATTAGTAGTAATAGAAGAAGAAGAAGAAGAAGAAGAAGAAAAATAAGATGAAAGCTGAAGATGAAGATGAAGCTGAAGATAAAGCTGAAGATGAAGATGATGATTAAAAAAAAGAAGATGAAGATGATGAAGTGAAGATGAATGATGCGAGGAATAGAAAGACACGAAGAGAGGAACAAGCCGATTATAAGAAGGAGTGACGATGAATGATTGGAGGAGCGAAGGATCGAAGAAACCTTAAGATGGCGCATTTTGGAAAATCCTCTGAAATCAACGTACACGGTCGAGAAAATTGATATTTCCCAGCCTTGACCTGGACTCGGGAAGCCCCCAAGTGAAATTTTCCTGGTCTCACCAGGAAACTAGTTTATTCCAGATGACGGATATGAAACGTGGCTTTTCCCTAATTTTGCGCTGAGAATTTCCAGGGTAAGTTATCTGGAAAGCTATCGGGAAGCTGGAACCGGCAGTTTTCCTCGATCGAGAAATTATTTCCGCTACTTGGAAATGATATTGATGAGGTGGCGTTAGTGGAACAGTTCACTTCGATGAACAATTTGTTGTCAAAGTTATTATTGGTTCCATGAATGAGTCATTTCGGGATTGATTGAGATTTTCAATAAATGTTGATTTCAAGAGAACAGATTGAAATTAAATATTGAAAACTGAGTAGATAAAATTTGAAATTGTATATAAATACTTAAATTAACTACACCTAGAAAAGGTTCATGTTGTCAGATGGCTGAAATTTCCTCAATATGACATACAGTATTTGATTCTATACCTCAATTTCATACATCCAAAAGTCCATATATTTTCACTATAAACAATTCATCAGCAAAATATCGACATAACTGTAAATTAAAGAAGTGTTTGTTGACTGGTATCATAGACAGAACATGAAGTCGAATTAAGCAAGGTCATGTAATTATTTTGTTTTATAGAGATAATTTAAAGCAGTACAGTACATACAGTATAATTGAATTTCATATTTTCTCGTCAGTAATTTAATAAATCGTGTTTATCTCCGAAAGAATAGAAGAACAGTATATTCCCTATTACTATACACATATTTCTATACTCTTTGGTTAATCAATATTCATGTTTCCTACCTATCTTTTTTCGGACTGATTTCAGTAGTACTGTTTTGCTACTGGAAAAACTTGATCAACTATTTCAACCTTCGGCAATACTCTTTTTCTGTTGAAAATTGAATAGAATTCCTGAATATTTAGGTCAGGGAATGTATTTCCATCTGTATCGCTTGTTTACTGTATTCACCTACATACACAAATACAGATTGCTGTGAAATTCCTCCCACTCTGGTTTTCCAATCTCGTGTTTCCACTATATATAGTTATACTATACTACATACTAACTAATAGATATACCCACAAGTACAGCTATAAAGGTGCCGTAAATTTGCATAGCCTGACATACATATGAGTATCCACCCTCAATAATACATAGTTATATAGGTCGCAGTACATATTGATTGGAATCTGTATGATATGATTCGTTTGTGTACTTGCATATGCAAATAGCGAACAGCTGGATAGAATTTTTTATGAGTTATGATTGTTGATGAGTTTGGTCTGGAGTATTGTTGATTGCTTCAGATCATTGTTGTTGATTTTGAAATATCCCCGTGAATTATTTCTGAACACGTTTCAAATTCTATAGCCTGCTAGGAAATAGGGGAGCTGGATGAAAATATTGTTCGATATAGCCTTTATAAAAAAAATATGAAAGGAGATGAACAATATAAATGGATAAGAGACTTTATTCAAAGGTTTGAAAAAATTCATATTTCTGATTCAAGCAATAAAATGTAATTCTTGGGAAAAATAGTTTTTTATTGATATGACTCAGGATTAGGCCTACCAAAGGGAATGCAGGTCTATTGGAATTAAATTGGCTGAGTTGGAATCAAATAGTTCATTTAATGAAGTATATTCTGCATTGAGTTTGATGGAAATTCAAAATCACGCAAAATTACTATTTGATCCGTAATTCACTATTAGAAACTATAGCCGGTAATTATAAATAATTTGGAAATATGAAAGATCCTACCGGAACGCCCCTCTAATTCAATGAGCACTTTCATTGGTGGATGCCGATTCCCACTCCAGTCTTTCAAGCCAGACAACGTGAACCAATCAGATGCCAGTATTCGCCATTTTGTGGGAGGGAACAACTCTAACCAATGGCGTTCGCGGATACCTTGCTACCAGTGTTTAGATAGGAACTGGATAATGATTTTTTCTATATTTTCATCATACAAATATCAAAGACAAGCATTGAAATAATTTTCTCCAACTGAGATATGTCATTAGAAGATCTGGGACCTGTTTAAAAAACATTAGAAATCCTGTAATGAATTAAAAGGGTAGATTCACTTTAGAAGTGTATGACCTCATAATATTAACGTAAATGTCTCAAGTATTAGATTCTGTTCAGGCTATTGTTCTGTTGTATTAGCTGACCTTTCCAATTACATTATCAAACTTGATGCAGGATAAGACCTATCAATATCCTTTCCCAATAATTACACAGTGTATTTCGCATTATTATAATATTTTTTTATTATGATAATTTGTATTCATGAAACGTCTTTATTGTAAGTTACTGATATCGTTCAGTTGTTACGTAATGAGAGTATAGTAGGGTTAGGTAACCATATATTGTTCCAGTTCAAAGTTGTTTACAAAACGTTACTTTCAATTTATGCAGAAGTTTGGGCGTTTTATTGCTTGTTTGTAAGTCATGAAAGGAGTTCTATTGTTTGGTTCCTGAATTTGACTGCACTTGAGTTTCACTTTTTTGAATCTATCCATTATTTCAGTTCATTTTCTGTTTCACTCACTCTCCTTATTCCATCAACGTTCGTAACTTAGTTTTTACTTGAATTCGAATGCTAATGTACTCGTAATTGCTACTAATATTAATTTATTACAAGCTGTATTACAGTTTAGTATCAGTTTACTATATCGTGAGTTGCATTTCTAAACGTTTTAATCACAGCTTATAGGTAGACCAATATGAATTGGAGGAATATCTAGACATTTTTTTAGGAAATTTAAAATTTGTTCATGAAAGATTTCTTGAATTTCAGACATCCTATTCGATGATTAGATTCTTGACCGAGATTTCATAGTATTCAAAGTTGATTGGTTATCATAGATACGCTGTTAAACTTCACAAACAAAACATACTGCGATCAAAATCTTGATGAATATGTTTATGAATTAGTTGATGCAATAAGAATTTCACAGTAATTCAAGACACTTTTGAATACCAAATACCTCTAGGCCGATTGCATGAAAGAAAATTAAATTCAATCGCTGTAAAAAGGCGTCATTCGCCAAAGCTCAATAATTGTGATTGCGTTGCATTGGATTTGTCAAATGATGTAATTTTACGCCAGTTTAATTTGATTGGTAGTCATGCAGTCGGCCGTTAGACATCCAACATCTTGATTACAACTAATACAGAATTCTTGTTTCCAATTTTGTTTGATGTAACATCCAATTTATATATTTCACAAAGCATTCAGCTATCCTCACTTTTAGTTGAAACACATAGGCCAACAACAAAGAACAACAAAGGCCAATGTTCTGATCCACGTGTCTTCTAATATTATACATAAATATAGTATCTACAACATATATAAATAAATATACAACTTGTGTAATAATTTAGACAAGTTTTGGCTATCAACTTGTCATATTAATACAGTATTAACAGTTGAAATGAAAATATGAGAGATGTTGCCTAAATACCTTTCAAGAATGATTGTTTCACCTGTCGTAGAGGATATCATCTTGTAATAATGTTTCCTAGATGCTCCTAGGATGATTCCTAGATGTTTCAGATATGTTTTTTCTCAACCAATCTCTATGTCCACACTTGGTCGGATTTTTTCGAGCATGCTGCATAATTGCTTAAGCATTGGCCGCATGCTGTGCAGCACACAAAAATCGACCAAGTGTGGACATAGAGAATTAGAGGTTTCCGCTTGATAAGTCTGTCACAAGGTGTCATCACAAAAAGCAATGCATCTGATATCCTAAATTGTACCCAATATATCTGAGATGCATCTGATTAAGTCATTGCATTTCGCTTTGATATCCTGAACTCGATAAATTACTTCCCGTCAGTGGGTCTATCTCAGCAGGGATTGGGATTTCGTAATGTTCAAACCTGATATTTATGATTAGGCCCAGGGAGAGCTTCCTCATCTCGACTCATTTAAATTTAATGATTTTGTGATATGTGATCATAAATTATTCCACTGTTCAACATAACTCATAATCTTCCACATATCATCTGGACTGCTTTTCGTGTAATAATAGAACAAGCATGATGCAACCATAAACATGTTTCCAGCCCCGGAGCAGTGATCGAATTTTTTAGATTTATTTTTAATTTCCAGAAATGTTGTTTAACTGCTTATCGAGCTGATGCTTTGAAGCAATATAGTGTAAAAATTTCGTTTCAATTAAAAATGATTTGTGATATGGGAATATAGTTGAATCTTGTGATTAGGTCGTCGTAATCAACAACTTTCATCACCCTACTAGTTTTATTTCTATTTTTCATCAATTCCTACGCTTGTGTATGTGTATATCTCAGGAGATTCTTTTGAACTCAGTTTAAAATAGTCCAAGTATTATTTCCTGATTTTGATAAAACCAGAGACAATAAATTAGAATACTTACTTCTAATTCTAAAACTAATAGTTTCCTATCGTATTTGATAAAACTTAAATTGAGGGTTATGTTCACATTCACAATTCATCAGGCCAAAGCATTTCCTTAAAAACGGACAACTTTTAAGATCGTTCAAAAAATGAATTATTTTTTTATTATTTTTATGTAGGCCTTCAATATTAGTCCTTATTAAGAAATAAACAGTAAAAAGACAAACCCCCGTAAAAATGGAAAGTACAACATAAATAAAATTGAAAATTAAATGTATTAAAAATTGATTCTAGTCAACTGTATCAAGGGATAATTGGTTATGTTGGCGAAGTGGAACAACCCTACTAGGGTCTCCCCATATTAAAAGCCATACGCTAAATAAAAAACTGCAGCATATTGCTAGAGATACTAGCATATTGCTATTACGTGTAGACTACTTTGTGAGAAAAAACACGGGAGAAGCTACATCGTAGTTGACTATTTCGGATGTTACTGAATAGGAATAGAAGGATTGTTTTCAATTATGATCATGAACATTTCCAGGAGGATGAGGAATGGGTTTTCTGTTGCGTTTACGTTGATGAAGTTAGCCTACAAGATATCCATCATTGAATTCTGTATGTAATACGGAATGAATTACAAAAGTATGAAATGAGTTGGATATAAAAAATATTTAAAAGATGAAATTGAAAAGACAAATGTTGAATATAACTTAGTTGAATATAACTTAGTTGAATAATGAATGGAATAAAATAGTAAATGGTATGAGTTGATGAATATAGAATATTGAATGGTTGAAATTAGAAAGAGGTACATTGAAAGTAAGAGTTGAATGATTCTACTCACGAAAATTGCAACGATGTAGTACTCTTCACTGGGAGTAAATTTGTGCTGAAGAAGTTTCGTCGACCTGCCGAAATCGTGCTAGCTTGGCAGAATCGAGTTGGAGCAAGATGGAGAATAGTGGAGTGTGTGAAATGAATAAGGATGGTGAAAGAGTGAAATAGGAACGGTAGAAGGAACGGCTGTGTTCTTGAAGCCGTGATGATGCCATTTTGAAAACGAACGCTGACTGAAATAGAGCAACCCGCGTTCCTATTCCCGTGTTCCTGCTTCCATTTGTCGATGTGGTTTGTTCTTGGAAACTGTACGTTTTTGTGTTGGAGTTGGAATTTCTTAAAAGCAAAACAAACCTTGGTGAAAAGGATTTATTCGGATTTTGAAACGAATCAGTTACTCTGGTGATCAAAGTTCCATGTGGAGAGGATAATTTTCGATTTCAAACTAAATTTTTAGCTGTTTAAGTTGCCAAACCGTTCTATTTATGAAACCGATGACGGAAAATTCGATTTTCCAAAAGTGTTTTGACTAGTTTTGGAATCGAAACGTATCTCAGCCAAGGTTTAATTCAAGTTCTCTATATTCTATTTGTATTTTCATGAACAAACGCATTTATGGCAAACGAACAAGGTAATAGAAATGATTTGCTTTAGTACGGCATGTGAACTATGATGAATAATTCGTGGTCGTGCCGGTGTCTAATCGCAAGATTAGATAAGAGACTCGCACCTGTTACTCCCAGTGTATGGGTGACCACTTTCAGTTGAGGCCTTTTTCCGCTGAATGTCATTCATTCATGAGAATCAAAATCGCTTCCCGGTGGTTCGGAACCCACCTTAAGGTCCACTCATCCCTCATCATCATCCTTCCAATTACCCACGCACAAGCTAAGAGCTTATGTGGGCATCACGACAGCAAAAAAAATTCAATGATGATAGATGAAGGATTTTAGCTCTGATTTAATATTTACCGTAATCTGTTACCAGTTATCATGTTCTTAAGTATTAATAGCAGATTAAATAGGAATGTTGGAATAAAAATGTTTTACAACAAAAGAAGATATCAAACAATATTCTCCTCTTATTAGCTCTTTTCATCTGTTCTTCTATTCTCCAGCTCTAAAACATAGGCTACCATTCACCTTTCTCTCTCTCTCTATCTCTCTTTATCTCTCTCGCACACATTGTGTCTGACAGCCATAAATCGTGTTGGAAAATTTTCAACACAGCTACAAGAGACAGGAATTTGCACATGACGATAAATTTGGCGCTTACTTGGCTCGAGTGGGACTTGGGAAGGGAGCACTTTTTATGTAGCAAGTATCATTTCAACGGATTCTATTATAGTTGGCGCATTGTAGGATCAAGAACGAGTGCCCTATAATATGTTAATGGTATACATGTTTGTGTATGTGTGTATAAAGTTGGTACACACTTTAATCCCAGTACTTGTTCTATTATTAACAACAATGAAAATTTAACCCTATTAACTACTTGTATTATACGGCGCATCCTTCTCTAACACTATTCGCATACATAGAACTATATTATGTATTACTACATTATATTACTATGCTTGCATACAGTTCGATAGGTAGAGGGGGAGGGGAAGGAGTGAGTTATGATAGTGATTCAGGTTAGAATAGATGGGAATGATGGTAAGAGTTTACAATGAAAAACGTTACAATTTAAGACCACCCACAATAATTTATTGTCAGAGACTGTCCCTGTAATGTTTGTCACGGTACTAAACTCCATTCTAATCTTTACCACCCCGATATACTGTACTCACTTCTCACAATTATACATAATATTACAATAATCGCATAAGGATAGCATATTGTTTTCTAAAATGAAGCAAACAACAGAATACCAAAATTTAAAAAATACTGTTTATACAATAATACATACAGTATAATCAGTTTCCATATTGTCTGCTAGTATACTGCGATTCATTTAATTTGACGCTTAGCGATCAGTAAACAGCTGATGTTACGCAGCTTTGATACAATACTTAACGTAAAAATTCTGAATCTCGCAGATTATTGCAAAGAATTTGAAAAGGTTTTTCAAAAAGGTCTTCTTTAAAAGGTATTCTTCAAGAAGGTCCTCTTAAGGTCTTTAAGATTAGTCTTTAACATTAGCCTTTGGATTATTGTGTCAAAGTTGCGTAACATCAGTTGCTTACTGATCGCCAAGCGTCAAATTAAATGAATCTTAGTATACCTTACGAACTCATAAAATCTTTGCTACTTTTCTAGTTTGTAACCACATCAATTAAGTCGTTTTGTAACAGTTTGCAGCAGTTTAATAACAGTAATAAGTAGGTATGTAAATTCTATGTCCGTGTGAGCAAGTATGTAAAGTTTCCATCTACTTGAGTGTTATGTTATTGTATGTGTGAGTAGATGTGTGTTCCAAACGCGTGGAGAAACTGCAGCAGAGCAGACCAGTCTTTTCAAAGCTTTACAACTTTGTACAGACATCGCTTCTCACAGACTCGTTTCCGTACTCGGTTGTTGCCATTACCAAATTGCACAATTTCATTCTAGACTGGCGACCTTCACCCATATTCCGTCATCACTCTCGCTCTCGCTCACTCTCTCTCTTTTCTCTCTGTTACTCCTGTTCATTTCCCCTAGCCTCCCCGCAAATCAGTTCAAGAAATTAACTTACCATTAACTTGCATGCAATTGAACTCGCTCTGTTCAGATGTTACAATGTAATCTGTGATGTGGGTGTCCAGTTCAAGTATGAAATGCAATTTATGAGTACTGTAGTTTGAAATTATTGCGAACTTCCAGTAATTCATATGCAGTTTAAAATTCATGTGAATGGGAGTATGTATGCAGTTTGAAATTATTGTGACCTTCAGTATTTTGCAGTTCCATTGAATACAAATAAATTTGTGCAGATTGAAGTTACTCATTTGTAAGTAGGATAGTAATGCAGTTTGAAGTTATTGTTCACTCTCAGTAAAAGACAACATATCCATTGTAAACTCGGAGTTTGTGTGGATTGATTAGATTTTTTCCAACATTCCTATGATGCTCTCTGTTTCTATTACAACGAATATGTAATAAGTTACACACTAGTGAATTTTTTTTCCACAAGACATTTTTATGATAGAACTGCGTTTTTACAATAATGTCTTGTTACAAATTTGTTTCGCAATATTACAATCTTTAATACAGTTGAAAATGTTTGTATAATACCTGAAGAATTCGTGAATGTACTGGTCTACTAGTTTATAAGATACGGAGATACCGCGTTATACTTTTATACAACACTAGATGGTTGATTTTGTATTTGGTATCGTAACAGTCATTCAATCCAATGGTGAACATGCAAGCAAGGGATGGTAATGAAAAGATGATGATGATGACGTTAATGATGATGATAATGATGATGATGTCGATGATAATTTTATGTTGGAAGTCTATCTATAAGCATTGGTTGCAAGCCTACGGCACTAGTAGTTGTTCGATGAGATTTATACGATGCAATCCGATTTGTTTCCTTGTTTTCGATGTGCTGCTATTGTTCTGTGCTTTATTCAAACTAGATGAAGCGAAATATCTTGCAACAACAACGTTTTGCCTCGCCCTATTTGTATGTTGCCTACCATTGGCATTTCTGTTTGCCATTGGTGTCTCTTACTGAAGAGAATGAAATGTGTCTTGGAGTACCGAATAGAAATGTATATTATGGAGAATTTATGGTGGTGAATTATTTTTCTTAATCTCCAAGAAGATGTTCTCCATTCTTTGTTGTCTCTTGTCAATAATTGTTATTAATTCACTCATAAGTTGCACTTTTATGAAGGTACAGTAACCATAAAAACTTTCAGTTGCTAAATATTAGAATGCACTATTGTACACATTTTTCATTTCTAAACCTATAAATTGCTAAAAATCGTTGCAAAAATTAATGTTAATAGTTATTTTTAATTGGATTCTGAGATGCATCAAGTCTCTCAACAAAATGAAACGGAAATGTCTTTTATTAGGCGAAGAACAAAAATGTAATTTCATTGTCCCGGTTTCATCTTGAGGCTCATACTCACTCTAAATGAATTCAAATATTGAATATAATCTATTTTTCACATTATATTTTCAAGTTAATGCGAGAAAAATAGCAATGGATTTGATTTCAACCAATATGTCAAGTTCACTGTTGTTAACTGCTTTAATCCATCAAACAAAACCTGTTTTACATTTTCCAACTTGACAAGCTTGTCAATTTCGAAACTATTTGTGTGAACTATGTAACTTCTTATATATTTATTTCATTTTTTTTCTTGACAAGTGTATTGTCAAGAGTGGAAATAAATTTATTTATTATCACGGTATTCCACTTCAGCCACCAAATTCTTTCAAATTAGAAAAAGTTGGCCAAAACCAAATTATTCCACGGTATCCTATTCTATGTATCCTATATATCCTACTCTGTAAATTTTCCGGTGATTTCTCGGTAAGTTAATGGGTGAGTTTTTTGATTGAATAAGCATGTCCTGATTTTCGATTGGTATTTCTATGCACTTGAATTTCGCTCTACTATCATATATTATAGTTTTAATGCTAGTACGCTTTTGCATCCATTGAAATGTCTTGAATGCATAACTTATACCCATCAGTTCTATTTATACTAGTTTTTTATGTACTATAATTATCTTAGTTAAAGTCCAATTTAATGTGAGTGTGAGGCCAGTTGCACAAAGAGCCAATTGAATTCAACCGCCATAGTAAGATTATGGAAAGACTAAAGTCATAGACAAAGACTATAGTCATGGACAAAGACTAAACTCATAGACAAAGACTAAACTCATAGACAAAGACTTAAGACCATAGGGCATGGAGAGACTAAATTCATGTAATGGAACCGATGAAATCTAATCTCTATTGAGCTTTGTAAAATGACACCATCTTAGGGCGGTTGAATTTGATTTGTTTCCGTACAATCTGTCCATACTTATTGTTTGATTGTTTACTTATGTTTACTTATGTTTGATTATTCTTATATTTTACTTTACTTCATGGTAATTAGAATACAAGGTATAGATTTAGTTAGTTTAGATAGTTATAGTTATAGATCTACATAGTTATAGATTTTTGATAGTATATAAATATAAACTACAAATAATTGAAGATGATAAAATAAATTACAAAAGAGGTGGTTTGAAAAGCATCCAGGACCGTATTCATGAACGTTTCTTTCGTGAGATTTTCTCTTGTAAGTCAAAATGTCAGGAAATTGCAACCTCATGCTAAACAGTCAGATTAGCTGTTATAACTCACACATTTTTCAATTTCTGTTTAATATGTATGAATATTTTCAATGCTTTATTGTTGATATTCTAAAACACAAAATACAATTATTAATGTTATATCATTATTGTATTGTGTAGCCATTATTTTTCCTACTGTTAAATTACACTGACTTTGAAAACTTTTGAGTAGAAAACAACACTGGACTCACATCATTTGTCGCTCAGCCAGGAGCATTAGGCTAGGCGTACACCGGTTAGTCAAGACAAGACGAGATTAGTCACAGTAATTCACATAGTTTATGAGCTACACCGATGCAATGCATCAGTGTGTGTTGCTTCATAAGCAACTATGTGAATTACTGTGACTAAACGTGACTAATCTTGTCTTGTCTTGTCTTGACTAACCGGTGTACGCCTAGCCTTATGCTAAACAAGGCCTTTGATCGGCATTTTCTGAAATTTCATCCTACGAAAGAACACCTTACAAAGATGAGAACGTTCATAAATACGGTCCTTAGAAAATTGCTGAATTTACCATGTAAAAGATGGGAAAATCGAACTCCAGTTTACAAAATGAAGATGTCACACGATCTGCTGATTGGAGCTTGCCACTGCGCATCATCCTCATACACTCTAGCTTGTATTCTATTTATAGCAGGATTAATTTAAATTGTCAGAAAACAGCTGTTTCGGCAATAAGTAAGCAGTGATTTTGACACAATAATCCAAAGGCTTAAAAGTCTTGAAGACCTTTAAAGTTTTTAAAAGACCTTTTTAAAGAATACCTTTTTAAAAGATCTTTTCAATAATATGCGAGATTCAGCGTCGGTATTGTGATATTGATTTTCGAAACAGCTGTTTTCTAACAATTTAAATTGATCCTGCTATACCTTTTGTTTGCCTTGGTTTCGTTGATTATTTTCTTCCATCTGGAGGTAGCACAAGCTAGGGCTGCTAGCAGGATTAGTGTTCCGTCTAATTTCGTTAGGTTGGTAATAAAGTGAGGATGAAATATTTTTTTCTAATACAGTATGTAGTACCAAAAAAATTAAGTTGGCAATGAAGTGAGGATTGAATTTTTTTCTCAAGAACAGTATGCTATTAAAAAAAAAAAAAAAATAGGCGGAACCCAGCTTTTTCAATTAGTGCTACCTCCAGATGGATAATTAGCTCAGTGTTGGAACTTGCCACTGCGCATCATTCTCGTAAACTCCATACCTTGTATTCTATTTACCTTGTGTTTGCCTTGGTTGCGTTGATTATTTTCTAAGCAGCAGTGTGTGTGTTGTGTGTTGCAGAGGTGAGACAGGAGGCGGTGCAGCAGGCGCTGGCTGCCATGCAGAACCGGCCGAAGCCCTCGCTGCCCATGCCTTCGAAACGCACCTCGGTCATGGCACGCAGTCCCGACCGCGAACGACACGATTCCGGTCAGACATTCCTGTCATATTTTAATAATTAATTGAACGAAATTCCTATGCCATATAATACAGGGTGATTCAAAAAGAATACCACAACTTTGAAAATGTGTATTTAACGAAAGAAACATAATAGAACCTTCTGCTATACATCATTACAAAGCGTATTTAAAGAAGTTTTTTACACTCACAAAGAAGTTCAGAGATGTTCAATATGACCCCCTCCAGACACTCGACTAATATCAGGACTATACTCGACTATCAGTTAGAAGGTTATTTGTTAATATTCCATGAAAACTGTATAAAATACAAAGTATACATGTTTATAAGGTCTTGGCCATTGCATTCGATTATCTTCTCACCACCTGTATTTTCAATTCACTTTTTTCAATTCAATTCACTTTATTGCCAAGAAAGGAAAACAAACAATTCACACCTACATATACAGTATACACATGTGCAAAATGAAAATAAAATGTACATAATATAATACATGTATACATGTATAAGAAAAACAGAAACAAATATCTAATTGTAGGCATCACCAGCAAAAAGATGACTCAGCCCGCTGGTGAGAGTTTTATAAAAAAATCCTCAAAATAACAAGAAATTTAACGAAAAGGTTTGTAAACAAAGTTGAAGAGTGAACAAAATAATGATAATTAGTTCTGAGAAAAACACTCTTGATTAAGATTAAAATGCTAGGTTTAAAGTGAAAAAATATTCATTCTATCCATTCTGTCACACTCCTATTTGATATCTTTCTATCCAGATTAAAAAATATTGCATTCATCAGTTTACTACTAGTGTAAATGAGTTTCTTCTAATTGAAGTTAACGTTGTTGGATAGATTTGAAATTTCTCTGTAGTGGTTGGTCTGAAGTTATATGCTACTTTATTAATTTTAGTAAATTTGTTTTGATTTTTTATCGAGTACAGTATTTTAATAAGGTCTTAACATAGAGTTGTCTAACTGTAAATACATCAAAATCTCTGAAAATTAAATGTGTAGAGTATAAAATAAAACCTTGATTTATTTGAAATGGTTTTTATAATATTTTTTGAACTATAAAAAGGATGTTTATGTGCACATCATATGCTGCGCCCCATGTCACTAATCCAATTGTATTTGATTGTAATCAATTGTATTTGATTGAATACAATATCTAAGTATTTTTCTTTTAAACTGTTTCTAACAATTTTTGTTTTGTTTGTCAACAGCCTCCAGTTCCGATGACGACAGCATCGGCGGTGGAGGCGGCGGTAGTGGGGGCGTGAGCGGGGGCGGCGGAGACCAGCAGAGCAGTACACCCGAACGAGAGCGAGTGAGAGAGAGGGTGGCCGCCCCCCTGCCGCCCCAATCGGATACCAGCAGTACGGGCTCGGCTAGGGAAACACCGCCTCAAATACACCGCCACACCAGATACGACGCGCACAGGTCAGTACAGACTATCCTGAAAAACAATCATTCGTTATAGCAGGATTATTTTAAATTGTCAGAAAACAGCTGATTGATGTACGCTCGTTTACTGACGTTAAATCAGCTGTTTTCTGACAAGTTAAAATAATCCTGCTATATTTGACAAACTATAATGATTTTTTATTTCAAATTGTATATTTGTTTTTTATGGCAAATAAAGTTTCTATCTATCTATATCTATCTATCTAGAAAATTTGTACTTTAGGCTAGGCGTACACCGGTTAGTCAAGACAAGACAAGACGAGATTAGTCACGTTTAGTCACAGTAATTCACATAGTTGCTTATGAAGCAGCACACACCGATGCCATGACTAATCGTTGTGTGTTGCTTGATAAGCAACTATGTGAAGTACTGTGACTAAACGTGACTAATCCCCTCTTGTCTTGTCTTGACTAACCGGTGTACGCCTGACCTCAGGTGCATGACGAGATTGATGACTCGCGACACTTGCTTGAGACAGTTTGTTCCTTCAAGTGTGCGTCCAGCCTAACAAGGCAAATAAATAATGCATAGTATTTCGATTTTTGTTTGTTATTTCGTATGTAATGAAACAACTTGAAAAACCTCCATTCCTTAATCTGTGAAAAAAATGTTTTCTTGAGATGTCTTGATGTTTTCAAATAACAAAATTTATTCCATACTTGGATTCATTCTCATAGTAGTTTTTACATATTTGATATAATTTTATCTTTTTTGCACTGTATTTTCACTCTGGATAATGAATTGTTTTCTTATTTTATTATCATCATCAATTAGACATCTCTTTTTTATATATATCTTTAGTTTGTAGTTTTAGTGTAGCTACAAATATTATTCATCCTTTAGGAATTAATATTCATTCATTTATTGAATTGATACAATTACAAAAAATCATAATATTTTAATCTGGAAGAGAAAAACTAGGCTGAGCCTGTACTATTTCTCTTTCGAATTTTTATGAGTTAGCCTAATGCAGTCGAAAACAAGGTTATGTATTTTCAAACACTTCACACAATTATTTCTAGTCCAGGAATACTGTTGGCGAGTAAATTGTCAGTATTGAATGTAGAAAAGTTAATTACATGTTTATTATTGAACTTGAACAATAAAAATGTAATATTTTGTAAAATCTCACGCTCAGATTAAAGTAAAGGTGAGATTTCAGTCTTCCATAATTTCATCAGTAGGCCTGCTTTATCTAATGTCTGTTCCTGTAATGTCTACTTTTCTGTACTGTTAAATAATGTTCTCTTTGTTTCAATTACAGAGAGTGTATAGTAACAGTGCGGACATTGCATGTCACACTTTTGATTGGTTAGCTCCGACAAATCCTCCATACTTTTGCCAATTCCCATAAGATTTGCATTGGAATGAATAGCAAATCATGTTATGATAGAAAATTCACTTTGCCAGTATTAGTTTTCATCATTTTAAGCTTTTAAAGCAATACCAAGAGTAAATAGACTATTTTTAATGGTAGACAAGTTAGTTTTGATGTTGTTTCTCTTGAAATAAGTTTGGCAAATGAGTGAGACAAATCACCATACTTTTGCCAATTGCCATAAGTTTTGCATTGGAATGAATAGCAAATAATGTTGTTATAGAAAATTCACTTTGCCAGTATTAGTTTTCATTTATTATTCATCATTTTAAGCTCTTAAAGCAATACCAAGAGTAAATAGACTATTTTTAATGGTAGAGAAGTTAGTTTTGATGTTGTTTCTTTTGAAATAAGTTTGGCAAATGAGTGAATGGGTTCATGTTTGCCTGTAATCCCATATCTTAATTCAAAGATTAATATAATTATTCATATCTTAATTCATATATTCAATTTAATTTTGATTTAGTTTTTATTTTATTGTTTTAAAGTTTTAATATTTCAAATTCAATTTAGAATTGAATTTAAAGATTGATTTAATTCATTTGGCTTCTAATGAATTATCAATTCATTATTGCTTTTCAATTCTTTTAAATGTTACTTTAATGCATTTTTTGATTCTCTCTCACTACCGGCGCACAAGATTATCTTTGCCAGCCATATTGTTTTTACAAACAATTTACTTTTTTGGCAATAAATATTGATTGATTCAAAGGTATGGTGGCGGTGGGAAAAAAATCCACATATTCTTATGGAGTGCTTCACACAAATGAGCACACTGTTACTATACACTCTCTGTAGTTTCAATTATTGAATGGCATTTTTTGGAAGAATAAATTGATTGATTTCAATAATTATGTTGTGTTTGTTGTTATGCAGGGTACCGAACGGCGGTGCCGGCGGCACAGTATGGGAGGAGCGGGGGGACCAGCGCGGCGAGGAGCGCAACAAGCGCAACAAGCAGCAGCAGCAGCAGCAACAGGAGATGACCGACTTGGCCGACGTGATGCATCAGCTGCGGCCCTACTCGCAGCCGCCCGACGTCACGCACAACACGGCGCAGTCGCGACGCATCACGCCCGCCGACCGGGTCAACCGCTACAACCAGAGCCGGCAGTCGTCTGACGATGGCATGGGTAAGATAAGAAACGACTCGGTTAGATTTTAGATTTATTACTTTATTCATGTAGATAACATATATGACGGCTTAAATTCTAGATGATAATAATAAAATATGTACTGTACAACTAAGTATTTGTCAGATTTACGTTGGCTTGTAAATTATGCTATGAGTAGATTCTATACTGATGATATAATAATTGTGAGTTATCTAGATGAGGCGAAGTTTGGACGTATGAATGTTCATTCTTCCTTTCCATCAACACTGTCTTGATCTTGTGGTTATTGAGACAAACACATGCGAAACAACATTAGCTCATTTTACAATAATTTGTTTGATAGTTCAATAAATTGAAATCTTCCAGAAAGGTGAATGAAATAGAAATGATTCTTCTTCTTCTTCCTCTTCTTCTTCATCTGCTCATTCTTCTTCTTCTTCTTCTTCTTCTTCTTTCTTCTTCTTCTTCTTCTTCTTCTTCTTCTTCTTCTTCTTCTTCTTCTTTCTTCTTCTTCTTTCTTCTTCTTCTTCTTCTTCTTCTTCTTCTTCTTCTTTTCTTCTTCTTCTTCTTCTTTCTTCTTCTTCTTCTTCTTCTTCTTCCTTCTTCTTCTTCTTCTTCTTCTTCTTCTTCTTCTTCTTCTTCTTCTCTTCTTCTTCTTCTTCTTCTTCTTCTTCTTCTTCTTCTCTTCTTCTCTTCTTCTTCTTCTTCTTCTTCTTCTTCTTCTTCTTCTTCTTCTTCTTCTTCTTCTTCTTTATCCCATATAAATGCATTATAATGAAATAGAAATGATTGGAGGTACTAAACTTGACGTAGGCTGTGAATTTTCCACACATAGGATAGTAGTTGTTTGGGGGAATAGTTTCAAATATTCACATAGATTAAGCCAAAGGTAGATAAGAAAAAATTGAATATTTTGGTAAAGTAGAGCGAAATTGAACTGAATTAAATTTTGAATTCACTAGAAGCGTACGACAGAAAGTTGAAAGATGAATTTCCAATAACACTTGGAATGAATAATCACTTGAGAAACGAATTCTCATTAAGCAACCAATTTCACCAAACAACTAAATGTGCTCATATGGGAATGTGCATATGTGAAGCTCATAATAATTATGTGCTTGGTATGAGAAGATTGTAATTTTTATATTAGGCTAGGCGTACCTGTTAGTCAAGACAAGACACGATTAGTCACGGTAGTAAGTTGCTTATGAAGCAGCGCACACCGATGCAAGCTGATCGGTGTGTTGCTTCATAAACTATGTGAAGTACGTAAACGTGACTAATCTTGTTTGTCTTGTCTTGTTAACGGTACGCCTAGCCTTAGAATTCACTAAAAATGATAAGTCCTGTTCTGTAGGCTACAGAACATTTTTTCGTGATTCACTTCCAGGGAATAACCCGAATAAATATAGAAGTTATGCTCCTCTCTAGTCTCTTTTGACTCTTATTCATTAATGATATCAAATCAACTGCATCAAATTCTTGGAAATGCTTCTGTTACTTTAGGGAAGGAAGTGACTGATAGGAAAAGAGACACTGATAACATGACTATTGACATGACTAATTATTTATTGTAAAATTACGGTACTATTAGCAATAGTAATTCAGTTGTGTTTGTTTAGGCTGACTTGTTTCATTAGTATGTTTGCTTTACTTTATCAAGATAAACATTTCAAAATGTGTTGTTGGAAGGTTGTGTTTGTGATGAATGAAGCTTATCTTTGTATATTGATTACTACATAGTCAATGGAGGAAACATTTGAATGATAATTCTTTTCTGATGTGAGTGTGTAACTTCTGTACCATTAGTTTAGTAGTCCTCAGTCAGGTTACATCAAGATTACGTAAATTTGTGTAGACGTATAATTGTGAGGTTATGTTCTGAATTCGATTATCTTTTATGAAGTGTATAGTTTTGAAATTGTGGGGTAGTATCATAATTCCAGTAAGTAATTCAATAATAATTTGATTCTTACATTTATTGTTGAATATTTTCTCATCCGAATCTTATTATCTAATTTCAATTTTTTAAGAAATTATCTTCGAAAATATTTTTTTTTCAAATCGATTATTTTGAGAAACGTATGCTCAAAATTTCATGATTGTATTTGCAACCAATTTTAAGATGACTTTCTCCAAAAATTTCTACTTTAGACGCCCATATCTCAAAAAGTAATGAACAAAGAAAAAAATTTTTCCTCTAAAAAATATTTCATTACTATTTTATATCCAAAAATAGTAAAACTCTAAAAATATCACCATAAAAGTTTTTTTTAAACTAATAGAATTTGTTATGGATTTCTCACTAATGTTGCCCCCGTTTTTTCTCTCGTCAGGCACAGTAACAGGCACCGGTCGCTGGAAGGTGTCGGCCAAAATCCAGCAACTGCTCAACACGCTGAAGCGACCGAAACGCCGGCCGCTGCCCGAGTTCTACGAGGACGACGACATCGAGCTGGAGATCGCCGCCAACCCCAAGGACCCGAACGCGCCCAAGCCGGAGGGCGGCACCATGACGCCGGCGCTCGGCGAGCCGCTGCACGTGGCCAGCGGACTGCCGCGCAACCTCGAGGCGGCCATACACCGCTACGGATCGGCCACCTACAAGGCGCCCGTTGCCACCGTTCTAGACCCCAACGGCAAGCTGTGCATTACGCTTACTTATGGTAGGTAGTAATTGAATTATTCAATTCTGTTTATTGATTTACTATTTCCGAAAATACAAATAGTGCAAAATTTAGATTTACTTGAATATAATTATTATTCATTTCTTCTTCAATGATACATTACTCGATCCCAACCGGAATTTGGCAATACGCTTACTTATGGTAGGTAGTAATTGAATTATTCAATTCTGTTTATTGATTTACTATCTGAAAATTCAAATTCAAAATTTAGATGTAACCCACTTGAATATTTCATTTTCATTCATTTCATTTATTTATTTCTCATAAAATTACAAATACAACTTTTCAAACAAACAGCAAAAATGAATCAATCACAATACAGTATTATACAAATAAGAACATAAGAAACTACTCTCCCAAAAGAGCAAGCTCGAGCTTGGGGAATATAATTATTATTCATTTCTTCATCAATGATACATTACTCGACCCCAACCAGAATTTGGCAATACGGTTACTTATGGTAGGTATAAGTTGTAGAAATAATAACATACCTTTTTGTACGCAAGGCTTTTCGCTTTCTGGTTGATTTGGCTCAAGTTTCAAACGCTGTGGCTTTAGAGCACTTTCCATATTTCCAGATTTTTCCAAAAAATTGCCTCCATCGCGAAGTTGATTCCTTGATACCTTGTTTCGTTTCGACATTTCACTCTTTTCAGTTGAATAAATTGTTGTAGATTACATTAGTTTGTAACTCTGACATTTGATACATTTTACTATGCCTGAATGATAATGAATTACCTCATTACTACTAGTTTTCACAATGTCCAATGTTTTGAAGAATTCAACCAACATTGTTGTGGCCAGTGGGCTAACTGAACCAGGCAGACGTTTTCATGTCTCAACTGTATTATTTTCCATCTTTCCAACTCACAGCAAACTAATCAGACAAACTGTACAGCTATTTTATGTGAAGGTGTTTACAAAGGTTTTTTAGAGATTAAATTCAAGTTCAATTATTAGCTAGTCATCAGAAGCTGTTTATTTTATTTTTTTTAATTTCAATCCCAAGTACTAGCTATTCCCAACTAACTGATCATATTATTTGTATTTTTTGACAATAAATTCAATTTCAAGTATCAGTCATCAGAAGCTGTTCATTTATATTTTTTTTGCAATAAATTCAATTTTAAGTACGAGCTATCTTATCATATTTTTATTCTTAATTTTAAAGAATTCACAAACTTACACATACTCACACCTCACAAACTTACAATATTTTTATTCTTAATTTTTTGACAATAAATTCAATTTCAAGTATCAGCTAAGTACCAATTTTTGTGACTTACTATACAATTTTGTATAGTTCTTCATTGCATTAAATAAATTTTTATTCTAATTTGATTTTGAATGAAGGTAATGTACAAACCTTATGAATGAATCTTATGAAGGTAATGTACAAACTAATTATGTGTAAGTTGGATTGTAATGAATTCAATAAGTAGCCTATAATTTTTCCCCGTATTTCGCCAGGCAAACTATACAGCCGCTCGCAAAAGATCGCCTACACACTGCTGAACAAGACTTTCAAGACCGGGGGCGGCGGCGGAACGGGAGGGGCGGCCGACTCCTGTTTGAAATCGGGCGATCGCATAGCGCTAGTCTATCCGAACAACGATCCGATCAATTTCGTGTGCGCGTTCTACGGATGCATGCTGGCTGGCATTGTTCCGGTGCCGATCGAGGTGCCGCTGACGCGTCGCGACGCCGGCTCGCAGCAGATCGGCTTCCTGCTGGGCAGCTGCGGGGTGCAGGTGGCGCTCACCTCCGACGCCTGTCTCAAGGGACTGCCGAAGACGGCCGCCGGCGAGGTGGTTGCCTTCAAGGTAATCTCAATTTTAATCATTATTATTTATTCTACAAATTTTATTATAACTATTATACTGCGTGTCGCATAAAGAACGGATGTTTATCAAAGTGTTATAAGAAAGTTTATTTGAATCATACATTTATCTTCCTAACACCAAAATACTAAGTAAATAACCCAATTTCAGAATTTCTATGAAAAACTCCAAACACTTGAGTATATTTCAGAAATTACATAGGAAAGATTTCGCCCTTGATGCGTTAATGCTCATTAAAAGCCTCAAATTGGTCCTTAACTTTTGATACAGCAGCAATTCATTCATGTATTGCAGTATTCAAATCTTCAAAGTAACGATATTTACGATAGTAAACTTGAATTTCAAGTGAAGAAGAATCTCAAGCCAATAAGCTCGACTTGAAACTTTCTGCTGAAGCACCGTTGAAAGACGATTGCAGATTCATTCTATTGTAAATATTGTTCTACAGCAAATACGCAATTTTGCAAGGTCAATTGCGCCATTGATACTAAAACTGGATACTTTAACCTACAAAATGGTAATAAAACAATAATCGTTTTATTAATCTTATTTCAATTTAATCCTCAGAAAAGAGAAAAGAAGTTTGTTAGTGGTGCAGTATGGTTGTTGATTTGAATCAAAATAATTAATAATCTATTGTTTGTGGTAATACAGAATTTTGACCAATAGTGTAAGTTGTGATTAGAAATTTATGTTGGAAGGAAACATCTCATACATGTCAAATGCTGGAACAAAATTGTGTTCATTCAAAATGTATGAGGAATTATTTAAGCTATATCATCTACAGATTGTACTCAAACAGAATTTTGACTAATGGAGCAAGTTATGACTAGAAAGTTATGTTGTTTGAGAAGCTACACACTTGGGTTGGGTCTTCTATGGTCGGGGGTGGGGAAGGGGGTTATTTTCCATAGCTGAAGGGGGGGAGGGGAGGTAGTGTCATTTGTTTTATATAACTTTTTCAATAACAAGAACAAGAGTAAACGATGAATAATAATTTACTTGTACGTTCCTTAGACTCATTCTTGCAAACAGGCAGTAACTTAATGCCTTTGCGAGGATTATATTTGTTACAATAATATTTTTTTATTTTTTACATGTTTTTCTAGTGTGGTAATCCTTGTGCTGTAAAGTGTGTTTTTAATTTATATGTACCATGAAAATACTCTTGTAATTTTTGATGAAATGAATAAATTTTGAATTGAATTGATAGATCACACAAGTCAAATGCTGAAACAAACTATTGTTGATTCAATATGTATGAGGAATTGTTGAAACTCACACAAATTGTATGTTTAATTATAAACACATGAAGCTGCTTTGTGAGGTGCTAGTGTGATAAAGTGCGCCTAATAGCAGCTACTTCTAGAAGCTACTTATGGTGAGCTACAAGATATGCTCTAAACACTGGTGTTCTGGCAATGTCCATGCAGAGATCCTTTACTCAAACCAATTCATATTATATATCACATGTTCTATATCGTAACTTAACTTACCGCTTTCCACATCAAATAGAATTCCACAACATCTCAAAATCCGCATTCAAATTAAAAATTAAGAAATTTCTAGGTCAATTAGGAATAGAAAACTCAGAAAGTATTATTACAACAAACTACAACACCCATCTTGTCCGTTAAAGCCATCTCTTCTTTCGTATAAATATATAATGAATTAGTAACTCTGGTCTGCGCACAGGCACTAGCGGACTAGCCCATGCAGACCATTTTCATACTCATTTACTGTACTCATCTATCCTCTTCGTTATCTGTGTACATTATAATTATTATGTTCCATTGATGAGGCATGTAGGGATGATGGTTGATGAAATTGTTGTACTTTAATTCATTCTATGTCTCGAGTACAGTACGTTTATTTTGTATCCTGTCAATTTTTGAAATAAAGAAGTTTCTGTCTGTCTATGGAGGTAAATTATAGTTGGAAAGTACTTTGACTTGATGAAGAATACTGTGTGTTGACTGAATAGTCTCAAAATTCAACGTTTTATTTTATTTTTCTATTTGTTTGTAGGGCTGGCCGCGACTGCAGTGGTTCGTGACGGAGCACCTGGGCAAGACGCCACGCGACTGGGCGCCGGCGCCGCGACTGACGGATGACACGGCCGCCTACATCGAGTACACGACGGACCGTGACGGATCGGTGATGGGCGTGACGGTGACACGCGAAGCCATGCTGGCGCACTGTCGCATGCTGACGCAGGCCTGCAACTACACCGAGGGCGAGAACATGGTGTGCGTGTTGGACTTTAAACGCGAGACGGGGCTGTGGCACTCGGTGCTAACCAGTGTGCTCAATGGCATGCATGTCATCTACATACCGTATGCGCTCATGAAAGTCAACCCGGCCAGTTGGATGCAGGTAGTGTGACGAGAAAAATAATTGCTTCCTTATTTAAAATAGGCGAACATGTATTTTTTGTAATCAGAACTCCTCCGTGGTTTATCAACCGATTTTGTTCGTTCACGTCTCATTTGTAAGATCTCATTGAGTAGATGTTTGATAAGGTATTGAATTTTGAAAAAAAAAACAATTAATTATTATTTATTTATTCATTTATTGGCAAGATACATTACAATGTAGGAAGAATCAACAGACATTTGTCCAAAACTGCTTCTTTCCCTTATTTTGATAAATAGTCCAGAGGTTATGTTGTTGATTCATCTTACTGAAATTGTGAGTCCAAAAAAACTATTGACCAACAATAATTTTGAATTTCTAAGATTACTACATGACAAAGTCGAATTAATTAAACAAGAATAATATAAAAAACATGATAAAATATCACATTTTCGCTTGAATGTCGTGACAGAAAGATTGAAAGATAAAATCCACTTGTCAGCTGTTATTTCTTTGCAATGCTGGAGATATGGAATGAACGATCAAAGTTTTAATTTTTTCCATTGCTTCAACATAGGGATAGGTGAGCTGAAAATTTTTACATTCCAACTTATGATTTGATGATCTGCTGTTTTGAAACATACATTTTATTTTTAATTGTTCATTGCACCGGTAAGTGTAAAGAGATAAAAATAGGAAGATAGAGAAATATAAAAAGAAAGAGAAATAGAAGAAGAAGAAGAAGCAGAAGAAGAAGAAGAAGAAGAAGAAGAAGAAGAAAAAGAAGAAGAAGTCTAAGAAGATAATTTAACTTGTATTTACACTTAATACAAGAAGTCTTGTATTTCTTCTTAGTTCTTCTTCTTCTTCTTCTTCTTCTTCTTCTTCTTCTTCTTCTTCTTCTTCTTCTTCTTCTTCTTCTTCTTCTTCTTCTTCTTCTTCTTCTTCTTCTTCTTCTTCTTCTTCTTCTTCTTCTTCTTCTTCTTCTTCTTCTTCTTCTTCTTCTTCTTCTTCTTCTTCTTCTTCTTCTTCTTCTTCTGCTTCTTCTTCTTCTTTTTTTTTCTTCTTCTTCTTCTTCTTCTTCTTCTTCTTCTTCTTCTTCTATCTATGTATATTTTTATATTTCTCTATCTATCTTTTTATATTTTTGTATTAGAAAACGTTCATTGATATGGGCATCAAATGTGCTACCCCAAACAACTGAACCATGTCCTATTAAAGGCTGCTAAAAGTTTCAGTGCCAACTAATTTTTTGGTGCCTAGAGCTGGGTTTACACCAGATGTCGTTGACACATTTTTTTGACAAAAGTCAGTGACTTTAAAAAACGCTAAAATTTCTTGCGACATTGTGTCAATGACAATTATTGTCAACGACAGAAAATCTGTTTTTGTGTCAATGTCACAAGTTTCCCATCGAGAGTCGGTAAGATGAAAGGACTGTCGTTGACAAATGTCACAGTCACAATGTCTCAGTATATGTAAACGCTGCGGTGACATTTGTCAGCGACAAAAGCCTCATTTTGGTACTTGAGTATTAAACGGAGGCCACCTAACCTACAGACGACTCAACCTAATACGCTCGACTAACCTAACGCTAACCTATCCTAACCTATGCTCGACTCACAACAATACTAGAATAGTTCTACTACAACATCTATAACAATTTAACCTTCTATAAGTGCCGCGGCGCGTTTCGTAATGGTGGCCTCCGTTTAATACTCAAGTACCCTCATTTCTTGCTTGCTTGCTACTGGTGGCGTAGCATTGCGGACAGGATGTGAGATACAATATGTCATTGACAAAAACGTTTACATCAAACTGTGACTTTTGTCACAGTTTTCAACAAAATCGTTTACATCAAACTGCGACTTTTGTAAATGACATTTGTTTGTGACAAGTATGTCGTTGACAAAAGTCATTGACAGTTCTGTCACTGACTTTGGTGTAAACCCAGCTTAATTGTTATGTGTTGTGTTGTGGTGACAGATGATAACCAAGCACCGCGCCAGCGTGGCCGTGGTGAAGTCGCGCGACCTGCACTGGGGCCTGCTGGCCACCAAGGACCACAAGGACGTGTCGCTGGCGTCGCTGCGCCTGCTGCTGGTCGGCGACGGCGCCAATCCGTGGTCGCTCTCCTCCTGCGACCAGTTCCTCAGCGTCTTCCAGGCGAAGGGGCTGCGGCCCGACGCCGTCTGCCCCTGCGCCAGCTCCAGCGAGTGCCTCACCGTGTCTGTGCGCAGGTGAGTGAAGAACTGGCGTCGGTTGGCGAATTCAAATTCACTTTAATCGAAATCTTCTCGATGGTTTCACTCTTCAAATTCACACTTTGGATTATTACTTGTTTTTTATACGTTTCTGCTTACAGAACTAGTTAGAATTAGTTACAGAACTAGTGTTGTGGCACTTTCATAGAAAAAACCTACTTATGGGGGTCAAGCTCTTTAGTAATTTACCATTAATGATTAAAAATATAAATAATACTTGATAATAATAATACTATCCAAGCGGGATGAGAGCAGATTGCGAGCATCTGAAAGGAGGTTCCTGCGTAGAACATATGGGTGCAGTAGAGAAGATCATTTCAGGAACACTGATATAAGAGCCCATTTGAATATCTTCTTAATAAAAGATAAAATAAATGAGAATAGGAATGAATGGTTCCAACACGTGGATAGGATGAGTGAAGACCGGATACCTAAGCAGGCTTTTCTGTACATTCCTAAGGGAAGAAGGGATAGAGGACGTCCAAGAAAAAGATAGATGGACCGATTACAGAGGCGAAGAGGTTCGGGACAGGCATTAATGCCTAATCCATGAAAGGAAGGAGAATAAGAAGAATAATAATAATAATACAAGGCTGGTTGATAGTGTAAACAAGTATTTAACTGATGGATTCTAAGTTTGTAATTTTATACTAGCTCCATTTCAAAGACATAAAATGAGCACAAATTGTGCATTATCTTTTTAAATAATTCAAGATGTATCAATAAAAACGAATTGGCATGAATTTTTTGAAATGAATTTCAACCTGAATATTCATAAAAATTGAACATATTCTTTTCAAACCAAGTCCCTTGGTTTTCCAGTCTATTTTATACTGTTGGTTTTTTTATATCATATACTGCTTTGATGAGAGACTGTTGGTTTTGTAGCCTAATTTTATCATTTAGATTGTATGATGAAAATAAACCATTGTTACATTCTTCTTTTTCAAGATGTGTAAATAACGGAACTTGTATTTATTAATTTATCTGAGCACAGTCAATTAAGTTGAACAATATCTACTCTTCAACAGCTATTTGAATACTCCTAGTGAAACAGTATATTCATTCTATTAGTTTATTCAAATCAAATAAAAAACTTCTATTTAGATCTTCACAGAATAATTACAGAATAAAGGTTTTAAATATTACAAAATCTATTTACCTGCATGGAAATATCCTGAGCGCAAGTAAGAGTTGCTAATATAATACATGAATTAAAATTAACTGTCAAGGAAAAAGTGATAAAGAGATTTTAAACAAATACCAAGGAGAAAAAATGGAGTCTGAGTATGATAGTATCAGACGGTGAAAATGAATTTCATTTAAAAGTTTCATTTGAAACATTACTTTATAATCACATTAATGCTAGGCGTACACCGGTTAGTCAAGACAAGACGAGATTAGTCACGTTTAGTCACAGTACTTCACATAGTTGCTTATGAAGCAACACACACCGATTAGTCATTGCATCTGTGTGAGCTGCTTCATAAGCAAGTATGTGAATTACTGTGACTAACTAAATGTGACTAATCTCGTCTTGTCTTGTCTTAACTTAGGCTAGGCTCACACTGGTTAGTCAAGACAAGACAAGACGAGATTAGTCACGTTTAGTCATAGTACTTCACATAGTTGCTTATGAAGCAACACACACCGATTAGTCATTGCATCTGTGTGTGCTGCTTCATAAGCAACTATGTGAATTACTATTATCTCGTCATGTCTTGTCTTGACTAACCGGTGTACGCCTAGCCTGGCACTTGTAGTTGCAACCTTGAGGAAGTCTAATGCAGATTATTTAATTGGATCTGATCTTAATATTGATGTAATATGTTTGTAAATAAACAACATTGAAATTTATTATGTCTGTCAATACTATAGTATTTAGTCTACATTGTTTTAATAATTTGAATTGTGTACTTTTTGTTCATCTATGTTTATACGAGGGTAAGTCAATTATTATCCGCAATAATGGTATGATTTTTAATGATGGCAGTATACTGTTGTTTTGCGTTGATGACATGTTTTTTGAATATTTGAGGTCACATCTGCGCATGTTTCAAGCTGCTAGGTTTGTTTCATTGTCGATGTCTTGCTGTTAATCATGGCCGCTCCGCTTTTCGTTTGCACCAATGAAGAGTAACGGTCAGTGATTCGTTTTTTGTGGTCGGAAGGTGTATTAGGGGCCAAAACTTATAGATGACTTTCGGAATAATACGGAAATAGTGTTTCGCCACAACGGAGTGTTTATGAATGGATTAAAAATTCGAAAATTGTCGCACAAGTGTTACGCATGATAAAGGAGTCGTGAGCATCGTTTAAAACTGATGCTTACGGTTTTTTGGGACTCACTAGGTCCAGTATTGGAACATTATCAGGGAAGGGGGACATAAATAAAATAAACATACATAAAATAAACAGTAATACGTTACAGTGAGATGCTTACTGCCAAGCTAAAGCCTGCAATTCGAAGCAAACGCCGAGGATTGCTATCAAAAGGTGTTGTTTTGTTGCACGACAATGCCCGTCAGCATACTGCTGCCCTCACTGCTGAAACGCTCAGGAAATTAAAATCTCAAGTACTGGATGATCCTCCATATAGTCCCGATCTTGCTCCTTCTTATCATCACTTGTTTGGTCCATTCAAAGAGGCATTAAGAGACCGTAGATTCTCCACGGATGAAGCATTGAAAGAAGCGGTGCATTCCTGGCTTGCATCTCAACCAAAAACATTTTTTTATGAGGGTATCAGGAACCTTGAACAACAATGGGCCAATTGCGTTAAAAAGCAAGGAGACTATGTCGAAAAATGATGTACTTGTAGGTTTGCTATTTGATTCCAAAAAAATGTTATAACTGTATTGCGGATAATAATTGACTTACCCTCGTAATACATCATAAGCTATTTCTTGCTAATTCTCGCGGAAATCATGTGGAAGGTATTTTTAAAGTGTTTATTATGTCTGATTGAAATTTCAACGAGGCATTTTGACATCCCTCAACACAGGTTTAGCCTAAAGAGGGATGCACTGTGGTTTTTTCTGTTACATGCTTAATATTATTATCTATGTTCAATCATTATGCTCAAGGTATGTATTTGTGTTACCAATTGTAATGTTCAATCATTATGCTTAATGTATGTATTTGTATTACCAATTGTAAAATGCAGTGAAATAAACGAATTATTATATTATTATTATTATTATTAGATTTGGCAATACAATCCTATTTTATACGATATTAAGTGCAGTTTAAGTTTAAATCATTATAAAATCAATAAAAGCGAGACCTATCATAAGAATAAAATCATTTTAATAATAATCAACTACCCTCCGGTCATCGGTTTAAAGCCCCCAAAATCCATTTCTAGATCCGCCACTGGTTTTTACCTTGAATAAATTTCTATTTCTATTGTGATGTTAATATTTTAGTTCATGTTGTTGTATTGTTTTGTTTTTCCTGAAATGAATTTTTGTTTCCATTGTGACGTTGTTAGATTATTTAATTGGATCTGATCTTAATATTGATGTAATATGTTTGTAAATAAACAACACATTACATTTATTATGTCTGTCAATACTATAGTATTAAGTCTACATTGGTTTAATAATTTGAATTGTGTACTGATCTTAATATTGATGTAATATGTTTGTAAATAAACAACATATTACATGTATTATGTCTGTCAATATTATAGTATTTAATCTACATTGTTTAAATAATTTGAATTGTGTACTTTCTGTTAGTTGCAAGCTATTGTATTATTTCGTTTTTTCCTGAAATAAATTTCTATTTCTATTGTGATGTCAATAATTTAGTTCATTCTTTGAGTAGTTGTGAAGGTGATATTGTGGTAGTTATCCATAATAAATGAAAAGACAAGATGTTGTTAAACCACTGATTTATTAGAAAATCGAGATACCGGTTTCGGTTGTTACACCATTATCAATCTCCAGATTATCAAACTCCAGAGTTTACCAGAGATTGCTAATGGTGTAACAACCGAAACTGGTATCTCGATTTTCTAATAAGTCAGTGGTTTGACAACATCTTGTCTTTTCATTTATTAATTTAGTTCATGTTGTCGTATTGTTTTGGTTTTTTTGCTGAAATGAATGTTTGTTGGCTTAGGCCGGGTAGAGGCGGCGTGAACGCGACGGGCCGCGGCGTGCTGTCGATGTCGGGCCTGAGCTTCGGCGTGGTGCGCGTCGACCAGGAGAACTCGCTGACCTCGCTCACGCTGCAGGACTGCGGCCAAGTGACGCCCGGCTGCTGTATTGTCGTCGTCAAAATGGACGGACCGTCGCACGTCTGCAAAACTGACGAGGTAATTTATTTATTCAGATGTCGATGCGAACAGGTGAAAACCAAAACTTATAAGCGGGCTATCTTTGTCGTCATGTTTGTGATATGAACTCGAGAAACTGGTTCAGGTCAAAAAAGAAAACATCATAATTTGATGATAATGTCATGATGTCAGTCAATGCATAGATCACATAACCAATAGTCAATAGTCAAATTTCTTTATCACATATTCTTCAAGAACACCAATTGTTGTCAAAAATAAACTACAAATTGTTTGGTAAGAACAAATTAATATTATACATAATAAGTCGTATTGAATTTATAGTTTCATAATAAATTAACTAGGTATATATTTTTCACAGCCAGTCCAGGTCTGTTGTTTCAAGAAATTCGAATTCTATATTTGAATTCTATATTTAAATACAATTCTATATTTGAATTGTTCTCATAAATTGGGAAAGGGACAGTTTTGGCGCATGCCTGTCGGACCATCCAATAAGTGTCAATTATACATTGCTGAATAAATAAATCAATGTAGATGTCTTGTTAGTCATGACATCGGAGATACGTTTTGTAGTCAACACTTCAACTAAACTTGGTGTAAACACTATTCTACTACAGTGACAGACAGACAGAAACCTTTTTATTTCAAAAATCGACAGGATACAAAATTAACGTACTGTACTCGAGACATAGAATGAATTAAAGTACAACAATTTCATCAATCATCATCCCTAAATGCCTCATCAATGGAACATAATAATTATTATGTACACAGATAACGACAGATAGCGAAGAGGATAGATGAGTACAATAAATGAGTATGAAAATGGTCTGCATGGGCTAGTGCCTGTGCGCAGGCCAGAGTTACTAATTCATTATATAACGATTCCTAATCAGTTATAAATATTTTGGTAGATTGAAGTGAGTAGAAGATTGTTCTGAGGTATGGTAGTCATATAATAACTCCAGTATAATGATGGCTTTAACGGACAAGATGTAGATTGTTATCGACTATATTATTATTTTAATTTGTAAATTGTATTCTATGCCTTGTTTCTTTGTAAACATACATTTTCTTCGTTGATAAAATTGAATTGTGTGTGTGTAGGTGGGCGAGATCTGTGTTAGCTCGGAGGCGACAGGCGCACAGTACTGGGGTCTGCCCGGACTGAGCAACACCACGTTCAAAGTGCAGCCGCTGTTGGCCGACGGCAAGCCGCTCAGCGACGCACTCTACACCCGCAGTGGCCTGCTCGGATTTCTCGGCCCCGTGAGTTGCTTCTATATCTCCTTGTCAAGATGCTTCTCAACAGAGTAGTTGTAGTTCAAATAAAATCATATCAATGTATTTCCACAGTGCATCACAAGACCTGTACCGTAGTCTGTAATAATTACAATACTAAATAGAATTTCAATAATGATGAAAATAGAATTAAAAAATGATTTTATTTGAACTACAACTACTCTGTTGTAGTACTCTGTAGTACTCTGTTGATAATTTCTATATCTCCTTGTCAATATGCTTCTTAACAGCTGTAGTTGTAGTTCAAATAAAATCATATCAATGTATTTCCACAGTGCATCACAGGACCTGTACTGTACATACAGACTAGTCTGTGACTATGTAATAATTGCAATACTGAATAGAATTTCAATAATGATGAAAATAGAATTAAAATATGATTTTATTTGAACTACAACTACTCAGTTGTAGTACTCTGTAGTACTCTGTTGATAATTTCCTATATCTCCTTGTCAATATGCTTCTTAACAGAGTAGTTGTAGTTCAAATAAAATCATATCAATGTATTTCCACAGTGCATCACAAGACCTGTACCGTACACATACATAGTCTGTAATAATTACAATACTAAATAGAATTTCAATAATAATAAAAATAGAATTAAAATATGATTCTGAGTGGAATTCCCCTGTGAATGGGAGAGAGTTCCTGCATTAAAGTTGCATAATATGAATTTTATTCAAAATAAAAATCTAATCCGGATAATGTAATAATATTACATTAGATATCTCTTGTAATAATATCACCAGCTATCTTGTATTATATTATCAGATAAATTAGATATCTCTTGTAATATCTTTATATATCTGTGTATCTTGATATTCCAAGTAGAATTCTTTCTACTAACACATTAGATATATAGATATTCCAAGACACTAGATATAGACATTAGATATTAGATATAGATATAGACACTATAAATATTCCAAGTAGCAGATTTTTGCAGAAGAGCAGGAAGACACCGGATCGGCGACGATGAAGCTTTTATGTTTCCTATAATATTTTCATATTTTAGTTTTTTTCATTTGAAATGTTTCTATTTCCAATACTGGTATTGTTTTCTCAAGTAGGCTGATAAGGTGAACATAGATAGATATAGATTAAGCCAAGGTAAGATAAAAAGATTGCAGTTTATAGCAGTAGTGGCTGTAGGCTTGAGAATCAATCTTGTGTTGCTCTTAATATGAAATTGCAGCAGATTTTTCAACCTCTAACAGTCAAGAAATAAATGAATAATAGATTTTTATTTTGATAATCTGCTCAGTTCTTAATAAATTCATTGAATATTCTCAGAACAAGATAATATATAGTAGTTTGTAGCCGTTTTTGTCAAAAAGCGTCCGATGTCCGAACAGCTGGCTATTTTATTCAATGTTGGCATTTCGGATGATCGGTCGTTTTCTGACAAAAACGGTTCTAGTGGACGACCAGGCTTACCCTTCGGTGTCCTATGGTGTCCATACCAATGTTATATATTTTCCAGGTGTATTTGTTTCCTAATTCCTCTGTTTATGTGTCTGTTTAGGGTGGCCTGGTGTTTGTGTGTGGCTCGAGGGATGGTCTGATGACAGTGACTGGCCGGAAACACAATGCCGACGACATAATAGCCACAGTGCTGGCTGTTGAGCCGATGAAGTTCATCTATAGAGGGCGGATAGCCGTGTTCAGCACCCGCGTCCTTAGAGACGAGCGCATCTGCGTTATAGCCGAACAGAGGCCTGATTGTAGTGAGGAGGAGGTGAGTAGAATAATATATTATCAGGAAATTATTGATTGTTTTGGATATTAAGAAGAAAAACTAACGAATTATTGGTTGAATAATCCACGAAAAATCCATTGTATTAGTTGAAAATTCGTTTGGTAGGATGTGTGAACTTCGTGTATTGTTGGATAGTGGCTCACAATCCCATTTCATCACGGCTAAGGCTTGTAAAAGACTTAATCTATTAATATTGCGTTATAGCCGAACAGATATATATTTGTGTATATCGAGGAAGTGATTTAAATTAGATGTTTTTGGATATTTAAGGGCCGGTTCATGAGCTCGGGATTTAGCCAAGTCCTAGACTAAAACGGGTGGCCACCATAGCATCGACAAACGTTAGCCTCGACACTATGTACTAAGGGCTCTCTATGCTGCTAAACCACTAACCTGTCGAGACAAACGTTTGTCGATGCTACGTTAGCCATGCGTTATAGCCGAATAGAGACTTGATTGTTCTTTTTACATGAGTAATGATAGTAGTTTATGCAATGCTTGTATTTTAGCCTTTAAACGACTCTTGAGATACCTTAAAATAACTCGTGGCGTGGCCGCTCGTATTTTATCCTCGGTATCTCACTCGTCGTTTAAAGGCTCTCATAATACAACCAGTGCATAAACTACTATTATTACTCATGTAAATAGAACAATGATTAATCAGTACAGAGCTATGCCCGCTCGTATTTTAACCTCAGTATCTCACTCGTCGTTTAAAGGCTGTCATAATACAACCAGTGCATAAACTACTATTATTACTCATGTAAAAAGAAGAACAATGATTTATCAATACAGAGCTATGTCTGGTTATAGTCTGGCAACAGACAAAAGAACCTTCGCGCATCGTATCACTGAAGTGATACAGTATCACATAGTACCACTACTCTAGTGAACGAGTGAGATAAACTGCTGCATTGCATAACGTGCGCTCTCTCTGCGCAGTAGAGTTCTTATTTTGAAGGCTCTTTTGTCTGTTGCCAGACTATACATAGCTGTATCCGACGCACGCTTTTTTTATCTTTTTTTCTGAGGATGATGCCCACATGAGCTCTAGGCTTGTGCATGGGTAGTGAGGGGGGTGATTATGAGCGATGACGACTGATGCTTATTGATTGATTGCAAATGAATGAAATTGTTCTAATTCTACTCATGATTTGCTTGTATTACAGAGCTTCCTGTATCCGACGCACGCTTTTTTCTCTTTTTTCTGAGGATGATGAGCTCTAGGCTTGTGCATGGGTAATGAGGGGGATGATTATGAGAGATGACGACTGATGCTTATTGATTGATTGCAAATGAATGAAATTGTTCTAATTCTACTCATGATTTGCTTGTATTACAGAGCTTCCTGTATCCGACGCACGCTGTTTTCTCTTTTTTCTAAGGATGATGTCCACATGAGCTCTAGGCTGGGTAATGAGGGGGGTGATTATGAGAGATGGCGACTGATGCTCATTGATTGATTGCAAATGAATGGAATTGTTCTAATTCTACTCATGATTTGCTTGTATTACAGAGTTTCCAGTGGATGTCGCGCGTACTACAAGCAGTGGACTCGATTCACCAGGTGGGCCTGTACTGTCTGGCACTGGTGCCTCCCAACTACTTGCCGAAAACGCCGCTAGGTGGCATTCACCTGTCCGAGTGCAAGCGGCGCTTCCTCGAGGGCACCCTGCACCCCGCCAACGTGCTCCTGTGTCCGCACACCTGTGTCACCAATCTACCTAAGCCACGTGAGGTTCATCCAGGTACACTAACACAAAGCAGACCTCGCTAGTCTGGTTACACAGCTGTGTTGCATGACCACTACGTTCATCAAGAGTTTAGAACACGTTTTAACGAGTTTAACGCGACACGTTTAGATGAAATTTTTACAAGTTTTAATAACATTCTAACCCTTTCTCGAGAGTTGTTTTTAAATGAAGAGCTTGCTATAATATTTTTTTACGAGTTTTAATAGCATTTAAACCAGTTTTAATAACATTTAAACCAGTTTTAATAACATTTTAACCATTTTTCAAGAGTTGTTTTCAAATGAAGAGCTTGGTAAAATATTAAAAGTGAAAAAAGTTTGTGAGGAACTTTTTAACGAGTTTTTATAGCATTTAAACCAGTTTTAATAACATTTTAACCATTTTTCAAGAGTTGTTTTCAAATGAAGAGCTTGCTAGAATATTAAAAGTAAAAACGTTTGTGAGGAACTTTTTAACGAGTTTTAATAGCATTTAAACCAGTTTTAATAACATTTTAACCATTTTTCAAGAGTTGTTTTCAAATGAAGAACTTGCTAGAATATTGAAAGTAAGAAAGTTTGTCAAGAACTTTTAAACTAGTTTTAATAGCATTTAAACGAGTTTTAATAACATTTTAACCATTTTTCAAAAGTTGTTTTCAAATGAAGAGCTAGGTAAAATATTAAATTAAAAAAAAAACCGTTTGTGAGGAACTTTTTAACGAGTTTTAATAACATTCAAACGAGTTTCAATAACATTTTAAAGAATTTTAATTACTAATGTTTTAACAATTAGTTGTTTAACAAATAATGTTTTAACAATTTTTCAACAGTTGTTTGAAAACGAAGAGCTTCTTGTAGTATTAAGAGTGGAACACAAGTTTATAAAGGCTTTTTGACACGTTTTAATGGGTTTTCAAGAAGCTTTGACATGTTTCCCAACTAGTTTCGAGAACTTTTTTCATAACATTTCAAACATTTTGCAACAGTTGTTTTTGAAAGAAGAGCTTGCTGAAATATTAAAGTAAAACACAAGTTTCTAACACCTTTTACATGATTTTATAACATTTTAAGTATTTTTTACTGTAGTTCTTGAACGAAGAGCTTGCTGAAATATCAAGAGAAAAGCACAAGTTTATAAGGAGTCTTCAACACGTTTTGACAACTTTTTGAAGAGTTTTTGTAAAATTTTAAAATATGAGTTTTAAAAGTGAACAAGTAGTTTCTTGAAATATTTATTTTTAAATAAAAATAGAAAGTAAAACAAGTTGATAGCGATTTTTTAAGTACTTCTAATAACGTTTCAACAAGTTTCATTGATATTTTTCAATTATGTATCAATAGTAGTTGAAATGAAGAATACTTTACCAAACAGATGAATTCTTTCAATTTGGAGTTCCTTCTGGAATCGATGCATGTTCTCCATTGCGAGTTTCAATTCAATATAGAAATTATTCTCATTCAAGTAGCTGTCATGTATCAATCATCTAGAGAATCAAGTCACAAATATTGAATTTATCATTATTCAAGTAGCAGAGTAGATAACGCTATAAACACAAATAAAAGGGAAGAATTTTCTCTTCTATTTTTGCTTATGGATTCCTCGTTCTCAACCCATTCCGCCCAAGGTTCGAGTCTTGAAAAATATTGCTCAGCATCCTCCAATACCTTGAATGCTTTAAAATTTCTATCCAATTTCACCCTAGTTTCGCCTGAATTATACAACACGTACATTTTTATCACGAGTTTGCCTGAATTTTATAACAATCATTTTATTCTACACTTGGTCGCTCTTTGAGTCAAATTTACGTTCGACAGCTCACTAAAAAAAGAATAAAGTGAATCTAGTTCTAGACTAATCATGCATCTTGTTTACAAATCCTCTACCAACGTAGCCTACAACTCTACTTTTAAATTTTCTGAAAAACAATTTTCTGGAGTGGTCATGAAAAACATCACACTTGAAATTCAATTTTTTTATTGAAATGATTTTTGATAACAAAGTTATTAACGCACGGTTGCTATTTTCACGCATGTATACATTTTAACTGCTTTTTTCTGTTCGAAATTCAAAATTTGAAACAAATAAAATGGAAGACTAATAAGAGTGAATTCACAGCTATGTAACCACGGCAGGTGATCACACCTTTATTTAGTTCAATTATTTATTTCTATTTTCAGTCTGCACCGTAGATTTGGTTTTGTTCTATTTTGTTTTATGCATGTTTTCTATTATATTTTGTATATATTTTCAATTTTTTGAATCCTATTTTCGTTACCTTGTATTTAGAATAAATTTTGATATAGCTCCTTGTAGACTGATGATTCTTTGTATTTTTTTTTTAATAATTCGTATTCAGTATTTGATAATCTTCTTAAGTAAACGTTTATAAACTCTTCTGGTCAATAATCAATTTAATATAGGTGTATCGAATATAGATTCTGGTATCAAGTCTCCTTGTAAATAATAATCAAATATGGGTGAATTTAATGTTCTCAGGGAAATTAATAAATACTTTGAGCTTTTAGTCAATCATTCAAGATCGTATTTGAATTCATTTTAGATTTTTTCAGAAATCAGACATTTTTATTGATGTAATCATTATAATACACAATTTATAATTGTGTATTAAAGGAGACAAGGGAAAAATAATTATAAAAAAGTAGGTATGTAGGTGTCACACGGGTTTGAAATATCTGTGCGTGACACCGAGTATCTTACAACTGAATTAAATAATATGATTGGTAATTCACAATTTCAGTTTACAATAATTGCACTATTGTGAGTTGTAAACTACTGTAATTGGAAATACCTTAATGGTAAGACAGTAAGAAGATATTGTTAAAAAACTCTCATTGTCCACTGGACCCGTGTTCTCGTCCGACTTCCGAACAGCTGGCCATTTTATTCAATGTTAGTATTCGGATGTTCGGACGTTTCGAAACGAAAACAGTTCCAATAATTCACAAGGCTAATGAAGCTCAATACTGCTCATCGTTCTTGTGAACACGCCTTGCATTCTATTTAATTTGATACCTACTATTGTAGTTGAGGAAGTTGATTGATTCACCTCCAACCACCTTGGGCCGCACTGAGCTAAATATTATCTAACTGGAGGTAGCAATGAATGAACAAGCTGGGTTCCTCCTATTTTTTTTAACATGCCCCACTGTACTGCCAACCTAACAAAATTAGGTGGAACACCGGCCACCTAATTTTGTTAGGTTGGCAGTACAGTGGGGTCATGATAAACAAAATTAGGTGGCTCGTGTTCCACCTAATTTTGTTAGGTTGGCAGTACAGTGGGGTTATCATAATTATGTTGCCTAATCATAAAATGACTAGGGCATGATGAAAAAAATAGGTGGAACATGGGTCTTGTATAGCAGTCCTAGCCACTGCTACCTCCAGTTAGATAATATTTAGCTCAGGGCCGCTTTCCCCAACGCTGCTTAAGTAATAACAGCTGACGCTCAATTTTTTTCTATACTTTTCCTATTCTCCGAATGAGGTTTAAGCCAGATGTATTGCTTAAGCAGCGTTGGGGAAAGCGGCCCTCAGTGTCTACCATCGAGCAGTGCGGTCTCAGCTGTATAGTAAGTAATTGAGAGGTAGGCTAGTTGGTGTTAGCGTTTAGTGAGCTGTGTAGCAATGTAATGTGGTTGGTGGCAGCTGGCGACTGTGTTACAGACATCGGACCCGCCTCGGTCATGGTCGGCAACATAGTGCAGGGCAACCGGCTGGCGTCGGCGCAGGGCCGCGACATCGGCATCATCGACGAGGAGTCCGACTCGGCGCGCAAGGTAACCAAACCAGCAAACATTATTTGTTCATCATTACCATTATTCATTTATTGCATCATTTGTGGATTGAGATCAAGAGATTCTTGCAAAGCATTCTTCAAAAACCAGTATTCGTGAACGCTGCCAATCTATTTTATCTATAGTGCTTTTCATCGCCAGAATATAGATTAATTTCATTCTGAGTACAGAAACAGTATACACAATAGTAGTCTTGTCATAGAAATCAGCCTCTGGAATACGATTTCAATAAATTACCTGCACATCACAGATACTTAACCTAAACAAATGCTGAATCCTAACAGTCATTGGAAAAGGTCATTTAAAGCCCTATACTCTGTTGAAAATTTTAATTTGTAAAAAGGTCTTTTAAGAGGTAAACTTTAAAGGTCTTAAAGACTTTCAAGCCTTATGAATTATTGTTGAGATACATCACTCTTTAGTTATTACTGATCAGCTGATTGACAAGTTAATTTTGCTATATTGACATGTCAGCAGTCAACTGAGTGCTAGTCAATCACACGCCTGCAACGTTGCCATATGCACTGTTCAATAGAATGACATTGAATTCTGATTAAATTGATTATAGTGCTTATCCTACTGCAACGTTGCCAATACACACTCTTCTATAATAGTGATAAACAGATGTTTAATTTCTGATCATCTTTATATAATTAAAATCATCAAGTTAACGAGCCGTGATATCAGACTGAAATTTCGGTTTTAAAAGAGCGCTTATCGACAGGAAAGTAGAGAAAGTAACTTCCAGCAGTACTTGCCTCTTCAACTTCACTTTCCCTGTCTAGGGGTAAAGAGAAAGTAATCACTTCTGATAAAATCAAACTTGTTTGTTTTCTTGCCACTCAAGGAAAGTAGAGGGTCACGTGGGTGGTCATGTGATCACTTTCTCCCACTTTCAGATGCCAGTAGAGCAGAAGAAACGCATCGTTTCATTAATCAGAATGATTTGTGGAATAATAACATGTGTTGAGAATAACATTGAAAAGTAAAGAAGAAGGCTTACTTCAACAAGTCCTTTCCCTGTATATAAGCAAATAAGTAGAAAGTGACGTAATGGCAAGTACTTCCAGAAAGTAACTTGCTCTCTCTACTTTCCCTGTCAATAAGCGCCTTAAGAGTGGGTGCTAGTAGTCGGCTATATTAGATTGATGTCCGCTGATAACCGCTGGAGGTTAGTTGCAGTGCATCCTGGGCCGGCTCAATCATTTAGAAAAAAAAAATTAGTGGAAAGAAACGGAATGGCAGCTGTGTGAGTAACTAAGGACTTCCGGACAATTTAAATACGATATTTAGATATGGTTTTTATCCAGGAACGATGCCCTAGAATATTGGTAGGGAGTTCTGGAAAACCGTGTATAATAAGACTGGTTTTCATCAGTAGAGTTAGTGGTAGAGTTCAAGTACTAACTATCTTGTAAACTCTCCCAATGAAAACGTTCATAGTAGAGTAGAGTCATGGTAGAGTACTTGTTTTTAGTAGAGTAGATGAGTACTCACCACTTGATGTAATCTACTCTTACCACTATTCTAATGAAAACAGTCTCGAGCTAGTAGAGTAGAGGTAGAGTGCTCTGAACGGCGACATTTTGTTAGATCTGTTTATTAGACAAAACACTTTACCTACTATTCTCAATTGTGGTGAAAACAGTTACTCATAAGTATAGAGTGAGTTAGTATGCCAGTTACTCGACCACTAACTCTACTAATGAAAACCAGGCTATAGGGAGTATAGTTGATTAGTCTAGTACACTGTCAATATGACGTGGTCTGGCAATAAATAATCTTGAATAAAATTGTGTTGTGCTTGTGTTGCAGTACCAGTTCATTTCGGAAATCCTGAAGTGGCGAGCCGTGGGCACGTCGGAGCACGTGATATTCACGCTGCTGAACGCGAAAGGGGGCGTGGCGCAGGTGCTGAGCTGTTCGCAGCTGCACAAGCGCGCCGAACGCGTCGGCAGTCTGCTGTTGGAGCGCGCCAAAATCAACACCGGCGACCACGTGGCGCTCATCTTCCCGCCCGGCATCGATCTCATATGCGCCTTCTACGGCTGTCTCTATGTTGGTCAGTAACAACCCTTTTACTCCTCTTCATCTGTTGTAGCCTAGTTTATTCATTTGTGATCATTTATCTTTTATAATAAATCATTTACACTCAAATTCATTCAATTTTACGCTTGTCCTTAGAAAGATAGAGAGACATTATTTCTTGACGTTGCTGATGACCGTAGAGTACGATGGCAAAGAAATAATTCAAATTCAAATAACTTTTACTCAGATTTTCTCATAATAATCGCAAAAGAAATTTTCAGAATATTACAAATCTATTTACCTGCAAGGAAAAATCCTGTGCGCATGTAAGAGTTGCTAATATAATAGATAAATAAAATCTTAATGAACTTGTCAAGAAAAAGTAATAAAGAAATAAAAAATACCAAGGAAGAAAGTGAGTATGATAGTATTAGATGGTGAAAAAGAAAGAAAGATTGATTGATTGATTGGCCGCCTTTATTTCCTGGGAGGGCGAAGTTAGGGCACAGCCGGCCCTCTCTTACACTCAACCCTCTTTAGAGAGAGAGTGTGAAGACGAAAGAGAAGAGAAGAAAAGAGATGGCAAATATACTATTGAAATAGGACATGAATCATTTAAAAAGTTTTTCCACAATTCGACTGGACATTAGCCATTCAATCAATTTCATTTTTAATTTTAATAATAACTCTATCTAATACCAAGCGTCAAATTAAATGAATTTGAATCTAGTTTCGATAAAATTTGTAGAACAATAATGTTGATGTTGTGGAGACTTTTCATAATTATTGATAAATTTTGTTGACATGATTAATTCCATACTTATTGATCCATTTATTATACATTTTTATTCTAAAGCTGAGTGTCCACGATCGTATTGCCATCCAATATTACAATTGGTTTGATCTCCTTTCAATTGTAATATCATGCTTATGTTTGTTAGATTAGTTAATATGCTTGTGTATTTTCTTTGTAATCAATCAATCAATCAATATTTAACCTTAAAAAAGTAAAGTAAAAGTAATGGATTGAGAATATATTTTAATTTTAATTTTTTGAAATGAATAAATAAATAAATATGTGGGATGAAATAACAGGCATAGCCCAAAACTCTTCAATCCAAATTTCTTCCTCTGATGGAGCTTCTGTTGATGTCATTTTTGCTGCCTCATTCAACGTTCTTGTCCTCATTTGTTAATCGAGTGAATATTGTCGATTACGTTCGAAATTGTTGACACTAATTGTGTTGTTGCAGGCGCCGTTCCGGTGACAATCCGGCCGCCGCACCCGCAAAACCTGCAGACAACTCTGCCGACGGTGCGCATGATAGTGGACGTGAGCAAGTCGGTGCTGGTGCTGAGCAACCAGAACGTCATCAAGCTGCTGCGCTCGAAGGAGGCCTCCAACGTGGTCGACATCAAGTCGTGGCCCACCACCCTAGACACCGACGACATGCCCAAGAAAAAGCTAACGGCCATGTATCGGGCGCCCACCGCCGAGATGCTTGCTTATCTCGACTTCAGGTACCCTACCTAACCTAACCTAAACTTACAGTGTGCAATGTAACAGTGTGCACTTTTTATATATTACTAAACACTTGAAAAAAAATATTTTGCACTTCATAAATTTTATTGTACCTTGTAGTTTGAAATTTCTATTAATTTCTATAGTAAATAGTTTTTAACACTTATTTATATTACTAATCACTATAAAAAAAAATAGGAATAAATTAATTAAAAAGGTTTGCACATATTTTTATTTCGAATATTATAATCACCCGAACATATTATTAGTGGGGCATCATAATTTAGAATTACCTGGTAATTTATTGAGTCAGGATTCTCTTAGATATCTGTATTATATGTATCTATTTGTAAATAAACTCCTCTGAATGCATATTATTGGCATTTAGAGAAATTATTATTAATGTGCAACATTATTGTGTAATTTCATTTATCTACACGACTATGTTGTATTGCAATCATTATACAGTTTCATAATTGAAATCGAAACAGTTGCTTTTTTGAAATGGAATTTGAAACTTGTATCGTAATGTCGACTTTATAAAACGGATGCTACATTATGAAACGTTTCTAGTTCAATCTGATCCAGAATCCAGTTTTAAAACACTGGAATGGAACTAAATAGAATCGCAGCTGATCAAAGCACTGTAGTTGCTCATGCGTGTGTTTAGCTAGCAGCTGTCCTAAGGTGCTGTGCTAGGTGCGAGCTGCTATAGCAGGATCCATTTAACTTGTCAGAGAACAGCTGATTTAACGTACATAAATCAGCTGTTTCTGACAATTTAAAAGAATCCTGCTATACCAATGTTTGCAATAATAGCAATAAGGTACAGAAGAGCTACGAAGAGAATAGAGGTACGGTATAGGGTGTGCGGGGAGCTGTCTCTCTCACACGCTTCCGTCTGCCCTATCTTGATTACCCCTACTCGACCAGCTTCTACATTCCTAGCATTTCGGCCACCTATTATTTTTTTAGTAGGTTTTCATAAGCATACTTGAGCTGTGCAGCACACAAAAATCGATCAAGTGTGCACACATGATGATTCCATGTAATTGAATTGTTTCTACAAGGATGCTTTCCCTTGCATGGTAGAATTTATTGTCAAAACATCAATCTAATATGTTATTTGTGATTTTTTGTTGTTTAATATTGAAAGTAATAATATGACAATCATAGGTCATCGTAATAAGAATATCATTGGGTTTTTTGTATTGTTTTTGGCAATAAAAGAATTTATTTATTCATTTTATTTCTATAAATGTTCACATTTACTATGTGTTCATGATCATAATAAAGTTTTTAATTTGTTGTGTTAATTTGTGTTGCCCACAGCGTATCGACAACAGGCATGCTAGCCGGCATCAAGATGTCGCACGCGGCCGTGACGTCACTGTGTCGCTCGATGAAGCTGGCCTGCGAGCTGTACCCGTCGCGGCACATCGCGCTCTGTCTGGACCCCTACTGCGGCCTCGGCTTTGCGCTGTGGTGTCTGAGCAGCGTCTACTCGGGCCACCATTCCATCCTCATTCCGCCGTCGGAGGTCGAGGTCAATCCGGCACTCTGGCTGACCGCCGTCAGCCAGTACAGGGTGCGCGATACCTTCTGTTCCTACGGTCAGTGCAAGGATATTACTTTCTGGTTGAATTCACTTTATTACCATACAGCCTGGTTTTCATTGGTAGAGTTAGTGGTAGAGTTCCCTGGGCGAGTACTAACTATCTTGTGAACTCTCCCAATGAAAACGTTCATAGTAGAGTAGAGTGATGGTAGAGTACTTGTTTCGTAGAAATTGGGATAGTACTCTACCACATGCCTTCCCCCACCACCGCTTCTCACTCTACTCTACCACCACTATTCTAATGAAAACAGTCTCGAGCTAGTAGAGTAGTGGTAGAGTAGAGTAGACTAGAGGCTGAACGGCGACATTTTAAGGTTAGATCTGTTCACTAGACAACACACTTTACCTACAGTAGGTAGGTAACTATTCTCAATTGTAGTGAAAACAGCTACTCGACCACCAAGTAAGTAGAGTAGAGTTAGTATGCTAGTTACTCTACCACTAACTCTACTAATGAAAACCAAGCTTGATGGTAATTGAAATATAAGTTACGTATTATTATGTATGTGTTGTTTGTATTATTATGTATGTTAGGCCTAGATGAATTGACTATACAGATGTAGTAAATGTATTGTTCAACTGTGCTGTATCCAAGAATCATACATAGTTTACCGTAATATAATGAATAGTAATAGTATACCGAATGAAACATCAACCTTCAAGACTATAAGGCTAGGGGTACACCGGTTAGTCAAGACAAGACAAGACGAGAATAGTCACGTTTAGTCACAGTACTTCACATAGTTGCTTATGAACACACCTTAGTCATTGCATCGGTGTGTACTGCTTCATAAGCAACTATATAAATGTGACTAAACGTGACTAATCGTCTTGTCTTGTCTTGACCTTTCAATATCCACGCCATATTAACATGTGACTGAACTGTGAATTGTGTCCTTAATATTGACAAAGCCTATTATACAGTATAATGACACTGTACTTAATAGCCAATAAATATTCTTGATTCTTGTATGAATATATAAAATGAACCAAATACATGTTTTAAACTATAAAATAAATAAATGATTTATTTTCAAAAAAAAACTAATACTACTAAAAATACAAATTAAAACTTTGAATTTGATGATCCATTGACGAACTGCTAGTTAAATAGCTAATCACAATATTTTACTGACTCGGCACTGACGATGGACTCCCAGTTAGAAAACATGTTCTGCCTCAAGTAAGAAGTTTCATCTCTTATTTATTTACCTTTCAACTGCATGTCAGTAAAATATTGTGATTAGCTAAATACAAATTTACAAACACCTACAGTTATTTATACATAATTGTGTTTGTAAAAGATGAAAAAATGTGTTATAATACAAGAGTTTCTGTGTGGAAAATTGACCTCATAATAAATTTATAATTTATTTGTTGTAGTATTAGTTTTGTGGAAAATAAATAATTTATTTATTAGTTTTTTGAAGGAAATCATCAATTATCTATTCATTCGATTGGTTTCAGGTGTAATGGAGCTGTGTACGAAAGGGCTGGGCTCGTCGGTGAACCAGCTGAAGGCGCGCGGAGTGAGCCTGGCGTGCGTGCGCACGTGCGTGGTGGTGGCCGAGGAGCGTCCGCGCATCAACCTCTCCACCTCCTTCTCCAAACTGTTCTCGGCGCTCGGCCTCAGTCCACGCGCCGTCTCCACCAGCTTCGGGTGTCGCGTCAACGTCGCCATATGCCTACAGGTAGGCGAGCCATCTTAACCATATAGAAAGTGTTAAAGTTAAAGTCATAGACATAGACTTAAGACCATAGGACATGGAGAGACTAATTTCATGTAAGGCTAGGCGTACACCGGTTAGTCAAGACAAGACAAGACGAGATTAGTCACGTTTAATCACAGTAATTCACATTATTTGTATGAAACAGCACACACCGATGCAATGACTAATCGGTGTGTTTGCCATGTCTAACTATAATGCTGTGACTAAACGTGACTATCTCTTTGTCTTGTGTCTTGACAACTGCCTAACCTTTAATATACAGTAGACAGTTTATGCCCATGTTGAACAGTGGTTAACGGTACAGAGACTGTATAATTATATTATTATATCATTATATTATTATATCATTCTATTATTATACAGGGTGTTTCAGAACTCCCTACCGATACTCTAGGGCATTGCTCCTGGGTAGAAACCATATCTAAATAACATATTTAAATTGTCCAGAAGTCCTTGGTTATTCACACAGCTGCCATTTTGTTATTTTCACTTATTATTTTTTCTCTCAATAATGGTGAAACATATGGAATTGAAACTTTGCACCAACATTTATGACAACTAGACAAAGCTACAAAAAAGTTATGACAATTTTTCAAATCCATAAAACAAAATGGCGACCATTCAAAATTTTGTTTCTTGAATTACTCGGAAACCGTTGATATTACGAAAATTTTACAGTAATAACTTTTTTTATTAAATTCAATTACAAATCGATTAAAACCTTATTTGTTAGATTGGACCAATATTGACTGAGATATGGCAGCTTTAGTGATAGGTGACCGCTGGAGGCTGGTTGCAGTGCATCCTGGGCTTGCGGCTAAAGTCTGCTACAACAATGCAACAGTCTCCGTCTGCTGTGCATGTTATTTTAAAGCGATTTTAGATTAATTTGTGTGAATTTTAAAGACAGTAAAAAAGGGTGCAAGTAACGTTAGTTATCATTTTTGTGTGATTTTAGTATAAATGTTAAAATGTATGAACGGTTTGAAAAGTGTGTTTGACTTGTCTATTGCTCTTGTAGCCTGATGGTTAATAAAGTTAATCTTGAATCTACTTTCCACTGTTTAATGTTCTGTTGTGTGTGTGTTGCAGGGTGCATCTAGTCCAGAGCCGTCGTGCGTGTACGTGGACTTGCGCGCGTTGCGCAACGACCGCGTGTCGCTGGTGGAGCGCGGCAGTCCGCACTCGCTGTGCCTGCTCGAGTCGGGCAAACTGTTGCCCGGCGTCAAGGTCATCATTGCCAATCCGGACACGAGGGGCCAGTGCGGCGACTCGCATCTCGGAGAGGTCAGTTTCATTTTCAGTTCCCATTACCCCGGTCGTACACCGAAGCAATAAGCAATAGGCAACAAGCAACATATGGATCATATGATTGTCTACTCTATACAAACCAATAGTTCAATGCACACCGAAAGAGCTGCTTTAGGTGTGCATTGGATATTGTTTATATAAATGAAACGATCATATGATACAAATGTTATGGTTTTGATATGTTGTATTGACTTGTTTCTTAATAAGGCTAGATGCATTTACTGTCCACGTTTGCTGGAGAAAACTTTTAAGGCACGATGCTTTTTATGCAATAAATCAAGGTCCTGAACCTTAAGGAGATTATTCTACAGGACTTTTAAATTATTAATGTACCGTTTTGAAGTAGTCATTTTTGAACGCCAATTCGCCAAGATTTGTTTCTTAATAAGGCTAAATGCGACTTTACTGGCCAAGTTTGCTAGAGAAAACTTTTAAGGGCGCAGCCACACGATGCTTTTTTATGCAATAAATTTAAGTCCTGAACCTTAAGGAGTTCATTCTACAGGACTTTGAAATTATCAATGTATAGCGAGGAGCCAATTAACTTGTCATAGTCAATGCACTGAAACAGCTGCTTTAGGTGTGCATTGGACTACTCATATGAGTAGACGATCATATGATCCTTGTGTTGCTTGTTGCCTATTGCTTATTGCTCCGGTGTACGACCGGGGTAACCGGATACATCTATCGAATCATGTAGGCTACATTTTTTTGAATTCTATGTCAAAGTTAGCATGCAAAATTAATATAGCGGGTTTTGAGTTTCATCTTTGAAATCCCCTCTAACAACGTGTATGTAGTGAATGGATAATTCACGCAAATATCCATAATGGGATTTCTGAGACTCCGCAGCGAAGCAAGGGTGATCTGCTTGTATTATTATTATGCTTATGGCTTTTATTAGCGGGAGACCCTTTCGGGTGTTCCGCTTCGACGAATCATCCAATATTCGGCAATTATCACCTGCTTGTGAAATGTGATTAATATAAAATCTATGTTTGTTATGAAGTGATTTGTGTCGGGTTGCAGATCTGGGTGCAGGCGCCGCACAACGCCAGCGGCTACTTTTCGATTTACGGCGAGGAGAGCGAGTACGGCGAGCACTTCAACGCGAAACTGGTGACGGGCAGCACGGGCGAGGTGTACGCCCGCACCGGCTACCTCGGCTTTCTGCGGCGCACCGAGGCCACGCAACAGCTGCCGCTGCCGCCCGGCGTTGTGCCGCCCGCCGCCGCCGCCGCAGCCACCGACCTCACCGAAGTCACCGACATCAGCCAGCAGCAGCCGCCCGGCTTTGGAGGCTCGCAACTCATTGCGGCCGGCGATTCGCCTGGTGAGCTCAAAACTGTGCTGAATTATTTTTATTTTATTTATTTATTCCTCATAACATTGCAAATACAATTATTATTTATTTATTTAGCGTATGGCTTTTAATAGTGGGGAGACCCGAGTAGGGTTGTTCCACTTCGCCAATATAACCAATTATCCCTTGATAGGGAACATGGTGAAAGTTTGTTTTCATTTAGAAAACAGACATCAGCATTTTAAAAAAGTATTTTTTGATTTTATAAAGTCCGAAAAAAATATAACACTAAAACACAGCACAGAACACTTATTGATGATCAAAAAATATTGAATTTTCATAAAAATTTAGAGCACTTTTAACACATCACAATTAAATTTTATAAAATACACAGCGAAATAATGAATTGATAAAAAAAGAGTGGTCGGATTTTAAATAACTATAATTTCAATGATTTCCAACTTGACTCAGATTTATTGATTGATTTTTTTTAACAAGAACAAGAGAAAATGATGAGATAATTTACTTGAACCTCTACCTTAGACTCATTCTCGCACACAGGCAGCAATGCAAAAAATTATTTTGTACAATATATGATTTTTATTTATCACATGTTTTCTAGTGGTATAGTAACCTTCTTGCTGTAAAGTGTATTTTTTATTTTATATGTACCATGAAACTCTTGTAAATTATGAAGAAATAAACAAAATTTGAATTGAATTGAATATTTATAATTCTATTTGGAGGATTGGTGCGGAGACTCAATAGAAGGAAGCCGTACGAATTAGTGTGGTGCTTGTTCAAATGGTATCCAGAGAATTCAACATATTTATTTCACACACACAGCAATATACAAACATAACATGCATCAAGCAATACAATAATAACATGAAAAGTTGATAAAACAATAGAAAGAATGCTAATAAAAAAATAAATAGATGGTGGTGAAAAAGGGTAGTGAATCAGTCTCCAACTATGGATATCAGGCCACATGTCATAGGCAAATAGAGGAAGGAACAGAAGAGGTCCGACCTAGGAAGTAAAATTTTATCAGATCAGAAGGGACTAAAACCAAACAAATAATCCAAACAGAAAAAGAAGAAGAAGAAAAGAAGAAGAAAAGAAGAAGAAGAAGAAGAAGGCTTTCAATTCATGGAAGTTGAGGAAGGATGCACATATCAAATAACATTTGATAAACAAGTTATACTTGAAAGTTTATTGAATTTATCAGTTATGTTTCGTTTTGTGATGACAACTAGCTAATCATTTGCAATGTTTGTTGTTTGCAGAATTGCACGATGCTGTATTTGTTGTGGGAGCCCTCGATGAGACAGTGCTGCTGCGTGGAATGAGATACCATCCTATCGACATTGAGAACAGCGTGATGCGCTGTCACAAGAAAATCGCTGAATGGTAAGCTATGAGAAAATAATAGACCAAAGTTGAATAAATAGAAAAGAAAAAAATATATAATTTTTTTATTGCTTAAAATAAAAGAGGAAGTGATTCTCTACAGGTTTGCATTGTTGTTTTTACAATTTTATGTGGTTGGGGTGAAAAAGGTATTCTTTGAGGTTTTTGAAAAATTTCAAACGCCATTTTGTAGCGCTTTTTAAGCTGGAATTCTTCGTTTTTTTGATAATTTTTGTACAATTGATAGTTACAGAGTGAGATGGAAAAAACAAGGCAAAAATGTGTTTTCGTAACACTCGCTTTATAAGCCCTGACTATGAGAAATTTCAAGTTTATTAATTATCTTGTAGAAGTAGACTAAATTCTGATCATATTCTGTTGTTAACATTTTTCTTAGGGTTATAATAATTGAGGTCTGTTCTAAAGCAATTAAAAAACGAGGTTAAGCGACAATTGAAATTGTCAGTATTTGGATGGGTGACCGGTTTGAAAAAACTGCCTTTTGACAGTGTATTTTCCATTTTTAATGTCCTCTACTCACTATCAAAATTAGAGAAAAATCATTATTTGGAGGATATCCAGTGGATTAATTAATTTTATAATTACCATTGATAAGCAGGGTCGTAATTATAAGGCTAGGCGTAAACCAGTTAGTCAAGACTAGACGAAGACAAGATTAGTCACGTTTAGTCACAATACTTCACATAGTTGCTTGTGAGGCAACACATACCGATTTAGTCATTGCATCGGCGTGTGCTGCTTCATAAGCAACGCCGTGCTGTTTGACTAAACGTAACTTAATCTCGTCTTGTCTTGACTAACCAGTGTACGCCTAGCCTAACAGTCCATGTCTAATGTAGGGGTATCTTACCTAATGAGCTGTTAGTTCTATATGTTATTTTATTGAATGCAAAATTAGATTGTGAACACACAGCTCAAGATCAAATAATAATAATAATATAACATTTATTTACTTTAATGAGGATCGGGAGTTGAGTGTATTGCTCAAAGAATGAATAGAACTTTAATGAATCGAGTAAGAACCAAGTTAATTGAATAGAATAGAATAGAATAGAATATTTTTTAGAATAGATAGAATATTTTTATTGACCACAAAGACATCACAAATTGACATGGAGTCATTATATTACAATAAATAAATAACAAGAATATAGACAATACAACAACAATATTATATAATACAGCGATATTTATGCTACACTTCAAAATCCCCTACAATTATTTTTTTTCCCATAAACTCTTTGATGGAGTAGAATGGGTTCTTTATGAGAAACTCCTTTAATACTAGCTTGAACCTCCTATAATCAAGTAGCCGCACTTCAATAGGGAGCCTATTCATAAGTCTAATAGCGTTCTATAAGTCTGAATCAGGTGTTCCAAAATTTCTATGGGGTGAAGCTATTAGATGTAGCGCCTATGAGCTGAACAGAAGTCCGTCTAATTCATTGTATAGTCGATATATCAATCTTCAACATGTTCTACATGAACAGAATATCGTATGTATATAATCAGGATATAACGAATTTTCAACTCGATTCTTGTTTTAACGTTTGCAGTGCGGTGTTCACATGGACGAACCTGCTAGTGGTGGTGGTTGAGCTGGACGGCAACGAGAGCGAAGCGCTGGACGTGGTGCCGCTGGTGACGTCAGCCGTGCTGGAGGAGCACCACCTGATAGTGGGCGTGGCCGTTGTGGTCGACCCGGGCGTGGTGCCGATCAACTCGCGCGGCGAAAAGCAGCGCATGCACCTCAGAGACGGATTCCTCGCCGATCAGCTCGATCCCATCTATGTCGCCTACAATATGTGAGCGGTGATTCTAGTTCGAGATCGTTCGATCGTCATTTCACTTTTCCCCGCCCTTATTATTGGTTTATAATGAATGTTGAGGGAAATCGATAGTTCTATAGCACGATCCATTTAACTTGACATAAATCAGCTGTTTTGGTAATAATTAAACAGTGACTTCGACACAATAATCAAAAGGATTAAAAGTCTTCAAGACCTTTAAAGTCTTTAAAAGACCTTTTTAATGAAGACCTTTCAAAGAATAACTTTTTAAAAGACCTTTTCAATAATCTGGGAGATTCAGCATTTGTAGGTTAAGTATTGTGATATTTTGAAACAGTTGATTTCTGACAAGTTGAATTGGATTATAGTTCAAGATTCGATCGTCATTTCACTTTTCCCCGCCCTTATTATTGGTTTATAATGAATGTTGAGGGAAATCGATATTTCTAGTTCAAGATCGATTGTAATTTCAGTTTCCCCTGGTCTTATTATTGGTTTATAATGAATGTTGAGGGAAATCGATATTTCTAGTTGAAGATCGATTGTAATTTCAGTTTTCCCCGCCCTTATTATTGGTTTATAATGCATGTTGAGGGAAATCGATAATTCTAGTTCAAGATCGATTGTAATTTCAGTTTCCCCTGGCCTTATAATGTTGAGGGAAATACGGCGAGTATACTTGCAGGAAATACGTCTGTGAGCAATTGCTTCAATCTAATAGTTTATTGAAGCAATTGCTTTCATGAAATTGAAAATTGTTTTAGGAAAGATCCATAGTAGATTCCGCAGCTATTTAAATTGTTTATTGAGCAGGCCCAACCTTCAATAATTCACAAAAATAAATGTTATTGAGAAAGAGACAGATGCTTATTGGGGTAAACTTGACTTTTTTTCTTCAACACTTTTTAGGATTAACCGGTATACATTCAATTTGATAGTTGATGAAAGCAATTGCTTCAATCGATCGCAGTGTGTATTTTAATATCAGATTCAAGCCAATGTTGATGGACGAGTAATTGCTACTTATCTCAATAAATTATCTTACCGATCAACTGGGTACCTCCATCTATGTGGCCTATAATACGAAAATAACTATTTGCTTATCAACATAGCATCCGAACAAGTTATCTTGGAAGCAGTTGCTTCAATCTTATGGTTTTTTCCACCCCAATTGAAAAACACAGAAATTCACAATGTGTTGTTCAAATAGTAATTGATGGGATGAAATTACAAATTGAAAATTTTAGTTGGTTGTTCAAATCCCGACTGAGTGATATTTTGAAATTCAAGGGAATAATTTTTTATAAAATGTGTTTGTATTCTACGTATCAGTATGTATGAAAATGTACAATATTCACTTATTCGTGCAATAGATCTTGTAGTTGTTCAATTCTAGTTAGAATCAACTTCATTTCACTTGAAAAATTCCTGTGATGCCATGTTTTATTCTCAATTTTTGATTGCATTCAACTATAATGATAGATTTGATGATAGTTATGTTTTCCTTATCAGATTTGTATTTGAGTATCATAAAAATAATTGTTGAACAGTAGACTAATACTGTCAAATATAATACCCTAACATTGTCAAATTTGTAAGTCTGTATTATATTGAGACGCACACGTTTGATGAAACATTTTTTTGGAAAGTTTTATATGTACTATATTTTACCTAATAGAAGAAATATTTACTCAGTCACACAATATATTAGTTAATTGGAAAGTATTAGTTTTATTCCTCAACTTTATTATGTATGCTTTATCTACTTTGTAAGGTAACAGGAAAGTAGACATCAATCAATAAAAATGAAAAGTATTGTGAGCATACTCCAGTGTGCTTGATAATAGAAGTTTTTGGGTCAATTTATGTTTGAGAAAAGTTGAAAAAAATTAAGTTATGAAATTTGGGAATTGAAAGCACATGTTAGGATTAGATTTATTTCAACGAACATCTCATACGGTATAATTATTGTGAGAATCTAATGATAGATTCGAAGTTTTGTAAAAATATTTCATAATATTCTTGAAGTAAGTACAGACTAGTCATTCAAGAAACTGAGGAGACAGAGGGTAGATTTGTGTTCTCTAACATGAACTTCGGTAGTTGTAAATAGGTAATCGATTAGTTTTCATGTGCCAATGCCGTGTTAAGAACCAGACTGGTCAAGTCACCATGTTTATTTTAAAAAGTAAGACCTTACCTGAAGATTATCTCAAATTTTGTTACAAGCTCTTAAACTGTATGACATGTTTTAAATACTATGTGGATGGATACCACTGATTTGTGCACTAAATAATATTTCTATTGATAGCGTCAGGTAATTTTGTCATTGAAGTATTAAGTTGTAAATGTCTTATTATTGTTGTTTGTATATGTGATTTTTATAAATATAGAGTATATGTTCTTTAATTTTTACAATGATATGATACTTATTGTACTGTAATTTGCATCTACTAGAATTTTTATACTTATTGTATTTAGAACAATGACTGGATTTCCCAGTATTATTGGATATGCCATATTTCTTCACTAACTTGTAAATAAAATCTCACTGTAAATATTTTATTGTATAAGAAATTATGTGTATGAATTTATTATAAATAGTTCATAATATTACTTAGTAATGTTGATGATTGATAATGGTAATGATAAGGCTCAAACCAGTTAGAGAATTTCAAGAGTTAAAATGTATGAATGAGTGTGAATGTTTGACGAATTTATAGACAAATTAATTCACGTAGACTCAATTGGAAAGAAAGCATATATGTCAGCTTAAATTAGACCAAATTATCAATTTTGTTAGAGGTTGTTTGTATAACTGAATTTACAAAGTTTTATAAGATTGCAATGCATTATCCAGTTTTGTAGTGGACGTTATTTGGATAAATTCACAATAAAACATTGTCACCATTCTCAATATTATATTTATAATATGATCCATATTTTATTATAATAAATACCTATTTATGATTCTTTATTCTAAATTTGGCGCTGTATTACGGTTTGAAAAGTAATGTAATACTTTCATTATAGATTTTTCTGTTATTATTTAGAATGAACTAAAAAAGAATTAACAAGGGAACAGTTTTTATACTGTATCCAGTTCTATTTTTTTCTCCAAAATTCGACTTTGAAGCCAATAAATATCGATTATTGTTGCCATTTTTTGTTTTGTTATGATTGTATCTCAATCATAGTTTACGAGAATTATTATCAAAGTAAGTTGGGACATTGATGAATTTATAAAATAAAGAACAAACACACAGTAATGTTTGTGGCTTACACTATAATTAAAAATATGAAATCACATTTTTATCAAATATGAAAAATCTAGATGACAATACTGAAAGGCTATATGATATAAATAAAAATTGAGTACTGTACTTTCTTTACAGCATGACAAATTATATAATCCGCATTTAAATAAGTAATCGAAAATAAAAATAGTTTTTATTCAATAGACATGTATTTTTGTTGTTTGCCTTGAAATCCAAAGGGTTGTCTCGTTTCGTCATTGTTTGTGGCTCCATCTTTATGGACGATTTATAAAAAAGATAACATTATATGATACATAAAAAAATTAAAAAGATAACATATCTTTTAATCAATAGTATAGAAAATGTTTCTATATTATTCTATTAAGGCATAGTCTGTTTCAAGGTTCCTTCTCGTTTATTGAACATATTGACATGTGAACTGTGTCATTAGTGAAATATAATGAAAAAATGAAGAGTATGATAGTTCTTCAAAGAAATTGAGATAGTATAGACATAAAAATTATTCTTAATTTATTTTTATTAACTATTTCATGATTAATATCATCCTTAATATTATTACATCATCACATCTTCATAAAATGCTATTTAAACTCTTAGAATTATGGTAATAATAGCAAGCAATGACAAAAATTCTTGTCGAAATAGATGTAGCAATGAATCTTGAAAAATTCAATGAAAGCTACCATTAACGAGTCTACAGATTAGCTATAGGATAATACAAAATTAGAGGTGGTGGAATATTGCTCCTAATCTATAAAACTGATTCAATGTTGAGTTCTCACTAAAAGTGTATCAGTATTAGATAATACTGAAATTAAATCCATCAAGCTTTATTTTGCTTTTAGAATATTTTTATCATAATTGCTATTGAATTTACAAGCTGTTGCTAATTGTTCAAGAATCCGCAATCTCTTTTGTGATTCAATACTCATTTAAAACATTAGGTCTATAACTATATTAATGATAGGCTACTAAGTTTATAATAACACTATATTAAAAATTATGATATAGGTACTTGAAGGAAACTTGAAGGCCGCGAGGTGAAACATGAACCTCAACCCCTCAAACGGTTGAAGAGTGACTGGCATGGTAGGGATGGGAGTGTCTCTCACAAATCATTCGCTCACACTCTGCATGCATACGGTCAGTGTAGAACACTTTCGGCTCGCCTTCCCATCAGCTGTTGCTGGATTCGAGGCACTCAGCTCACTGCCCTTTTCTCGCCTATGTTTTCTTTACAGACAATAAAACCCACCCGGACTCGAAGCTAAGGTATCGGCTGCCGAGAACGAACTGACCAAACTTCTACCCCCACCCTAAAAATTTCAGTTTTTGGTCACATGTAGTGGGAGTCAAAGGTCCATGATTGTCTTACCTCGCGTTCTTATATTAGAACTGAACACCAGAATAAACGTTCCATCCAGTGTATTTTACCATTGCCGATGTACTTTACTCCGTGAAGTGAGGTATTTTGCAAGAATTCCTTCAAGTGTTGATTGATGTTGGTTCTGGTTCTGGAAGTTCTACGTGAAACCTTGCACTCAACCCTGCTGCCCTTTACTTTTTCAACACCATCTTGATCTGCAACGTCCATCATGTTATAGTAGGGACCTTTGCCAAAGAACTGTAAAAATGTAACCAGCTGGTGATAATCCAAAAAGAGCAATAATACTCTAGCTAGATTCAATTCGTCTAAAAGCTCGGAATTTTTTATTATTCACCATTGTTAGTATGAAACTCCCTCATGAGTTATGTCGCATGATGTAGCCTAGCGCATCTCTCTCATTATAGGAGATCTTAATTTTTCTTTCGGGAATTTTCGATGAAGCGTGTTCACAGTTTTGTTTTTCAATTACTTTTATTATCAAGAGGAATCCGTCATAAGCTAATATGACATCATTATCTACTATATTTACAGCTATATTCTACTACTATATTCTACATTGCAGCCAAATATTCTACCAACTTTAGTACCGTCACAGAATAGAAGAGATATTCTCTTCTATTCTGTGGTACCGTGCAGCATTATTATATATAGCATTTTATTTTATGTTTTTTCCTCGAACTTTGATTTTGGCACTTACCCCAATTTTAATAATTAAGATATTCTCGTAAGCTGCGACTGAATTAGGCCTACGTCTTGTATTTCCATTTGATTTTCTATTCATTCACTGCATATTAATTTATTAAAAATATTCAATTGAGATACTGTTTATGAATCAGTTTTAAATTCAATTATTTTTACAATATTGTACAACCGTATCAGAACTGTGACAAAATATTCAAAAGACCGCTTCTCTTTTGAATATTTTGAGTTTCCCGGGCATTCGTGACTTCTACGTAATATGTAATCTTCACTTTCAAAGGTGAATAGAAAGTACGTATGAATAATATTTATTTATCTATTAAATATTCTAAAAAAATATTTTCATGTATTTATCTCAATTTTAAAATCATTTTACTAAGAAATAATTGTTGTAGCTTTCAATAATCAACACCAGTAGCGCTAGTTACGTCAATCTCGTCTCGGTTTTTGTTGTCTTGTTCGGATTTGGTTGGAAGAAAATGGACGCCTAATCTTGAAGTTGGATTGTTTTCCGGCGACTGATTATTTTTGTTCTGTAATTGACGTTGTGAATCTGAAGTCAATTTTGTGATCCTCATTCAACATTCTTCAGGTAAGTGAACAAATTTTTTAGCTTTCATGCAATTTCAATCTGTAAGAGAAATGTCTTGTTTGGTCGGAACCTGCAAGTTGTAGCCTATTCGTTGCAAATCAAATTGTTGATGAAGTTGATGCTAAAATCTTGAAACAAGTTCATTCTTTGCCAGTTTTATTTTGCTCATTATGTCTAAGTAATTGATTCAGAAATGAAATTTGGTTTTGAATTCTAGTTTTTGATGCTTACTATAAGTAACTTACTGTAACCAAAACGCCCAATAATGTTTGGTTACATTCGATAACGAGATTCAACTAATCAATCATTACTAATTAATGAAGAATACCGGTATTGGTTTGCCAGTTTAAGAGTTTAACACTTTGCCAGAAGTGCAACAGCTACACTAAATAATGAACGAAACGGCTTCATGTTTTATTTTACTGCCCAGTTGGCATAACTTTGAGTGACGTAAGTTATCATTTATTATTATGGTTTTGTCATCAGAATAACAATCAACAAGCCAAATCGTATAACTTACAACCGAAGATTTATATCATGCTAACTGGGCAGGTAAAGTACAGCAGGATTCAATTAACATGTCATAACTCAGCTGATCCAGTAATAATTAAACAGTGATTTCGACACAATAATCAAAAGGCTTGAAAGTCTTACAATTTGGTAATAAAGTCTTTAAATACCAAAGACCTTTTTTTGCTGATGAATAACTTTTAGCTAGGATATTGATCAACTTAATTCTGCGAGATTCATAGACCTGGGCTAGGCTAAGTATGGTGTGATATTGCAGTAAGCGTTTGAAACAGCTGATTTCTGACAAGTTGAATTGGATTCTGCTATACCATACTCTAAAATTTTGGTAAAATTTACCACATATTTGTAATACCAACAAACAATTGTTGAAAATTTTTACAATTTTTGGTACCTATTAACAACAATTGGTAACAAATACCAATAGATTTTTTTGCTGATGTAGGTAATAAATTCCAATTCTTAGCTAGGATATTGATAAGCTTAATTCTGATTTTTTCATAGACCTGGGCTGGCTACCTAGTTAGGCCTAACTTAACTTGAATGGGGTTTAGTCAAAATGTCTGAAACTTTTGCTATGTGAATTTAGCCTATGTTGAATTAACGTATCACTCATAGAATTGGTTATCTATATGTGCATTTTTGGGTTTTTCATAATATTAATATTTATATCTGGTATTGTTTTTCAGCCTCTCTTGATCATCTCAAGAGCACAATGAATTACGGAGGATATAAAGGAAGGTAAGTTAAAATGTTATCTCTGAAATATTTTTCATTGTGTTGTTAATTTTAATTTTTTCATCACAAATCCAGAAGTGAGCCAATTGCAGTTTGCGTCATAACAATGCATCTGATATTTGGATACTTTACACTTAGCTGTTCAGTTCAATGTTATTTTATTGGACAATCTGATCCAAATAATTTTGGTTCCAAGAAAGCATATACGGTACGCTAATCATTAGGCCCTAATGGAAGTACAGTAAAAATTCAATTATACGGACTCCAGTTGTCTGGGTCAGATTTTGAAAAATGAAATTGAAAGCCTAAATAGGCTAGATTTTTCTCGTGGAAACAGTCTTTTTGGAAATCAAATTGTCCTGAAGTACTGTAATAGCCTACAGAAGGAGGCGGACGTACAGTATAGTTTCAAGGTTGATTTCAAACTACCATGTCCTATTTATATACCGTACATTTCTTTTTCCTTTTTTATATGACTTCTAAAAAATGTATGAAATACATGCCTAGTCTCAATCAATTCGGATTTATACTTTACTCTTTGCTTCCATGATTATTTCAAATAACTAAATAGCTCCAATAATAACAAATTTGTTTTAATTACAAATAATGACATGTCTAAAGCCCGGTCTAGACGCTACGACTTGTTGTACAACTTAAGTCGTACAACAAGTAGTTCCAACTTGAGTCCAAAAGTTTCCAAGCTGATACCTCTTTTGTGGTACGACTTGAGTTGGACCAACTCTTAATTTTGCCATCTACACGCTACGACTTGTTGTACAAGTCCTAGGACTTGAGTTGTACAACAAGTCGTAGCGTCTAGACCGGGCTTAAGATTTGAAGTTTTTCTACAATTATGTGTTCTTCCATGTTTATTGTAAATAATTGCTCCCATATTTTCAAACTTGAATTTATTTTCCATTTAGTAAGACATAGACGGCAGAAAAACATATACATAATACTGTATATTATAATGAACTGTATTTAAAAAAATGAATAGCTTTGATGCTAACTCATATTTTTTCTGTTTAAGCAGCAGCAGCAGCAGCTACAGAGGCCGTGGAGGTGGGGGCGGCTACTCGCCGAGAGGCGGCAATGGCGGGGGCAGCAGCTACAGAGGCGGCAGCAGTAGTCGGCTGCTGAGTGACAGTTCGTGGGGCGGCAGTGGTCTCAGCAGTCGTGACTCGGGGGGTGGCTACTCTGGGGGCGGTTACTCGGGCGGGGGTGGCTACTCTGGAGGCGGCAGTAGCGCCTATTCGAGCGGTGGGGGCGGTGGCAGTTCGTTCCTGAGTGGGAGCGGTTACCTGTCGTCGCTGTCACGTGACCGGTTCAGCGGTGGAGGCGGCTTGGGAGGCGGCGGCGGCGGTTCCAGTTGGGACAAAGAGCATTCGACGTCGGCGTTGTACCAGGATATTGTTTCTTCGCGCCGCTATCAGGATGATTATGGTTTGTATTATATACTTCTTTATTACCTGTACATACATCTTGTTAGTTATAGCATGGCGTGTCAAACCAATAGATCTATTTGATCATATTAAGAATTTTCAGTACCTGATGGTACTCAATTCACTTACTTACTGCTGGTGCTTACTACAGTTTGAGTTTATGTTAAAAAATGTAATTCATTTTCAGATCTCAATTATGAAATGGTAATACTGTACCTTGATTTGAATTTAGTCTCTTATTTGTCTCCAATACATAAATATTATATTATACAAATGTACAGAGTATACAAAGCATTCCTAAAAAATAGAGAAAAAATGTTGAAAATAGTGAAACAACGGTCATATGAACCGCATAGTTTGTGTGTGAGTACTGATTCATTTAATGATAATTCTTATGAACAACACTCATGATATCGATAAATAAATCTGACAGAAAGTATCGCATGAATTGAATCTTGTACTGTACTAATGATTGTTGTTCAATTACTTGATGATGAAAATGATTACATTCAAGCCAAAATTAATTTAGCTCAAGCCATACTGTACCATAATTTTTTAAAGAGATTATTAATAAAGTGTTTGGTAAAATTTTCTTCAAACATTACGTTTACGTGCACTTCTAAGAAACCTCCTTTTCAACTGCACCCTATTCTAATGTAGAAATATGCATAGAAATGTAGCTCAACATAAACAGTAGTATAAACAGAAGAGTAAATGTTCTTGAATTTGATGCTCACGTAGTTCTGTTACTTGGTGATAGAGACGTGGCTGTAATGAAGACTGTAATCTATGTTGTAATATGGGAAGGTTTAATACATTTTTAAAGTTTCTGCAATTATTAATGGCTATGTAAGTCTATTACTTGACTTGTGCATGGGTGGATTGTAGATCTATATTGTAATATAGGAAGTTCGCGATGAATTTTGAAAATTTCCAGTGAATTTCAGATGATTGTAGCGTGTGACGATTTGTAATTTTGCTTTAGGTGGCGGCAGTAGTGGCGGAGGCGTGTCGGATCGCTATCCCAGCAGCAGGGCAACGTTGAGAGAGGAGGCTTCCTCCTATTCGCCACCACGTCGCTACACTTCTAGACCGGTGATTATTTTTTTTATTCATTTTACTTTATTATAATCTTCAATTATAAATTGATTTATTCACTTTTTGTCATTAGAGTACAGGGTTATCATAAAAGAATGGTGCGAAGATTGAATTTTTATAGAAACCAGCGTTCAAGCCAAACAACCTAAATTAGACAGGAATCATGAACTGATCCGCGTCAAATGTTTGTCAGAAAATCGCACCAATTCTATTGAAACCGCACCATTCTTTTTTGATAACCCGGTATTGTAACAGATTAGAATAATGCTTAGAATACAGATTAGAAGATTGAATTTTTATAGAAACCAGCGTTCAAGCCAAACAACCTAAATTTGACAGGAATCATGAACTGATCCGCGTCAAATGTTTGTCAGAAAATCGCACCAATTCTATTGAAACCGCACCATTCTTTTTTGATAACCCGGTATTGTAACAGATTAGAATAATGCTGGAACAGCATTTGGCTTCGACTTGTTCCACCGTTCTGCTCAATGTGATTCTCATTCCCTATGTCCACACTCGATCGATTTTTGTTTGTTGCATAGCATTCTGCGTATGTTTAAACGTTGTTAGCATACTCTGCAGCATACAAAATCGACCTAGTGAGGACATAGGAAATGACTTCAATGAATGATATTATAATATCGAGTTGTTTCAGTGTGTGCATGAAAAAATTAGTCTCATAATAGAAATAGAATTAACTTAATCCAAGATGATTTAAAATGCGTCTGAGAAATAGCATTATAGTAACTTGATTCAAGTTACTATACAAGTTCAAGTTACTTGTACAAGTTCAAACAATCTCCTTATCCGAGCCTAGGATCACATGGATTTAGACGATGGATAAAATAATAGTACCATGATTGGTAAAAATCATTAATAATATTGTTAAAGCATCAAGTGATGAAAAACTTTCATTCAATACTGAAAACGTATTTCAGTTATTATCTACTGTTGTTATTGGGTAAAAAAATAAATTTACTTTAATCATTGACTGTCGATTTTCACCTCATAATAATCAGTAGTCAGTACTAACATGAAATAATTTCGGTCTTTCTAGAAACTTATAATGTAATTGAATGTGATATCATATCTTTTCTCATCTCTGTAATCTAATCGTTAGGTTTGTTATCATCCTCAATTTAAGTTTCTTTTTCAGTTATCTTTCTCTTTTCACAGAAGTTTGTAAATATTTCCGACTGAATGATTTAAAATTTATTTATTTTTGAAATATTTGATTTGCAGAGCTCGCCACCGGCGTACAGTGGCCGCGACCACCATCGCAGTTCGCCAGAAATGTCGCGAAAAAGAATGAGACCCGATTCTGGTTACTCGCCGGTAAGTGCTAGAAATAATCGAAAGTGTAGAAATGGTTTCTTGCAACAATCATAGGTAGGATAATCTGGATTCTAGATCTTCCAATGATCTGGATCAATGTTAGTCTTCCATGTATATTATAAATAAATATCTACAACAAACTTTAATAACGCTGAAAGGGCATACGTATTATTCATAGTTGCACGATTTTACATAATTACTCATTAATATAGATTGTTATATTGACATGATAAATCTTGCATTGTTTTCTATTATTCTTATACCACTAACTTGAATTAATCTTTCTATTAGGTCAGTTTCTTTTAGGTCTTTCTAAAGCGGCAATTTCTATTGACGTATAGAATACTTTGTGTATTGCTACATATTGTACTGCTATGAATTGTTATGTTTGAAATTGCGATTGTTATGTTTGAAAGCTTGTACTGTACGTGAGTATGACATCAATCGTATACTAAGAATTATTTTGGAAATGATTCTACGTACTACATGAAACTATATTACAAACAAGAATTGTCTCTACGAGATGGTATCCAATGTTGATAGTTGATAGAGAGGTTGGCCAGACCCACATTAGACAATTTTCAATTTCGATTTATTTATTTATACAATTACAAACAACAAAGTACAAGTTTGAGATTGAACAAAATACAAAATTTAATAAAAACAAGAGGCTAAGCTGGGAGAAGTGGTGTATAAGAGGGGAATGGAAAGCTCTTCCAACAAGCTGCTCAATAGTTGAATACATGAACATGTCCAAGAAAAAGAACTAAAAAACGTTGCTGTAATGAATAACGATTGTGTTTGAAGCAGCCTAAAACGAGGATTGGAATCTCGAAGGGTTGATAGAATAAATCCATTTGCTTGAATAGATGAATGAATAGTAATAAATAGAAGTTGAATAGTCTCCATTCAAGCCTGACAGTTGATTCTTCAGCTGTTGTTTGACAAAGATGATGTCACACCAAGTGTCCCTATTTTAATAGGGATCTAATATTATTTTTGACAATAAATGAATTGAATTTTCAATGCACTACATGTTTTCTGTCAGCCCAACTAACGGCTTGAGTTTTAAGTGCTTCCTTACCTCAAACTCTACTTGTAACGAACTGAGTAAAGTTGATCGTTTTTCCTGTTTTTAAAGTACTGTAGTACCTACATGAGAAAACAATAAGTCTGAGAAAAGAAATTTTGTTTACATTGTGGACTGTAATGCCGCGAAGAGTGAACCTATTGAAGTTATACATGATAGTGTGAGCTGTAATGGCACGAAGATTGAATCTATTGAATTTATGCATTTTGCAACTGATGTAAGTGATTGAACACGTTTTTAGGTCGCTCTTACATTGGAAGCGAAATTCTTTTTCGACATGATTGTCACGGTCAAGATAAGACCTCAAACGGATTATAGGAGCGGCCTTACTCGTAGCTACCTCTTGAAACAAATCTAGACTCTGGAAACGGTACTAATTTTCTGTAGTGTAGTACGGGGTATGGTGCATCATATAGTTTTCTTTCGACTAAACCAGACATGATACGAACAAATCCGACCGGATTTCTGCTTTCAGTGTAAGAGCGGCCTTGTAACGACCTCAAAACGGCCAACCTCTAAAATTTGCACAAAACTAGCGCGGCGACTGTTCTATACTCTGTTCACAGAGTCGAGAGACGGCCAAAACAAGCTGTTTGCATTTGTGTGCGTATAGAAGCGATGGCTCACAGCTGTTTTCGATAAATTTTCTGTCCAATTCCAGTTCACAATACGTTCATTCAAGGTCAGACGGGAATCACGTACTGCAGATAATACTAATAATATTATTTGAGTAGTTCTACTGTGAATCGGTCTAGCTAGACTATCGCACGCACTGGTTTATTCATTCATTCATTTATTTATTGGCAAGATACATTACAATGTGGGAAGAATCAACAGACATTTGTCCAAAACTGCTTCTTTCCCAAATTTTGATAAATAGTCCAGAGACTATATTTACATCGTATCTCCTTTCACTGAACAGAGTATAACTGCACAATGATAATGATTGATTTGATTCAGGCATCTTCTTCTACGGTGAGACGCAGCCACGATGACAGCCATAACTATGGAGCGAACAGCAACGATTTCGGTGGCGGAGGAGACCGTGGCTACAGTGGAGGAGGAGGAGGAGGCTATGGAGGGGACGATAAGGGGGGTAGTGGGGGTGGCGGAGGGTACGGAGGGCCCCCCTCTCGGTCCCCCATGTCGAGGAGTTTCCGCGATTCGCCGCGGTCCAACTCGGAAGACTTTCGGTTCAAGAAGCCGATAATGAGCAGTCCGCGACGACCGATGAGTCCGCGGGGCGGAGGCTCGTCGTCGTTCCGGAGGCCGAGAGGCGGCGCAGGACTGAGAGGATCGATGTCGCGAGGAGGCGGGTCTCTCCGCGGATCCAGCTTCCGCGGCCGTGTGTTGAGCAGTAGTCGCGGACGACTGATGTCCCGCTACCAGGACAGTAGCTTCTCGAGAATCGCCGATCGCAGCAGCCGGTTTGGATACCGCTCGACCCTGCAGAGGCGCTTCTCGGCTACCCAGCGACAGGACTTTATCAGTCGGCTAAAGATCATGAAGTTGAAGAGGTAGGCTAGAGTTGGTACTAGTAAAACAGAAACAGTAAAAGGTGTTGAGTGGAGAATGGCACAAATCGTTTAGTTGTATACGTTGAGTAAAATCTGAAACACAAGGAAGTCTTGACCTTTCTTCTGGCTGCACAAATCTCGGTCAGTTGATGTATGTTGCTGTTCGTATTTGATGAATTATTAGTCAAATGATCGATAAAAATCTGAAACAATATACTGACATCTCAAATATCGTTCATTCATGTTCGAATTTGATAAGTCGATGGTTGTGTAAAATCTGAAACAGAATGAGTTTGTTGACGATCCTCCCGACTGCTCAATACTATCGTTCAGTTGATTTTGTAATTTGATGAATTATTAGTCGATGGTTGAGTGAAATCTAGAACGAGATACTGAATTAATCTTTGACTGTCTCCCCCACTGCTCAAATAATATCCATATTGTTCAAATTTGACGAAATATTTGAGTAAAATCTAAAGCAGAATGAATTCTTAACCGTCTTCCCAACTGCTCAAATCTCAGTTGATGATCGAATTTGACGAATTATTAGTCAAAGGTTGAGTAAAATCTGAAACAGAATTGAATTCTTGACCATCTTCCCGACTGCACTTATTTCGTTTAAAGTTGATTGTGTTTTGAGAAAGCAGACACTTCAAATTGAACATTTGAGAATCAAACATTTTAATAGTATTTTGCCATGAATTTTCAGTCAATGCTTGAATCAAATCTGAAACACTCGATGATATTAATCAAAACCTCCTTCCCGGACTGTGTCCCAATGGAAGCAAGAAAGATTTTTATCGAAATAATTTGAATGATCTAATTTTGCTTGATAGTTACTGCTAGAAGATGCTTCAGAAAAATAGAAGATTGATTGATAGCGATTATTTAATCGAATCAAAGCCGAACTTCTTGAAAAATTGAATGGCAAGGTTGTATGATAGTATTCAAGATCATCTTGCATTCAGTTGAAAATACAGTAGCTAAAATGGTTGCTCAATTCTATTTAAATTTGCAATAATAGCATGGAAAAGGTTGCCGATCAGCTAATGATTTAAGATCAGCAATCTGTCAGTCATTGGCTTATTTCAATGGTTGAATAACAGAATTGAGGGCGATGTAGAAAATGCATTATCAGAAGTTTCCATTTGATGCTGTGTGTATCCTCCAGAAATCCAGAGAGAATATTGTTTCCTTCCAAAAGAACACGCTTTTGTGATTTGAAAAATACTTAAACTGACCTTATCAACTTCGAGGGCGTCCCCAGTTTATTAGGATCATATCAAGAGCGAAATCTCCCCTATTCATCGAAAGAGCTGCCTAGAATAATATTGAAAGATAGTCGCACTATCTTCATCAACCTCATATGAGGATGCCCCAAAATGTTTCATTCTGTCATTTTTCACCCTAAACTTGAGCAGCTCCAGAGAGAAAGTTTGCTACATCTTTGTTACTTCAGTTGAAAAAATTGAATATTTTGGAACGAGAAATTGATAATCGCAAAAAAACTCCTTCAATTCCTGGATGAAGTCAACGTTATCAGTAGTGGTTAACCTCTTATGAGGACGTCCCCAAAGTGTAGAATTTTCTTGAAATATCCTCAATTCAAGACGTGTTCAAGATATAGATTCATCAACAATTGATCCTTGTCTGAAAGATACCGCCTTCATCAACCTCAGTTGAGGACATCCCCATTATTTTGAATTCTCAAATTTTATCACTGAGGAAGTGAATTGAGAGATAGTTATACTATCTCCATTAACCTCATTTGAGGACATCCCCATTATTTTGAATTCTCAAATTTTATCACTTTGAGGAAGTGAATTGAGAGATAGTTATACTATCTCCATTAACCTCATTTGAGGACGTCCCCATTATCTTGAATTCTCCAATTTTATCACTTTCTTCAAGAAAGTGAATTGAGAGATAGTTCAGTTCATACTATCTCCATTAACCTCATTTGAGGACATCCCCATTATTTTGAATTCTCAAATTTCATCACTTCGAGGAAGTGAATTGAGAGATAGTTTATACTATCTTCGTTAACCTCATTTGAGGACATCCCCATTATCTTGAATTCTCCAATTATATCACTCTCTTCAAGAAAGTGAATAGAGAGGTAGTTAAAACTATCTCCATTAAACCTCATTAGAGGACGTCCCCAATCATTATACCTTTCACATGGAGCAGTACACCAACGAGAACTTAACGATTTGTGTTTTTGGATTTATTTGTAGTGTGTGCTGATTGAAAACACACCAGAGGAGTTGATTTAAGCTAAAACATTACGAATATTTTATTAGAATTGAAAACAGAGTTATTTGATTGAAAAATTTAAAAAAGAGATGACACCCCACCATAAAAATATGTGTCGGGATGATCAGCAGCACACTTGTGTGTTATATGGATGTTATAGGGATATATTGTTATGCATTGTTTATACATTTGCTAGACTGGATCTATTGAGAAAATCATGATGCATGAAGATTGAAGATGGAAAAGATGATTTATGAACCGAAAAGCATAGAAATTTTACTTGGAAATATTGTTTATTAATTTATAGAATGTAATTTGATAAATGATCTATACTTCTGACGAATGATCGAATCGGAATTGTTCGACAGTTTTCAAAATGAATTTACGAAAGAAGTTTCTGATCATGTTTAATGCAATATCATCACTTTATAACATACATATTGAGTCAAATCACATATTTTGTTGCTGACTACGAAACATGTCGTCAGAAAGATTGAAATAATGGGAAGAAGAATTGGAGATTGACACTCATTTTTCTAAGAACAAGTTTTTATTTGTGGGGAAATTTGGATGATGACACTCAAGTTCATTTTTAGTGGGAAATTGTCTGGCTTCTTGAAACGTCAATATTTCAACTGGAGTGATGAATATGACTCGGAATTTAGAATCTTACGAATACAAAATGAAAGAAACTTGAAACTAACTATTCAACTACTCTTGTTAATTGGATTGATTTCTAATTGCTATTTTGTTTGTTGTCTTCAGTTTGCATGCCTCGTTGAAAAAGAGTCTGCGAGATCTGAGCGATAATGATGAAGAAGAAGAGGCTGGAGATGAAAAAGAAACTAAAGATGAGGTGAGTTTGGATTACAAAAAAGATTTATCACAAAGATTTATTCTTAGTTTATTGTTTGAAATAATTTTGTTTTAAAATATTTTGTTCAATGATTGGTGTTTACTTGAGTACTATTGTAATAAAACTATTTTCCTCATTTATCTTTACTTCTATGTGTGTAATGTCATAAAGGAAAACGGAATAAATTGAATTTTCGGATCACTTTCTTATAAACTCCAAATTAAGCATACAAACTAGGCTGGTTATTAAAAATTACTTTTTCGATATGTGAGACCTATGATTTCTGCTATTAGACATTAGAATGCCTTTTGAATGTCTTTAGAATTACTTTTATTTCTTAATCTGAATTAGTGGACTCAGTCATTTTATTTTTCCAACCTTTTCTTCCCCCCTCCAAAGTCACTGCTCACTACCTGTGCCTATTACATGGGAATCTATAGTTGGCTCCCCCTTTTCTGAGCACACTCCATCATTAAACAATAGTGGTTTTGTGTATTTGTGTGTATGTTTATTTGTTGTATTTGTAATTTTGTTTTCGCTTGTGCTGAATATGTTTTGTGGGTTTGAATAAATATATAAATTGAATTTTAAATAGAGGTCATTTTGAACAAAAATTCTAGGGAAAGCCACAATCACATGTTTATTGAATATTATTTGTTTATTATTTACTGTCTTTATCATTTTAATTTGGTATTTCTTTTCGTTCTATTGTTACACAGTGGGGCCTCGGTTTTACGATCTCCGATTCAAAGAATACCCCGATTTAAAGTATTCATTTCAAATTTCCTTGAAACGTACAAAACGTTTCAAATTTCCAAAACATACTGTATAATATTGTAACCCCGTTTTTACAAATACCCTGATACAAAGATTTTTTCTCGTTCACTCTTGAGCTAAGTAAAACCGTTGTTTCACTGTATTACTTACTTTAAATTTTAAATTTCAACAAATTTGTTCTACGTTCAGGACGCTGAATTGGCCGAGGGAGCTGAAGGTGGAGAGGAAGAAGATGAAGAGGAGGAGGAAATTGAAGTGGAAACCGATGTTGAAGAGGAAGTAGAGGAAGAAGAAGAAGAGGGCGAGGAGAAAGGAAAAGGCGAAGAGGGCGAATTGGAAAGTCCGTCGAAAAAGACGAAAACGAAAATTGTCAAGAGGACAGTGAAGAAACTGGTGAAGAAAAAGAAGAACAAGGAAGGAGTTCAGGTGAGTGAGATCTTGAATAATTACAATATTATTGTAATTCATTACAAATAACGAAAGATTCAATAATGATTTTATTTTATTTTATTTTTACTATTGTATTTATTTTGCGTGAAAAGTTCAAGATGTGTTGCATGAATTAAATCATGACACATTTGATTTGAATTTTAATTTCAATTTTTCCAATGAATTTTGTCGATGAAGATTTTCTTTGGGTATTTTGTGAGCGTTTTCATGTAAATATTCATGTAATAATGTGAATAAAGCAAACCATTGATTTGTAGGTGACTATAAAACAAGATTCTGACGACCGTTCAGTCAATGACGAGAATCGCATCAACTACTTGGGACAACCTTACATTCGGCTTGAATGCCCTCACTGCAAGGAGAAATGCGTCACTTTCAGGGTGAGTGAATCATTTCAAATCCATTACAATATTCATCTTACTCTTCTAATGGAAATGCTAAGCTTATTATTGGTATTTGATTTGTAGGATGTGAATTGGTTTAATTTCTTAATAACTGTATTGCACATTAATATTAACTCTGAAAAGTTTTATGTAATATAAAGTGCTTAATTTGTTGTCTGTATAAATGGAATGATGATGATGATGATGATGTCTTGAATGTGTAAAATTTAATGTTGAATTGATACTTTGCCAGGAAAAATTGAAGTATCGTAATAATATCAATTTATGACAATTATTGTTATTATTACTCCTTGGACAATATTAGGAACCGGTGGGAATAATTTATTCTATTTACTTTTAAAATCTGTACCTAGTATTATGAGAAATAAAGTCTTATCATATATTTATGGATTTAAGTGAATAAGATAACTATGCAAAAATATAAGTAGATAATTATAACCTATAACATCTAACCAATAATCACTGGAGAATAGTAAATGAGAGTGTTACATAGTGGATGAATGAAATTACTACAAGAAGAAAATGGCCTGCATGGGCTTGTGCCCAAGTTCAATGTTTGAGTTCCGAGTTTGAGTACATACTTACATGAGGAATTATTTTCACATTATTCAAGCATTAACAGCATTAGAGTATATTTTTAATACATACATATTTGAGAAGTTAGATTTAAAAAAAATGAAATTGAACTGATAAGTATTATGAAGTCAAATTATAATTCTGTCTTCTTCAAGTTTCATATAATCAAGTTTGTTTATAAGATGAAATACATAATTCATCAAGATTTCACAGTTTATAACTTAGTTATCCACAAATCCATACACCCTTTCAAATGCTGTCAGAGGATGCTAATAAATGAATGAATGGTGCAGTAACTGGTTAAAGTTGCTATTGTAATTTGTGGTAATTACGAGTCACAAATCGGTACTTATATCTACATTATTGTACAAATCTTTACTTATACAGTATCTACAAACCTCGTACACATATATGATCTGAATTTTTTCCTAATTGCAATAGAATCTTTTCTCATTTGAATCCAAACACTCGATGAGAGAATGTATTGCGATAAAACAATGACAATTCGATGTTTTTTAATCAAAGTGTCGATGTACTGTGTTTAGGAGTACTCTGTTCACCTGCGCTCGAAGAAGCATCTGTTGTCGTTGCGCGACGTGGCCGCCAGACTGCGCGCCACTCTGGCCAAGATGCGAGTCGAGCAGCGGCGCGAGCAGATCGCCATCGACAAGGCGAACAACGACAACAAGCACCTCAACACGCTCTTCTGCTCCATTTGCAAGCTCAATCATCGCAGTGTGCGCTTTGATCACCTCAGCTCCATTCGCCACAAGGTATCATACTTCAATTTGATTGAAAATTGATACTGCAAATTAATTATGTTAATACGTGATATTAAATTTATAAAGGGTGGCGCAACAATAGGGATTGTTTTTCAAGAATTTTATTCTATTTTTTATGTTTATTTATTTATTTAGCGTATGGCAGCATATATACACAACACATTTATAATCACGAAATTCGTAAAAAGAAAGAAAACAATAGAAAATTCATAGATAAAACGAATAAAATAATCTTAGTCACTTTTGACCTGGAAATTAGAGGCATGCTTCCAGGGTATTTAAGTAGGCTATTGATGCTGGTTTAGCCATCAGAAATCTTCCTGTGCACCGTGTATGCTGATCTGGGGCACTCCTCCACGATGTGTCTCACAGAAACACTCAACAATACAGAAAGAGTCACATGCATCAGATAGGCACATCTACCATGACGAGTCCTTACCCTGTTCAAAATGTTTTACATTACACTAAATCGAAGCCTGGGGGCCTTATGGTTACAAATGGGATGTCAATGTTCTGCTTTGCTGACCACGCTTGTTGCCAGGCCTCAGTTAAACTGAAACCTGCATCTAAGGCTGTAATTGCCGTCCTGACCGGTGGCTTACGAGATTGCAGACGGTATTATTTTTTATGTTTAGAGTAAACTAAACAGCCAAAGAACGCATTCTATTTCCAATTTATAAGTGAACTATTCATAAAGGTGTATATGAACTTTGAGTTCACTAAAAAATAGGTTCAGGGGTATTGTCAGAAATGAAAAGCTAAAAAATGAACATATAATTATCCAAAGTCATATTACCCCGACTAGCATATCAATTATTTTGTTATTTTCATTTGAGTCTATAGTGTAGTGTTTTATTTGAATTAATTAAATTTGACATGAATTTAAACCTCTACAACTACATAACTTCAAACTTCTTTATTTGAAAAACTCTGACTCGGCACATTTCTTCAACTAATATTGTATTAGTCATGTATTTCAAATTCTTTTTCTTCATGTTACAGAAAATGAAAAGATTCCTGATGCCACTGTGCAAGGTGTGTGACGTTGTGTTCAAGTCATCAATGCTCTACGAGAAGCATCTGTGTTCTCTGGAGCATATCAAGGTGAGCGATAGTTCGCAATTATTTGTCTAGGCTGATACTAAAGTAAGAGGCCAGTCAGTTCCCTGAATTATTGTTTTCAAAATCTGTGTCTATTTTATTCTTGTGAAATATCTAATCAAGTATGATTAATTTAAATGAAAGAATTTGAATTTATGCTAATTTAATCAATTTTTTGAAAAGATTTTATTGTATTTAGAAGAGAATTAGACATTAGTGTGATAATATTTTGAGACACAAATTTATGAAACATTTTTGTGAAAAGTGATTGGATTTAGAAGCACTAGACACGTGAATAGTCAATAAGACACAATGTGCTGAATCAAGTTGATGTCAAATTGAGAATGTAAGCCACCCAACATCCATAGTTCAAACCATACTTTACGAACTATTACAAATAGTTGTTCTGTATATATATATTTTCTATTTTCTACTTGAAATTTTTGGACTGTCTTTGAAGGATGATTATTGTTTTAGCGTGCTGGCACAATGGAACAGTTGCTGTCGAAACTGGCTGAGAAGGATGATAGTGAAGCCACCACTGCTGATAATAAGGACGAGACTTTCATGGTTTTGGATTCGGTCGGCTCAGGTGATGGTAAGTACTTATTGAAATTAAATTATAATTGTTGGTTAGCTTGATGATTCCTACTGTTCCACTTGTTGATTTATTATTATTAATGATTAGCTAGATAAAGATTTAAGAAGCAAAAGATAGTGTTTTTCTGCTGTTGTTAAATAATGAAATAAATAAACAACCCAAGTGGAATTAGGTTATCACGGCTAGGTGGAACAACCTTCGGGTCTCCCCACTGACAAAAGCCATACACTAAATAAAAATAAATAATAATCATATGAGCTTGATAACCATTATAAAAGAAAAAAATTGGAGAAAAGTATCTAGAAATGTATGTCGGTTTTAATGCAAGGAAATTGTAGATACAACTGGTAAATAAACACAGATGCCACAAAAACTATTAAAGATGAGTTGGGAAAACCCATTAATTTCTAAATTGTAGAGAAAAAATGATCCTAAAGAGAATTTTGAATTTGATTTTTTCATTTTGAATTTTTTAAATTCAAATTACATCCGTTCGAAGATATTATGAACAATCTGAAACTGAACTTTTGGAACTTAATTGAAAAATTGTAACTCGTTACTGAATTACTTTACAGCGATAGGACGTTATTGTATTCACTTTTGATTTACCAGTTGTTTTTGTTGTGTGTGTTTTAGAAGCGGAAACCGGAGAAAAAGCTGAAGAGAAGGAAGAAACTGGCGAGAAGGATGAGAAGAAGAAAAAGAAGGAGGAGAATAAATTGGGTCAGTAGTACTGTATTACTAGTTATTATAACATACTAAATCCTATGTCCACACTCTTGGTCGATTTTTGTCTGCTTTTCGTTTTTGTCATAGCGCATGCGGTGCAGCATTCATTTTCCCGTCTAATTTCAATAGGATGCGTGAAGCGCAAGACGACAAGCATGACAAAATGAAAGTCGACAAGGTGTGGAGTTGCTCTGCGATCCTACATGCTGGTTGCCGAGTGATCGATTTGCGTGATTGCCAAGCAATCGTAGGTTATGTTGATATTCTAACAAAAAAAAACCTGGAAAAGTAGGATTATTTGCTTAAAAAGTAGTATTTCATAATAACAGGCAAAAGTATTGAGAATAATCTTAATTTCAAACAATATGGCACTCTTATGCAAATATATTCGATGTTAGCATTTCAGATGATCGGTAACATTGAAACAAATTAATAAAACGGGCATTAGAACAAATTGATAATTTTACAGGCAAATAACATAGCAATAGAATAATATGAATTGTAGTGGATTAGTTTCTGATGTTCCTGTTTGTGTGTTTGCCTGCAGGCTCGCAGTACTGTAAGAAGGTGGACGTGGTCTACTGTACGCTGTGCAAGACCTATTTGCCGCGCCAGGGCGCCGCCAACAAGGAGAAGGCGATTGCGTCGCACTGCGCCAGCCGCATGCACGTCGCCTGTCTGCTGCGGCACAAGCGCGACCAGCGCCGACAACAACTGCTGCAGGCTAGGCGCAAGGTGAGAGCAGCTGCTGATGACGTCATTCAAGTCGTAACATTATAATGTCTGTGTAGGAAGTTAATGAATAATCATATCGAATCAAATAATAAATTAATCATATATCGTAACATAGTGAGGCTTGTAGTGGACTTTGTCTATTTGTAATTCTTGATCTATCTCATAAACTGGAAAACAAATTGAAAAAGCAATGGACTGTGAGGTTTTCTTTTAATGAAATGAATGAATAATAATAATCACATTGAATCAAACCATACATTAATAATATTGTAACATAATATAGCTTGTAATTGACTTTATGTCTGTGAGCTATTCTAGGTTTGAAATGAATCAATCGATCATCTATTTCCTCAAAAATACATATCATACAAAGTTGTACAGAATTTATTTATTTATTTAGCTGTTCCACTTCACCAACATAACCAATTATCCTTTGATAGGGAACATGGTGAAAGTTTGTTTTCACTTAGAAAACAGACATCAGTATTTTTTGTACAGAATTGAATATACAGAATAAAAATTCATAAATTTTACAAAGTGCAGCAGAGATTTGTAGAATGAATGAATAAAGATATCGAATCAGTAAATTTCATGGGTATGATACACCCCCCAGACACAAACTTTATACTTTGTCAAAAGACAGAAATTCCATTGTTGATATAATATTTATTTTGTGGGGGTCTTTTGCAGAAGAAGCCTACATTTGTTTGAATGAAATGGTTTCTACTAAAGAGACTGTATAATCACAGTGTGGTCATTGGTGTGAAAAGGTTCATAACAGTGTGTTGGAACATTTATTATTCCCGCCAACGCCATACTTTTGAATTCTGATATGGGTTTACAGGCAAACTTGAACCCATTCACTTATTTTGAGAGAAACTTAATCAAAAATAACATAAAAAATATAGCAGGATTCTTTTAGCTTGTCAGAAAACAGCTGATTTAACGTTAGTAAACGAGCGTACATCAATCAGCTGTTTTCTGACAATTTAAAAGAATCCTGCTATAGTCTCTCTGCTCTTGGTATTGTTTTAAAAGCTTGTAATGATGAAAACAAACACTGGCAAAGGCAAATTGTAGGTAAGAAATGAATCACTTGACGTAGCATAATGATTTGCTTATCCATTGGAAATTGGCAAAAGTATGGCTGGATTTGACCGAGCTAACCAATCAAAAGTGTGACATCTAATGACCACACGGTGATTACACATTCTCCTTAGTTTTTGCTATTTGAATGCAGTCTATTTGAAAACATAACAGCAGATATTAGAGTGTATTTCTAGTAGGATACAGAAATGTTTTTTGTTTGAGTTCTAGTTATTTAGTGAGATCAAATGTGGGGTTCTTCTGCAAAAGACCCATATTTTTATTTAACTCAAAAACAACAATGATGAATAGTTGAATCACAAGAATGCAATGAAATTTTGAAAGTGTGTATTTTATTTAATTCATCGTAATTGTTTGTTTACCAGGAAATCGAAGCAGAGGACAAGGGCAAGAAGATAAAGAAGGAGGGAAAGAACGACGAAGAAGAGCCGAAAGCGAAGAAGGTGAAAGTGGAGAACGGAGACGCCGAAGAGAAAGAGAACTGGTCGGATGAGAATAAAACATCAGACGAAGAAGAGGAGGAGGAGGAGGAAGAGGGAGGTGTGGGAAAGCGCTACGACAGATTCAAGCACAGCGCCAAGAAGTTGAAGAAGGGAAAAGATGAGGAAGATGATGAGAAAGACGTGACACTGAACGAAGAAGAGGAGGAAGAATTGTTGAAAGATGACGATGATGAGGTGCAGTTGGCTTGAAGAAAGAGGGGAACACAGAGAATGACGAAAGCCGATGTTTAATTTTCATTATTCTTGCAGATTGAGTAAAATATTTCGTTAAAAATATTAATTTAATTATTGTGCTCATTGAAAATCTAGCGATTTAGCCTCTCATAGATGGAATAAAATATTTGGTTAAAATCTCTATTCATTAATATAAAATTTTAGTTAAATTCCGTGACCTTGCGATTAAGCCAATTTATTGTATCGAAGTCTTGAGATTTTGCCTATGTTGGTAGGTATTTGACTAGCGGACGATAGTTGCTTATTCATCAATCGAAATTTGATCCTCGATCAAATGTGATCGATGATAGACAATTGATTGAAGTTTGAGCAAATTTTGTATTCTTTGATCGAAGGTGAACAAACACTTGATTGACTTTTGAACATCTTTTGTATTCTTTGATCGAAGATAAATACTTGAAGTTTAAGGAACTTTTGTAATCTTGGACGATTTTTTTATCTTGATAGGGTGAGATTTGATGTCTGTTTTAATATTGTTGTAGGTAAAATTTGTTTTTGTAGTGCTTTGTTTTTTTAGAGAATGTTATCTAAGAAATAAGGTTCAAACTATTATTTTAGTAGATTAGATTGTAATAGAAAGTAACTTGATAATTGTCGAATTTCAGTGGCTGATCCAGAATAGGGTAGTTTAGGTAGGTTGATCTATCTAGCCCAGATCTATTTAGCTCTGAATACTGTAGCTAATTATATGCAAGATATTTGGATGTATTGACCAATGTTTGGTAATACGTGTCTAATTTTTACTGTGGAATATGAATATTTATAGTTGCAGTGAGTTTCTACCCCATTAATTCCTAGTAATTGGTTACAGTTTTCTAACTCGGTTCTAATTATTATTTATTCTCTCACACTGTATTCCTTGTAATTGGCTAGTTTTCAAATTCTATTCTGTTCTAATTATTCTCTCGCACTGAATTGCAAGGAAATATTACATAATCTCAAATTACATTTTTAGTTGTTGATTCCCCATTTATATTTCAATTAGAATACTTATACTAATAGTTTCCTATCGTCTTTGATATTATTCATTGAAAATAGATCATGAAAAATAAAGGTATTTGAAAAACCATCCTATAGTTATTTTATTTCACTGACCCTTGTGCAACTAGGACTTGAACAGGTTGCAAAAAACTGAATTGAAATTAATCTTTAATTATTCATTAATATTTGCATTAATAATCAGAGATTTAGCATTGTTAATTGGAGATTAGTCTGTTAACAGACCTTTGTGAGGTTGAGGCTTAGGGCCGGTTGCACAAAAGTGGATTAAACCACAGTCTTCTATATTCATAATACTTATTCTATATTAATAATACTGTATTTATTTGACTGTGATTAAACTTTATCTTCGATTACTTATAAGAATTGAGATTAAGCTTAATAGACCCTTATTGTGCAACTGGGACTTGGGCTGGTTTAAAAAAAGAGGACTAAAGTTATTCTTTGATAACTCAAATAAATTAACATTGACAATTAGACATTTAGCAGTGTGAATTGGAGATTTAGCATGGTATTGTAACAAGGACGGAATTATTTTGGCTCAATACTTGGTCAAAATTACTTGAGATATACCTGATCCATTGAGACTTGATTTAGGTAAGCCTAAATGTTGCTCTTATGTGAGTAACGGCCAAGGATTGGACTCAAATAGATGTCATTGATAGATCAATTTGATCTGTCAATATTCTTGTTCATTGCACTTATATATGGTCAAATGGACTCTGTTGAACTGTATATTGATGAATTATTCAGATAATTTGATCCTCCACAACACGAAACCTGCTGCTTGTTGGCAGCTATCTTAATCCATCTTGTTTGCATGTTGAGTGCACTTTTTAAAAATTAGCGGTAGTCGATGTATTTGTCGACTCGTAACATCGACTGTGATCGTGGTTACTTATCGATAGACGATAGTCGATAACTCACAAAATTTATGTAAACGTTGTTCAGTTCAGCAACAACCTATAGTGCATTTAAGCTCATTTATACAGTGAATTTAAGTTTATAGACCATGGTTTTCGAAAGAAAATTAGTATTTTATCAATAATTCACTTTGTACAGCGTGATTTATTTGAAATTTATCATAGAAGTGTTGTGCAGTTTCGTCATTGCATTGCAGGAGGTCACATAACCTTCACACTGTTTATTTACAATTTATAGCTTCAATCAAATTCATTACAATTATGTTTTAACTAATGGAAAATGAAAGGTGAAATGAATTTAAGCTTTTCAAATATATTCCAGCATGCTGGACCCAACTTTACGAAATGCCAATTCTGGGGAATGTTTGCCCTTTCTGTTGTTGTATTTTTTATCATTTTCTCAGTGTATGGGGGTCTTCTGGCTTTCTTTCTGCTTTGTATTGTAATTTTAGGTAAGTTATCTACAATTGTACATTCATCTTTCAGAATACTTCAGTAGTAACCAAAGAATTCACAGTTGAATAACAATAATTGATAGGGTCTAATAATTGATTTGTATGAAATACACGTTCCAGTTTCCTAGCTACACCTACTCTTGTTTTACATAGACGTAACCTCAAGTTTGAGTTTATTTTCTAATGAATTCTACGTTTTTTTGTCTAGTTGCTTGAAATAAACAATTCCTGAAGTATACTGAGTCTTTACAAGAGTGTCATTATTGTTTTCGAGGTACTCGCAATGTAATCAGTCTTTTTTACAATCTATTTGGCTGATGTAAGCTACTTCATCAATGAGACATGGCTTTTAATTCTGATGTCATTTACTTCATTTCAGCAATTTTGTACAGAGCGCAAGACCACCTGCTCTACCACCCAGAAGATTCGTTTCATTCGAGAACTTTTGTTCAAATTCCTCATGTGGTTGGGCTTCCTTACGAGAGTATTCACCTGAGAAGTATCGATGGTACTCTGATTCATTTGTACTTCATACGACAACGTGAAGAGGAAGCTCCTAACGCTCCCACAATTGTCTTTCTGCATGGCAATGCCGGAAATATGGGACATAGGTATGTAAAGTATTGTTTCTTATCAAAAATATATATATTTTTGAGATATATTTTATTGTAAACAGATTTTGTATTCTGGTGTTTTTGTTGTGTATTTATGAATTGTAAGAACATGTCTTTGAACTATATTTGTTGCTTAACGTTAGCACCAGTGTAAGGCTAGGCGTACACCGGTTAATCAAGATAAGACGAGATTAGTCACGTTTAGTCACAGTAATTCTCATAGTTTCTTATGAAGCATGACACACTGATGCAATGACTAATCGGTGTGTGTTGCTTCATAAGCAACTATGTGAAGTACTGTGACTAATCTCGTCTTGTCTTGACTAACCGGTGTACGCCTAGCCTAAGCTTGTGCGTGGGTAATGGGAAGGATGTTGATGAGATAATGATGATTTGTAATGAATGTTGGCGGCAATAAAGAAATCGTTGAATCTTTGGAACAGAGGACGTTTTTGGCTAACGCCTGTCTGCCTCTCTCGTTCTCTCTCTCTCTCCACAAGGTCAAGTATTGATGGAAAGGATTTCTTTGTATCTCCTTTTCCAAGAATGGACATTCATATGTCCAAACTTCGCCTTTTCATCTAGATAACTCATAATTATTATATCATCAGTATACTTTTGCCCTATATCTACTCATCGCATAATTTATAAGCAAATGTATATTTGACGAATAATTAGATGTACAGTTTTATTTATCATTATCTAGATTTTAAGTCGTCATATTTGTTATTAATATGAATTTAAAAGTAATAAATTAATAATGTATTCTCGATCAGATAAATGAATCAAGGCATTGTGATGCCCCTCAAAGTTTCTCTCAACATTTCCTGTGTGTTGTAGACTGCACAATGCAGCCGCCCTGTTCAGACAGCTGCACTGCAACCTGTTGATGGTGGAGTACCGGGGCTACGGCCTGTCGCAGGGACGGCCCTCGGAGCACGGCCTCAGCATGGACGCGCGCACCGCCATCGACTACCTCACGGCGCGTCGCGACGTCAACCATCGACAGATCATCGTGTTTGGTCGGTCGCTCGGTAAGCCACCGTAGCATCGACAAACGTTAGGCTAGGCGTACACCGGTTAGTCAAGACAAGACAAGACGAGATTTGTCAAGTTTAGTCACAGTAATTCACATAGTTGCTTATGAAGCATGACACACTGATGCAATGACTAATCGGTGTGTGTTGCTTCATAAACAACTGTGTGAAGTGCTGTGACTAAACGTGACTAATCTCGTCTTGACTAACCGGTGTACGCCTAGGCATAGTAGGTACTGGTTTCACACGAACTGTTCGCCATAACAAGAGTGTTAAATAAATATTAAAGTGAGAGCAAATGGGGGATGGCTACCGTAGCATTGACAAACGTTAGCGTGGACACGACGTAGCATCAACAAAACTTAATACTTAACCTACAAATGCTGAATCTCGCAGATTATTGCAAAGACTTTTGAACGGTATTCTTTGAAAGTTCTTTATGGGCCGGTTCATGAGGTCGGGATTTAGCCAAGTCATAGACTAAAACGGGTGACTACCGTAGCACCGTCAAACGTTTGTTTCGACAGGTTAGTGGGATAGCAGCATAGAGAGGCCTAGTACATAGTTTCGAGGCTAACGTTTGTCGATGCTACGGTAGCTACCCGTTTTAGTCTAGGACTTAGCTAAATCCCGAGCTCATGAACCGGCCCTTAAAGTCTCAAAGACCTTTTTAGAAAAGACCTTTCAAAGAATACCTTTTAAAAAGACATTTTAAAAGTCTTTGCAATAATCTGCGAGATTCAGCATTTGTAGGTTAAGTATTGAGTTTTGTCGATGCTACATCGTGTCCACGCTAACGTTTGCTGATGCCACGGTAGCCACCCCTCAATCGCTCTCACTGTTATGTTAATTTAACAGACAGACATATCAATTTAACAATTGTATAATGCCGTTTCTATCATTTATAATAATATTTTAGTTCAATTTATTAGTAGTATAGTTGGGACAAGACGAGATTAGTCACTTTTTCTAATCAGTCTCTATTTGCTCTATCTTGCATCTCAATGCTCTCAAGAGCGTATTGAGGCTATTGATATATCTCAAAGTAATTCATCATATATAGCTTTGTTAGTAACAATGAATTGATGATGATCTTGTCATTTATAATATATTTTTCAGTATAATTCCATGATATCATACCAGACTATTCTTTCGTTCTGAGTTGAAGCCTCTATTGGCTCTGTTTTGCATCTCCTGCCTCCCAGAACAGTGAAAAGTGGAATCAGTGAAAAGATATTCACTCAGATTATGAACAAGTGTATTTCCATCACATGGGATGAACCAAATTCATACAGTGATATTTCATTCAATTTGACACTTTGGCTTTAGATAGATGGATCAATAGAGAGATATTATTTCTTAACGAAATAATACCTATCTGTCTATCTAATGCCAAGCGTCAAATTGAATGAATCTTAATAATTAATTGGACGAAATAGTTGCAATATCTCATTTCCTTCCATCTTTAAATGAATCTGATTATGTATCTGAACTGGAATACACTTAAGACGAGTTGGTAGTGTAAAAAGTATTCTAAAAATATAAAAAGTTTCCAACTCGAAATCAAAATGATTTATTATTCCCACGATTTATCTATTGTACTTTTGACATGTATATATATTTTTTCTTGTTTTATTGAGATTGAAAATTCAATTAAATTTAATGATATGTGTTTCATCAGAGTATATGCTGTTTTATTATTTAATTTCTCTTTATGTTTTGAATTGCAGGTGGTGCAGTAGCCATAGATCTGGTAGCGAGAGCAGAGTATGCGGCCAAAGTGTGGTGTGTCATTCTAGAGAACACGTTCACCAGTATACCAGAAATGGCGCAGGCTCTATTTCAGTGGCAGTGTCTCAAATCGGTGCCGCTCTATTTCTATAAAAATAAGGTCAGTTCATACTTCTACTACTGTAGCTTGTTTACGAATAATACTCCAATAATAACTTCAATTAGATACTTGAAAAAACTACACATGATAGAAGATAAATGTATAATTGAGCACAGGAGAGGTAGCCTCTTTGCCAATTCCATAATATTTGCATTGAAAGTAAACGTGAGTCATATGTTATGTTGATTAATTCACTTCTTACCTACAATTTTGCCTTTGCCAGTGTTAGTTTTCATTATATTTTCGAACTTTTAACACAGTATCAAGAGTAGAGAGACAATTTTTTATGTTAGAAAGTTATCTGTCATGCTTCTCTCAAAGTAAGTCTGAAAAATGAGTGAATGGGTTCATGTTCGCTCATGTTAATCCGTTGTCAAATTCAGTAATTTGGCAAAAGTATGGCTTTGGAGGGTATAAAAAATATTCAAATACAATGTTGTACCACTTTGTTAGGCTAGGCGTACACTGGTTAGTCAAGACAAGACAAGACGAGATTAGTCACGTTTAGTCACAGTACTTCACATAGCTGCTTATGAAGCAACACACATCGATTGGTCATTGCATCAGTGTTTGCTGCTTCTTAAGCAACTACGTGAATTACAGTGACTAAACGTGACTAATCTCGTCTTGGCTTGTCTTGACTAACCAGTGTACGCCTAGCCTTATTATAGTCTGAAGCAAGCCCTACCAAAGCTAACCAATCAAAAGCGAGACATCCTATGGCCTTACTGTGATTATCTAATCTCTGTACTGTGTGAGGTATGGCTCTTTAAAAAATAACCTTTTCATAAACAATTTTCCTCGGTGTTTCAAACATTAACATGGAATTACTGTGCAATCTTTACGCGTGATAACTTTTCATTAACATCAGTTTTTGTGGATGTTTAACAGTACCTGTCCAGACACAAAGTGACCCAGATCAGCATTCCGGTGCTGTTCATATCGGGCCTAAACGACAGCCTCGTTCCGCCCGACATGATGACTGAGTTGCACAGTCGCTGCTCAAGTCCGTTCAAGCAGATCGTGCACATAGAGACGGGAACACACAACGACACGTGGACGTGTCCCGGCTACTACACCAGTATTGCCAACTTCCTCGCCGCCGCACAGGACTACCAACCTGATCCGCCCGTCCTAGAGTCGCCTGTCAAGGATGTTTGACCGGCCACTGGTCAACGGCGAGGGTTGATGGAATCTAATTTCATCTGTGGTCTGCGGGGGAGATTTGATGGATGGTTTGTGAAATCTACTTTTATTAGTTGTCAGGGAGGCAAATTTAGGAATAGTACGTGAGGGAAGCAAATTTATACTAATTTATACTCTTTGTAACCGCTGAAATTACTTTATTTTCAGCAGTTAGATTTAATTAGCTTTCGTGCAATTGGCTGATAATCTGTGGTTAACACCGATGTAACTTATGTTTAGCCTCATTCACATTAATTTTACTGACAATCACCTACAAGGTATTATTCATTGTAATATTTGAATAGGAGTATTAACATCTTTCAGTACTTGACCGACACGGAACGGGACCGACCTATGTAGATTTGAATTCAAATTTCATTAAAATTACATCAAATTACATTGACACGTTAAATGTCAGGAAATGTGGATGGGGCTTTTTATTGGGCTTTATTCATTCACTATTCAGTTTCATCCCAGTTTCAAAAAGCCTGTGAAAGCACTGTTTTAGGCTCAGTAATGTTGAACGGAAATTTTATATTGAGCTATTGTGAAACTCATCAAATTTGGTTTCAATGAAGCCCAATCAATATGAATATTCACGTAGCTTCTGCCATATTGTAAAATCAAATTATATTTCTCGCACAATTTTATCTCTAGTAGAATAAGTAGTTAAGATGTATTGAAATCGCTTTTTAATAAGTATTTAATACCAATCCACTATTGAAAGTAGTCTCAAACTTTATTTCTTATACGTAAACTTTTTACTTGGACACTAATTACTTTTCAAATGAATGAATAGTTTGGAGGAAAGGTATCATTGTAGATTGAACACAAAGCTATGATATATGAACCTATATTTTGATCTACACAATAGACCAATAGGCGTTCTCAATCTATTCACGTGAGCCGTTGGTACATAATGCATTTTTCATCAAATTCGATACTATAGAAATGTCCTTGAATTGCACAGCTAACTTTATGAGGAACCAATACACTATATAACAAATAGCACTATATAAACATGACTGTTATAACAAAGTAAACCATGGTATGGATGTCTAGTGTATGGGTACAACAAAGACCTTAATCAGCTTTTCAATTCAAGGATATTTTAACTGCTGGAAAATTTGATTTTGTACTGTAAATTGAAGCAGTAGAAGATTATGTTTGTTGGTCAAATCGACTTAATTTTGAAATCAACTTAATTTGTTTGGAATCTATATAACACGTAATATTAAAATATTTTGGTGTGATTGATGACATATTGTTGTCTACTTGTGAAGTAGCAGTCTAGAACAGAAAAAATATTTTTACACTTTTTTATATTGATAGAAGTTCATTCAAATTAGAAGTGCAGTAGTGTTAGTTGAGCCTTTATCATTACAACGAATTTTGTACTAGAATGTAATATTGCATATATTGAAATCAACTAATTTTCCAAAGTTTTTGTTTGATCTTGAGTGATTATTTGTGATTGTGATTAATGACGCTGTCTTAGCTCTTGTCTGAGGTAGTTTCAAGCCTTAAAGAGTACAATTTTTTTATTCTTGACCGGTGATTCCGTGATTAAAAACTGACAGTGGATTTGACGTTGCACCAGATCAACATGCTAATTATAAAAGTGAATATATTTTTATCAAAATAGAAACTGTTCGAGTAATTTTAGCTAGGTAATGAAAGTTTGCTAAATCGTAAAAATTGATAAGTGAATTTTATCATTGGAGAAATTGAAATTTTCATCTACTTGACGCAATAAAGCGCTTAGATTGGCAATGAGCAATTTTGTTATCCGAAATTTAGATTATGGCACAAATCTCTCTTTAAAAGAGATAATTTTTTATTGGTAGGTTTTTGAGGGGTTTAAAGATAGGGCGAAAAACTTAGATGAAAGATATTAAAAGTTTTAGTGAAATTTTACTAAATTGTAAAAAATTGATAATCAAGTTGATTCTATGAGTGGAAAAATTGACATTTCAATTGGCAGTTGAGACGATAAGGAGCTTAGATTGACAGTGAGACATTTTGTCATCCAAAATTCAGAATAAGGGACAAATCTCTCTTTCAAAGAGATAACTTTCTATTGGTATTATTTTTGAGGGATTCGAAAGATTGATAGATAGGGCAAAAAGCTTGGAGACAATTATTTTTGGTTTTGACAGTAATTAGCTAAAATTTGCTCACACAAAATAGGCATCATTCTCATAACGAAAGTAATCACTTGAAACAAAGTAATAGTACGTACAATATTATCTAACAACTCATTTTATAGTGGTGTGGAAGTAGCTATTAAATTAGGGGTACATAAGAAGTTATTTTTTCATTTTAACTGATACTTTACTTATTATTAATTGGAATAAATTATATAATTAATTCAAATTAATAAAATTAAATCATAATTGAATAAGTTCATAGTATCGAACACCAATATAAATTTGTGAGTTGATAGTAGAATATTGTTCTAAGGGGTGGGACTCTTCTATAAACATTTTATTATTCAATACTTCAATTTGTATTTATTGTACAAATTTATGGCAGTTATCAATACTTATTAGGCGTTACTTGAAAGAATCATGGATATTATAGATTTCATCAAGACTGATTCTTCCAGAAACATTATTTTCATCGGTGAATATTGTAGACGGAAACAAAATGTAATTTATTTATTGTAATCATTGATTGATTTTTAAGAATTTGTAGCGAATATTATTCTTTTCCTCTAATTGAGATTTTTCAAAATACTTATCAGATTCCTACTTTTAACCAAAAATTATTAGTTCCTTGATTGTTTAGTCAATTTTAAAACTAATTTAAATTAATTGTAGTAGTCACCTGTAGTCTTCAACTATATTTATTTGAAACTACTGTATTTTTAGAACTAATTTAACCTGTGCAATACTCAAAAAATCATAATAACGTTAGGATTTAGGAATAATTGGAAATATCGGTGAGGAGTCGTAGAGCTAACAAATATATTTTTAGGAAACATAATAATTATTGTAGCCTAATGTAAAGATTGTGAACATTTTGTATGAACTGAATTATGTATTTTAAAATTGGTGTTTGTATTGTCAAAAGTGCAATAGTTGTTAATGGTATCATGCAGCATGTTTTTATGCTAAATCAGCAGAATTCAACAGATTTCAACTTTTTACTTATAACAATGCTTTGTTTCTATTCCGGTATTTTAAATGTCTTCATAGCTTACCCTTGTTTCTTTCTGATTTATTAGTAATACAATTACTATCAAGATGTAATCAATTTTGAGAACCTCAATGATATTTATTATAATCATGAAATGCTTCTGGCTATGTGAGTGCAATAAACAATACAGCACAGATATCTCTTTATCATTGTAATGCACAATACATAATCTGTGTAGTAATAACCATTATTTCCATTATAATAATATCATCATACCTTTTTATTTCTACTTTCGAATGTGAAATTGAAAATTATGCCTTGCATAAATCTTTTCCAGCTCAATGTTTATCATTTTTTCAAACATTTACCTGTTATCTTCAAAAAGATAATCAGTCTTCAGCCAGAATTTTATTGAAATGAATTTCGAATCTCTCCGTCAAGATCCCATTTGAAAATGGGAATTTTCCTCTCTCAGGTTTCCATTGAGAGAAAGGAGAGGGGTACTCTTCTCAGTTACAAATCTCTGCTTGTATAGTATAAAAAAGTCTCATATTATTTGTGTACACTCATAAGGCCAGCTCTATCCTATCCATATCCCAAATACCAAGCAAATCTAAGAGATTTTCATTTTTTGGATAAAAAAACATGATGCGTTTTTTTAGCCAAAAATTGAAAATCTCAGTTTTGCTGGATATTTGGGCTATGGATAGAGCATGGCCTAACAAGTGTACACACATAATATGAGACTTTTCTCTACTATAATAGCAGAGATATTTAGGTGAGAATAGTACACCTCTCTCTGCTCTCAAGGGAAAGCTGAGAGAATGGGACGGAATTTTTTCATTTTGTTGACTGATTCTTGTTCACCTCTTCAAGTAATTTCTTATACGTTATTTTGAGCAATTTTGAGAATTTTCAATTTTTTGAAAAAAATCATCATACGTTTTTTGTAGCCAAAAAATGAAAATCTCTCAGATTTGCTTGATATTTGGGCTAGGGATGGAGCATGACCTAACAAGTGTACACACATAATAATATATGAGACTTTCCTCTACTATAAAAGCAGAGATTTTTAGGTGAGAATAGTACACCTCTCTCTGCTTCCAAGGGAAAGCTGAGAGAGGAAAATTCCGACTTTCAAATGCTCATATCTCCTGAACGGGAGCGAATTTTCTCATTTTGTTGACTGATTCTTGTTCAGCTTTTCAAGTACTATCTTATCAAGTAATATCACTCAGCTTTCCCTTGGAAGCAGAGAGAGGTGTACTATTCTCACCTAAAAATCTCTGCTTTTATAGTAGAGGAAAGTCTCATATATTATTATGTGTGTACACTTGTTAGGTCATGCTCCATCCCTAGCCCAAATATCAAGCAAATCTGAGAGATTTTCATTTTTTGGCTACAAAAAAATCATGATGTATACATCATGATTTTTTGCAAAAAATTGAAAATTCTCAAAATTGCTCAAAATAACGTATAAGATAGTACTTGAAGAGCTGAACAAGAATCAGTCAACAAAATGAGAAAATTCGCTCCCGTTCAGGAGATATGAGCATTTGAATGTCGGAATTTTCCTCTCTCAGCTTTCCCTTGAGAGCAGAGAGAGGTGTACTATTCTCACCTAAATATCTCTGCTATTATAGTAGAGAAAAGTCTCATATTATGTGTGTACACTTGTTAGGCCATGCTCTATCCATAGCCCAAATATCAAGCAAATCTGAGAGATTTTCATTTTTGGCTAAAACGCATGATGTATACATCATGATTTTTGCAAAAATTGAAAATTCTCAAAATTGCTCAAAATAACGTATAAGATAGTACTTGAAGAGCTAAACAAGAATCAGTCAACAAAATGAGAAAATTCGCTCCCGTTCAGGAGATATGAGCATTTGAAAGTCGGATTTTCCTCTCAGCTTTCCCTTGAGAGCAGAGGTGTACTATTCTCACCTAAATATCTCTGCTTGTATAGTAGAGAAAAGTCTCATATTATGTATGTACACTTGTTAGGCCATGCTCTATCCCTAGCCCAAATATCAAGCAAATCTGAGAGATTTTCATTTTTGGCTAAAAACGCATGATGTATACATCATGATTTTTGCAAAAATTGAAAATTCTCAAAATTGCTCAAAATAACGTATAAGATAGTACTTGAAGAGCTGAACAAGAATCAGTCAACAAAATGAGAAAATTCGCTCCCGTTCAGGAGATATGAGCATTTGAAAGTCGGAATTTTCCTCTCTCAGCTTTCCCTTGAGAGCAGAGAGGTGTACTATTCTCACCTAAATATCTCTGCTTGTATAGTAGAGAAAAGTCTCATATTATGTATGTACACTTGTTAGGCCATGCTCTATCCCTAGCCCAAATATCAAGCAAATCTGAGAGATTTTCATTTTTTGGCTAAAAAAACGCATGATGTATACATCATGATTTTTTGAAAAAAATTGAAAATTCTCAAAATTGCTCAAAATAACGTATAAGATAGTACTTGAAGAGCTGAACAAGAATCAGTCAACAAAATGAGAAAATTCGCTCCCGTTCAGGAGATATGAGCATTTGAAAGTCGGAATTTTCCTCTCTCAGCTTTCCCTTGAGAGCAGACAGAGGTGTACTATTCTCACCTAAATATCTCTGCTTGTATAGTAGAGAAAAGTCTCATATTATGTATGTACACTTGTTAGGCCATGCTCTATCCCTAGCCCAAATATCAAGCAAATCTGAGAGATTTTCATTTTTTGGCTAAAAAAACGCATGATGTATACATCATGATTGTTTGAGAAAAATTGAAAATTCTCAAAATTGCTCAAAATAACGTATAAGATAGTACTTGAAGAGCTGAACAAGAATCAGTCAACAAAATGAGAAAATTCGCTCCCGTTCAGGAGATATGAGCATTTGAAAGTCGGAATTTTCCTCTCTCAGCTTTCCCTTGAGAGCCCACAGAGGTGTACTATTCTCACCTAACTATCTCTGCTTGTATAGTAGAAAAGTCTCATATTATGTATGTACACTTGTTAGGCCATGCTCTATCCCTAGCCCAAATATCAAGCAAATCTGAGAGATTTTCATTTTTGGCTAAAAACGCATGATGTATACATCATGATTTTTGCAAAATTGAAAATTCTCAAAATTGCTCAAAATAACGTATAAGATAGTACTTGAAGAGCTGAACAAGAATCAGTCAACAAAATGAGAAAATTCGCTCCCGTTCAGGAGATATGAGTATTTGAAAGTCGGAATTTTACTCTATCAGCTATGAATTGAGAGGAGAGAGAGGTGTACTATTATAAAATAAATATCTATGCTTGTATAGTAGAGAAAAGTATCATATTATGTATGTACACTTGTTAGGCCATGCTCTATCCTAGCCCAAATATCAAGCAAATCTGAGAGATTTTCATTTTTGGCTAAAAACGCATGATGTATACATCATGATTTTTACAAAAATTGAAAATTCTCAAAATTTCTCAAAATAACGTATAATATAGTACTTGAAGAACTGAACAAGAATCAGTCAACAAAATTATAAAATTCGCTCCCGTTCAGGAGATATGAGCATTTGAAAGTCGGATTTTCCTCTCTCAGCTTTCCCTTGAGAGCAGAGAGGTGTACTATTCTCACCTAAATATCTCTGCTTGTATAGTAGAAAAGTCTCATATTATGTATGTACACTTGTTAGGCCATGCTCTATCCCTAGCCCAAATATCAAGCAAATCTGAGAGATTTTCATTTTTTGGCTAAAAAAAGGCATGATCTATACATCATGATTTTTTGCAAAAAATTGAATATTCTCTAAATGTCTCAAAATAACGTATAAGATGGTACTTGAACAGCTTAACAAGAATCTGTCATCAAAATGAGAAAATTCGCTCCCGTTCATGAGATATGAGCATTTGTGAGTCTGAATTTTCCTCTCTCAGCTTTCCCTTGAGAGCAGAGAGGTGTACTATTCTCACCTAAATATCTCTGCTTGTATAGTAGAGAAAAGTCTCATATTATGTATGTACACTTGTTAGGCCATGCTCTATCCCTAGCCCAAATATCAAGCAAATCTGAGAGATTTTCATTTTTTGGCTAAAAAAACGCATGATGTATACATCATGATTTTTACAAAAATTGAAAATTCTCAAAATTGCTCAAAATAACGTATAAGATAGTACTTGAAGAGCTGAACAAGAATCAGTCAACAAAATGAGAAAATTCGCTCCCGTTCAGGAGATATGAGCATTTGAAAGTCGGAATTTTCCTCTCTCAGCTTTCCCTTGAGAGCAGAGAGGTGTACTATTCTCACCTAAATATCTCTGCTTGTATAGTAGAAAAGTCTCATATTATGTATGTACACTTGTTAGGCCATGCTCTATCCCTAGCCCAAATATCAAGCAAATCTGAGAGATTTTCATTTTTGGCTAAAAACGCATGATGTATACATCATGATTTTTGCAAAAATTGAAAATTCTCAAAATACTCAAAATAACGTATAAGATAGTACTTGAAGAGCTGAACAAGAATCAGTCAACAAAATGAGAAAATTCGCTCCCGTTCAGGAGATATGAGCATTTGAAAGTCGGAATTTTCCTCTCTCAGCTTTCCCTTGAGAGCAGAGAGGTGTACTATTCTCACCTAAATATCTCTGCTTGTATAGTAGAAAAGTCTCATATTATGTATGTACACTTGTTAGGCCATGCTCTATCCCTAGCCCAAATATCAAGCAAATCTGAGAGATTTTCATTTTTGGCTAAAAAACGCATGATGTATACATCATGATTTTTGCAAAAATTGAAAATTCTCAAAATTACTCAAAATAACGTATAAGATAGTACTTGAAGAGCTGAACAAGAATCAGTCAACAAAATGAGAAAATTCGCTCCCGTTCAGGAGATATGAGCATTTGAAAGTCGGAATTTTCCTCTCTCAGCTTTCCCTTGAGAGCAGAGAGGTGTACTATTCTCACCTAAATATCTCTGCTTGTATAGTAGAGAAAAGTCTCATATTATGTATGTACACTTGTTAGGCCATGCTCTATCCCTAGCCCAAATATCAAGCAAATCTGAGAGATTTTCATTTTTGGCTAAAAACGCATGATGTATACATCATGATTTTTACAAAAATTGAAAATTCTCAAAATTGCTCAAAATAACGTATAAGATAGTACTTGAAAAGCTGAACAAGAATCAGTCAACAAAATGAGAAAATTCGCTCCCGTTCAGGAGATATGAGCATTTGAAAGTCGGAATTTTCCTCTCTCAGCTTTCCCTTGAGAGCAGAGAGGTGTACTATTCTCACCTAAATATCTCTGCTTGTATAGTAGAAAAGTCTCATATTATGTATGTACACTTGGTAGCTCAAGCTCTATCCCTAGCCCACATGTCAACCAAATGTGAGAGATTTTCATGTTTTGGCTAAAAAAACGCATGCGGTATACATCATCATTTTTTGCCAAAAATTGAGAATTCTCAAAATACTCAAAATAACGTATAAGATAGTACTTGAAGAGCTGAACAAGAATCAGTCAACAAAATGAGAAAATTCGCTCCCGTTCAGGAGATATGAGCATTTGAAAGTCGGAATTTTCCTCTCTCAGCTTTCCCTTGAGAGCAGAGAGAGGTGTACTATTCTCACCTAAATATCTCTGCTTGTATAGTAGAGAAAAGTCTCATATTATGTATGTACACTTGTTAGGCCATGCTCTATCCCTAGCCCAAATATCAAGCAAATCTGAGAGATCTTCATTTAGTGGCTAAAACAACGCATGATGTATACATCATGATTTTTGCAAAAATTGAAAATTCTCAAAATTGCTCAAAATAACGTATAAGATAGTACTTGAAGAGCTGAACAAGAATCAGTCAACAAAATGAGAAAATTCGCTCCCGTTCAGGAGATATGAGCATTTGAAAGTCGGAATTTTCCTCTCTCAGCTTTCCCTTGAGAGCAGAGAGAGGTGTACTATTCTCACCTAAAAATCTCTGCTTGTATAGTAGAAAAGTCTCATATTATGTATGTACACTTGTTAGGCCATGCTCTATCCCTAGCCCAAATATCAAGCAAATCTGAGAGATTTTCATTTTTGGCTAAAAACGCATGATGTATACATCATGATTTTTGCAAAAATTGAAAATTCTCAAAATTGCTCAAAATAACGTATAAGATAGTACTTGAAGAGCTGAACAAGAATCAGTCAACAAAATGAGAAAATTCGCTCCCGTTCAGGAGATATGAGCATTTGAAAGTCGGAATTTTCCTCTCTCAGCTTTCCCTTGAGAGCAGAGAGGTGTACTATTCTCACCTAAATATCTCTGCTTGTATAGTAGAGAAAAGTCTCATATTATGTATGTACACTTGTTAGGCCATGCTCTATCCCTAGCCCAAATATCAAGCAAATCTGAGAGATTTTCATTTTTTGGCTAAAAAAACGCATGATGTATACATCATTATTTTTACAAAAATTGAAAATTCTCAAAATTGCTCAAAATAACGTATAAGATAGTACTTGAAGAGCTGAACAAGAATCAGTCAACAAAATGAGAAAATTCGCTCCCGTTCAGGAGATATGAGCATTTGAAAGTCGGAATTTTCCTCTCTCAGCTTTCCCTTGAGAGCAGAGAGGTGTACTATTCTCACCTAAATATCTCTGCTTGTATAGTAGAGAAAAGTCTCATATTATGTATGTACACTTGTTAGGCCATGCTCTATCCCTAGCCCAAATATCAAGCAAATCTGAGAGATTTTCATTTTTTGGCTAAAAAAACGCATGATGTATACATCATGATTTTTGCAAAAATTGAAACTTCTCAAAATTGCTCAAACTAACGTCTAAGATAGTACTCGAAGAGCTGAACAAGAATCAGTCAACAAAATGAGAAAATTCGCTCCCGTTCAGGAGATATGAGCATTTGAAAGTCGGAATTTTCCTCTCAGCTTTCCCTTGAGAGCAGAGAGGTGTACTATTCTCACCTAAATATCTCTGCTTGTATAGTAGAAAAGTCTCATATTATGTATGTACACTTGTTAGGCCATGCTCTATCCCTAGCCCAAATATCAAGCAAATCTGAGAGATTTTCATTTTTGGCTAAAAACGCATGATGTATACATCATGATTTTTGCAAAAATTGAAAATTCTCAAAATTACTCAAAATAACGTATAAGATAGTACTTGAAGAGCTGAACAAGAATCAGTCAACAAAATGAGAAAATTCGCTCCCGTTCAGGAGATATGAGCATTTGAAAGTCGGAATTTTCCTCTCTCAGCTTTCCCAGGACGGCAGAGAGACGTGTAGTATACTAGCGTAAATCTTCCTGTAGGTATCGTAGGGAGCAGTATCATATTATGTATGTACACTTGTTAGGCCATGCTCTATCCCTAGCCAAAAAATCAAGCAAATCTGCGAGATGTTCATTTTTTCGCTAAAACCACGCATGATGTATACATCATGATTTTTTATATACAATTAAAAATTTTCAAAACTGCCAAAAGGAACGTATAAGATAGTACTTGAAGAGCTGAACAAGAATCAGTCAACAAAATGAGAAAATTCGCTCCCGTTCAGGAGATATGAGCATTTGAAAGTCGGAATTTTCCTCTCTCAGCTTTCCCTTGAGAGCAGAGAGGTGTACTATTCTCACCTAAATATCTCTGCTTGTATAGTAGAGAAAGTCTCATATTATGTATGTACACTTGTTAGGCCATGCTTATCCCTAGCCCAAATATCAAGCAAATCTGAGAGATTTTCATTTTTGGCTAAAACGCATGATGTATACATCATGATTTTTGCAAAAATTGAAAATTCTCAAAATTGCTCAAAATAACGTATAAGATAGTACTTGAAGAGCTGAACAAGAATCAGTCAACAAAATGAGAAAATTCGCTCCCGTTCAGGAGATATGAGCATTTGAAAGTCGGAATTTTCCTCTCTCAGCTTTCCCTTGAGAGCAGAGAGGGGTGTACTATTCTCACCTAAATATCTCTGCTTGTATAGTAGAGAAAAGTCTCATATTATGTATGTACACTTGTTAGGCCATGCTCTATCCCTAGCCCAAATATCAAGCAAATCTGAGAGATTTTCATTTTTTGGCTAAAAAAACGCATGATGTATACATCATGATTTTTTGCAAAAAATTGAAAATTCTCAAAATTGCTCAAAATAACGTATAAGATAGTACTTGAAGAGCTGAACAAGAATCAGTCAACAAAATGAGAAAATTCGCTCCCGTTCAGGAGATATGAGCATTTGAAAGTCGGAATTTTCCTCTCTCAGCTTTCCCTTGAGAGCAGAGAGCGGTGTACCATTCTCACCCAAATATCCCTCCTTGTATAGAGAAAAGTCTCATATTATGTATGTACACTTGTTAGGCCATGCTCTATCCCTAGCCCAAATATCAAGCAAATCTGAGAGATTTTCATTTTTTGGCTAAAAAAACGCATGATGTATACATCATGATTTTTTGCAAAAAATTGAAAATTCTCAAAATTGCTCAAAATAACGTATAAGATAGTACTTGAAGAGCTGAACAAGAATCAGTCAACAAAATGAGAAAATTCGCTCCCGTTCAGGAGATATGAGCATTTGAAAGTCGGAATTTTCCTCTCTCAGCTTTCCCTTGAGAGCAGAGAGAGGTGTACTATTCTCACCTAAATATCTCTGTGTATGTACACTTGTTAGGCCATGCTCTATCCCTAGCCCAAATATCAAACAAATCTGAGAGATTTTCATTTTTGGCTAAAAACGCATGATGTATACATCATGATTTTTGCAAAAATTGAAAAATTCTCAAAATTGCTCAAAATAACGTATAAGATAGTACTTGAAGAGCTGAACAAGAATCAGTCAACAAAATGAGAAAATTCGCTCCCGTTCAGGAGATATGAGCATTTGAAAGTCGGAATTTTCCTCTCTCAGCTTTCCCTTGAGAGCAGAGAGAGGTGTACTATTCTCACCTAAATATCTCTGCTTGTATAGTAGAGAAAAGTCTCATATTATGTATGTACACTTGTTAGGCCATGCTCTATCCCTAGCCCAAATATCAAGCAAATCTGAGAGATTTTCATTTTTTGTCTAAAAACGCATGATGTATACATCATGATTTTTGCAAAAATTGAAAATTCTCAAAATTGCTCAAAATAACGTATAAGATAGTACTTGAAGAGCTGAACAAGAATCAGTCAACAAAATGAGAAAATTCGCTCCCGTTCAGGAGATATGAGCATTTGAAAGTCGGAATTTTCCTCTCTCAGCTTTCCCTTGAGAGCAGAGAGAGGTGTACTATTCTCACCTAAATATCTCTGCTTGTATAGTAGAGAAAAGTCTCATATTATGTATGTACACTTGTTAGGCCATGCTCTATCCCTAGCCCAAATATCAAGCAAATCTGAGAGATTTTCATTTTTTGGCTAAAAAAACGCATCATGATTTTTTGCAAAAAATTGAAAATTCTCAAAATTGCTCAAAATAACGTATAAGATAGTACTTGAAGAGCTGAACAAGAATCAGTCAACAAAATGAGAAAATTCGCTCCCGTTCAGGAGATATGAGCATTTGAAAGTCGGAATTTTCCTCTCTCAGCTTTCCCTTGAGAGCAGAGAGAGGTGTACTATTCTCACCTAAATATCTCTGCTTGTATAGTAGAGAAAAGTCTCATATTATGTATGTACACTTGTTAGGCCATGCTCTATCCCTAGCCCAAATATCAAGCAAATCTGAGAGATTTTCATTTTTTGGCTAAAAAAACGCATGATGTATACATCATGATTTTTGCAAAAATTGAAAATTCTCAAAATTGCTCAAAATAACGTATAAGATAGTACTTGAAGAGCTGAACAAGAATCAGTCAACAAAATGAGAAAATTCGCTCCCGTTCAGGAGATATGAGCATTTGAAAGTCGGAATTTTCCTCTCTCAGCTTTCCCTTGAGAGCAGAGAGGTGTACTATTCTCACCTAAATATCTCTGCTTGTATAGTAGAGAAAAGTCTCATATTATGTATGTACACTTGTTAGGCCATGCTCTATCCCTAGCCCAAATATCAAGCAAATCTGAGAGATTTTCATTTTTTGGCTAAAAAAACGCATGATGTATACATCATGATTTTTTGCAAAAATTGAAAATTCTCAAAATTGCTCAAAATAACGTATAAGATAGTACTTGAAGAGCTGAACAAGAATCAGTCAACAAAATGAGAAAATTCGCTCCCGTTCAGGAGATATGAGCATTTGAAAGTCGGAATTTTCCTCTCTCAGCTTTCCCTTGAGAGCAGAGAGAGGTGTACTATTCTCACCTAAATATCTCTGCTTGTATAGTAGAGAAAAGTCTCATATTATGTATGTACACTTGTTAGGCCATGCTCTATCCCTAGCCCAAATATCAAGCAAATCTGAGAGATTTTCATTTTTTGGCTAAAAACGCATGATGTATACATCATGATTTTTGCAAAAATTGAAAATTCTCAAAATTGCTCAAAATAACGTATAAGATAGTACTTGAAGAGCTGAACAAGAATCAGTCAACAAAATGAGAAAATTCGCTCCCGTTCAGGAGATATGAGCATTTGAAAGTCGGAATTTTCCTCTCTCAGCTTTCCCTTGAGAGCAGAGAGGTGTACTATTCTCACCTAAATATCTCTGCTTGTATAGTAGAGAAAAGTCTCATATTATGTATGTACACTTGTTAGGCCATGCTCTATCCCTAGCCCAAATATCAAGCAAATCTGAGAGATTTTCATTTTTGGCTAAAAACGCATGATGTATACATCATGATTTTTGCAAAAATTGAAAATTCTCAAAATTGCTCAAAATAACGTATATGATAGTACTTGAAGAGCTGAACAAGAATCAGTCAACAAAATGAGAAAATTCGCTCCCGTTCAGGAGATATGAGCATTTGAAAGTCGGAATTTTCCTCTCTCAGCTTTCCCTTGAGAGCAGAGAGAGGTGTACTATTCTCACCTAAATATCTCTGCTTGTATAGTAGAAAAGTCTCATATTATGTATGCACACTTGTTAGGCCATTCTCGATCCCTAGCCCAAATATCAAGCAAATCTGAGAGATTTTCATTTTTGGCTAAAAACGCATGATGTATACATCATGATTTTTGCAAAAATTGAAAATTCTCAAAATTGCTCAAAATAACGTATAAGATAGTACTTGAAGAGCTGAACAAGAATCAGTCAACAAAATGAGAAAATTCGCTCCCGTTCAGGAGATATGAGCATTTGAAAGTCGGAATTTTCCTCTCTCAGCTTTCCCTTGAGAGCAGAGAGAGGTGTACTATTCTCACCTAAATATCTCTGCTTGTATAGTAGAGAAAAGTCTCATATTATGTATGTACACTTGTTAGGCCATGCTCTATCCCTAGCCCAAATATCAAGCAAATCTGAGAGATTTTCATTTTTTGGCTAAAAAAACGCATGATGTATACATCATGATTTTTTGCAAAAAATTGAAAATTCTCAAAATTGCTCAAAATAACGTATAAGATAGTACTTGAAGAGCTGAACAAGAATCAGTCAACAAAATGAGAAAATTCGCTCCCGTTCAGGAGATATGAGCATTTGAAAGTCGGAATTTTCCTCTCTCAGCTTTCCCTTGAGAGCAGAGAGGTGTACTATTCTCACCTAAATATCTCTGCTTGTATAGTAGAGAAAAGTCTCATATTATGTATGTACACTTGTTAGGCCATGCTCTATCCCTAGCCCAAATATCAAGCAAATCTGAGAGATTTTCATTTTTTGGCTAAAAAAACGCATGATGTATACATCATGATTTTTTGCAAAAAATTGAAAATTCTCAAAATTGCTCAAAATAACGTATAAGATAGTACTTGAAGAGCTGAACAAGAATCAGTCAACAAAATGAGAAAATTCGCTCCCGTTCAGGAGATATGAGCATTTGAAAGTCGGAATTTTCCTCTCAGCTTTCCCTTGAGAGCAGAGAGAGGTGTACTATTCTCACCTAAATATCTCTGCTTGTATAGTAGAGAAAAGTCTCATATTATGTATGTACACTTGTTAGGCCATGCTCTATCCCTAGCCCAAATATCAAGCAAATCTGAGAGATTTTCATTTTTTGGCTAAAAAAACGCATGATGTATACATCATGATTTTTGCAAAAATTGAAAATTCTCAAAATTGCTCAAAATAACGTATAAGATAGTACTTGAAGAGCTGAACAAGAATCAGTCAACAAAATGAGAAAATTCGCTCCCGTTCAGGAGATATGAGCATTTGAAAGTCGGAATTTTCCTCTCTCAGCTTTCCCTTGAGAGCAGAGAGAGGTGTACTATTCTCACCTAAATATCTCTGCTTGTATAGTAGAGAAAAGTCTCATATTATGTATGTACACTTGTTAGGCCATGCTCTATCCCTAGCCCAAATATCAAGCAAATCTGAGAGATTTTCATTTTTTGGCTAAAAAAACGCATGATGTATACATCATGATTTTTTGCAAAATTGAAAATTCTCAAAATTGCTCAAAATAACGTATAAGATAGTACTTGAAGAGCTGAACAAGAATCAGTCAACAAAATGAGAAAATTCGCTCCCGTTCAGGAGATATGAGCATTTGAAAGTCGGAATTTTCCTCTCTCAGCTTTCCCTTGAGAGCAGAGAGGTGTACTATTCTCACCTAAATATCTCTGCTTGTATAGTAGAGAAAAGTCTCATATTATGTATGTACACTTGTTAGGCCATGCTCTATCCCTAGCCCAAATATCAAGCAAATCTGAGAGATTTTCATTTTTTGGCTAAAAAAACGCATGATGTATACATCATGATTTTTTGCAAAAATTGAAAATTCTCAAAATTGCTCAAAATAACGTATAAGATAGTACTTGAAGAGCTGAACAAGAATCAGTCAACAAAATGAGAAAATTCGCTCCCGTTCAGGAGATATGAGCATTTGAAAGTCGGAATTTTCCTCTCTCAGCTTTCCCTTGAGAGCAGAGAGAGGTGTACTATTCTCACCTAAATATCTCTGCTTGTATAGTAGAGAAAAGTCTCATATTATGTATGTACACTTGTTAGGCCATGCTCTATCCCTAGCCCAAATATCAAGCAAATCTGAGAGATTTTCATTTTTTGGCTAAAAAAACGCATGATGTATACATCATGATTTTTTGCAAAACATTGAAAATTCTCAAAATTGCTCAAAATAACGTATAAGATAGTACTTGAAGAGCTGAACAAGAATCAGTCAACAAAATGAGAAAATTCGCTCCCGTTCAGGAGATATGAGCATTTGAAAGTCGGAATTTTCCTCTCTCAGCTTTCCCTTGAGAGCAGAGAGGTGTACTATTCTCACCTAAATATCTCTGCTTGTATAGTAGAGAAAAGTCTCATATTATGTATGTACACTTGTTAGGCCATGCTCTATCCCTAGCCCAAATATCAAGCAAATCTGAGAGATTTTCATTTTTTGGCTAAAAAAACGCATGATGTATACATCATGATTTTTTGCAAAAATTGAAAATTCTCAAAATTGCTCAAAATAACGTATAAGATAGTACTTGAAGAGCTGAACAAGAATCAGTCAACAAAATGAGAAAATTCGCTCCCGTTCAGGAGATATGAGCATTTGAAAGTCGGAATTTTCCTCTCTCAGCTTTCCCTTGAGAGCAGAGAGAGGTGTACTATTCTCACCTAAATATCTCTGCTTGTATAGTAGAGAAAAGTCTCATATTATGTATGTACACTTGTTAGGCCATGCTCTATCCCTAGCCCAAATATCAAGCAAATCTGAGAGATTTTCATTTTTTGGCTAAAAACGCATGATGTATACATCATGATTTTTGCAAAAATTGAAAATTCTCAAAATTGCTCAAAATAACGTATAAGATAGTACTTGAAGAGCTGAACAAGAATCAGTCAACAAAATGAGAAAATTCGCTCCCGTTCAGGAGATATGAGCATTTGAAAGTCGGAATTTTCCTCTCTCAGCTTTCCCTTGAGAGCAGAGAGAGGTGTACTATTCTCACCTAAATATCTCTGCTTGTATAGTAGAGAAAAGTCTCATATTATGTATGTACACTTGTTAGGCCATGCTCTATCCCTAGCCCAAATATCAAGCAAATCTGAGAGATTTTCATTTTTTGGCTAAAAACGCATGATGTATACATCATGATTTTTGCAAAAATTGAAAATTCTCAAAATTGCTCAAAATAACGTATAAGATAGTACTTGAAGAGCTGAACAAGAATCAGTCAACAAAATGAGAAAATTCGCTCCCGTTCAGGAGATATGAGCATTTGAAAGTCGGAATTTTCCTCTCTCAGCTTTCCCTTGAGAGCAGAGAGAGGTGTACTATTCTCACCTAAATATCTCTGCTTGTATAGTAGAGAAAAGTCTCATATTATGTATGTACACTTGTTAGGCCATGCTCTATCCCTAGCCCAAATATCAAGCAAATCTGAGAGATTTTCATTTTTTGGCTAAAAAAACGCATGATGTATACATCATGATTTTTTGCAAAAAAATTGAAAATTCTCAAAATAACGTATAAGATAGTACTTGAAGAGCTGAACAAGAATCAGTCAACAAAATGAGAAAATTCGCTCCCGTTCAGGAGATATGAGCATTTGAAAGTCGGAATTTTCCTCTCTCAGCTTTCCCTTGAGAGCAGAGAGAGGTGTACTATTCTCACCTAAATATCTCTGCTTGTATAGTAGAGAAAAGTCTCATATTATGTATGTACACTTGTTAGGCCATGCTCTATCCCTAGCCCAAATATCAAGCAAATCTGAGAGATTTTCATTTTTTGGCTAAAAAAACGCATGATGTATACATCATGATTTTTTGCAAAAAAATTGAAAATTCTCAAAATTGCTCAAAATAACGTATAAGATAGTACTTGAAGAGCTGAACAAGAATCAGTCAACAAAATGAGAAAATTCGCTCCCGTTCAGGAGATATGAGCATTTGAAAGTCGGAATTTTCCTCTCTCAGCTTTCCCTTGAGAGCAGAGAGATATACTATTCTCACCTAAATAACTCTGCTTGTATAGTAGAGAAAAGTCTCATATTATGTATGTACACTTGTTAGGCCATGCTCTATCCCTAGCCCAAATATCAAGCAAATCTGAGAGATTTTCATTTTTGGCTAAAAACGCATGATGTATACATCATGATTTTTGCAAAAATTGAAAATTCTCAAAATTGCTCAAAATAACGTATAAGATAGTACTTGAAGAGCTGAACAAGAATCAGTCAACAAAATGAGAAAATTCGCTCCCGTTCAGGAGATATGAGCATTTGAAAGTCGGAATTTTCCTCTCTCAGCTTTCCCTTGAGAGCAGAGAGGTGTACTATTCTCACCTAAATATCTCTGCTTGTATAGTAGAGAAAAGTCTCATATTATGTATGTACACTTGTTAGGCCATGCTCTATCCCTAGCCCAAATATCAAGCAAATCTGAGAGATTTTCATTTTTGGCTAAAAACGCATGATGTATACATCATGATTTTTGCAAAAATTGAAAATTCTTAAAATTGCTGAAAATAATGTATAATATAGTACTTGAAGAGCTGAATAAGAATCAGTTAACAAAATGAGAATATTCGCTCCCGTTCAGTAGATATGAGCATTTGAATATCGGAATTTTCCTCGTTCAGCTTTCCCTTGAGAGCAGAGAGAGGTGTACTATTCTCACCTAAATATCTCTGTGTATGTACACTTGTTAGGCCATGCTCTATCCCTAGCCCAAATATCAAGCAAATCTGAGAGATTTTCATTTTTCGGCTAAAAAAACGCATGATGTATACATCATGATTTTTGCAAAAATTGAAAATTCTCAAAATTGCTCAAAATAACGTATAAGATAGTACTTGATGAGCTGAACAAGAATCAGTCAACAAAATGAGAAAATTCGCTCCCGTTCAGGAGATATGAGCATTTGAAAGTCGGAATTTTCCTCTCTCAGCTTTCCCTTGAGAGCAGAGAGAGGTGTACTATTCTCACCTAAATATCTCTGCTATTATAGTAGAAAAGTCTCATATTATGTATGTACACTTGTTAGGCCATGCTCTATCCCTAGCCCAAATATCAAGCAAATCTGAGAGATTTTCATTTTTGGCTAAAAACGCATGATGTATACATCATGATTTTTGCAAAAATTGAAAATTCTCAAAATTGCTCAAAATAACGTATAAGATAGTACTTGAAGAGCTGAACAAGAATCAGTCAACAAAATGAGAAAATTCGCTCCCGTTCAGGAGATATGAGCATTTGAAAGTCGGAATTTTCCTCTCTCAGCTTTCCCTTGAGAGCAGAGAGGTGTACTATTCTCACCTAAATATCTCTGCTTGTATAGTAGAAAAGTCTCATATTATGTATGTACACTTGTTAGGCCATGCTCTATCCCTAGCCCAAATATCAAAATCTGAGAGATTTTCATTTTTGGCTAAAAAACGCATGATGTATACATCATGATTTTTGCAAAAATTGAAAATTCTCAAAATTGCTCAAAATAACGTATAAGATAGTACTTGAAGAGCTGAACAAGAATCAGTCAACAAAATGAGAAAATTCGCTCCCGTTCAGGAGATATGAGCATTTGAAAGTCGGAATTTTCCTCTCTCAGCTTTCCCTTGAGAGCAGAGAGGTGTACTATTCTCACCTAAATATCTCTGCTTGTATAGTAGAGAAAAGTCTCATATTATGTATGTACACTTGTTAGGCCATGCTCTATCCCTAGCCCAAATATCAAGCAAATCTGAGAGATTTTCATTTTTGGCTAAAAACGCATGATGTATACATCATGATTTTTGCAAAAATTGAAAATTCTCAAAATTGCTCAAAATAACGTATAAGATAGTACTTGAAGAGCTGAACAAGAATCAGTCAACAAAATGAGAAAATTCGCTCCCGTTCAGGAGATATGAGCATTTGAAAGTCGGAATTTTCCTCTCTCAGCTTTCCCTTGAGAGCAGAGAGGTGTACTATTCTCACCTAAATATCTCTGCTTGTATAGTAGAGAAAAGTCTCATATTATGTATGTACACTTGTTAGGCCATGCTCTATCCCTAGCCCAAATATCAAGCAAATCTGAGAGATTTTCATTTTTGGCTAAAAACGCATGATGTATACATCATGATTTTTGCAAAAATTGAAAATTCTCAAAATTGCTCAAAATAACGTATAAGATAGTACTTGAAGAGCTGAACAAGAATCAGTCAACAAAATGAGAAAATTCGCTCCCGTTCAGGAGATATGAGCATTTGAAAGTCGGAATTTTCCTCTCTCAGCTTTCCCTTGAGAGCAGAGAGAGGTGTACTATTCTCACCTAAATATCTCTGCTTGTATAGTAGAAAAGTCTCATATTATGTATGTACACTTGTTAGGCCATGCTCTATCCCTAGCTCAAATATCAAATCTGAGATTTTCATTTTTGGCTAAAAAACGCATGATGTATACATCATGATTTTTGCAAAAATTGAAAATTCTCAAAATTGCTCAAAATAACGTATAAGATAGTACTTGAAGAGCTGAACAAGAATCAGTCAACAAAATGAGAAAATTCGCTCCCGTTCAGGAGATATGAGCATTTGAAAGTCGGAATTTTCCTCTCTCAGCTTTCCCTTGAGAGCAGAGAGAGGTGTACTATTCTCACCTAAATATCTCTGCTTGTATAGTAGAGAAAAGTCTCATATTATGTATGTACACTTGTTAGGCCATGCTCTATCCCTAGCCCAAATATCAAGCAAATCTGAGAGATTTTCATTTTTTGGCTAAAAACGCATGATGTATACATCATGATTTTTGCAAAAATTGAAAATTCTCAAAATTGCTCAAAATAACGTATAAGAAATGACTTGAAGAGGTGAACAAGAATCAGTCAACAAAATGAAAAAAATACGTCCCATGCAGGAGATATGAGCAATTGAATGTCGGAATTTTCCTCTATCAGCTTTCCCTTGAAAGCAGAGAGAGGTGTACTATTCTCACCCAAATATCTTTGCTTGTATAGTAGAGAAAAGTCTCATATTATGTATGTACACTTGTTAGGCCATGCTCTATCCCTAGCCCAAATATCAAGCAAATCTGAGAGATTTTCATTTTTGGCTAAAAACGCATGATGTATACATCATGATTTTTGCAAAAATTGAAAATTCTCAAAATTGCTCAAAATAACGTATAAGATAGTACTTGAAGAGCTGAACAAGAATCAGTCAACAAAATGAGAAAATTCGCTCCTGTTCAGGAGATATGAGCATTTGAAAGTCGGAATTTTCCTCTCTCAGCTTTCCCTTGAGAGCAGAGAGAGGTGTACTATTCTCACCTAAATATCGCTGCTTGTATAGTAGAGAAAAGTCTCATATTATGTATGTACACTTGTTAGGCCATGCTCTATCCCTAGCCCAAATATCAAGCAAATCTTAGAGATTTTCATTTTTGGCTAAAAACGCATGATGTATACATCATGATTTTTGCAAAAATTGAAAATTCTCAACATTGCACAAAATCACGTACAAGATAGTACTTGAAGAGCTGAACATGCATCAGTCAACAAAATGAGAAAATTCGCTCTGTTCAGCAGATATCAGCCTTTGAAAGTCGGAATCTTCCTCTCTCAGCTTTCCCTTGTGAGCAGAGAGAGGTGTACTATTCTCACCTAAATATCTCTGCTTGTATAGTAGAGAAAAGTCTCATATTATGTATGTACACTTGTTAGGCCATGCTCTATCCCTAGCCCAAATATCAAGCAAATCTGAGAGATTTTCATTTTTTGGCTAAAAAAACGCATGATGTATACATCATGATTTTTTGCAAAAATTGAAAATTCTCAAAATTGCTCAAAATAACGTATAAGATAGTACTTGAAGAGCTGAACAAGAATCAGTCAACAAAATGAGAAAATTCGCTCCCGTTCAGGAGATATGAGCATTTGAAAGTCGGAATTTTCCTCTCTCAGCTTTCCCTTGAGAGCAGAGAGAGGTGTACTATTCTCACCTAAATATCTCTGCTTGTATAGTAGAGAAAAGTCTCATATTATGTATGTACACTTGTTAGGCCATGCTCTATCCCTAGCCCAAATATCAAGCAAATCTGAGAGATTTTCATTTTTTGGCTAAAAACGCATGATGTATACATCATGATTTTTGCAAAAATTGAAAATTCTCAAAATTGCTCAAAATAACGTATAAGATAGTACTTGAAGAGCTGAACAAGAATCAGTCAACAAAACGAGAAAATTTGCTCCTGTTCAGGAGATATGAGCATTTGAAAGTCGGAATTTTCCTCTCTCAGCTTTCCCTTGAGAGCAGAGAGAGGTGTACTATTCTCACCTAAATATCTCTGCTTGTATAGTAGAGAAAAGTCTCATATTATGTATGTACACTTGTTAGGCCATGCTCTATCCCTAGCCCAAATATCAAGCAAATCTGAGAGATTTTCATTTTTTACTAAAAAACGCATGATGTATACATCATGATTTTTGCAAAAATTGAAAATTCTCAAAATTGCTCAAAATAACGTATAAGATAGTACTTGAAGAGCTGAACAAGAATCAGTCAACAAAATGAGAAAATTCGCTCCTGTTCAGGAGATATGAGCATTTGAAAGTCGGAATTTTCCTCTCTCAGCTTTCCCTTTAGAGCAGAGAGAGGTGTACTATTCTCACCTAAATATCTCTGCTTGTATAGTAGAGAAAAATCTCACATTATGTATGTACACTTGTTCGACGATGCTCTATCCCTAGCCCAAATATCAAATCTGAGAGATTTTCATTTTTGGCTAAAAACGCATGATGTATACATCATGATTTTTGCAAAAATTGAAAATTCTCAAAATTGCTCAAAATAACGTATAAGATAGTACTTGAAGAGCTGAACAAGAATCAGTCAACAAAATGAGAAAATTCGCGCCCGTTCAGGAGATATGAGCATTTGAAAGTCGGAATTTTCCTCTCTCAGCTTTCCCTTGAGAGCAGAGAGAGGTGTACTATTCTCACCTAAATATCTCTGCTTGTATAGTAGAGAAAAGTCTCATATTATGTATGTACACTTGTTAGGCCATGCTCTATCCCTAGCCCAAATATCAAGCAAATCTGAGAGATTTTCATTTTTTGGCTAAAAACTCATGATGTATACGTCATGATTTTTGTCAAAACATTGAAAATTCTCAAAATTGCTCAAAATAACGTATAAGATAGTACTTGAAGAGCTGAACAAGAATCAGTCAACAAAATGAGAAAATTCGCTCCCGTTCAGGAGATATGAGCATTTGAAAGTCGGAATTTTCCTCTCTCAGCTTTCCCTTGAGAGCAGAGAGAGGTGTACTATTCTCACCTAAATATCTCTGCTTGTATAGTAGAGAAAAGTCTCATATTATGTATGTACACTTGTTAGGCCATGCTCTATCCCTAGCCCAAATATCAAGCAAATCTGAGAGATTTTCATTTTTTGGCTAAAAAAACGCATGATGTATACATCATGATTTTTTGCAAAAAATTGAAAATTCTCAAAATTGCTCAAAATAACGTATAAGATAGTACTTGAAGAGCTGAACAAGAATCAGTCAACAAAATGAGAAAATTCGCTCCCGTTCAGGAGATATGAGCATTTGAAAGTCGGAATTTTCCTCTCTCAGCTTTCCCTTGAGAGCAGAGAGAGGTGTACTATTCTCACCTAAATATCTCTGCTTGTATAGTAGAGAAAAGTCTCATATTATGTATGTACACTTGTTAGGCCATGCTCTATCCCTAGCCCAAATATCAAGCAAATCTGAGAGATTTTCATTTTTTGGCTAAAAAAACGCATGATGTATACATCATGATTTTTTGCAAAAATTGAAAATTCTCAAAATTGCTCAAAATAACGTATAAGATAGTACTTGAAGAGCTGAACAAGAATCAGTCAACAAATGAGAAAATTCGCTCCCGTTCAGGAGATATGAGCATTTGAAAGTCGGAATTTTCCTCTCTCAGCTTTCCCTTGAGAGCAGAGAGAGGTGTACTATTCTCACCTAAATATCTCTGCTTGTATAGTAGAGAAAAGTCTCATATTATGTATGTACACTTGTTAGGCCATGCTCTATCCCTAGCCCAAATATCAAGCAAATCTGAGAGATTTTCATTTTTTGGCTAAAAAAACGCATGATGTATACATCATGATTTTTTGCAAAAAATTGAAAATTCTCAAAATTGCTCAAAATAACGTATAAGATAGTACTTGAAGAGCTGAACAAGAATCAGTCAACAAAATGAGGAAAGTCGCTGCTGTTCAGGAGATATGAGCATTTGAAAGTCGGAATTTTCCTCTCTCAGCTTTCCCTTGAGAGCAGAGAGAGGTGTACTATTCTCACCTAAATATCTCTGCTTGTATAGTAGAGAAAAGTCTCATATTATGTATGTACACTTGTTAGGCCATGCTCTATCCCTAGCCCAAATATCAAGCAAATCTCAGAGATTTTCATTTTGGCTGAAAAAACGCATGATGTATACATCATGATTTTTGCAAAAATTGAAAATTCTCAAAATTGCTCAAAATAACGTATAAGATAGTACTTGAAGAGCTGAACAAGAATCAGTCAACAAAATGAGAAAATTCGCTCCTGTTCAGGAGATATGAGCATTTGAAAGTCGGAATTTTCCTCTCTCAGCTTTCCCTTGAGAGCAGAGAGAGGTGTACTATTCTCACCTAAATATCTCTGCTTGTATAGTAGAGAAAAGTCTCATATTATGTATGTACACTTGTTAGGCCATGCTCTATCCCTAGCCCAAATATCAAGCAAATCTGAGAGATTTTCATTTTTGGCTAAAAACGCATGATGTATACATCATGATTTTTGCAAAAATTGAAAATTCTCAAAATTGCTCAAAATAACGTATAAGATAGTACTTGAAGAGCTGAACAAGAATCAGTCAACAAAATGAGAAAATTCGCTCCCGTTCAGGAGATATGAGCATTTGAAAGTCGGAATTTTCCTCTCTCTCAGCTTTCCCTTGTGAGCTGAGAGAGGTGTACTATTCTCACCTAAATATCTCTGCTTGTATAGTAGAGAAAAGTCTCATATTATGTATGTACACTTGTTAGGCCATGCTCTATCCCTAGCCCAAATATCAATCTGAGAGATTTTCATTTTTGGCTAAAAACGCATGATGTATACATCATGATTTTTGCAAAAATTGAAAATTCTCAAAATTGCTCAAAATAACGTATAAGATAGTACTTGAAGAGCTGAACAAGAATCAGTCAACAAAATGAGAAAATTCGCTCCCGTTCAGGAGATATGAGCATTTGAAAGTCGGAATTTTCCTCTCTCAGCTTTCCCTTGAGAGCAGAGAGAGGTGTACTATTCTCACCTAAATATCTCTGCTTGTATAGTAGAGAAAAGTCTCATATTATGTATGTACACTTGTTAGGCCATGCTCTATCCCTAGCCCAAATATCAAGCAAATCTGAGAGATTTTCATTTTTTGGCTAAAAACGCATGATGTATACATCATGATTTTTGCAAAAATTGAAAATTCTCAAAATTGCTCAAAATAACGTATAAGATAGTACTTGAAGAGCTGAACAAGAATCAGTCAACAAAATGAGAAAATTCGCTCCCGTTCAGGAGATATGAGCATTTGAAAGTCGGAATTTTCCTCTCTCAGCTTTCCCTTGAGAGCAGAGAGAGGTGTACTATTCTCACCTAAATATCTCTGCTTGTATAGTAGAGAAAAGTCTCATATTATGTATGTACACTTGTTAGGCCATGCTCTATCCCTAGCCCAAATATCAAGCAAATCTGAGAGATTTTCATTTTTTGGCTAGAAACGCATGATGTATACATCATGATTTTTGCAAAAATTGAAAATTCTCAAAATTGCTCAAAATAACGTATAAGATAGTACTTGAAGAGCTGAACAAGAATCAGTCAACAAAATGAGAAAATTCGCTCCCGTTCAGGAGATATGAGCATTTGAAAGTCGGAATTTTCCTCTCTCAGCTTTCCCTTGAGAGCAGAGAGAGGTGTACTATTCTCACCTAAATATCTCTGCTTGTATAGTAGAGAAAAGTCTCATATTATGTATGTACACTTGTTAGGCCATGCTCTATCCCTAGCCCAAATATCAAGCAAATCTGAGAGATTTTCATTTTTTGGCTAAAAACGCATGATGTATACATCATGATTTTTGCAAAAATTGAAAATTCTCAAAATTGCTCAAAATAACGTATAAGATAGTACTTGAAGAGCTGAACAAGAATCAGTCAACAAAATGAGAAAATTCGCCCTGTTCAGGAGATATGAGCATTTGAAAGTCGGAATTTTCCTCTCTCAGCTTTCCCTTGAGAGCAGAGAGAGGTGTACTATTCTCACCTAAATATCTCTGCTTGTATAGTAGAGAAAAGTCTCATATTATGTATGTACACTTGTTAGGCCATGCTCTATCCCTAGCCCAAATATCAAGCAAATCTGAGAGATTTTCATTTTTGGCTAAAAACGCATGATGTATACATCATGATTTTTGCAAAAATTGAAAATTCTCAAAATTGCTCAAAATAACGTATAAGATAGTACTTGAAGAGCTGAACAAGAATCAGTCAACAACATGAGAACATTCGCTCCCGTTCAGGAGATATGAGCATTTGTAAGGCGGAATTTTCAGCTCTCTGCTTTCCCTAGAGAGCAGAGAGAGGTGTACTATTCTCACCTAAATATCTCTGCTTGTATAGTAGAGAAAAGTCTCATATTATGTATGTACACTTGTTAGGCCATGCTCTATCCCTAGCCCAAATATCAAGCAAATCTGAGAGATTTTCATTTTTTGGCTACAAACGCATGATGTATACATCATGATTTTTGCAAAAATTGAAAATTCTCAAAATTGCTCAAAATAACGTATAAGATAGTACTTGAAGAGCTGAACAAGAATCAGTCAACAAAATGAGAAAATTCGCTCCCGTTCAGGAGATATGAGCATTTGAAAGTCGGAATTTTCCTCTCTCAGCTTTCCCTTGAGAGCAGAGAGAGGTGTACTATTCTCACCTAAATATCTCTGCTTGTATAGTAGAGAAAAGTCTCATATTATGTATGTACACTTGTTAGGCCATGCTCTATCCCTAGCCCAAATATCAAGCAAATCTGAGAGATTTTCATTTTTTGGCTAAAAACGCATGATGTATACATCATGATTTTTGCAAAAATTGAAAATTCTCAAAATTGCTCAAAATAACGTATAAGATAGTACTTGAAGAGCTGAACAAGAATCAGTCAACAAAATGAGAAAATTCGCTCCCGTTCAGGAGATATGAGCATTTGAAAGTCGGAATTTTCCTCTCTCAGCTTTCCCTTGAGAGCAGAGGGGGAGGTACTATTCTCACCTAAATATCTCTGCTTGTATAGTAGAGAAAAGTCTCATATTATGTATGTACACTTGTTAGGCCATGCTCTATCCCTAGCCCAAATATCAAGCAAATCTGAGAGATTTTCATTTTTTGGCTAAAAAAACGCATGATGTATACATCATGATTTTTTGCAAAAATTGAAAATTCTCAAAATTGCTCAAAATAACGTATAAGATAGTACTTGAAGAGCTGAACAAGAATCAGTCAACAAAATGAGAAAATTCGCTCCCGTTCAGGAGATATGAGCATTTGAAAGTCGGAATTTTCCTCTCTCAGCTTTCCCTTGAGAGCAGAGAGAGGTGTACTATTCTCACCTAAATATCTCTGCTTGTATAGTAGAGAAAAGTCTCATATTATGTATGTACACTTGTTAGGCCATGCTCTATCCCTAGCCCAAATATCAAATCTGAGAGATTTTCATTTTTTGGCTAAAAAAACGCATGATGTATACATCATGATTTTTTGCAAAAAATTGAAAATTCTCAAAATTGCTCAAAATAACGTATAAGATAGTACTTGAAGAGCTGAACAAGAATCAGTCAACAAAATGAGAAAATTCGCTCCCGTTCAGGAGATATGAGCATTTGAAAGTCGGAATTTTCCTCTCTCAGCTTTCCCTTGAGAGCAGAGAGAGGTGTACTATTCTCACCTAAATATCTCTGCTTGTATAGTAGAGAAAAGTCTCATATTATGTATGTACACTTGTTAGGCCATGCTCTATCCCTAGCCCAAATATCATAAATCTGAGAGATTTTCATTTTTGGCTAAAAACGCATGATGTATACATCATGATTTTTGCAAAAATTGAAAATTCTCAAAATTGCTCAAAATAACGTATAAGATAGTACTTGAAGAGCTGAACAAGAATCAGTCAACAAAATGAGAAAATTCGCTCCCGTTCAGGAGATATGAGCATTTGAAAGTCGGAATTTTCCTCTCTCAGCTTTCCCTTGAGAGCAGAGAGAGGTACTATTCTCACCTAAATATCTCTGCTTGTATAGTAGAGAAAAGTCTCATATTATGTATGTACACTTGTTAGGCCATGCTCTATCCCTAGCCCAAATATCAAGCAAATCTGAGAGATTTTCATTTTTTGGCTAAAAAAACGCATGATGTATACATCATGATTTTTTGCAAAAAATTGAAAATTCTCAAAATTGCTCAAAATAACGTATAAGATAGTACTTGAAGAGCTGAACAAGAATCAGTCAACAAAATGAGAAAATTCGCTCCCTTTCAGGAGATATGAGCATTTGAAAGTCGGAATTTTCCTCTCTCAGCTTTCCCTTGAGAGCAGAGAGAGGTGTACTATTCTCACCTAAATATCTCTGCTTGTATAGTAGAGAAAAGTCTCATATTATGTATGTACACTTGTTAGGCCATGCTCTATCCCTAGCCCAAATATCAAGCAAATCTGAGAGATTTTCATTTTTCGGCTAAAAACGCATGATGTATACATCATGATTTTTGCAAAAATTGAAAATTCTCAAAATTGCTCAAAATAACGTATAAGATAGTACTTGAAGAGCTGAACAAGAATCAGTCAACAAAATGAGAAAATTCGCTTCTGTTCAGGAGATATGAGCATTTGAAAGTCGGAATTTTCCTCTCTCAGCTTTCCCTTGAGAGCAGAGAGAGGTGTACTATTCTCACCTAAATATCTCTGCTTGTATAGTAGAGAAAAGTCTCATATTATGTATGTACACTTGTTAGGCCATGCTCTATCCCTAGCCCAAATATCAAGCAAATCTGAGAGATTTTCATTTTTTGGCTAAAAAAACGCATGATGTATACATCATGATTTTTTGCAAAAATTGAAAATTCTCAAAATTGCTCAAAATAACGTATAAGATAGTACTTGAAGAGCTGAACAAGAATCAGTCAACAAAATGAGAAAATTCGCTCCCGTTCAGGAGATATGAGCATTTGAAAGTCGGAATTTTCCTCTCTCAGCTTTCCCTTGAGAGCAGAGAGAGGTGTACTATTCTCACCTAAATATCTCTGCTTGTATAGTAGAGAAAGTCTCATATTATGTATGTACACTTGTTAGGCCATGCTCTATCCCTAGCCCAAATATCAAGCAAATCTGAGATATTTTCATTTTTTGGCTAAAAAACGCATGATGTATACATCATGATTTTCTGCAAAAGATTGAACATTCTCAAAATTGCTCAAAATAACGTATAAGATAGTACTTGAAGAGCTGAACAAGAATCAGTCAACAAAATGAGAAAATTCGCTCCCGTTCAGGAGATATGAGCATTTGAAAGTCGGAATTTTCCTCTCTCAGCTTTCCCTTGAGAGCAGAGAGAGGTACTATTCTCACCTAAATATCTCTGCTTGTATAGTAGAGAAAAGTCTCATATTATGTATGTACACTTGTTAGGCCATGCTCTATCCCTAGCCCAAATATCCAAATCTGAGAGATTTTCATTTTGGCTAAAAACGCATGATGTATACATCATGATTTTTGCAAAAATTGAAAATTCTCAAAATTGCTCAAAATAACGTATAAGAAATTACTTGAAGAGGTGAACAAGAATCAGTCAACAAAATGAAAAAATTCCGTCCCATTCAGGAGATATGAGCATTTGAATGTCGGAATTTTCCTCTCTCAGCTTTCCCTTGAGAGCAGAGAGAGGTGTACTATTCTCACCTAAATATCTCTGCTATTATAGTAGAGAAAAGTCTCATATTATGTGTGTACACTTGTTAGGCCATGCTCTATCCATAGCCCAAATATCAAATCTGAGAGATTTTCATTTTTGGCTAAAAAACGCATGATGTATACATCATGATTTTTGCAAAAATTGAAAATTCTCAAAATTGCTCAAAATAACGTATAAGATAGTACTTGAAGAGCTGAACAAGAATCAGTCAACTAAATGAGAAAATTCGCTCCCGTTCAGGAGATATGAGCATTTGAAAGTCGGAATTTTCCTCTCTCAGCTTTCCTTGAGAGCAGAGAGAGGTGTACTATTCTCACCTAAATATCTCTGCTTGTATAGTAGAGAAAAGTCTCATATTATGTATGTACACTTGTTAGGCCATGCTCTATCCCTAGCCCAAATATCAAGCAAATCTGAGAGATTTTCATTTTTTGGCTAAAAAAACGCATGATGTATACATCATGATTTTTGCAAAAATGGAAAATTCTCAAAATTGCTCAAAATAACGTATAAGATAGTACTTGAAGAGCTGAACAAGAATCAGTCAACAAAATGAGAAAATTCGCTCCCGTTCAGGAGATATGAGCATTTGAAAGTCGGAATTTTCCTCTCTCAGCTTTCCCTTGAGAGCAGAGAGAGGTGTACTATTCTCACCTAAATATCTCTGCTTGTATAGTAGAGAAAAGTCTCATATTATGTATGTACACTTGTTAGGCCATGCTCTATCCCTAGCCCAAATATCAAGCAAATCTGAGAGATTTTCATTTTTTGGCTGAAAAAAACGCATGATGTATACATCATGATTTTTTGCAAAAAATTGAAAAATTCTCAAAATTGCTCAAAATAACATATAAGATAGTACTTGAAGAGCTGAACAAGAATCATTTATTGACAACTCAAAGAAAGATCAAAAGTGTTATTTTATTAGCGACAATGTATTTTATATTTTATTCAATCATTTTGTAGTTCAGGAACAGAGTTTTGTACAGGAAATAAGCTGCAACAAGACAAACCACACAAAATTAGATATTATCAAAGGCATAATGATTTTGTATATTTTATAGCTGACAAAATATTGAAAACATTATTAAATTGTGCACACCTTGATGTCTAGCTGTCTGATGGTATTGAAACTTCAAAGAATTTAAGATTAATAAACGAAGAATTCCAGGAGACGACCCGATGACTCTAAAAGCATGCCTTTTGATGACATATAAAATTGCTGAATTTTATGTAAAAGGTAGGCAAAAACTAACTTTTGTTCCCAGTGACGTCACCAGCTGAATTTATTGTGAATCTCACCTTGTATTCTATTACCTTCTATTTACCTTGGGTTTTATCACAGAATACGAATAAATCTATACGGTAGTTTCTCTAAGGTTCTATGGCCAGAAGACTCTTCTCGAGATACCGTACAGTTTTACAAGAGGCTAATAGATCATTAATGATGAAAACCTCATTAAATTTCACTTAACAATATTTTGAGTAGTCACTACTTAATTCTCAATAGGCTATATATTATAATATTTTGAATTGTCTACTCACTTGATTAGTCATGATTATGATGATTGTGATGATGGTCGTGATGTGGTTGTTGTTTAATGGGGACTGCCTTCGGACAGCAGTCAGGGTATTTCAAGTCAGGATTTCCTTTAACTAACACGTAACCTTCTCCCACCCCAATCGCACCACAACTGGAATTTTCATAATAAATCATAAATCATAATAATAGAATTCAACTCATCAATTTTTTAAATTAGAGATAGGATTTTTCAAATAGGCTATATAGTTACAAATATATTTTTAAAAACAAATTTGCATTTTTATACAGTTTGTATGAGGAAAGATCAAACAAAAATGCATCAAATTTCCAGTATTCGCTTCGAACTGTATTCGATCTTGGAACCATTGGATTATCAGACCGGCGCTTATCGCCATCGGCTACGGACCACTCCACAGTGGAACGTAGGCCTATATAATTCGAACTTCGAAGAAAACTTTTTTGTGACTCTATTTGATATTTTATCTAAGATTTTATAGTATCGTTGTATTTGCAGCATAGTAACCGCCAGTTGCACGAATATCAAATTAAATTCAACAACCGTAAAATGACGTCATGTTAACTCACCTCTGGTATTCGATTTTAACATGTGTCTCATTATAGCGACCACATAATAATTGTTCACATTTTCCTTTTTCTTGCCATATGGCTCCTTGCGGATATGTTTTACCGTTATGCACGCATTTCCCACATTTTCCTGAAATGAGTTTCAAAATATAAATCATAATACATATAAGTTATGTAGCACCTTCTACCCCATTATTGTTGACTAAGCATAATAGAGATAATAGCATCATTGTATTTTTTATTCAGTTCTACTCCAGCGCGCATAGCGGATAGTTCTCATTTCAAGTACTATGTAGGTATAAGTACGTAAATCTATTGTAATTGTTAACCAAATAAAATCTTTTTAAAAAGACTTTTTTGTATTTAAAAAAGTTAACTTATATGTATATACATAAGTCCCAGTGACACGAAAGAAAGTACTGAAAAGTATAGTTAGATTAATTTAATTTGACGCTTGGCATTAGATAGGTAGATAGAAAGATATCATTTCTTGACGTTGCTGATGATGACCGTATAGGCCTATGGCAAAGAAATAATATCTCTCTATCTACCTATCTAAATGCCAAGCTTCAAATTAAATGAATCTAATTATATCTAAGCTTAGTAAAAGTAGAAAATATTATGTAATTGAGTATGACTATTACCAGGAGCCTGTTTTATAAACATGTAGAAGTCCTGTAATACATGACAAAGTTGCACTCACACTAGACATGAATAGAACACAGCTGTTATGAGATAACTTTATAATCTCTTGTGTATCTGTCTTTTTCCTACTATGGTTTCTACTCTGATTTCCAAAAAAAAAACTTGAAGAAAAGACGTACAGTACCGGTACTTCACTACTAACACTAATGAAACTATTCTGACATTATCACATTATGAATCTAAGTATTAATTTTATACATAGTACGCTGAGCTATTCTAGTATGTCCACCTGTTTTCCTTTATTACAAGACTTCTTCATGTCCATGAAATGAGCCCACACATCAATAAATAACTTATTGTAAACAAATCCTATTATATCTCAATAATAAATAACCCACTGATCTTCACCTTTTTTATCCTAAATGTGATGTATTCATGTCAATTTATCAAAATCTGAATTTGATCATATTTCTGTAATGATTTAAAAAGAGAAACTTCTATTAATGAGTTCATACAACACATTCGAAATAATTATCATTTAAAAATACTGTCAATTGAACTGACAATAAATTATTATTATTATTATGTCTAGAACATCAATATATGTTATCTGACTAATTGAGCATAACCTTTGAACCAATTCTACGAAATTGCTGGTTGTCTAATAATATTTTCAATGCAGTAGCAAATGATTTTATCTTCAGTACAAAAGATAACACTAATTTTCGTGCAAACTAGTTCACATTCTAATTACATGACATTAAAATCCCTCCAAGTGAAATCTTGACAAGACTAATGAATATTAGCGTAACAATTTTCAAAACAATGAAATCTGTTTTGGTTTCAATAATTAGCCTATTATTAGTAAACATGTGAAGACTTTCAAGTTTTATTTGATATTCGGTACGTGTCAAATAGGCTAGTGATACTCAAAGTCTGCAGTAAACCATATATATTATAGTTTATATGATAGTTGAACAAAAGGAAAAATTGTTTTAAATGTTTAGAAACAGACAATACTAAAATGAGTTGACTTTTTCTATTCATCTTGAGAAAGAATTTGACACTTCAGGTAACAAATTAAACAAATAATTAGTCAGGTTCTTGAATTAAAGCTTGTGAATAATGGTAATTTATGAAGCATGCAAAATATTTTCATATGCATAGCCTAATTTAATTTAATTTATGATACAGGGGAGCTCCCAACAGATTTCCAGAAATGCATCATGGTTCCCATACCAAAGAGAACATCAGCTACAAAATGCGAACAACACCGAACCCTAAGCCTAATATCTCATGCTTCCAAAATACTTCTTAAGATTATACAAAGGAGAATTGAAGGAAAAGTGGAAGATATGCTGAGTGAAGATCAGTTTGGATTCAGGAAAGGTTCAGGAACAAGAGAAGCAATCTTGGGACTGAGACTTCTTATTGAGAAACAAACCAGGAAGAACAAGCCAACGTATATTGCATTTGTTGACTTAGAAAAAGCATTTGACAGTGTTATATGGCAAGAAATGTTCAATGTGCTTAGAAAAGCAGGACTAAAATACAAGGATATGCGGGTAATATATAGTTTCTATAAAGAGGAGGTAGCTGTGATCAGGAATTGTCATCAGGAGCAGGAAGCAAAAATCAGGAAAGGTGTGAGGCAGGGATGTGCTCTTTCTCCTCTCATATTCAATGCTTACATCCAAGATGCAATAGAAAGAATAAGGGAAGATACCAGGACTGGCATCAGAATCAACGGACAAAAGATAGACATGCTACGATATGCAGATGATATTGCTGTTGTAACAGAGACAAAAGAAGAACTGCAGGGAATTCTTACCGTAATGGAAAATATTTTATCAGATGACTATGGTATGAAAATCAATCGGAAAAAGACAAAAGTGATGATCTGCACCTCAGAAGAAGAGTACGAGGCTCCAAGAATAAAAATTGGAAGTGAAGAACTTGGGTTGGTTGAAGAGTTCAACTATCTGGGAAGTAAAATCACAAGAGATGGAAGAAGCAGAAAGGAGATTGTGAGCAGAATCCAGCAAGCCAAGATAGCGTTCAACACTAAGAAAACCCTATTCACCAGCAACAACATCAACTTGGAAATAAGAAAAAGAATGATGAAAGCCCTTGTTTGGAGCGTAGCACTATATGGGTGTGAAACTTGGACAGTGGGAGCTAACGAGAAAGGAAGGATAGAAGCCTTGGAGATGTGGTGCTATAGGAGGATGATAAGGGTCAGCTGGAGGGATAGAGTATCGAATGAAGAAGTGCTGAGACGAGTGGGAGAAAGAAGAACAATATGGAGACATATTCAGACAAGGCGAGATAAACTGATGGGACACATCTTGAGGCATGAAAACCTTCTTAAAATAATAGCTGAAGGATTGATAGAGGGAAGAAACCGCCGAGGACGACCAAGGATGTCATACCTGCAACAAATCATGAATGACGTTGGCTGCAGTACCTATCAAGAAATGAAGAGGAAAGCAGATAGAAGAGAAGAATGGCGCACTGCTGCAAACCAACCTCAGGGTTGAATACCAAAAAGAAAGAAGCATAGCCTAGCTATTAAGGAACAACTATACCATAGGCTATAATGATTATTCAGATACTAATAATGCTATAGTATGACAGTAAGATAGTAGTATAATAGTAAAACAATGGTTTCTAGTAATTGAATTATTAGAGCGAGAAGAATTAATGTTATAAATCTAAATAAACGAATTTAATTTTTATGGAAATACTATCATAATAATGAACAATTTACAATAAGAAACTGTGACTAGTATCAACGCAACATCTTTATTTGAATACAAATAAGATGTTTTGTTTATTTTCAAAATTAATTTATAGGTTTTTTATTTATTCAAATCTATAAAGATCCAACCCATCACAAGTATCATAATACTTTTGTGTAACTAATTACAAGTATACCGGTAATAAAATGGATTTCATAAAATGGACTTTGCTTTTATGAGATACAACAGAGGAAGGATAATACTGTATAACCGTTATGGGAGATGAGAATTATTGTTCAAAATCAATTTATAAAACAATTCAATTACATTGTTTTTACTAATTAATTGTTATTCAATAATATTATTCAATAAAATTCAGTCTTATTGTTCAATCAAGGTAAAACTTATTACTTATTGAGGCCAGCAAAATTCAAATATTCAAAATTCACTAGAAATTGACTGATTTGTGAAGTGTAAAATTTTGAAAATTGAACCAATGTTGCTTTTAGACTCAGATCAGAATCAAAGTTACTGTACTCGAAATAGAAAGAAAATGGTTGATGTTCTAAGAGAGTGACAAATTTAATTTATTAAATAAATTTGATTTATACCTTATAATGAAGTAAAAAGGTAACGATTTTTCTCAAAAATGACTTTACCTTTTTTTAATTTGATCCAAACCTTCATGAATGAATGAATGTAATTCAATGAATGAGTCGTTATCAGGAATAAACAATATTCAAAACAAGAATTTGCATATATCATGAAACTCATTAATTTTTAGGAGAATGCAGAAGATTGAACTTCTCTGTATCAAGTGCATGAATGAGTCACAATCAAAATAAAAACTGCTTCTAAACATACATATATAAATGCAAAAAAAAAAGAATTTGAATTATACTGGGCCGTGTCCTGCACATCCCTAGCTGAAGGTAAAGATGAATAATATAAACGATGTTTAGGAACCAACATACATTTTGTAGAACTTATTACAGTGATATTCATTTAATTTGACGCTCGTCATAGATAGATAGAGAGATATTATTTCTTTGCCATCGGTCATCGTTTACTCTACGGTCATCCGCAACGTCAAGAAATGATATCTATCAATCTATCTATGTAATGCAAGCGTCAAATTCAAATGAATGTCACTATACACGAAAGTGTCTTGCTAAACATGTAGGTAAGTTTTTCAGCTGGTATCATTCAAAAAATATTCACTATGATACAAACAAAAACCATTGCATCCAAATCAGTACCAACACACTGCAAACATTGAAAAACTAAGGAACATGAAATAATAATAAGTAGTAGAGTAAATAGCTAATAAGTAGATGAAAAATAATCATAGAACAAACCTTTCTGCACTTCTATGGCCACAGCAGCGTCATAAGCAGCTATCAGCATAGACGCGATAATAGCGGCTACGAAAAAAGCGCAAACTGATTTCATGTTTTCGAAAATTCACAATAGACTACACTGACAGATAAACGACTCTAATGCTGGGACTGAGTTGGTACAAAGTTTTTATATTCAGTCCCTTCCACTTTTAGAGACTGTTTAGGCTAATAGAGAAGAGAGCTCCAACTCCTTCCATAATTAGTATAGGTAGCCTACTGGTTTCAACGCCAACGCATGAAGCACCTTTTTCGTATCTCTGTTTAGTCACCAACTATTCATTTTCTTCTTCTTCTTCATTGTTCTCCTCATTCTCTTCTCAATCTTCTGTTTTGTATCTTTCTGCTTCCTTTTCCACTATTCTCTTCTGCAGAAGTGTGCGCATAATTATTTCTGTAAAATTTGTTTTATAATAGGATTTCGTTGTTGCCATTTAGGTCTCTCAAGAACTAAAGCAAAGGAGATTGAAAATCAATCGATCTATTTCGTTCTAATTTATATTCAATTCATTGCAGCAGTTGAACCAATACAATATATTTCGAAAAGAGAAAAAAGGCAATCGCCTAAAACTTGTTTCATTTCTGTGTCAAGTCTCCTTTTTTTCATTTGCAGTAATCATTACTATATAGCATGACATCTTCATATTAAATTTGAAGATTGAATACAGTATTGAACATAACTATACATAACAATTCACACACACAACAGAATTCTTTTTGAATAATTTATTATAGTTTATAATTTGTACAATTTATAGATTAATACCGTACCTACATATTTTTCCCAACTATCATAATTTAGAATCTAAGCAGAACTATTTTGTAATATACACGAAGAAATAATATAATCAATTCCTTGATACTTATCTCATTCTTATTTCTCACCTCAAAAAGAGGTCGTTCGTCTATTACATACAGTACTCTTCTTCTCTTCTTTCTTACCCTCTTCACAATTCTTCTCAGCTTCCTTCTCAATTTTCTCATCCAATTCCTTCTTATTTTCACTTTTCATACTCCTCTTATTAATTTTTCATATCCTACTTCATAACTAAGTTTTTTCCAACCTCCTATCACTTCCTATAAATTTCAAGTGTCCTAATATCAAGAGAACTGAGGCATTTTTTCATAAAAATTAACAAGTCCTGTATTAAAAGAAGAAGGCGGACACACACTTAACACAAGTAAATCGTACAGTACTCTGTATAAAATGAATGAGTCCGACTTTCAAAGATTTACAATATTTTAGAAATTTACTATTAATTTGAAGACTTTTCATGAATCAGACCTCAACTGTCTACTTTTATTCACTACTGCTATTGTTTACTGCTACAGCTATTGCTTTAGTGTATTAGGGCAGGAAGCACCTTTTATTTTTCAGACCGACTTGCTCGCGACCAAGGATTATCAAAGTCTAGTCGATCATCGCAAATTTCGGCTACAGAAAAAGTATTCATGTATTTTTGGTTGCCTATACGCCTTAAATGAAGGCGTTCGTCGACTTATTTCAAAGTAGCTAATACCTGCAATAGTGCAATTCATAATTCTTTTTTCACTTTAAATAATGGATTCCTGATTTTACGCTCTGATCAATATTTTTTCCAACTGATTTTTTTGGTTTTTGTCAATTCATACATTTTTAGCCCAAATATCACCATTTTGTGGCCTGGAATGATTGAAAATCAATAGAAGTTCAACAAAATCAGACAATTCAGGGCTGGTTTCCGAGCTCAAGATTTAGCCAAGTCCTAGACTAAAACGGGTGGCTACCGTAGCATCGACAAATGTTTGTCTCGACAGGTTAGCTCTCACCGGTCTTAATCTTTCTTGGTAGCTAACCTCGCTAGTGGGTTAGCAGCATAGTGAGCCCGGGCCACCTCCTTAATACATAGTGTCGAAACAAACGTTTGTCGATGCTACGGTAGCCACCAGTTTTAGTCTAGGACTTGGCTAAATCCCGAGCTCAGAAACCGGCCCTTAGGTGATTTATATTGAAACTAGCTGTCCCGGCGAACTTCATATCGCCCTCTTCCCCCTCCCCCCCAAATGTCTCTCCTCTTCTCCCCACAAATGTCCCCCCTTCTTGCCACCCCCAAAAAATGTCATCCCCCAAATGCCCCCCGCCCTTCATTCCCCCCCACAAATCTCCCTTCATGTCAACCCCCTCTTTCCCACCAAGAGGGGAACACTACAACCGGCCCATAAGGATGGAACATCTACTGTAGGTTAATAGTCAATGATTCTGTACACTCAAATAGGATTAACCAGGATTTTGAAGAGAGACACATTCAAACTCAAAAAATTGATTAATTTTATTAATTAAAAACTCAAACAAAGAAGTTCAACATTACTTCTGATATACAAAGGGTTATTTTATTAGTGGCAATACATTTTAGGTATATTAACATCACACATAAAAAACATTTGTGGTTCAGGAACAGAGTTAGAGAGTTTCATGCAGGATATATGCTGCAACAAAAAACATATAATTATATATTATTAAAGGCATGATAATTATATCTATGGCTGACAAAATACTGAGGAAAAAAATTAAATTGTGCACATCTTGATGCTGTGCATGTGCAGGATGTCTATGAAACTACAAAGAATAAAATATAAATGAACAATGAATCCTAGGAGAGGTCACGGTGGCTAAAGAAATCATGCAGTTTTGAAAGAAAATACATGCAGAACTTCTGAAATTCACTTAAAAAATAGGGAAAATAAAACTTTTGTTCCCAATGATGTCACACTATCGTCTGAATTAAAATATTCAAATCAATATTCATGTAAAAACGTGTTCCAAAGAAGCAGGTACAGCACTGCGAAATGGCCATAAAGTTATTTTAGTTATTTCATATATAGTATATCTCAAAGAAGCTTGCCACTACCTTGTATTCCATTTACCTTATATTATTCTATAGTTTCTCTAAAGTTGAATCGGATTAACAAAGAAAATTGATCAAAGTTTGGAAATATTATGAACTAGCACTTTAATACTCAATATGAATTCAATTTATCTGGAAAGATATTATTAAACACCACACCTTTTATTTTGATGATTCCCTCAGGTACTTGAAATATCTAGCATGCGAATCTAAATCTAAAATTCTCTTGGGGATTTTAAAGCTAGAGGATTATTTTCGAGAGCCAGTTTTCCAAGAGCGCTGGGTCATTAATGATGAAAACCTTATCAACTTTCACTTCACAATATTTTGAATTGGCTACTCACTTGATTATCCACGATGAGGATGATTGTGATGATGGTTGTGAGGTAGAAGTCCTATAGGGACTGGTTTCGGACAGCAGTCAGGGTATTTCAAGTTCGGATTTCCTTTATCTAACTCGTATCCAGGTCCCGCCCCAACTGCACCACAACTGGAATTTTTCAAAATCACAAATTAAAATAACAAAAATCAACTATCAATTTTTTAAATTATACAGGACTTTTCAAATAGGCTACCTATATAGTTACAAATACATTCATTAACTCAAATTCGCATTTTTTTACACAGTTTGTATGAGAAAAAATAAAAAAAATCCTCAAATTTCCTATGTACAGTGGAACATAGGTAATTCAAACTTTTTCAATTCGAATATTTCCCGTGGTCCCTAGCATTTCTGCCCCGTTTTTTAAGAATTTATCTTCTTCAAATATTTTGATAATTGAACGTTTTTTAGCTGGTCCCTTGAGGTTAGAATTATCCAAGTTCCACTGTATTTATCTAAACAGTTTGTTTATTGTATTTGACAACAAAATGCAAAGTACTTGGAACTTTCTTCTCCGCAGTTTGTATAGAGTAAGAACAAACAACAAATTGGAACAAAAATAGTAAAGGAACAGAGCATATTAAAAAACACACATTCACATTTAGTAATATTCATTTAATTTGGCAGATTGCATTAGATAGATAGATGGATAGAGACATTATTTTCTGCTATCGGACTTGATAAACGTAAAAAATAATCTATCTATCTAACGCCATCCGCCAAATCAAATGATTACCACTATATTTAAGAATACACTACAGCGCCAAGCTCTATACGTCTATACAAACATAAATAAAATAATAGCAAAATTTAACTGTTTAAATTCAAAATTATTTGAATTATTGTAATTCATACAGTTTCCTTAAAGAAACCGTTGTCTTTAACAACATAATGCAACATACTTTAAAATTTCTTCTCCAAAGTTCTTATGAAGAAAGATAAATGAATTTCAAAACTAATGCGAAGTCTCAATTCATAGGTAATCAAATGGGGATGCAGTGATAATGTATTAATTAATGTAGCATAAGGGGGTGGAGTATGTAGTAAGTGAAAGCTCCATATCGAGTTTCACTGCTTGTAATAATGAAGTCTCTGAGACGTTTATGAATAATTTTATAGTAATATAATAGTGGATTTGATTGTGTAGTACAGCACAGTAACCTCCAGTTGCACGATAACCCAATTGAATTTAACCACCGTAAAATGACGTCATGATTACTCACCTTTGGTATTCGACATGAACATGCGTCTCATCAGAGCGACGACATAATAATTGTTGGCATTTTCCTTTCTCCTGCCATTTGGCTCCTTGCTCATAACTTTTACCGTTATGCAGACATGTTTCACCTGAAATGATACAATTTCGAAATAATGCATGAACAGAATAAACACTAACCACTAAGGATAGTGAAATATTAATTGAGAATAGTTTAGCACAGAAGAAAGCATGGGAAAGTATTAGCACAAAAAAGGTATGAAATGAGAATAAAAATGATTAAAATACAAGTATGAGCATTACCAGGAGTCAATTTAGAAGACCTGAGATATAGGAAATAGTCGAACGAATACTAGACATGAATAGAACGGCTGTTATGAGATTTCATTCATCTTATAAGAAGTCTCATTCATTGATACTTCATTCATCTTGTCTCTTACGACTGTCTCGTCTCATTCCTACTTTGGTTTCTGCTAAATTTTCTACATTTACTATTTGAAGTTAAAACAAAACTTAAAAAGATGTAGCCTACTGTACTTCAATCGACTAATGAATCTATTCTGACCTTATGAATCTATTCTGACCTCATGAATCTATGTATTAATTTTATACATAGAACCGGCCATTTTATATACGAAGCTATTCACATTTAGTATGAGCTATTACATTTACTATCCACCTTTTTCCTTTATTACAAGACTTCTAAATTTCAATGAAATGAGCCCCACGCTTCAAATAACTTATAAGCAAATCCTGTCTATAATAAATGACCCGCTAATCTTCACCTTTTTATCCTAAATTTGATGTATTATCGTATCAATAATTTATCAAAATTTAAATTTCATCATATAAAAATGAGACTTCTATTAATGAGTTCATACATCATATTCGAAATAATTATCATTTATTTTCACTGTAAATTGAACTGAATTATCAATATTATTATTATTATTATTCCTAGAACATCAATTATTATCTGACTAATTGAGCATAACCTTTGACACAATTCATGAAATTGGTGATTTTCTAATAATATTTTTAATAGCAAATTATTTTATCTTCAATGCAAAAGATAACACTAATTTTTGTGCAAACTAGTTCAAGTTTTATTTACGGTACATGAATATTGATTTTCCTCAAAGTAAGAACTTGACGAGATCAATGAATATTAGCGTAAAAAATTTCAAACCTTTAAAATAAATTTTGGTTTAAATAATTATTTGTAAACAAGTGAAGACAAACGTTTTATTTGGGATGTGTCCAATAGCCTAGTGATACTCAAAGTCTTTAGTAAACTATAATAGTAGAAAAAAAGTGAAAGTATTAAAGTAAAGTATTAAATTTATACTAACAGACACTAAAATGAGCTGATTTCTACTTTCTTTATTCTGAGACAGAAAATTTATCACTTCAAGTAACATATAAAACAATTAATACAGTTTTTGACTTGAATCTTATAAATGGTAATTTATAAAGCATGCTGAATATTCTCAAAAATATTCATGAGCAACCGTAACATCTATTTCTTATTGAGTATTGAGATACTGATACCTATTCTAGAACAATGTTCTAATGACAAACAAACAATTTATGAAGCATGCGGAATATTCTCAAAAATATCCATGAGCAACCGTAACATCTATTGCTTATTGAGTATTGAGATACTGATACCTATTCTAGAACAATGTTCTAATTATTAATAAATCGTTAACTGAGAATTTATGTGATAAATCTATACAAACATATTCAATTTTGATGGGAATACTATCATATTAATGAACAACAATTGACAATAAGAACCAATGACTAGTAGCAACGCAACATCCTTATTAAATTTCATCATCATTCCGAATGTACAGTAACATTCATTTAATTTGACGCTTGGCATTAGATAGATAGATGAAATTTCTTGCCGTTGCTGATGACCACAGAGTGCGATGGCAAAGAAATAATATCTCTCTATCTATCTAATTCCAAGTAAATCAAATGAATATCACTGTAAATTTATAGTTTTCCAATTTTCAAATTATATTATGAAATTAAACCAATATTGTTTTCAGACCAATAAATATTAATTTTCAAAGAGATCTTTGAATAATCAACTGTCATTTATCAAAATGAGAATATTTATAAAATATTATTTATTTAAAATAGAACTAATATTGTTTTCAAAGATAAATATGAGACAAATAAAACAAAACTCTACCACCGATTAAAACCAGGTGCCACATTCAACTACAATATATTAAGATACAAATAAATATCATTGCATGTATAGCAGGATTCTTTTAAATTGTCAGAAACAGCTGATTGATGTACGCTCGTTTACTAACGTTAAATCAGGTGTTTTCTGACAAGTTAAAAGAATCCTGCTATACACACTGCAAACATTGAAAAAATAGTTGTCAAAAAGAGTGATAAATTAGATGAAAAATAATCATAGAACAAACCTTTCTGCACGTTTATGGCCACAGCAGCGTCATAAGCGGCTATCAGCATAGACGCGATAATAGCGGCTACGAAAAAAGCGCACACTGATTTCATGATGACGAAAATCCACAATAGACTACACTGACAGATAAGCAACTCTAATGCTGGGACTGAGTTGGTACGGAGTGTTTATATTTGGTCCCTACCACTCTTTAGGCTCTATAGCTCTATAACTCCTTCCATAATAATATTAGTACTTGTTGTAACGCCAACGCATAAAACACCTTTTCCGCGTCGGTTTACTATTACATCCATTGATTCGTCACCAGCTATTCCTTTTCTTCTTCTTCTTCTTCTTCTACTCCTCCACCTCCCTCTTTTTCTTCTGCTTCTTCATCTTCGATGTCCTCCTCCTTCTCCTACACTCATCTTTCTCCTCTACTTCCTCTGTTTTGTCATCTTTCTGTTTCCTTTTCCAATCTCCTCTTCTGCAGGAGTTAGCGCATAATAATTTTTGTAAAATTTGCTTTATAATAGGATTCTGTAGGTCTTTCATGAGCAACTGGCAAAGTAGATTGAAAATCAATCAATCTATCTTGTTCTTATTTATCACATCATTTGAACAAATACAATATTTTGGGAAGAGAAAGCAGCAACCGCCTAAAGCTTCTTGAATTCCTGTGTTTAGTCTCCTTTCCTTTCATTCGCAATCATATTATATCATTATTCATATATTATCATAATCACATTGAATAAACTCTTAATCTTGTTGAATAATTTCTTAGTTTATAATTTGTACAATTCATAGAATAATTGCATATTTTCTAACCAACAGATTAGGGTTGTGTGGTAGAGAGGACCAGGAGTCCTAACTCCGCCCTTAATAAAGGCAATTAATCAATCAATCAACACAATGTAGAATTTAAGCAGAACTATTTTGTAATATACACGAATAAAGTAAACAATCTAATCTGATTCCTATCTTATTCTTTTTACTTTGTTGCTATAGGAATCAAGAACTTTATTTGTCATAAGTATTTGACAAAATGCATGGACATCGTCAGTAACAATATAAACAAAATTAATGGCCTTAAATTACAATCTTAAAATAGGTCTATCAAAAACTGGCAATGAAGATAAAAAATCAATCAAATCTCTAAGATCTGCCAACTCATCATATTCCACTCATCAATTTATTTTCAAATACATCATCATAAAACTGTGAAGTCTTTAATGCTGTTTGGATTTCAGTATCCCTGGTCATAAAAAATAACCAATCAATTTTCATAAGCTGATATCATCAACAAGTAGTAAATCATGACATAATATAAAATGTTCACAGCTTTTACGAGTATTGTATGAATAAATCTAGAATCCTCATAACTGAATTACTCATTTGTTAACTATTAAATTCAGAAATTTATCGGATTTACCCACAACGGATGTAGGCTACTTCGAAGCGTGATAATCGAAGCTTAAAGTTGTTAAGACTTGTAAAGTCACTATAAATGCAAAACATCTAAAACAATAAAAGTTCTGATGAATAATGTTCTATTCAATACAGAAAAAAAGCAGTAATCAAAGTATTGTAAGCCTCAAGTTGTTTTGAAGACATTATAAACACAAAACACCTCAATCAATAAAAGTTTTTATTAATGTAATATAAAACGAAGAAAATAGCCATTCACTCACCTCATGAGTTCTCTATCTTCTTGCCGTGTAGTGTTTGTGTATTAGGCTAAGCGTACACCGGTTAGTCAAGAAAAGACGAGATTAGTCACGTTTAGTCACAATACTTTACAAAGTTGCTTATGAAGCAACACACACCGATTAGTCATTGCAATGCAATGTATGCTGCTTCATAAGGAACTATGTGAATTACTGTGACTAAACGTGACTAATCTTGTCTTGTCTTGACTAACCAGTGTACGCCTAGCCTAAGATTAAATCTAAAAACTTCCTTTTCTATCTAGATATCTTGACTGCAGCTGGTTACCCACAGAGAGCTGCAGTACATTTAGGTGCTATTGCACCTTTAAACCACTTTGATAGGGCACAATATTTTCTGTAAACAAAGAAAAGAAAAAGTAGTTTGAAACCATGTCTTGTAAATCTAACCAGAATCTAGAAGGCGGATGGAAGCGATCAAATTTTTCATGGAATTTACTCAAATACCTTGATATAAACAGCTGACTTAGAAAGGTAGGTGCCCTAACACTAGACATTCACTGTTATAAAGCAGCAAACAACGATTATTTTTCAACTTTGAGACGGTAGAGTACTCGTTTTCAAAGGCGTTTCTACTCTTTTACGTTTCTACAAATTTTCTATCAAATTTCATTCAGTAAACCTTGTACGTTTTTGAACGAAACATCAACCTTGGATGTAGTGGATTAATTATAATTTATCTACGACACTGTTATAACGCAATCATTACAGTTTCATAATTGAAATCGAAACAGTAGCTTTTTCAAAATGGAATTTCAAACTTGTATCGTAATGGCCTCATTACGATACATGTTCAACATTATAAAACGTTTCTAGTTCAATCTGTTCCAGTTTTAAAACACTGGAACGGAACAGTTCCTAACCTATACGGTAAACATTGAAATAGAACATGGTCGTTTGAATCAAGGTTAGTTTAGATTGATAATGTAAATTGGCTATTATTGTTTTTTGTTGGTCGTAGATAAAATGGTGTATGCAATGGTTGTATTTTAGCCTCGACTCTTGAGGAACCTTAAAATAACTAGCGGCGCCGCTCGTATTTTAACCTAGGTATCTCACTCGTCGTTTAAAGACTCTCATAACACAACTATTGCATAAACTACTATGGCGCGTTCATACGTGCATTGGTTCGCTTGCAACAGTATCAGCTGTCGCCAATGAAGTCGCCCTATCCGGTTTTGAGCCAGTAACACCATTTGATGACAGCTGATGTTGTTGCAAGTGAAACATTGCACGTAGGCCTATAAACGCTCATTTACGCCACTGGCAATCCAAAAATATTGTAAATCAATACTGATATACAATATGAAAATACAATATAAAAAATATAAGTTGAAAGAAACCTCTCCGCAATGAGGACAATCGCCCGAGATCAGATTGAAACTAGGCTCGTTGGTGGGCACAGATTGCAACCACTGCATCAAACACGAAACATGAAACAGTGACGCACACTTCTCGTTGTTGCAAATTTTGGCGGGCAACAGGCCATCCTCAGACCTCAACGCGAAACAAATCATACACTCTTCACCATCCACCAACAGTTGAGAGCTCGCCTCCGATTGGTCGCCGCTGTTCTGGCTAGGCGCCAATGGCAGCTCGTCAATTTCCATCAAACTAGTCAAATTGTCCACAAAAAACTGTCGCTCATCCCAGCCATGTTTCTTAAGATTTCGCTCCATAGTAGTCCTCAACGGTAGCACATCTTTTTCGGGGCCCAAAAACTTCACCTCAGGACATGCGTTCGGAAACAACGGGTTTAGAGTTACTATGATCGATGTGTTTTTATCGATCACAATCCGACAGTACGCGTCTTTTTTCACAGCGATCGCGGGGTCGATCACCCAACAACTTCCCCGAATCTCGTCGTAGATCCTCCAGAAAGCTTCCAATTCCCCCACCACACTCACGAGCCCCGAATACATTTCTGTGATCGTACCACAATTCGTGATCCGATTCAGGACGGTTTCAGGCAAATCGAGAAACTCAACAACTGGAGGCGATTGTGGATAATTTTCGGGCACTTTCAGATCCATGCGATGTTTGTGGCCACTGGAATCCACCACCGATAGACTGAAACGAGTCAGGTTGTCGCCTACCCCCGTAATTTTCCAACTGTCCATACACTTCAGTTCAGATAGTATCCGGTTGTAGCGTTCCACCATGCTGATTGTCGTTTGTTTCAACTCTTTCAGGTTTGATAGGTTTCCGGTCAAACTGGATGGCGGCTGGAATTTAAAATATTTATTCATTAACGACGTGCAATCAAGAAAAAAGAAACAGACATAATCCAAAACCAATTTCTAAACTCAATTCTTAATAACTTATTTCTCTATTTTTTCGAGGTGACGAATTTGGGACATGTCCACTTTACTACCAACACCACAAAGTTTAATTGAAGTTCATGTTGAATGTTCAAAACTACTCTTTCAAAAATTTAACTTATGACATTTAAAATACTAATCGGTCTATAATTTTCCACTTTCTCAGTATCGCCACTCTTAGAAATTGGAAACATTTTTCCTTCCTTCAGATCATCAGGAAAAATACATTGGATGTCGAAACACACCTAGCCAGACTAGAAAATATTTTAGAATATTAAACTTATTGGATTAAATAAGTACAGTAGGCTACTTCAGATATTAAACTTAATTGATTAAAATAGTACAATATTTAAAATTATACAGAATTCTGAGCTTCAGTAAAATTGGCGAATTAATAGATTAATTTTAGGCTCTCCTTCTAACAGTAGTCTGTATAAAAATACTGTTAATAGTGACTTAGATGCTAGAATACTGTTGGCCAATTACTGGAAGATTAAACCTATCTCTTGAAATAGCTATGATGCATGAAGCAATAATTATTATTTTATAATACCAAACAATACATGACTACAAGTATTTGTTAGTGATAGTATAATATGTAAAAATATTTCTTTTTTTTTAATTGATTCTCAAGAGTAATAAAAAAGAGGAAAAATATAATTTCCATTTGAAAATTACCTCATAATTCTGTAGATGCAATAGAACCTCAGTCAGGGTCAGATTCTCGCCTTTTTTCTGAGAAATATTTCAATTGGTCAATGATATATGATTGTGTTTGCAGTGCTATGGATTGTGAAAAATATAATAATGAGAAATGACTAGTATACAGAAATTGATGTATCATAATATATCTAGCAATTTATTCATTTACCAATCACATGCTTAACTTGTGACAATGCATAATATGAAGAGAAAAAAAATAAAGGCAGAAACTCTCAGCAATGATATCCAAATAATGTCTACCAAAATAAACAAAACATGCTAATGGTTTCTGAGCAAAAAATCAGAGTAATTAACTAATTACTATAAAATATGTTTACATAAAATTAACTTATTAATTCATCCTGAAAGAGATATCTTGACAATTTAAATTTTAATCTTTAAATTCATTCAATTGGAAATGAATTGAAAATCGAACAGTCCTACATGCATTACCTCTTAACAAGTGAAAATTTGAATTGATAAACAATAGTTAATCATTTATCAAGAATCATGAAAAATGAGGAAATTTAATAACTAGGCTACTTATAAGTGGGTTGTTTAGAACCCATTTGAACACTTTATCCAAAACTATTCATAATGTACCATCTCATTGCCTGTATACATGTGATACTCATGCATCATATTGTTCTCAACATGAATGAAAAACAGGATTTGTTTAATTTATGTTATGCTATTACCTACTACATCAATTAATCAACTTTACTAACCTGATTGAGTGTAGCATCCAACATAGTTTGCAATGCAACAGGTTGAATCATAATATCTTTTATAGAAGGATAATTTGGAGTCGATATTGAGATCATCATTTCTTTGCTAGCCTGAGAAAAAATAAAATATCATAAGCTTTCACAGGTCACTTAACTTATATTACTAATTGTTTTTGTCGTGCGGTCAACTATAGCAGGATTCTTTTAACTTGTCAGAAAACAGCTGACTTAACGTTAGTAAACGAGCGTACATCAATCAGCTTTTTTTTGACAATCTAAAAGAATCCTGCTGTATAACTCAAGGTAGCTCAAGTTTCACATTTATAGAATTGGCGATCTGGCTCATTTCTTTGCAATTTCAATTTAAAATAGACAAGAAAAACATCTGATTGGATTTATACCTACTTTTCTTACTGAGTAAAGATTATTATAGTAAAAACATCTATGTTCTCTGGAAGAACAGGAACATTTAGACATGGCTGGTCAGCATAGGCATAGCGTGGGGCATAAATTTGGTACAAATCAAGATTGGGGTGATATGAGCCAGCCGGGAAGCATACTACAAAACGGTACTTTTAGATGTTGAGTTATACTCAAAATTCTCAGAAATCATTTTGAGTAGGGTAGGCCTGAACAGAAACAATTAAGTACCACCAGATATTCATTCTATCTAGCAGATCTCAGCATTTTTTTACAAGATGTTGGGGGAGCACGTGCCCCCCTGTGCGACGCCTAGGCTGGTCAGCATGGCGACTGCCAATTAATTATTCTTCAACAAGCAAAAGCCATACATTCTTCAACACATCAAAGCCATTGAAGCATATTCCTTTGGTGTCTATAAATGTCATGTTAATAGGTGGTTACTGGAAGTAGGTAGGAATACTTGAATTTTTAAAACCGGACTATACTTCTTAGCTACTATACTATAGGTACGAACCAACTTCCTAGATATCTTGCATTATGCCGGCTCCATACATGCGGCATTTGGCAAATACCGAATGTTTACCTTATGGTCATATGATATTGCATTCTATACAAACAAATAGGGCAATGAACACCAGTCAGGCATTATCTGAATCATTCCCTTGTTCTCGGCTTGACATGTTCCATGCCCCTCATTCTCTAGTTTTTCTCATTCCTCGCCATTCGCCATAAGCTATTCTATCTCGCCTCTCATCATGCATTTTCATATCATATAATATTGTATTGTATTCATATTTTATATGTCATTATGTGAATTATTTTATAGTTACATTAGACTATTTAGATTGTTGCTCTTTCCTGCACACAGGCATTCTGCCCATGCAAGAAAAAAATAATTGTTATTATATTTGAAATGTATATGGTTGTAACAATAAATAAATAAAAGTTAATATAATAATAGATTTACCTTTGTGACGAGAACACCTTCCCAATATTCGCATTTGTTATTAGGAATAATCAACGGAAAATATTTGAGCATTTTCAGATAATCATCCATTTGAGTATTCATGGCAATAATTGTAAAAGCAATACAGTAATTATGTTAGAACTGAAACTCAATTAATTTATAAACACAAAAAAAAGATGATTTGAACAATGATTCAAACTCAATTGACTGAAAACAAGCCAATTATTGTAAAAAATACTATTTCAAAAATCACTGCAAAACTGAACAAACAAAAACTCAAGCTTCAACGCAACATAACCTAAAACTTTTAATAAAAGAACAGCTGAGGTGTTGGTTGATCAGCTCAGCTGTTTCAGAATTTCAACCAATCATGAGTCAGAGAAAGCAATACCGCCAATTCAAATTTTTGAGAAAGCCTTCATTTATATGAGAAAGAACTCTTGATTGTACTGTATTGTATCTAAGATTTGGAAATTGAAACAATAATATAGTAATATTCATTTAATTTGGCGGATGGCGAATAACGGTCATTTAACATGTTTATGGTAAAGGGTGATGTTCTGTTGATTTCTTTTTTAAATATGTTTTCAAGTTATATACAACAGTATTTATGTGAAAAAATTCAACGTAACATCACTCGTTACTATAGAAAAGTTAAATAAAAGTCATCCGCCAAAATAAATGAATATTACTATACAATAATTAATAAGGTTCTGCACCTGTATAACATTAAAATTCATTATAAATTTGTTTGATTTACAGAAAAGACTCTTTCTGTTATCTTTCACAACTAACGCTATTGAATAAGAGAACTTGAAACTAAAAATACAAAAGATATTGACTGCACTCAACTTTGTAAAGAACAGGGACTAGGGGTTGGAAGGTTGAAGATAGATAACTCTAAATTAGAAACTCAATTTTTATAAGTACAACATATTCATTACACTTTACATAGGTACCGTAATTATTTTCAAGATACAGTCCACTACTAACCACTCTTCAAACCATTTTCATTTTCAAAATTCCACTTCGAATAGATCTTTTTTAAAATATGAAAGATATCAACAAATAATAAATATGCAACAAATATTTCAATTCATCAACAATCACCATAAACGTTATTAGTAGCATTGATAGGCTACCAACTTATTATGAGATTGAATAATTACTATCGTTCCAAAATTGACACTAGCAAAATCAAATTCTCAATTTTCACATACATTTACTTAGACCACAACTTTGTTAAAATAATATCTGTATATAATCACTGGTATTTGGGAGGTTTCTTAATGGCGAAACTAATTTCAATGTGGATTTATAACGATTCAACATAATATTTCAATACTAACATTCAATAACCAATCTCTATTAAAATTAAAGCCAATCCAATTTATAAGATAGAAATTTGATAAATCTAGTAATATGTATCTAGTAATATTTCAGAAACTGTAATAAAATATAACAAAACTTTCATGTCTCATAAGGCTTAAAGAAATAAATAATTAATATCCAGGAACATATTCAAGTGTAAAGCCTGAGGGATAAAATATTCATAAAATAAATAAGTTAAAATTCAATGCCATAATAAAATTAAAAATAATGCAGTACCATTTACCATAAACATATAACACTAATTAAAACACACTGTAGACACATTATTCAGCCTAAAGAACAGCACTAAAAGTAATGAACATAATTATTATAATATAATATAGTATTATAGGGAATGAATGATAAATTCACACTAAATAGCATTAAGAACTGGAAGTATAGAACTTAACAATTACAACATAAATTGGACGAAAATACTGAATCTATCTTTACAAACAAGATAAATATTGAGCTGTTGTTTAAATGTACATAAATAATACGATAGAACGGTATAATCCAAGTGATATTTAATTAATAATAGTAAACATTGAAAGACTGTAACTGAGAATTATTCAAATAATAATGAAAACATGAAATCCAACATATAACACAAGATAGGTGAACAGAAACAGTACACATAATTAAATGCAAACCTATAATTAAAGTTTTTCAAAGAAATATACTATGAAACAAGAGTGAATCATTGCTTGGAAAGCTCAAATTGCACCTTTCTCGAACCAAACTCTCAAAGTCTATCTTACAAACAAAGTACTGTCCCACTAGTAATGTATTTTTTTGGCATTTACACTCATTTTAGAAACTAACGAATTCAACGCGCTTCTTGACCTGAACTTAAAAAAAAAATCAATTATCTTTTAAAATTCAACGTGCTTATTGATCTGAACATTTTCTTTAAAAATTATACTTATATCATAATTTATTAACAATTTTTACAGATTTAAACTCTTTTTGGAAAGTTCAGTATACAGCGTTAATTGAAACGCAGGCTGTAGAAGACTTTCTATAGAACACAGAATAAGACTAAACCCCACTTCTGTTCTTGTTTGTACTGTCTAATATTAATCCAAGAGCTTTGAAAGAAAATCACATTTCAACAGCGTGATATTACCCAAAAAAAAATTACTTGAGGTATTCTTTCTTAATATTATTCAATCAAATACTTTATTCCTTGTAAATCTTCAACCTAACCCTTACTGCTCAATTATTTTTTAGTTCTCCACACAATTACCTTCAAGATGATTCACAAACAAAACTTTTCAATCGTCTAACTTGAAAGTTTCTCGTATTTTTACAATATGATATAAAACTAAAACCAATAAATGTATCTTTTCTTATGTTATGTCTCATTCGCAGCACTTCTAATGCACTAACTTGCTACTAAACAATTCGTATTCACAAGACTAATGGCTGGTTTTCACGATTCTAGTAGACGTTCTGGTTACTGGAGGCAGGTTATTGGTTTATAGGTGAGTAGATAGGCTTCTGGTAACCTGCCTCCAGTAAGTAGAACGTCTACTAGAATCGTGAAACCCAGCCATAATGGTCGATTGCAGGAAAGCCAATTACAATTAACCGCCTTAAAATCAAGACATTTAACAGAGATAGATAGGGGAATCATTGCATTGGTTCCGTCAGATTACGTCATTTCATGGCGGTTAATTGTAATTGGACGCAAGAATTTCACAAATCCGACTAACCATTCTAAAAATGTCATTCATTTCAACAGAGATCACTTTCGTTATGAATAGTCCAGAAAATTTCAATACCTAAACGATTTCAAACATACAACTTCCCGAGTTCTGTCATGTATGAGGGTGTGACATTCCAACATAGAAATCCTTTTTATTCGTTCAACTTGCCTTCATAACTCCGAACAATTCTTTCAAAAATGTCATTTATCGTGTCTACCAAATTAACCCTTCGTTAAGAATAGTCAGGATTTTCAATAATCCAAACAATTCTTCTAAAAATGCTTCTCAATTCTTCTTCACTCATATTTTCTACCAAATCAACTATCGTTACAGTCAGGATTTCCAATACCCAAACTCATCGTTACTACCATATTAACCTCTCGATATGAATAGTCCGGAATTCCAATACCTAAACGCTTTCAAACACTATTCACTTCTCTTCACTAACCTTACGATATGAATAGTCCGGAATTCCAATACCTAAACGCTTTCAAACACTATTCACTTCTCTTCACACAATTCGCTTCACTAAAAATGTCATCGAACGCACTAACCCTAGTTTTTTATTTTAAACGTCCGCTCACCTATAACCTAACAGTCATTGGTTGTTTCTAACGCGTTAACCTTGCGTTATAATTCGTCGGGGTATTTTATACCGACACGGTTACGGGGCGCCGATGACGACGGAGTAGAAGAAGAGGAGGAGGAGGAGGAGGAGGATGAGGGGGAGGAGGTAGAGGAGGAGGCGGAGGGAAAAGAGGAGGGAGAGGACGCCACTTCCACTTGCACTAGATCGTCTCTATCGATTGTGCCACGGGCTTTGCCGAGCCATTGCTCCGCTTGAGGTTTGGCCAACATTTCGAGCAGAAGTTTGCGCAAATGTTGGCGATAGAACGGCGGCACAACGGCGGTGCCTTCGCTGCTCAGGTAGGCGTCGCGACGCGAGATACGAATCGAGCCCTGATTGGTCGATGATGATGACGTCATGTGACCGCCTTCCCCCCCACCACCACTGACCACATCCACTAGGTTCTGTTTGCTGCTGACTGCTGGAGATTTCTGCGAACAAAATTCAAAAAACATGTATAAATAATAATAAAATAAATCGATAAATAAATGTTTATTTCTCAATAAATACGATACAAAACAATATAATCAAACACAAAGTTCATCCTTACATTTAAAGAGAAATTAGGCACTCCCGAGAAACATCCATATGGGAGTTGCCATCAATGGATTATACAACTGTATGTTTACTAAGATTAACAAGAATTTAATAATATGAACGAAATACATGTGCAACAAAACGAAAGTCTTATAATTTATAAATGAAATTTTGTGTAATCTACTACAAAATAGAGGAAATATCTAAATGAAATTAATGTAGAAATTCTTAAATGAAGATAAAAGGGATCAAAAAATGCATTTAATAACAGAAAAATTAATGAAAATTAATAACAATGATTTATTATGAGAAAACATCATCATACTCGTATGAGTTCAATATTTGTGCAATTTCTAAAAATTATAAAAGGCTAAGGGGCTCAGAAATAAGGCTAGGCGTACACCGGTTAGTCAAGACAAGACAAGGCGAGATTAGTCACGTTTAGACACAGTACTTCACATAGTTGCTTAAGAAGCAATATACACCGATTAGTCATTGCATCGTTACAATTTCTAAAAATTATGATAGGCTAAGGGGCTCAGAAATAAGGCTAGGCGTACACCGGTTAGTCAAGACAAGACAAGACGAGATTAGTCACAGTACTTCACATAGTTGCTTATGAAGCAACACACACCGATTAGTCATTGCATCGGTGTGTGCTGCTTCATAAGCAGCTATGTGAATTACTGTGACTAAACGTGACTAATGTCGTCTTGTCTTGTCTTGACTAATCGGTGTACGCCTAGCCTTAGTGTTCCATCCAAGCCTTTACCTGTGCTTATTTTATGCCAAGCGTCAAGTTTCGTTAGCTTTTAGTGATATAAAAGATACATTATTTATCCAATAATTCACAACTCGCTATTTAATTTAATAATCCAATAACTGGCTGTTTCACTTGGGTTTGCATTCGACTAAATGTACTACTTGATTTTTTATCTTGCGTGATGATTCACGTATCCTGCTGTTTGAATAGTCATTTAGTTTAGTACGGCTCGAGTTGTGGATAAAACAGAAGCAGGTAGAAAAGTTATCGAAATTAAAAACGATCAACCGTTTGTAGTTTATTACAAATTGTATGTAAAATATTTCATCCTACCTGTGAATCTGAAGAATCATCGTTGAAGAGAAAGTTCTGAACAGAGCCCTTAATTTGTTGTAAGGTGCTCAGCTGTACAGGCTCCTTCTTCTTCTCAGACTTTGGTACGTCACTCTTGGTTTCTTCTGATTTTTCTGTGAACGAGATTAGAACATTAGAATTATTATAACTTTGTGCTTTTCTTGATTTTATTTTGTCAACTTCCTTAAAACTTTCACTCATTATTGTTAATATTGATTAATATTCAGTTAATTAATTGCAAAGTCTAGAAATTTCTCCATGTAAAATACAGAGAAACCCAAACTCTTGATCTCCAGTGACGTCATATTGATAAGCTGAATGAAGCTTGCTACTGCGCATCATCCTCGTGAACACTACCTTGTATTCTATTCACCATGCGTTTGAATTGTAAATTGACTAAGTCGTTGTATTTCTTGTAATAATATTGAATGACCAATAAAATTCTATTCATTTTATTATCACGTTGAGTGCTCTATTTATAGGTTAAGCTAAGACAGGACTTGCCCTAACTTCACCCATTCATGACAAACATCACTGATCATTCATATGTATTTTAGGTTACTTCTCAAATTCATAATCCATTCCAATTTTTACAACACTTATTGTATTATTAAGGACCCGACAGGGCCTTATTGCGATCGTACTCGTGTCCGTCTGTACGCAAGGTATCTAAAGAATGGAAGATAGTACACTTTTGAAATTTGGAATGTAATATCTTCATATATCAAGTAAGAAGCCTATTGATTTTGAATATTAAAAAAGAATAATTGAATTAAAAAAATTTACAAGCAAAAAAGTAGGTATTCTAAGCTTAAAATGTACTATTCATGGAGCTTTGACCATACAGATGGTGAAGGTAATGGTTTCTCAGGCGTATTGGTTAGTCAAGACAAGACGAGATTAGTCACGTTTAGTCACAGTATTAACATAGTTGCTTATGAAGCAACACACACACCGATTAGTCATTGCATCTGTGTGTGCTGCTTCATAAGCAACTATGAATAAATACTGTCACTATTCACAACTTTAATCGTTATAGTATTTTATATTTTGGAGGCATATTAAATTGTTGCATTGCACTATATGGCTGTTTAATACAATGTTATCCAGCAGTGCTTTTGTTCCCATCATCAGTTGCGAAGACTAGCTTATGGTTGAGATGTCAATGTGCTAACCACACGTTACATCTTTTCTGGTTAATGATCATTCACCTCTGCTGATTCAGTTAAGTGGATGTAAAACTGGCAACCAGCTGGTAGGCCTAAGCCCACATAGGGCTGTTGAGCCATTGACAAACAAAACAAAATGTCACTAATCTCGTCTTGTCTTGACTAACCGGTGTACGCCAAGCCTTAGTCTCGGCAACTTTTTTTTGTAACTGATTCTGTAATTAGTCAACTAATTATTCATGTAAATGTTGTGGCCTGTAATGTTTTTCAAAGCAATATAACAAAGTTTTTTTTTCGAAATATAAGCAATTATTATTTTCATTTTTGTATAGCAGGATCCAATTAACTTGTCATAAATCAGCTGATCCAGTAATAATTAAACAGTGATTTCGACACAATAATCAAAAGGCTTGAAAGTCTTAAAGACCTTTAAAGTCTTTAAAAGACCTTTTTAAAGAAGGCCTTTCAAAGAATAACTTTTTAAAAGACCTTTTCAATAATCTGCGAGATTCAGCATTTGTAGGTTAAGTATTGTGATCATATGCTCGTCGATCAGCTGATTTATGACAAGTTAATTGGCGCCTGCTATACATTATTCCATGTCCTTCGATAAGTTGTATCTCTAGTTCATTCTCAGAAATGCTAATATCAATGTTACGTTCCCTATCAATTGTAATTTTAAATAAACATAAAGTTATTCTAATCAAATCAGTTACCTGTGCTAGCAGTAGCCTGATGATCGGCCATAGTGATGACAGTTTTGGGATCGTGCGCGAGCGCCTGCAACAGTTTCCAGGCGTCTTTGGAGAAGAGGAAGAGGAGGGGAATGGTGACGTCATCGGTGCCGTCGCCCGACATGGCGAACATGGGCGACGAGGCGGCGCCCCCCGCGGCCCCCGAGTCCACCGCGTTGTCCATCACTATGCCGCCCACTGCGCCCGCCTCCGCCAGCCGGCGCGCCTAGGCACCAAAACAAACAAACAATATTATTATTTTCTATTTTCTTAATAGCATCCATTGCCCACCTAATCAGGGGGATCTGGAACTGGTCAAGAATTATTCTAATAGATTCACCAGGGACCTGACATCTAGGGGACAGGAAGTAAGAGAAATAAGGGGAGTAGGATGTCGGCCATTATTATGGACCTACTTTTAGCGGTGTATTTGAAAACATCGTAAATTGATAATAATTACAGCTGATTCTGATTGAATAGCGGATGGTTCAAAAGCTTGATACACGCATAACGATATTAGATCAATGATAATGAAGAATAATCCAAAAGTTTGATACACGCGTAACGATATTAGAAGTTAACCATTATTTATTAGTGAATTAGTGAATAACCATTCTAACCTGTAGTAGAGAATCACACCTACTTCTACCCAAACCAACCTAAAAAACAAAGAATCTAACAAAATGTTGTATTTACCGTTAATATTAACTATATTCTCTCAACGGTTTTGATTTATACCGCAAAAAATACCATGAACTTTTAAAAGTCGTTATGAAAATAAAGAACTTAACATAAAGGCTCTGAATTCAAATACAGCGCCAAAACTCCGTCATGAAACTAGCGTGATCGAGACTCAGCTTATTTTTAACCTAGGGAAGATACGATACCTCTACTCATTCTAATGACAGCCCCTTGAGATTCACAAATGACGATATACACAAAAATGAGACAAAATGAAAAAAGTCTATACATTTATGTGGAATAATGATCCATGTAATGCCCGATGCTAAGCTCCGTGTCCCTTACGGCTGAAGCGGAGGGACGAAGAAAGCACTTATACACTGCAAAAACCTGTTTTCGATGACGTATTGCATTCCTCCCAGGGACACGGAGCTTAGCATCGGGCAGTACACTTCCTGTGTATAAAACGCATTCTCAGAGGAATCTATTTTCAATTTAGATGTGAACTCGCGTTCATTCATCTCCTTTATGAAGTATTTATTAATCTATCTTCATCATCTACATCTACAGTATATAATTATATTATGTTGTATCCAACTCCTTGCGATCGAAGTTTGCCACTTTTTGTGAAAAGTATTTTAATTGTTCACTTTCTCAGGTAAAACATTGTATAATTGGACACCTGAACTCCTGAAGCCTCGCTTGTAGAAAGTGGATCTCTCAACATGTGTTTAATCCAGTATTATGAGAGTGTATCTCGTCACCACGTCTAAAAAAACATTGATTCCTCTCAACTAAACATTGGGCCTCCAGAATTATGTTAGCCTATATTGATTGGGAGCATACTAGTACATATTAGTCTTATAAATGGTACTTTTAAAATTTCAAATACTGCATTTTATTCAATTGTTTAGAATTCTAAATTCCCGGCATTGATATTTCATACGTTGTATTTTAATCAATTTTTACGGTATTTTATTCTATTTTTTAGAACTCTATATTTCGAATGGTAGCCTAGCATCAATACTTCCTATTTTGTATTTTTAATATTTTTGAAAAATTAAAACTCATAGCTCAACTTGGCAGACAACCATGACTTTGGCAGCTGGTCATGTCAGAAATATTTATATTTTTTAATTATTCATTCACTGTGTTGTTATGTTATCACAACCACAAATTTTATTAATAGAGATTATAATAATTGAACGAAATTCCTAATTAATGCCATATAATATTCTGAAGACTTCTGCTACCGCAAATATTGACAACAGAATAATAGCTATTATTACGTTGTCAATATTTGCAGTAGCAGAAGTCTTTTAATTTCCTTACTAGCTATTATTCTGTTGTCAATATTAGAATTCTTATTAGAATTTAATTGCTTAATTCTTATTTTGTAGTAGCAGAAGTCTTCAGAATATTATGTGGCACTAATTAGGAATTTCTTTCAATTAATTATTATGATTTAACAGCAACTGAATAGGTGCAATATCTCATTTCCTTTCATCTTAATAAAGATTAGTATATTTAACAAGAATAGATTAATATTAACAAGAACAAGAATATATATTTAACAAGAACACTAGATAAATTATGAATCACCACGCTTGATGGCAAATCTCAGCGTGTACAACTTTATTTGGTCCAGTAGAAGAGACAAACGAAAAGAAACCCCTTTTCTTTTTCAAGAACAAGTTAGAGGGAGGAAGAAAAGGACAAAAGTGCACGAGTTGACTGACCTTCTCAACAAACATGCAATCTCCTCGTTCAACGATGGCAATGCGACCTTTCAGTCGTTTCGGATTGGTGAGCGTATCACACGCCCTCAATGGATCGGCCACACCCACTCTTGCGCTCACCTACAAAACACAAAAATAAACACAATTGTCTTTAATTAATAGTTAATAAGTGAATAAATGAGTGACATTAGAGTATAATGGTACCACGGATACTAGTATACACGGTTTGGGAAATATATTTAATAGTTAATTAGTAAATAAATAAGTGACATTAGAGTATAATGGTACCACGGATACTAGTATACACGGTAGGGTGTATAATCGAGTGGATAATAGTTCACAAGCATATGATTGATTTGAAGTTCCGCGCCCATGATGCATTTTGAAATAATAACTATAGGCATAGCCCCTATACATCGCTGCATCGGCTTGCATGAGCAATGCAAATCGGTCATGTGTTTTATAAGCCATGTGTTTGTAGTGTTCTTTATAAGTATGATTTTAGAATGAAATCAGCCGGGACTGCGAGGTTGTCACATTGAAGGCCGCGGCCATGTAGTTTAAAGGGGGCTATGCTATAGGTCGAATAAAACTAGTTGTCCCTTGGCCTGGTGCTCAAAAACCACTCACAAGAAACGTTTTTGTCAGAAAGTCGGATGTCCAAACAGCTGACCATTATTGATTCAATGTTAGCATCATTGAATCAACTGGTCAGTTCTTGAGCACCAGGCCAAGGGACAACTAGTTTTATTCCAACTATAATGAGAATAAACTCTGCCTTGAATAAACTCTCATCAAATAATCTCATGAAACATAATCTTCAAAGTTGAGTTTAAAACTTGAATTAAATATTATAATAATGTTCAAGAACATGCGATGAGCTGATTTTATCATTCGAAATATAATTCCACAATCATTAAGTAAGAAAAATAGCGACCGGGAATTCGATTTCAATTATAAACTGATTTTTACGTACTTAAGCCTATCCTTTCCCATGTTAAATATACTAAAGTTTTCGCAAAAAAAACTGCTAGAGCAAAACACCGTATATGCTCACAGCGAATACACTGTCTTTTATGCTGAACATTTTCATTTTCAAATTTCTTCTTTCTTCTTCTTCTTCTTCTTCTTCTTCTCTTTCTTCTTCTTCTTTCTTCTTCTTCTTCTTCTTCTTCTTCTTCTTCTTCTTCTTCTTCTTCTTCTTCTTCTTCTTCTTCTTCTTCTTCTTTCTTCTTCTTCTTCTTCTTCTTCTTCTTCTTCTTCTTCTTCTTCTTCTTTTCTTCTTCTTCTTCTTCTTCTTCTTCTTCTTCTTCTTCTTCTTCTTCTTCTTCTTCTTCTTCTTCTTCTTCTTCTTCTTCTTCTTCTTCTTCTTCTTCTTCTTCTTCTTCTTCTTCACCTGTTCCGGTACCCATGTTTTTCTCGGTCGAACTATATCTCTTTTACCTATTGGTTTGTAATTTTGAGCTTCTACCGGCATCAAATAACATTATCCATTTTTTTTCTTCAATTTTCTTGTTTTCTTTTGTTTACTCACATTGTCACTGCCCCTGAGCTGGCGTCCAAAGTGGGCCGGGCCGGCGTTGAGGCGCACCTCGGTGCCCTGGTTCATGAACGTGATGGTCTGCGGCTGCGTTTCGGCCGCCTGCGACTTGGACAGCTCCACCATTTCTTGCATGAACAGCAGACCTTCTTCCGCGTCTTGCACTGATTTCGCCTGCAACCCAATTCAATTATTAATTGTTGCAAAAATTGCACATATACGATTAAAAAAATACCACAAAGAACAGACTAATGCCCGGTTTTTCAGTCGCTCAATAGACAGTTTATATATAATAATTCTATAATTCGTTTATTTCACTGCATTTTTACAATTGGTAATACAAATACATACATTAAGCATAATGATTGAACATTACAATTGGTAACACAAATACATACCTTAAGCATAATGATTGAACATAGATAATAATATTAAGCATGTAACAGAAAAAAAACCACAGTGCATCCCTTTTTAGGCTAAACCTGTGTTGAGGGAGAATGTTATGGATCCAATAGCACTATTGAATCAATAACCATGTGTTTTCAAATGCAAAAAAAGTTATTGATTCAATAAGTTTATCGAACGACTGAAAAACCGGGCATTAGTAAGTCTGTACTAGAGAGTCTGTACTGTCAATACTAGAGATTATTGCTTCTCTATGAAAATACTTATTGAGATTGAACTTGAGATTGAGAGATAGAAATACAGAAACCTTCGAAGGTGCGTCCACACGATGACAGTCGACTGTAATTTCTAAAATTACAGGTAAGGAAGCGCGCATTTTCCATCAAAAATTGTATTATTATTGAATTGAATTACTTTATTTTTACCTGAGAGGGCGACGTTAGGGCGCAGTCTGCCCTCTCTTACACTTAAAATTCACTATTATGAGTATGATGAGTGATATTAGAGTATTATGGTATCATAAATAACATTCATTCCTATAAATTATTCAAATAATTTTTATAAATCAGTCGACTGGGGACGCCAGTCGATTGGCAAGCCTAGTTAGATGAATTTATAAGAATTATGTGAATAATTTATGAGAATAGATAACATTTATACCACAAATAGCCCTTTAAACTACAAATTCAATATGACAACAAGTCTCGGCTGGTTTCATTATAAAATCATACTTATAAAAACACTACAAACACATGACTTATAAAACATATGACCGATTTGCATTGCTCATGCAAGCCGATGCAGCGACGTTGTCACATTGAAGGTCGCGGCCATGTAGTTAAAAGGGGGCTATGATAATACCAATTTCGGAGTCAATTCGCCTGCATGATTTGAGTAGTCAGCTGACAAGACTTGACTCCAAATGTCTCAACCACCTCATTTCGTGGCCGCTACTGTAGTGTCTAATGTTCCAAAACTTATAACCCAGAAGAGTATAACCCAAAAGTATTGTAAAAAAAATCGTTATATAAATAGAATTCAAGTTGAACTTACATTAGAAAATGTATGCAGTAGTTGTACCCTGCCGTCAGCCAATGTAGCTACAGTAATGCCCATGTCGTTCACAAGTTTCATGTGCTCCTCATTTCCAGACTGTAACAAAAGTAAATCTTATTATAATCACATCTACATTCATTGACAAAATTTATAGAGAATGAATGCGAATGAATATTGCAATGCAATTATACAATCAAACATATCATTATAACACTTATAACACTATATACTTACTTTAATAATTACAATTGTTCTAGAATTCTCGGAACAGAAATAGTTCAATAAAAAGCGAGTCAAATGAAAGAAGGAGCTACTTCAATATTTTAATCGTGATTATAGTATAAGTTCAGTGTTGAACAAAATTATTTCAAATTCTGTTGATTTTTCAAGTTTAATCCCTCAATTGAGAGTATTCTTTATTCAAGGTTATTAGATAGATATCTAATAACCTAATATCTAATAATCTAATAATCAAGGTATCTCTCTAATAGCCTTGTTCTCTATTAACTTCTGACACAGTGTCTGGTGGGATGTTGTGATATAGCCTATACTTAATGAAAACACTAGATGTTGTCAAATATCACTCAACTGATATTTAAATATAATGAATATAAATCAAGCGATATTTGACAACATCTAGTGTTTTCTTTATTATTATTTATTAATTTTTCCAACATAATTTCAGTTGAAAGCCGTATTTACACGTTTCAATTGGCATACGCATAAGTTATCAACGCTTTATTTCTGAAATTTCAAGGTGTGGGAACGCTCGTTTGTTCTCTGTTTGTTTTTCAATGGCTCAACAGCCCTACGTGGGCTCAGGCCTACCAGCTGGTTGCCAGTTGACTGAATCAGCAGAGGTGAATGATCATTAACCAGAAAAGATGACGTAACGTGTGGTTAGCACATTGACATCTCAACCATAAGCTAGTCTTCGCAACCCAGTGATGGGAACAAAGCACTGCTGGATATGTTTGTTCTTATGAGTCATTATACTGTAAACGCGTCATAAATGGTTCTAGGAAGGTGACAAACAAGTGATACGAAACCCACCCCCTCCCTTTCTCTATATTTATTAGACCTCAATATAAACATAAACAAATATTGCCTACTGTGATGCAATAGTTGTACTCAATCATGATATTATACTGTACTCATATTAACTAATACTTATATTATACTCAATATTGTGATGCAATAGTTAAGGTGACAAGCAAGTGATTCGAATCCCCCCTTTCTCTATATTTATTAGACCACAATATAAACATAAACAAATATTGCCTACTGTGGTGCAATAGTTAAACTCAACTTCTATGGTCCACGAGCGGCAAGGCTTCAAAACTGACACAATTATTATTCATTCAGTATTTGAACAGAGATAAGTCTCTCTCTCTGCTCTAATCTTGGAGAAAAATTCGTTGAACCCGAAACATTATAAACTCAGAAAAATCACAACAACAAAAATTGTACAACTTTGTGCAACAACAGTCATATCTTGGAGAGGTAAAATCTCAAAGTAAAACAAGGAGAGGAAACAATGGAGATAAATAAGAAGAGGTAAAATCAGGAGGAAAGTCGAAGTAAAACAAGAAGATCTAGGTGAAGAAGAAAGAGAAGTAGGTGAAGAAGGAAGATAAGTATGTGAAGGAGGAAGAGAAGGAGAAGGAGAGGAATATGGAGTGAAGAGAAGAATTGAGTAGCAGAAAAAAGGAAGTTGAATTTAGGTAGAAATACAATGATTCATCCCACGAAAAACGTTGATTTTAGAACAGTAGTGAATACAGTAATTATATGCATGAGATCATTTTCCATGAAAATGACATGTCTGAAGTCTCTATTCCAAATAAATACACGCTTCCAGTTGTAAACATTATTTTCATCATCCAGTTTAGTCAAGGTAATACTCATTAGAGCAGGATGGATAGATGAACAGCGGACGGTGGGGAGAGAGAGAGAGAGAGAGAGAGAGAGAGTGAGAGACTGAAGAACAGGAAGCAGAAAAAGAAGTGAAAAGGAAGATTAAAATATACTACTCAAATGTATCATCTCTTCGCCACCATACCTTCAAATTAATTATTTTTCTCTATGTTCTATCTATACGATCAAGTTTTTCATCAAATTCCGTTAAATAATGATATAACCTTTTAAATAGAACAGCTGTATTTCTACGGTACCGTACCCACAAACTAGACATGCATAGCTGCATTATAACAGTGCGTGTTTACTGTGTCAGGGGTGATACCTTATCAAGTCAGCTGTTTAATTCAAAGTTATTCAATTAGATTAAATTCTGAATTTAATGGAAAATTTGATCGTATATTTTCCTACTTTTTTCTTGGTCTCATTCAGTCTCCACGGCCAAGTGTTAATGGACAGGATGTCCTTGGATATCCTTTTCCAAAAATGGACATGAAAAATGGACATATGTCCAAACTTCGCCGTTTCATGTAGATAAATCTCAATTATGTCAACATTATCATATTGCATTTAATACTTATATTGTTGAGAATTATTAGTTAAAATTTCATAAAATTAATAGAATAACATTAGACTACTTACAATTTTTGTAATCTAGAATCTATGCAGTTATAATTATTGTTATCTACATGAATAAAGTAATATTATCTTATCAAATATTAGTCTCACTTATCATAAGTCCAACCAAATCCCTTTCATATATTTATATTACATTTTTCTTTCATAGTTTTATTTTCAATACCTATATATAATATTTTTGTCTCTCACTTTTATATTTCTCTCTCCCACACTCACTAATCCCTACTCTTACCAAATAGACCATCTCAATTCCTCTCAAAGTATGTGTATACTATACATTATAGTCATTTCGCTCTTATTTCTAGAGCTTATAGTCAATCCACTACTACAGAATATAATTATATAGACCCATAATAATTAATTGAACGAAAATCCTAATCAATTGCTATAAATCAGTTCAATTATCACGATTTAGAAAAAAACAATTGAATAGTTGCAATATCTCATTTCCTTCCATCTTTATATAGAGCCCTACTTTTAACCATAGATACACCGAAGCGCCGTACAACAAATTACAGAACATAAATAGATAGTATCCAGCTCTATCTGTATCTAGTAATAGAAACAGATATAACGTTATTAGATGGATCCAACTCCACTGAAATTTACTCAATTATCTGTTGCACGCACGCACATGGTTGTGTGGAGGGGAAACAGTTCGGAAGGAGGGAAGGAAAAAGAAGAAGAAGAAGAGGAGGAAGGAGAAAAAGAACAGACTGGCTAACTGTATACAAGAGCTCTACGCACTCTAGAAACTCTACAAAACCAGTCAAGATCTGGCTGTTGACAGTTCTCTGTTGTTGCTGTTCTCTGTTATCAACCAACTTAGGTTATGAAATTGTAATGTTTCCACAATTTAATGTGTTTTTTAAAGTTTAGGTCATTGACAGTGAATTGAACCGTGTTATAAAGTAATCATCAAGTGATTTGAGTGAGATAGTTCTAAGTCAAACAAGTGAGTTGTGTTTATCTATTTTAAGAGTTGTTAGAAGTTGGGAATAATGAATTTTGTTTCCAAGCAAAAAACAATTCAATAATAATTATTGTTTGAAGTTGATTCAATTGTAAATACTTGAGTAATCTATTATCTTGAATCTGAAAACCAAGGCAATACAATATTATCTATAATAATTATTGCCATTGTTGAATAGATAAGTAAAAATTCCTTCAGTTTTTTCATATTTCATTACGAATATTATCTACAAACTATTTAGATGATTACAATGAAGTATTATCATTGACAGTAGGCCTATCAATCTAGCAAACAACTAATTTAGTTCAAAATAGTCGATTATATTGAATAATTGTTTCTTTGGAAAAAAATTATATTCCCAGTAATATTTTCAGAATTTTAGAATTTGAATAATATTGAACGATAATAATTTGAACAAATAATGCAAAATACCAAATACTATTTATGGATGATTTCATCAGACCAAATGCTTTCTCGAAATCAAGATTGAAGATAATCAATCACCAGTCTAAAAATAAAACAGTAATAGATGAATTTATAAGGAATACTTGTACATATTCACGTATCTGTATTTATTTATAGCCAAGCTACCAGCCGAATACGACAAAAGAAATTGATTGCTTGAGATTTAATTTCTCATGAAATTAGAATAACTGATCATCTTTCCATCAATTTATCAATAACAAAGACTACTGTATTTTACTATATACAATACTTTACTGTATTGTAAAGGAAAAAAGAAATACAGGAATGGAGAATAATATGGTGTTTTAAATATGAGGCCTGCGTTCATAAAATGACAACTATATACATGGACTCAATAAATTACCCTATTTAAATAACAAATTTCAACCCAATAAATATATTTTTCAAATTCACCAAACATATTTCTTCAAGAAAGAGAATTTTTAGGCTTTGGTCCTTGAATAATAATCACAATATTCTTCCAAAGTAGAAATATTGCATAGAATGATCATAATATTTTCAATAGAACTTTTACAGTAATTCTCATAGTGTCTTCCAATTGAATGGCTCAGGGGAATGATATACAAGGACTGTTATCTTCATATCAATTTTGAAAAATAACGAATCAACCAAATTCTAAGTTTCTCAATTGTTAATGACAATTGTTTAATTGTTTAATGACACTAGTCTTCATTGCAATTGAAATATTTTGATACTGTGTACAAGTATTAAACAGAAACTATATTTAGATACGGTTTTGTACCAAGCTCTGAGTTACAAGTTTATAGATGTAGAAAACTTATACAATAAATTGAACCCTGTAACATAAGTAGGCGACTACTAGTTTCCGCAAGCCTATAACCAATTTTCAACACATTTTTCAGCTTTGTTGAGGACAACCCCGACCCAAAATGACCGCATTCGGCTACGAAGTATCATGGTTCGACATCTTCTTTCTACTCGTCAGCATGCTGGCAGTCATCTACTACTTTGGCATCAGCACATTCAGTCACTGGGAAAAAAAGGGCATCAAATTCATGAAACCTGTTCCGTTCTTCGGTAACACCCTGTATTTAGCCATGGGCCGTCACCATATCACAGACTGTCATCAAGAAATCTACGACTATTTTGCTGACGACGCTTATGGGGGATGGTTCGCCAATCGTTCGCCATTGCTTATGGTCAAAGATCCCGAGCTGATTCAACAGGTTATCGTCAAAGATTTCACACATTTCTACGATCGAGGAACAACAGTTGACATGAAACTCGATCCATTGAACGCGAATTTATTGAACATGACGGGGCACCGTTGGAAATCGCTGCGACAAAAACTCACCCCCGCGTTCAGCTCGGGTAAACTGAAACTGATGTCCCCACAATTCAACGAGTGTGTGGACGACTTATGCGGGTTAATCGACGAGAAAACGCAGAAAAAAGAGCTGATCGACGTACAAGAATCAATGGCCAAACTAGCAACCGATGTGATAGGGTCTTGTGCGTTCGGCTTACAGTTCAACTCCCTGAAAAACCCTGATTCCGAATTTCGCCGCATGGGACGGGACATTATGAAGACATCTTGGCGATTCAAGTTGAGAATGTTTTTGAGAATCGTCAGCGATAATCTGCCGTCGTTGCTGGGCGTGAAAGCGTTTAATAAATCCAAGGAGGACTTCTTCATCAACCTGGTCAACGACACAATGAAGTATAGAGAGGACAACAAGGTGGAACGCAACGATTTCATACAGATTCTGATGAACTTGAAGAAAATGGACGAGGACATGCAGATCGATCCCAAGAACGAGAATCAAGGTATTGTAATTGTATTATTCAACAATTTAATTTATCAGTCGAGTTACTATTCGATGCTGATGAAATATTCAAATAAATACAGATTAGTTGTGGAATGGTTGATGAATTAAAACACAAAAAAAAACATAATGAAAACACTGGAATGTAGTCAAAAAATATCACTGTATTTAGTAGAATTATAAATATCACAACATCTCACCAGACACTGTGTCAGAAGACAAAAAAAAACGATGCAGTGGAATACTAATGTTAATGGAATACTCAGATTAATACAGATTAGTTGTGAAAGGGGTCATGAATTCAACATTAATAGACAAACTTGTTTGGTAGGCTACTGTTGAAATAGAGTAGAGATGTTTTTAAAGAAGAAATATTTTTTTATAAAATTATGGGTTTGGACTGGAAGCATTTTGATCCTTTCCTTAATAATATTGTATTATTTTCAGATCGAAAACAGCTAATTCCAATTCCAACACTGAAATTATATTAAATGATTCTATCTTTTAAAAAACGTATTTAAAAGAGGGTTGCCGCTTCTTGTATAAATTCAATTAATATTTATTCCAAATTAAAAATTGGGAATTTATGAGATTATTAATAAATCTTAGGTCAGGATAAAGTAAAGACAGTATGATAATATTCATTGTAAATGAATAATTTATCGTTTTAAGATTGAATCAAAGCTGTAACATCTAACCATGGTTAACTACTACATACTATTATTAACTGTAATACTATCATTGACTGTAGGTACTATCATAGGTTATAGCTTATATTATTTACTGTAACACTATCATTGGTTGTAGCTTATATTATTTACTGTAACACTATCATTGACAGTAGCTACTATTATTGACTATAATACAATAATATTGACAGTAGCTACTATCATTAACTGTAGCCGCTATTATTGATTGTGACTACTGTAAAAATCGCCTGAATCAAATTCTTTCCAGTTATTTTGGACGAGAAACTGCTAGCAGCCAACACCTTTATATTTTTCATCGCCGGCTTTGAAACAACAGCCACCACGCTCACATTCTGCTTATTCGAACTGTCACAAAACCAAGAAATACAGGACAAACTGCGCAAAGAGGTGCAGGCTACAGTGGAACGACATGGAGCTATCAACTACGAATCAACCAAAGAGATGGAGTACTTGGACCGTGTCATTGCTGGTGAGTGCTCAGATCAACTCGCTTATTTATCAAATCGTCATTATTCAATTCAATTTCAATTCTTTACAAACATATATACACCAACAAATAAGCACTCAATACAATAATTGAAACAAATTATTAAGACCCGCATGGGCATGAAAGCCTGTGCGCGGGAATGAGTATAGAAAAACGGTAAAAGTGAATAACAACAATGATACTTGAAATAAGGAATAAATTCTCTAAAATAATACAATAAGATCAATCTCATTCTCTCAATCTCAATTATCAATTCATCATTGCTCTTTCTTCATTCTTACAGCATGAATAGAGTCAATACAATGATAAAATGAAATGTTCATTCACCAATGTTTATTCTTCATTTTCTTTAATTTTATTTCATATTAATTTTAATTTCTTATATTATAAAGATGCCATGAGTGTTATTTGAGATGTGCCTGTTGCACTCAACAATGTAATATAAACAAATAAATTTCTACAATATGAATAGAGTCAATACAGTGTTGAAAGGTTCAAAGGAATAACCAAAAATAGCCAACTATAATACAGTATCAAACGATTGACAGCCTTTCATCAAAATACAGGTAATAGAGCCTTAAACAGTTGTATCTCCCAGTATTAACTTGAGGGCTAGGTTAAAAAGTCAATAATTCGTTAATTGAGACTGTTTGGAATATTACAATGACTGTATTATTTCTAAAGTTTTTTGCTGGTGATGCCCACATAAGCTCTTGGCTTGTGCGTGGGTGATGAGAAGGATGTTGATAGATGGATAGATAGATAGATTTTACATCGCGCGGGGAGTAAATTCTCTTGATGAGAGATGAATAGCTTTTGATTCTCATGAATGAATGAATGACATTCAGCGGGAAAAGGCCTTAAACTGAAAGTGGTCACCCATACATTAGAAGTAACAGGTGCACGTGTCTTATCTAATCTTGCGATTAGATACCGACACAACCACAGAAGCCAACCTATTAAATCATTAATTAAGAGAGGAGAATCTATGTGATAAATCTACACAAGCAAATTCAACTGCTTGAAGTTGAAAGAAATACATAATATAAGAAATAGACACTTACTCAATTTATAAATAACTCTATTACTCAATACACTTAATAATTTACTCACGTCACGTCTTTGCACGACAAATGTTTTCAAGCCGTATTCACACGAACGAATTTCATCCAATAAACCGACCTTGTATGGTGCACATAACTAGGTAAGGTTTCCACACACTAAACATTCATACTGTATAATGGCTTGCCGCTTTAAAACAGTCCATGTCTAGTGTATGTGTACCTTATCTTCGATTCATAATTATTATATTGGGTGGAATTTGACAAAAAATTAATCTACGACACTAACTAACTCTGACACCAGACCTGAGCCAGCCAGGTTACACGGAATTATTATTATTTACAAAAAATTAACCGTTCTATCAAACTACTGTAAAATCATATTACAATAACTCTATTTTCATTATTTATCTGATCAAATTAATCGTGTACAAAATTATATTTATATGGAAAATTATGTTTAGTATTTAATGAATCATAATTTTTTTCATTAACAGAGCATTTACATGTTTTTTTATTGATTTCAGAAACGCTGAGGAAATACCCGATCGCCGGTTCACTGATCAGAAGATGCACCAAACCCTGGCAAATCCCAGGATCTAAGGCCAAACTAGAAGTGGGGGACAGAGTGGTGATTCCAGCCTACGCCATCCATCATGACCCCAAATACTATCCTGATCCGGAAAAATTCGACCCGGAAAGATTCACTGAAGAAAACAAGCGCACCAGACCACCCTGTACATATCTACCGTTTGGAGACGGACCTCGCAATTGTATTGGTTAGTATATGAATAAATAGTGAATCAATTAGTTTGACATTGAATATCAAATTATCGAGTTCGTCAAAAGAAAAATTATGTTACATGCAAATAGAAAGTAATTCAAGGCTGATAATAGGAATTGAAAGGAGCTAGACCGTACTATTTCAAACTAGAACAGGAGCTAGAGGTTAGAATGAAACTTGAAAATACTTTAGTATGATTTGAAAACAATAATTCATAAAATTAAAGGGTTACAAATTATAGCGAGTTTAATTCAAGAACTGCTCGAGGATACCAAGTAGACTGAGCGTACCGGTTAGTCAAGACAGACAAGACGAGGAATAGTCACGGTGCTGCACATGGCTGCTTATGAAGAAACATACCGATTAGTCATTTGCATCAGCGGTGTGTTAACAGCTATAGGAACTATGTGGTACTGTCTAAACGTGATTAATAATCTCGTCTTGTCTTGTCTGACTTTCTTTCAGTAATACCTCTAACAAAGACAAACAAAACAATACCTTACTAATTGTTGTATCAAGAACTAGTAAGCGAAAATAGTCGAGTATCGTTTGAAATCAACATTTGAGTCTTATTTACTTCAAGAGAAACTTAGAAGATCAATGAGTTTTATTTCGAAATAATACAGCTGGGCGTACACCGGTTGATCAAGACAAGACAAGACGAGATTAGTCACATTTGATACAGAACTTGCATAGTTGCTTATGAAACGCACCCGATTAGTCGTGCATCAGTGTGTGCTGCTTCATAAGGAACTATGTGAACCTGTTTAAACGTGATTAATCTCGTCTTGTCTATCTTAACTCGAAACAATACTAACTTGAAACTGGTAAAACAATACCTTACTACTTGTTGCTTATCGAAACTAGTAAGCGAAAATAGTCGAGTATCGTTTGAAATCAATATTTGAGTCTTATTTAGTTCAAGAGAAACTTAGAAGATTAATGAGTTTTATTTCAAGTAACCTACGGCTTCCAAAAGATGAAAGGATATAAAAATTAAACTGACAACTACTTGAGGCTTGGGCGATTGGGAGCAATATTTAAACTTGTATCAAAAGTAACTAAAAAAAAATATTTTATTTTATAAAAATAGTTATTTATTGAGTTCAATGTTGAGTAATTAGTGACTTATTAACGCAATGAGATTAAAAGAAAAATAGTAGGTTGAAGAATGATTACATTCATGTGTGGATGAATAGATTTAGATACTTTGAAAGGAATAATTCAGTACAACTATTCATAATATTTTGGTGTTATTATCATAATTATTTAAAAGAAAAAATGTCAATATTCATAGAGATCTGACGTTCAGTTTAGCTACCGACCTGTTTTAAACAAGAGAAAATTGAAATCAATCAATGAAGAAGTTTATTTATCTTCAAATTTGGATAATATTAATACTGAGATCTTTGTGGTAGTTACCCGTATTGACTATTTCGAGTATTTTTATTCGAAAATTGAGATTTTCATCCATTGATAAACTGAGACGAAATTGGATTACTTGTCATCAATTACTACACAACTAACAGATTTTTCATCTTTTTACAGGAGCAAGATTCGCTCTCCAAGAGTTGAAAACAACACTGAGTTCGATACTGATCCACTACAGGGTGACACTGAATGAAAAAACCAAACAAACCCTACCATTGAAACTGAAACCACGACGTATACTAATGCAAGCTGAGCAAGAGATCTACATTAATTTCACCAAAATCAAGTAATTCAACTTAATATCTTCAAGATAATTCATCTCGTGAGGGACCAAAATACATTATTATCACCAAAATCAAGTGATTCAAAACAATACCTTCAAGATAATTCATCTCATGTCAGTATGAAACCAAAGTGTTGAACTAATAATATGCTGTCAACCACAAATAAATTACAATAATATTAATAATTTGATTTTGATGAGATTAATATTTCCAAGTTCTAATCAGTAAAGATGTGAGTATATTGATAGGCCTAACTGTCATTAATGTATGCCAAAGTGGATAATCTTCTGGAGAAATTAAAGGGAATTTATTTTATCATTGAACTTCTTACTTCTTTTGTTTCATACTATTTGAAATTAAATCAGCTTACAGAGCTTCATTTATATATTATTTACATGCCAATTATGCGAAACTTTAGTTGTGTATTTTTATAAGAATTCATAATTATGTGTAGAATAAATTTATGTTTAGTTGATATGTAAATAGAACTAATAAAATGTTTCTAAATAAAACGAAATACTGTACTTGGAAGTATTTTGCAATATCAATCCCAAGAAAGCTCCATGAATTTTGAAGTAATTTACGAATGATTTACACTTATAATATTTTCACTGAATGTAATATATATATTATATCTTATTATGATACAAGTTGAGAATTCCTTTATGTCTACATTATTACTAGCGAGATAATTAAAGAATCTGGCTCAACCTAAAATAAGAGCGTTGACTCTATTTTATTTCAAGATATGATAGTGGAAATTGCCCACAATATATCATCTTCTCGTATATTCTTATGTAAAAAGCATCTTATACCTTTGTTTTAAAGCAGGGTTATAAAATTTTAGGCTGGCACAGAGATAGCAGGGATTGAAAATTTTGTGAGACGTATCAAGTTTTCTTTATCTAAATGATTGTGCAAGCAAGTAACAAGTGAAGTTTCCATTTTTGGAAGTTTGAATTTTAGTGAATACTAATCCTCAATAAGCCTCCAATTTCGCTCTTAAAACATTGATGTACCACAACGCCAGGTGCCATTTTTTGAAATACTCTTGTGGATTGATATTTGTTACATGTTATCATTAATAATGATGTCCAATTGAACAAAAAATACACATCACAGAGCAACAAATTGAAATGAACTGGACAGACTAATAAGATGTTCAGCCATTGAAGGGAAATCATTGAAGAGATCAGTCTTTTCAAGTGTTCTAAACCAATAACAAAACAACACTACTTGTGGTAAACAGCAACATTTACAATTTCAACTAAACTGATTTCAGTTCTTGGGCAAAGATGTTGTATTTTGTGAGGTATTGAATGCACCATTTATATCATATTTCAATATTGAATCTCATTGTCAATAATGTGGGAAACTATTTCTGTCATTTTTATGGCTGGCTAAGGTTTTGAATCTTCATCATATTCTATACTTAAAAAACCTACGTTCAAACATAAATCTGCTCTGTATTAAAACTTGAAATACTATTAGGCTTGATAAATTCAATCTAAGAATAAAATAAAGATAGGAAAACAAAATAATACGAAAACGAAAGAAAAATACAACACAATTTTATTTAAAAAATAACATTAAGACATAAACTTTTCAACAATTAATAATTATAACAGTCAAGAGTATATTCATTAAAATTCGTTAGGAAGACAGTCGCCATTATCAACTAATAATAAAAACAACCAATTATTTGGGTTTGTATGACTTCTTAAACTTATTAAATAAAACTTAAAATAATAAAATGTGATGTGAAAACTGATAAATGCTTCAAATATTGCTTGTTAAAATGGAGAAGGAATACAGTGCTTGCTGTATCTATTAATTTTATATAATAAAATCATTTTTTAATGATTCCAAAAACTCAATCAACAAAGACCATGATAAAGATTCAAACCTTAAACCAACATTATTTCAATTTATTTGGGAAACTTGTTCTTCAATAAACCAACTATTCAAAATTGGTTGCAGATCAAATATTACTAGAATATATTGAAACATAACTTAAAATAATAAAAGTTAATAAGTTAATAAAATATAATAATACGGCTAGGCGTACACCGGTTAGTCAAGACAAGACAAGATTAGTCACGTTTAGTCACAGTACTTCACATAGTTGCTTATGAAGCAACACACACCGATTAGTCATTGCATCGGTGTGTGCAGCTTCATAAGCAGCTATGTGAATTACTGTGACTAAACGTGACTAATCTCGTCTTGTCTTGTCTTGACTAACCGGTGTACGCCTAGCCTAAGATCGCAACGCCCCAATCGACACAAAATACTGATCACTTGATAGACTTGTATTATTTATTTATTAAAATTATATTTTTTTACTGTTCACAAACTAAAATAAAACTTATTTTTTATCACTGTGTTAAACGGCAAGACCTTCAAGGATCAACATAAGAAATATTCAATTCACTAGCTAATGGTATATTGTTTTACGGCATAGACATAAATAATAATGCTTATTAATTCTATTATGAAAAATAATCAAGTTACTGTGATGAATTTCATTGCATTATATCTTCACAACCTTCAAAATAATGTTATTCAATTCAATTAATAGGTGGGGGAGAGTATTTAACACAAAACAAATGACATTACTTTTAACTTTCAATAGAATAAAATTGGTCTTCAGTTTTTGATATGCTTCAGTTAAAATGTTTCAATTTCTTGATCCATAATAAACAAAAACGTCAACATTGACTTCTAATTTGAGCCAAGAACATTGATATTCGGGTTGAAATTTGTTTCAAGGGTAAAACTGGTTTTCAAAAATTTCATCATCACAAAAAACGAGGACCTGCCTCAAGGTAAAACACCACCAATAAATTAACTAGCCTACTTAAATGAAATTGTTCAAATTCTGTTCATCCCCTCACTCGGCTAGCAATGTGAGATACAAATAATAAAACAAAAAATATAAGCTACACACAACACATACACCAGATACTCGTTAATTCTACGCAACTGTCGGTCCGCATCAAAATACATATCAAGGGACAAAGAGCGAACTTTTTGTTCCTGTAACAGACGATAATTGCTGATAATAACTTTTGTTAGGCAATCCAATAACTAATAGAAACAATAAATTGATAGAAGAAGCTGACAGTTCTGAAATTAATTACAGAGGAGTTGAAGAAAGGAGCCCTCCTAAATTAATAATTTGTTTTGAATAATTAATATTTTTAGACTTTTTACATGTCATTTGTTATTCAAGTTAATAAAGCTCAAGATAGAGAGAGAGGAGAGAGAGAAATAGAATATAATTTCTGCCTTCATTTTTCCTTGAAGGGCGAAGTTAAGGCGCAGCCAGCCCCCTCTTACACTCAACCCTCAAGAGAGAGAGATAGAAAGAAAGAGAGAATATAAAGAGGAAAAGAGAGTTTCTGTGTGTGAGTGAGAGAGAGAGAAAGAGTAAGGAGGGATTAGGAGACATAAACCGAGAACCCTGTAACCATGCACCACAGGCCTAGCGACCAATTGCACAAAAGCCAATTAAATTCAACGGCCGTTACTTTACGTCACCTGACGGAACCAATACAACAAAATCATTATTGAGCTCCGTCAAATGAGTCATTACATTTGACTGGCTTTCGTGCAACCATGAGTCGCTATCTTCAAAAGTTTACGAATGACAAATGCAACTCAATAACTTTCTAACTACATTTTAACAAACCGACTTGTTAACATTTTAACAACTCTAGTACTACAATGGTAAAGGACCTTACAAAGATGGTCCAAAATTTTCAATAGACAGTAGGTAAGGATCATTTACATCAATAGAACCCATACCCTTATCGAAAGAATTTAGTTGGAAAATAAATATTTCAAATATGAGCAAATTGAGTATGAAGTACACAAGTGAGGAGTGAGTCGCTGAAGACACACAGTTATAACAGTTATGTAGTAGAATTCAATGACTTGGAAAAGTGTAAGGCTAGGCGTACACCAGTTAGTCAAGACAAGACAAGATTAGTCACGTTTAGTCACAGTACTTCACATAGTTGCTTATGAAGCAGCACACACCGATGCAATGACTAATCGGTGTGTGTTGCTTCATAAGCATCTATGTGAAGTACTGTGACTAAACGTGACTAATCTCGTCTTGTCTTGTCTTGACTAACCGGTGTAAGCCTAGCCTAAAGAGACGAGCAACTTTTGCATCTAGATGCCTAAATTAGTTTGGTGAATGGTAACTCAAGTAAGTACACAATAAAGGTGCACAATAAGGCACGATCAAATTTTCCATCACGTGCCCCCCCCCCCCCCAACATCTTGTAAAAAAATCCTGAGATCTGCTAAATAGAATAAATATCTGTTGGTACTTGAATATTGTTTCTGTTTAGGCCTACAAATAATATTATTTCTAGCATTGTTTTTAGTTTCCTACATTTTATATTAGTACCGTTTTGTAGTATGCTTTCCGGCTCATATTACCCTAATTCTGATTTGTGCCCCCCCCCCCAAATTCATGGCTCACGCTACGCCTATGGACCCATTCACACCAATGACCACACTGTTATTATACAGTGTCTGTAGTATGAGCTATGGATAACCATCATTCAAGTATAGCAGGATTCTTTTAACTTGTCAGAAAACAGCTGATTGGTGTACGCACGTTTACTAACGTTAAACCAGCTGTTTTCTGACAAGTATAGCAGGATTCTTTTAACTTGTCAGAAAACAGCTGATTTAACGTTAGTAAACGAGCGTACATCAATCAGCTGTTTCTGACAATTTAAAAGAATCCTGCTATAACAACCCAGCAGTACAGCCTCAGCTTAAGCTCTACCCACCACGATCAACGTAACGCACACTTGGCACAACTTTATTTCCACTATACTAAAACACATGACAAACAGAACTGACGAAACAAGAAAAAGTAACAAGAAAACGATAGAAAAAGTAAGTGGCGACGATTAGCAAAAGCAGACGTACTTGGAACTGAGTGGCGAGCAGCTTGCGTTGCTGCTGGCTGGAGTGGGGGTTGGACGGGTGCGGGTGGGGGGGACACACGCCGTCCACCAGATTGCGCAGCGGGCGCCGCACCGCCGCCGGAAACAGCCGCAGCGGCGACGGACACTGCCGCGAGTATTCGCTCTCGTCCGCACCGGCGCCGCCCCCGCCCCCACCGTTCACGTCCGTTATCTGACAAAAAAGTACAATATTAATACTTATTAAATGCGTTTATTAATGCTAAGACATGGCCGCAATTTGGCCGTATCATCGACAAACTTAGCCTCGACACTATGTAGCCATTTAGATAAGCGTGGGATTTAGCTAAGTCCTAGACCAAAACGGGTGGCCTCCGTATCATCGACAAACTTTAGCCTCGACACTATGTACTAAGGGCTCTCTATGTTGCTAACCCACTAACCTGTCGAGAGAAACGTTCAACGATGCTACGGTAGCCACCTGTTTTAGTCTAGGACTTGGCTAAATCCCGAGCTCATGAACCGGCCCTTAGGTATATTTTCTTACTGAATTCCTCAACTAGACTTCATCAAGAATTCTACAAATAAGTTAACTAATTATAATTAATTAAACTTAAATTCAATTCAAACTGATATTTTATTTGATATTTATCATTCAATGACTTACTGTACCTATTGTAGAAGGGGTACAAGGATTTGTCAAGGTATATCTAAAATTAATACGTGTATTATGGAGTTAGATTCATTGTTTGAGCTGGAGTTAGTGAAGTGATCATTAAACTCACGAATGGAATAAGACAGCATTTTATTAGCAATTTTCAATTCTATCTGATTTTTTAAAATTCTAACGTTCAACTAAATTGAATAATTGAATCAATCACAATGTGGCAAACAACAACAGACACTTGCCCAAAACTATGTTATATATAGTATTAGCCGAACTGTACTAGGTTTCAGTACTGTTTATTTGGCTAATACTGTAATTTAGCTGGACGTACATTACAGGTGGTAAGAGGTTTTCTATCCAGGAGTCTGTTTGGTCGTGGATTATTTTTCTATTGTTTTATTCCTCATAACATTACAAATACAATAAATATAAATAAAATACACAGCGAAAATGAATTAATCACAATTATATTAAGTAGAACATAAGAAACTACTTCCCAAAAAGAGCAAACTTATCCTTGGGGAAGGAGCCTGCTTTGGCCTGCAACTAAAACACAAACATAAAAAATATTTTGAATCAGCTGATCCCATTTGATTAGCATTGCACTGATCCTGGATCAAAATTGATCTTGCTTGATGGAACCCAACATCAAGTTGAGCACTTTTTCATATACTGGGGACCGGAAAGGCACAGGCTCTCTATGCTTCATCTCTCTATGCACCGGTCCTAAGCTTTAAAAAAAAAACTATATAACACAACATTAGGGATAGAATCTGGTTTTACACTTCATAGGTTGAATTGAAACTCACCGAGAAGACAGTGACATTGGAATGACTTCTGGCTAAGGAGAGAGGCAGCAGATGCGCTTCGGTTGTGAATATGAATTCGTCGAGGTCGACCACCAAGTCTTCAGGCTCGGCGAACAATAGGAACAGGTACTTGAATGTTTCGGCCAGCACAAACGAATCCATTCTGTAACGATAAAAGACATTAAAGGTATTTGATCTGGTCAACACGAATTAGGAGAATGATGATGTGATACGAATTACCAATTTCTTTATTAAATCAAATTTTTAAATTTGAATTTGATGTATAGCAGGATTCTTTTAAATTGTCAGAAAACAGCTGATTGATGTACGCTCGTTTACTAACGTTAAATCAGCTGTTATAAAGATGAAGATAACCTCAAGTTACCATCCTCATATGAAGGGAATTGAGAACCAAATACTGGCGCACTAAAGTGAGAGAAGTTCAGTAACCAACCGACAGGGATTAAAACAAACGCATGTTTTCAAACCAATCATGTTTTTGAAAAATATTCATCCAAAATATCACAATAGCTTCTAAAATAAAGGCTATGATGTTTCAGATCACTTAAGTAGTCATTTTAAGAGAAAAGATACAATGATTCATTCATAAACAATGATCTATTCAATTTGATCCTTCTAACAAAAGAATTTCGGAGAAGAGACATAACATTAACTATACAAAAATGTAATATTGAACGTGAATAGTTGAAATAATATAGAAAAGATGAGATGTAGATGTGATTTAGTAATTGAATTGAATTTTATGTGTGTAGAACTGTTGATGTCTTTGAATCGTAACAGGAAATAACAAAAATGCAGAAAAAACTTTGATTTCGTTAATACATCCAGGGGCCTATTGCATGAGAAAATACAAGCTAGTAATACTAGTTGTCAGATGGCAAGTTACCATATTGACAACTAGTATTACTAGCTTGTATTTTCTCATGCAACAGGCCCCTGGAAAGCAAATTAAGACCACTAAGATATAGATAGTAACATAGTATTAATGAAACCTTGATGATTTAATTCAATTCTATCTCAAAATAGTAGTTTACATTTTACATTTAGTAATTTACATTTAGTTTTTGACTACCTATTTTACTTAATTCCTTTTGGAATCATTGACATGCCATATACTACTACCAAGCTCTGCTTGATTTTGTAGTGTTATTTGGCGCAAATTAAACTAAACTAAACATGGGTAAAATGCCTGCCAATTGTTGCGTAGTTCCGCCACTCCTAGCGCTTGGATCGCCAGCTGTCCTCAGTACGGCCTAATTTGAATTCGCCGTGGAAAGTTCAACCACGTACAGTTTCCAAACTATTAATGAATTCTAGGCCTTCTTGTGCATGAGAACTGCACCAACTTAAAAACAATAATTCCAAAACAGTTAAAATCCTTTTGATGCAGAAAAAGATATTAAGGCTGTTATGCTGTACACCTATGAGGATTAGCTGTAGACCTTTGTTTAGGAAAATGAAAGTGTTGACATTTCCAGCTCTGTATGTGTACTGTTCCATTGTTTTTGTTCACTGTAATATTGGTTGTTTTGACATGAATATTGATTGCCATGCTTATAATACCAGGAATGTTGGGAGCCTAAGAGTGCATAGGTATAATCACACCTCTTCCCAGAGAAATTATCCTTATATGTCTGTCAAACTGTATAATTATCTACCAGTTGAACTAAGGGAATTACCGATTACCCTTCTAAAAGCAAGGATAAAGGATATTCTAATAAATGAGGCAATTTACCAAGTGAGTGAATATTTTGAAATAGATTGGAAACTTTATGTATAAAAATGAGTGCATCCTCTTTTAAAACTGTTGATATTTTTATGTTATGTACCTGATTGTCTCCAGTTCCTGACTATATCTGTTATTTACTTGTAGTGTACGTACAGTTTTTATGTATTGTAATGTTTAATGTAATGACTAATGTATTGTAACAACCCTTGACGTTGTCATTAACACTTGTCAAACTGTGTTCTACGACAATAAAGTATTTATTTATTTATTTACCTGTCTTCATGCAGCCCAGTGCGTACATCCTTGACAGCCGCATAGCCGCAAGGCACTCTAGCATACTTTTGCAGCGCTTTCAGCACATGCTTGCCCACATTGAGATAGTAGGGATCGCCGGTGGCTCGGTGCAGGAAGTAGGTCGACTCTAGGAACTCGGGTCTAAGTGGGTGCTGGCCCCAGTGCACCTAAAAAATCAATATAAAATATCTATATTAATAAAATAAAGTTGGTGTCTGTACGCTCGCTTATAACTCGAGAACGGCTGAACCGATTTAGATGATTTTGGATTAGTTTGAATTGTTACAGCACTGATTAACATGATATGTATTAAAATATAAGAAAATCCCTTTATAATAAATAAATGAATAAATGATTTATTTTCCAAAATATCTATATCTATTACAAATACAAATTCAAAAATATTTACAGTTAATTATACAAAGATTTGTTAGTAAAAAAAAAACAAAAGCAAAATGTTACAATACATTTTGGAAAATTGACCTACTCCACTATGGCAAGCCATGTCCTGGAGTAGGTTTGAATTGTTGTGTGCAAATAAGAGTTAAGTGATAGTAATTAGTACAGAGCGTGCCATCCAAATTGGCGTCTAGGGGAGGGTGTGCGAGAGAGATGGATAATCTCTCCCACCACGTTTCCCCTCCAGCCGCTAAGGCTAATACAGTCAGTGAAGCAAATAACATCATAGTACTGCTAGGTAACCGAAGCGAATATGAATTTTTTTATAAAGCTGAGTTTGCCAGCTGAATGAACTTTTGAAATTTACTGTACCGCGAGTCAGCAGGCAGTGTAGTGGGAGAAAGCGATCAACGCGCATGCTCCAGTGAGAAGCCAGTTTGGATGGCACGCTCTGTAAGTGTTAAGTGATTGAAGTCTTGCGTGTGTATGATTTCTATGTTATGTGATACTATAAATGGTTTGAAATTACTGTTTCTATTCTCTGTCTTCCTTTGCTAATTAACCAGTTTTGTACTATTGCTTTGAATTGTTTAAATTGAGTTATATGTTTAATGTTTTCAGGAAGTAGATTAAATAATTAGTAAATTAATGACATCTCACAACACTATTACGGGTAGGAAAAACGAACTTAAACCCAAGTTGTCGGGCGCACCTGGAAATCAGTGGTGAACGCCTCGGGTATAAAGTTGTGTCGCTGCATAACTTGATAGAGCATTTCGTGCGTCTCGACGGCCGGCTTGAGGTCGCCGCTGAGCACCTGCAGGCCGGGCCAGAAGGCGAGCAGCGCGTCCATGAAGTTGCGCGAATTGGTGTGCGGCCGGTGCATGTGCACGTCGAGCAGCATCGGGCCGCGGCTGATGTACTTCATCACCGCCGAGTAGTGCTTCTGGAAACGACCCAGGTCAGAAACATGTACTGGAATTGCTAATTTGCTTGATCTAATCTAAAATAAGGTAAATGATGGAATACTGATCTAATTTGATCATGATATAAGAGTCTTTGATTGAGTTTGGAAATCGAGTATAGTAATGAGTAATGTGATGATGAGATATGACGACTACTTTTAGGCAGTCGGGACCGACGGCTTAACGTCTCCTCCGAAAGAAGTGAGTGGCCACATTTGTCAAAATCCTTTTCCCGTCAACCAGGCTCGAACCCTGGCCCAATGGATTTTATCCGACTGCTGATAACTTAATCAGTCTGACGCCTTAGCCGCCTCGGCTACGAGTCACTCAAATAGTGTAACTTCAATAAAATTATTAAGAGCCGGTTCATGAAATGGATTTAACAAAGTCTAGACTAAACGGTGGCTACCGTAGCATTTTGACAAACGTTTGTCTTTACAGGTTAGTGGGTTAGCAGCACAGAGAGTTTTCATGCATCGAGGCTAACGTTTGTCGATGCTACGGTGGCCACTGATTTAGTCTAGGACTTGAAATCCCTATGGACCGGCCCTAAGTTTCTAAACATCGATTACAGCATAGCTGTTATTTCGAGCGAATTTCAACATAATTTTCATTCATGTATATGAATTTCATCTACGACCATGTTATAAGGTATAGTAATATTCATTTAATTTGGCGGATGGCGAATAACTTTCATTCAACATTTCTATGGTAACGGGTAATGTTCTGTTGGTTTCTGTTCTAAATATGTTTTTTACGTGTTATATACAGCATTTATGTGGAAAAATTCATGTGAAAACAGAACATCACCCACTTTGATTATTACAATGAATAGATACATCACAATATCATGAATGATATTACAATCCTTTTTTCATTACATCAAGACATTTAGCCTATAGAATACGTTTTTGAGTCGTGAGTTTTTCAATAAAATATTTACCTTTAGACAGTACTCGTAATAGGAATCGATGCCCGCCCCCACACCGGAGTCTCTCCTCACCCAGACACCAGACTGTACATTCAGTACAGTCCCCATCAAATCTGAACTGCGATGTCGCAGCCGCCATAGTTCATCCATGGCACGATGCGCTTTCTCCTGCAGGAAAAAAAAGCAAATTCAGCATTTCATTCATGATTTACTGACTGTCAACTCGACCAGATAACTATATTGGCAGTACACCGGTTAGTAATGACAAGACAAGATCGATTAGTCAGTAACCACTAATAGTTGCTTATGAAGCAGCACACAGATACAATGACTAATCGGCATTTTATAAGCAACTATGTGAAGTACTGTGACTAATCTTGTCTTGTCTTGACTAACCGGTGTACGCCTAGCCTGTTAACCAGATTAACTTGAGACTGTTAACTAACTATACAGAACTGTTCGACTCTGCCTTGTTATACAAACTGTATTATTGGTTTTGAATCAATATTATCATTATCATTAACAGATCCATTTTGTAATCATACAGACACACTTCAAACATAGAGAGACAACAACGAACAAAGATGTACAAGTAATATACTAGAGGTATAATAATACATACTATACTATAGATGAGGTATACATAATTATACTATATCAACAGATATAGCTCTCTTCAATCCGCGGTTTATTACTATTTTGTGCAGTCGATTATATTTTCACATGATCTGATTCTGAAATAATTTTTAAAAGTGGAGCTCTGAACTAATAAACGCGAAGCTATGAAACTGACAAGATTCTCATATTGTATTATACTGTGCACTGCTATGATAAGAGATTCAAAGATTAGATAAGAGACTTGCACCTGTGATTCCCATAGTAAGGGTGACCCCACTTCAGGCCTTTTTCCGCTAAATGTAATTCATTCATGAGAATCAAAATCGCTTCCCGGTGAATCGGAACCCACCTAAAGCTGTAGGTCCACTCATCTCTCATCATCATCCATCCCATTACCCACGCACAAGCTGAGAGCTTATGTGGGCATAACCACAGCAAAAGAAAAGGACATTGATATTTGTATTTGAAATGAATGGCGAAACTCTATTTTTGTGTAAGGCTAGGCGTACACCGGTTAGTCAATACTAGACAAGACGAGAACATTGCCACAGAACACAGTATTACATTTGAAGCAGCACACACCGATCAATGAATGACTAATGTAGTGTTGCTCACAAGTAACAAGGAAGTACTGTGACTAATCTTGTCTTGTCTTGACTAACCGGTGTACGCCTAGCCTAAATCAATCTCTCAAGTCAATAAAACTTGTACAGTGGAAACTTGATGAATAGAATCTCAAGGGGAACGGCAAAAATTATATCTATCAATCTATTCTACTGTTGTCATTTAATCAGCAGTTGAACAGGTGTTAGCCGGTCGATTATATTTGAGGCATTGCCAGCCCGCCGTAAGCTGCTGCCAGCACAGCTAACACATACGCAGCGCAGTAGCCCCTGTTCATTGTTAGTCGCCCATCATTGGTTGCGAGGAGTTGAAGATATCGCCATGGTGCCGAGACTGACAATGCGCAACCACACGTTACATGTTGGCTGGTTCAGCACTTATCGACCTCAGCTGAGCCTCAGTCCCGGCGGGATGTGAGGAGCCAACGACCATTTCAACATAGGGCCGTTTCAGGCCCATCGACAAACAAAAAAGTTCCCCCAGAAGGAAACCGGAAATATCTGACTGGCTCAAGGTTCTACTGTATTACCCATTTTGCTCTTTGTCAACTTCTGGCTCAACAGCCCCCATGTGGGCTTCAGGTCACTAGCTGGTTGCTGCTCACATCCATCCACTTGACTGAATCAGCAGAGGTGAATGATCATTGCAACCAGAAAAATGTAATGTGTGGTTAAAGTACATTGACATTCCTCAACCATAAGCTAGGGTCTTCGCAACCCAGTGATGGGAACAAAGAACTCGCTTGACAACAACATTGTGTTGGCAGCCACATAGTGCAATGCAACAATTTTATCATGCCCAAAAATATAGGGGAGTGACTGACCATGCCTTACTAACTAGATTAGCTTTGCAGGCCCCAGTTTGGAGTGTGGCATTACGCGCATGGGTTTAATTAATTGACTAACCCTTGCATGAGGAATGCCAGTGGTGGTGTTGAATGCCGGCAGCAGCCTGTAGCCAAGGTCCTTGGCGAGATCGAGCAGTTCCCCGGCATACCAGCGCATCACGCCATGCCTCTGTTGCAAGTACTCGGCAAGCACGTGGCCAGACAACAATCCACTGCAATCAATTCAATTAAAATATAATAGTAGTACAAATAAAAACCCACTAAATAACAATAAATAAATAAAAACTCTATTGTAGTAGCACATGAGAACATCATATTATGCATTACAACGTCAAGACAGGATATAACAGAAACAAATTAAAGAAATAAAAGATACAACAAACAATTCATTAGGGAAAACAGTGCTCATGAATAGGTTTTACATATTTTTTTTCTCTCTTCCTTGCTAATTTCCTCGACAAAGCTCAAATTACCACCTTTATATTCTAACATGACTCTATTGAAAAGCAACAACTAGAGGTCCTGGGGTCAAACCCAGGTAAGACCGTGAGATTTTAGCTCGAGCCACCTCGTGTTTCTCTCGGAGACGATATAGTTAAAGCCGGGAAAATCTCGGGCTATCTAAAGTCGTTTAAACAGCGTTGTATGACGTCAGACAGTTCGAATTGATTCAGGGATTTAAATCTTGACGCCAGACCTGACACGTTAATCACCGGAATTATTATTATTATTGAAAAGTGATCTGGAAGAATTATTCTATTTCATAGATACGGTTATTGGTTAATATTTCTTTCAATTTACTTTTAAATCTGGCAGATACTAACTGTTTGATGGAGGGAGGAAGGAAGTTATAAAATTTTTATAGCTTAAAACTCATATACAATTGGTGAATATAATCACCACTAATTTCGTGTAACCCGGTTGGCTCATGTAACTGGTGCCTTCTTGAGTTTTCAGGTCACCCCGACCTGCCCAGGGTCTCTGACGTGCACTACTTAACGACTGCTTTTACAAGCCGGGACTGAATACGGGGTTGGTAGTGACAATTACGAAAACGGCTTTTTAATATTTTATATAAGAAGGAGATTTTGACGGTAGATGACATTGGGAATCGTACTAAAATTGAGAATACTACTTTACTGTAACTTCAAAAATCTGGTCCGCCATCTTGGATCCGCCATAACTTCATTTTTTAAATGGTAAGGTGGTAATGTTATACATGATTTCGATACCGAATTTCAAGAGAAAAAGAATGGCGAAAACTGCACATTATTGTAATTTTTTTATTATAAAGTATAGTGTAGTAATGTTCGAACTCACCCCAACACCCGGATGTTAGTTTCGAACACAGACACGACGACATCGTTGTCAAATGACACACCTGACATAACCAGTTTGACAGCATGCTCGAACTCAGTGATGTCACCCAGTATCACCAACGTATCCAGGGTGTCAATGAGGGTCAGTGAGAAACTGCAACACATTAAAATAATAAGTATTATACTAATAATAATTATACAATACAATATAATATAATATACCATTGCCAGTTTCACATATCTTGACTGGATCAGCTAATAATGAAAGGGTTAACAAATAATAATATCCATTAAATGGATATCCATACATTGAGGTGAGACCTGGGCAGTCTTAAAAGCCCAATGAAGAGGAAGAGGCAAAAGGTAAAATATAAAAGAGTGTTAAGCAGGAACATAGTGAATATAAAGAGGAAGACGGAAGAGGAAGAGAAGAGGAAGAGTGAAGAGGAAGAGTAAGAGGAAGAGGAAGAGGTATTAAGAGCGAAGAGAAGCAGGAAGAGGTAAGAGGGAAGAGTAAAGAGGTTATAAAAGGAAGAGGAAGAGGAAGAGGAAGAGGGAAGTAAAAGAGGAGGAAGAAGAGGAAGAGGGAAGAGGAAGAGGAAGAGTGAAAGAGGAAGAGGATAGTAGGAAGAGAAAGAGGAAAGAGGAAGAGTGAAGAGGAAGAAAAAGTGAAGGAAGAGGAAGATGAAAGAGTAAATAGTTAAGAAGAAGAAGAAGTTGTAAGGAAGAAGAAGTGGTTAAAAGAAGGAAGTAAAGGAAGAAGAAGAAGAAGAAGGAAAGGAAGAAGAAGAAGTAAGAAGAAGAAGAAGAAGAAGAAGAAGAAGAAGCAAATAAAGAAGATAGATTAAGAATAGGGGAAATAAGAAGAAGAAGAAGAATAGATAGATATAACATTTCTTCAATTAATTTTAAACAAATAAACTGTTTGATGAGGACAAGAAAGAAGAAGTAAAGAAGCTTAGTTAAAACATGTTAAGAAGAAGAAAATATTGGGAATCGTAAGAAGCATAAAAGAAGAAGGAAAGAAGAAGAAGAATTGGAAGATAAGAAGTTAAGAAGAAGAAGAAGAAGAAGAAGAAGTAAATACAAAGAAGAAGAAATGGAAAACTGCGCAAGAATTATAAAGTATAGTGTAGTAATGTTCGAACTCACCCTCAGAAGAAGAAGAAGAAGAAGAAGAAGAAGAAGAAAATGAAGAAGAAGAAACAGAAGAAGAAGAAGAAGAAGAAGAAGAAGAAGGAAAGAAGAAGAAGAAGAAGAAGAAGAAAGAAGAAGAAGAAGAAGAAGAAGATAATTAAAGAAGAAGAAAGAAGAAGAAGAAGAAGAAGAAGAAGAAGAAGAAGAAGAAGAAGAAGAAGAAGAAGAAGAAGAAGAAGAAGAAGAAGAAGAAAAGAAGAAGAAGAAGAAGAAGAAGAAGAAGAAGAAGAAGAAGAAGAAGAAGAAGAAGAAGAAGAAGAAGAAGAAGAAGAAGAAGAAGAAGAAGAAGAAGAAGAAGAAGAAGAAGAAGAAGAAGAAGAAGAAGAAGAAGAAGAAGAAGATCCATTAATGGAGACAATCGAAATTTCAAGAATGACCAAAAACTGAATAATTCAAACTTCAATGACGTTATTTGACAAAGCTTAATAGGGGTTCATTTGCACTGGCTCCATCAAATTAGGAATTCACAGCCGTGTAATGATTTTATTTTATTGGTCTAAATAATTATGCCGTTGAATTGACCTATTTCTCAAATAATGATAAATATCAGGCAGAAATCCATATGCTCTGTTCACACATTGCCATTGGCATAATTACCAGACGACTGGGAACTATGGTACATATAGTACATATTTACGGATAGTACATATAAACATATGTATATACACATACTAGTACATATGTATAAACGTGTAACTGTCCTACATACCCTCTATAATCTATCTATCTATCTATAATCTATATTATATTTGAAGGATTCTTACTACGATGTCCATTCATCTCATCAATTACTTTTCATTCATTAGTTCTGCTGATAATGCCCAAACTATTTCGTAGTGATTGTCTGGGTGAGAAATGAAATGGAAATACCATGCGGAATAAACGCGGAATGGGAATCAAACCCTAGACCGGAACAGTAATATATATAGTTCAAAATTGAAATTTGTAAGGTTCAACTACGCCATGAAGGTATTAAAATTACCTTACATTACCAAATGATCAATATTAAATGAAGACTTTTGGCATAAAACAAAATTATGGGAGTTTTGACTCTATCATATCATTTGTAACAATAATTACATGAAATCACGGCTAGCGCACAAATTTAAACTTATGCTAGTTGAGCCACAATATGAATAAAATTATATTGACACTTTGCATACTGTAATCACATAATCGATTTTAGGCTAGGCGTACACTGGTTAGTCAAGACAAGACAAGACGAGATTAGTCACGTTTAGTCACAGTACTTCACATAGTTGCTTATGAAGCAACACACACCGATTAGTCATTGCATCGGTGTGTGCTGCTTCATAAGCATCTATGTGAATTATTGTGACTAAACGTGACTAATATCGTCTTGTCTTGTCTTGACCAACCGGTGTACGCCTAGCCTAAATTTTATACTCAGAGAGTCTAGGATTGATTAATGTAGGCTACGTCATATTCAAATGTGTATCTTGTGCATTTTGTCTATTTGTTTTGTTACTTTATGGCAGATAAATTTGATTTGAATAATGCTTTTGATAATTACAGTAATTGAAAAATTTAGATCTATGAGAAATGATCTAGGCTACAACATGCAACATATCTCAGGAGGGTATTTCATACTAACAATGGTGAATAATGAAAAATTCAAAGCTTTTAGACAAATTAAATTTAGAGTACCTATATTGCTCTTTTTGGATGATTACCAGCTTTTAGCTGGTAATAATGCGTGGATTAGTTCCACAAATTCACTAGAAAATTAATTAATGTAATTATTTTGGAATAGCCGAGGAACTGAACTGTATAGCCTAAACGCTTCATTCAAAATTTGAAGTGCTACATCATGTAAAATCTCTAGAGGGCAATATTCATACAAACCATGCTAAATTACCTTACAAAAAGAGCCTTTAGACATATTAAATTTAGAGTATATATATTGCTCTTGTGGATTATTACCATCTAGTTCCATTTTATCAGTATCTTAGTTTGGAAAGTTTTCCCAACATGATGGACGTTGCAGATCAAGATGGTGTTGAAAAAGTAAAGGGCAGCAGGGTTGAGTGCAAGGTTTCACGTGGAACTTCCAGAACAAACATCAATCCACACTTGAAGGCATTCTTGCAAAACACCTCACTTCATGGAGTCAAGTACATCGGCAATGGTAACATACACTGGATGGAACGTTTATTCTGGTGGTCAGTTCTAATAACTTGTTCAATTTCGTTAGTCACGGTCAGTCGAATGAAGTGGTTTCAATGGACAGAAGCACCGATCACTATTGAACGGGCCAATGCTCCTCATCACATATCTACGCTACCAATTCCTGCTTTGACATATTGTAGTAAGAATTCTATCCTTCAAGAGAAAGTCCCGGAAACGTTTGGAAGTGAAACGGATGTATACTTAATTGAACTTTGGAAATCACTAGAATTCCACATGGAAACTGATCCTGATATAGTGGATACTGTGTACAAGCTAGTTGATATTGCGAATGATGGACCGTTTAATCATTTTTTCAAAATTAATACCACACAAAGTAATAGTATCGGAAGTAAATTCAAAATAAGTAATTCAAGATTGAAAGAAGTAATGAAAAGAATTTTCGTAACATGGATTTCAGACATATTTCACAATGACTACCTGTATAAACATCAGTACCCACCATATCCACGACCGTATTATTGTTACAGAACCGTCACTTCCAAGGGATTCTGCACATCTTGCAATATCTTTCCACCTTTGAATTCATACAAAAATACTACGGTCCATCATTCAGTGTATAGTATGAATTCTAATCTAGAACCGACCAATGATACAATACATGGATTTCCTTTGCTGGATGTGTTTGAAGATAGTAATTCAAGTGAATACCAGTATCCTATAAAGGTGGGAGATGTAGAAAAATGGGGCGTTATTGAACCTGGTGCACTTCAATACATCAATATGTACGCAATCCACAATCCTTGGGATATTCCTAGTCCTTTCATGCGATGGCATCATGTAGAAAATTTAGAGGACAACGAATGGACTGCTTTTGGATTGGACCGGTACAAGAATTACAGAACGCCTGGTCCTGTATTGCAAATTAATATCGAACCTGAACTGATACTTCAATACCCTACAAATGATAATTCAATGTACAATATATCACCCACTAATCAATGCTACTCTACAACAGGAAAAGAATTGGAATTCTTTCAATTTTACACTCAAAAAAATTGTTTATTAGAGTGCTTCTCGCGGAAAATGTTGAAAGAATGCGGTTGTGTTATGTTTTACATGCCACATTATGAAACAACACACATATGCTCAACTAAAAACAGATCTTGTGAGTTGAAAGTTAACAAGGACATGTATGACATAACTGATGAGAATTCTGTCAATTATTGTGATTGCTTGCCAAATTGTAACAGCACTGAATACAAAGTCATGTCGGTTGAAGAGTACAACTCGCACTTTAGTTACCGAGAAAACGAATTGCGAATTATGTTCAGGGATGACTTTTTTTATCCAAGAATTCGTACTTACACTTACAACAAGTATGATATTATTGAATCAGCTATTTTCTATTTAGACATTTTTCTAGGCATAAGCATGCTGACTATTATCGAAATATTCTATTATCTTGTCTTGTATGTTGTTGATTGTTTCAAACGCTAGAAACCCCAAAATGGACAAGATAGAAAGAATCGATTCAATGTCAAAAGACGAAAAAGAATTTTATTAGTAACACTTTCGTGGTTATAAAGCTGTATTATTGTAGCCTAATACTTCATTTCCAACATTTTGTCATAATATTTTCCCTATGTTGAATTGAATTAAGTATTCTCTTTTCTTCGTAATATAGCCTATTTAATAATCTTCCTAATTTTTTTTATGCCATGTTTAATATTTGGTAGAATGTTATTATTTGTCACAATTTTTGTGTATTTTTTCTTTGTAATATACGCTATTCTGCATAAATTTTCAATTGAGATTTGATTTTAATCATAATAGCTTATTCTTACATATCGAATATAGAATAGAGAATTTAAATACCTTATTATTCCGCTCATTTATTGAGCACTTAATTGCTGAGTTTCCTTCAAGTACCTATATCATAATTTTAAATATAGTTATTTATGTATCAATAATTAGTATCATTAATATAGTAATAGACCTAATGTCTTTCATGAGTATTGAAGAACAAAAGAGAACGGTTTCATGAACAATTAGCAACAGATTGTAAATTCAATAGAAATTATGTATAGCAGGAACTTTTAAATTGTCAGAAAACAGCTGATTGATGTACGCTCGTTTACTAACGTTAAATCAGCTGTTTTCTGACAAGTTAAAAGAATCCTGCTATACAGTGATATTCATTCAATTTGACGCTTGACATTAGATAGAAAGGTGGATAGAGAGATAATATTTCTTTGTCATCGTACTCTACAGTCATCAGCAACGTCAAGAAATAATATCTCTCCATCTATCTAACTATCTAATGCCAAGCGTAAAATTATATGAATCTGATTATAGTTATGATCAAAAAATCATAAAACCGAAATTAAGCTCGATGGATTTAATTCCACAGTTGTCTACTACTGATACACTTTTTGTGAGAACACCACATTGGATTAGTTTTCTAGATTAGGAGCTTAGTTACCATAAGCTAAGGTTATCCAAACAATAGCATTCTAAGAAGTTGATGAAAATAGTAAAAATTAATCTAGAAACACCTAAATAAAAATACAAATAGGCTACATAGTAATAACATTTATAATAGGAATATTAGTTCAACAGCCGATTGCTGAGACATCCGTTAAGTGAGCTAGAAATTCAACAAGGTGATAAATCAGGACAGCAACAGTGTGGGATCGACGACAAACTGAACTATTTTGCAATAAGGACTTGATACAAAATAGAGTTGTAAACCTTGAATTGCATTGATTCTATTTGTAAAAATTCATTGCACATCAGTCATCATTTGTATGAAATGATAATTGATACTAATATCCACAGCCAATTAAAATACAATTTAAATAGCAAAGCCAAATAGTTACTATCTAGTTAACATTCTTTTTTTATAGTCCACCAAAAATGTTATAACAAAAGAATATTCTGGGGACAAAATGTGTGAACTGCACTCTGTAAATGAGGCTTAACGTATCTTCTAGTGGGAAATATTAATGTGATTTTTTAAATGTCCAGTTTGTTGAGCACACACTTCAAATTGTTGAGACCTTTCTGTTCCGCTAAAAACTGTAAACTAACCCAGTAGATTAGAAATGAATACAATTAAAACATAATAATAATAATTCCGTGTAACCTGGCTGGCTCAGGTCTGGTGTTAATTAAAACATGTAACATTCACAATAAATAATATGATTTGGTTCACTTACTTTCCAAGAGTATCGTCTATGTCCCCTCTGCTAGCATGACTTCCGCGCCATCTACCGGCGCAGCTCAGAGGCATCAACTCATCGGCCGGATACGCATTTTGCTGCAAAACAGTCAATAAAAATAACAAATCTAAAAAAAAATTGAAAATTATCAAAAACATACTAAACTGGAGTGAAGATATAAAGAGGAATTGCAATACTGTTTCAATTCAATAAACAACATAATATTCTTAATAACAGAGACCTAAGAACAAACAAACGTTTACGAATGCATACGGCCAGTTGCACGAAAATCCAATTGAATTCAACCACCATAAAATGACGTCATCCAACGGAACCATTGCAACGAGAACCAATAAAGGAGTTTGAAGACAATGCAATCTCTATGTCCACACTTGGTCGATTTTTGTCTGCTTTTCGATTTTGACATTTTACGGTGGTTGAATTCAATTGGTGTTCGTGATACTGGCCGATAGACTTTTATAATAATTGTAATATCAAGTATAGGAATAAATAACAATTATAATAATAAATACTTTTAAAATAATATTATTGTAGCTCCAAAGCCTAAATGAAGCAAGAAACTGGTGAATTAGTTTTTCACTAGGCCTGTTGTTTGGTGTTTTTAACAAATAATCGAAACACATTTTCTGTATTATCGATTAACGAAAAAGTAACGAAAAAGGGGATGATTGATTTTTGATTAGGAATTTAGTCTGAATTTACATTCAAAAATGTTCTGATAGTTTTACAGACGTGGAATGAGACTTACCATATATGCCCTGTATGCATGATAGAACATATCCCGAGACTCCTCCCTATAGAAAAAACAAAGAAAACAAAACACTATTAAGTAACCGAATGGTAGAGACAATGAAGTTCTGTAGTAATTGTACAATATTATCGAGAATTTAATAAAAATTGCTATTAAAATTTATTTACACTGAAGAAATTGGATCACTGAGTTTTAATTATATTTTAAATTCAAAGAAAAAATAATTTTAAAAAATATGTAGGGTATCACAAGCTTGGTCAAGAACCACGGACTGCTTCATAATATTTTTCTGTGAATTGGAAAACGTAGCAAATTCAAAATCTTTCATGATGAGGATTCATTGGTTCACTGACCAATCACAGCAAAGCTTAATTTGAAGCTGGTTGATGTAATCTGTGTTTGGCCTAGAGATTGGGTCTCTCCACAATGGATGGCGTTCAAATTAAGACGATTTACAAAGGTTATTGCTCACTGTTATACTCTGCGGGAAGGGCATTGAGTACTTTAATAGGGGATGTAGTCAGCTCTCTAGGTTCTCACCGGTCTTGACCTTTCTTGGTAGCTAACCTCGTTAGTAGGTTAGCAGCATAGAGAGCCTGTGCCACCTGACTACGGCTAGTTTTCCCTTCGACTAAGCCCCTGCGCCCACTTCGCAACTGCTATCTGATTTCAGTCAGCAACCCAATGTTACCAGATGACATTTGGCTGTTTTTCGGGTAATCTAACCTATCAGCCAAAGTCATCTGGCAACGCTGGGTTGCTGACTGAAATCAGATAGCAGTTGCTTAGTGGGCGCAGGGGTTGATTGTCTACTTCCCCTTTAATAGGACCTCAACTTTTCTAGATTTTCTAGAGTTTTTAACATTTCTAACTTTTTTAAACAACTTTTTCTATTCAGTATAGTACTCCTATCCTTCTTCAAAGTATTTTCGATACGAGAAATTCTTCAATCCCAAACAATTAAAAAGAATATTGGGAGATAGAGTTTTGTAACTTACATTAAGTATCAATTTTACATTGCTGAATAAATACACAGTAATTAGGCTGAATAAAAGCTGAATACTTACTTGAGACTATCTCTCTCAGCCTTGGACATAGGCTGAGTGGTGTCATTGCTCTCAGCATGCTTCGACGCCTCAATTAAAATAACAATGTGAACAAAAACAAAAATGGCCGCCCACATTTTAAAAATTAACCACACACGCACACACAATTTCACCTCATAACGCTGTTCAATTTGAAAAAATAAACTATCCAGTCTTTCCGCCTGATCTTATTGTCAGGATCGGTTACTAGTTGAAAGAGATCTTTCATCAAAATTTGATCTACTTTCAATAGATGTTGACAAATTTGTTTCCATCATTCGAATGTTTTTTCTGGAAGTTGAGTGGTTGTTCTAAAATAATTCTACAAAACCCTCGTCAATGGTCGAAACAGAAGCAGATGAGAAATTTCGTTGAGAACCGAATTCATTTCCTCTCATGTTGAGTTCTGGATTACTCCTTTTCAAGACGAAATTCCTGAAAATAAAAAACAACAAAAAATTAGATACAATATGATATCATCAACATAATTAAGCAGCGATTGTTGTATTCAAAAATCATTTTTCAATGAGCAATCATGAAATGATGCTATTTTTTAATTTTCAAAGAGATTATAACTGAATTGAAAAGTAAAAAAGTACTAGCATTGAGTGTAAGATGTTAAACTGTGGTTTAATTTCACAGTGCAATATTATGCATAACAATGCGCAATAGATATCAAATAAATAATGCTATAAAATAAAATTAATAGAGAAAAGTAGAACAAATAGACAATGATAATGTAACTTGAGTAGTATTATTTCACGGTTCAAATTAATTAGGCTATTGTATAGCATACATTTTATAATGTAAGCAAGTGAAGAAAGAGATAGATCCACAACAAGATAACTTAGTTTTAATTATTATAAGCTTAATCAATAGTTTTTTGGATATATTTTCTATAACTTAATTGAGTTTACCAAAATACAATATATAAAGCAAAAAATATAGGTTGCATAATTCAAAGTATTATAGAACATAAATTAATTAATCAACACCGAAAAAAGGCTTAAAAGGAAAAAAGGCATACTGTAGTTCAGTTGGAACTTTATCATTCTGTCTTTTTTCAATGTTTTTTAAACATCGTTTATCGCTTTGAAATTTTCTACCGAATGCAAACATCTATCCTATTGAAGAATATATTTTTACATTCCGGTTTAGAAACAATAGAAATTTATTCAAAGATGTACTTAGCAAACACCAACTCACAAACTGCCAAGATAAACACAGCTATTTACAGACCGGCAACAATATTACCGTACCTGTATTGTCTTGCTCAATCTCTACTTATTTTTCTTTTAAACCTATCTCAACACTGAAAAAATCTTCTCTCTATCTCTGAAACCACTTTCCTACACATCTCAATAGCAAGAGAATGATTTGAGATTACAAGCAAAATATATTAGCAAAGATGATCTGGATCTTGAACGACTACCAGTACAGTACCTTAGCAATCTGGAATACCACATTTTTGTATTTTGTCGCTACAAATACTTCAGACTGATCAAAAATAACAGATTGTTTCATTAAAATAGTTATTTGAATCACATAGAAAAAATCACATATAAAAAAATCACATAGATCTATCATAATAATTTTTCAATAATTGATATTATCGACTTCCAGTATTTTTATTTTTTTTACCCGCTTATCGGAGGAAGGTTGGAAGATTGGCCTACAGTGTACCCGGAAGTCACTGAAAGTTAAAACTCTCGAGGCCCTCTTCTGTCCTCAGCATGTGGAGACATTCTTCTCCTGCAGAAGAGGGCCTTGAGAGTTTTAACTTTCAGTGACTTCCGGGCACACTGTAGGCCAATCTTCCAACGCCTGGGCCTGCTTACAGTGCATGGGCAGTACATCTTGGCTTCCCTCCTGTATGTGAAACGTCACCATGTGTCCTACACTGCAAGGGGGCAGATCCACGAGCACAACACTACAGGGGGGGGGGGGGGTCAAACCTTGACATTCCTCGCAACCCTCGCTCTAAGGATGTTCAACCACCTGCCAACAACTTTGAGGAGTGCCTCGTACAGTGAGTGCCTTCAGGAGTGGTCTGTCTCAGTGGCTGGTGAAACGCAGTTATTACAGGCTGGATGAATTCTTTTTGGACGACCTGTTGGAGGTGCTGCCGGTCGCCTCTTAATAGTTTCAAGTGGCCACATGTATATATTTGTTTTATTTTTCTGACAAAGCCCATACGGGGCTTCTACTTAATGTTATCACTAAAGTGTTAGTGTCTTGACGCGATCCCACCAGGACTACTGGGCGTAGATCAAAAAATGGAAATTACTGGAGCGCTTTCAAATCTCAATTATTCTAAATTAGAAGTTGAAGTGGCAAAGCAGGTAAGCTACAAAATAAAAATGAGTGTAGAAAAATGGAACAAATATTACATAAAAATTTATCAAAAACTAAGCGCCTGGTCACATACGATTGTGGTATGCTTTACTTCACTTCACTTACAATGCTAACTGGTTTACTTCACTTCACTTACTCGCATTTAATTATATAGTACATAGTAAGTGAAGTGAAGCAAAGCAAACCACAATCAAAGTAGCATTGTAAGTGAAGTGAAGTAAAGCAAACCACAATCGTATGTGACCAGGCCCTAAGACAACGAAGTAAAGCAAAGGGCCTAGCAGTAAAGGGCCTTGTAATAGAATTAATGAGCAGTACATATTGACAAGGTATGGGAATATAAGGCGCACTTTCCCTATCATATCTCATGTCCCTAAATTATCTTATGTCTCCCTCGTTTCAGAATCACAGAAGTCTCTATTGCTAGTAATAAAAACGGAATGTTTAATCCTGGATAGGAGAATTTGAATGGTACAATCTGCATCAAGAAGTTTCAGATAAATTAAAAATTATTGAGAAACAAGTATTGGTAAAATCATTTTGGTCTGGGATGTTCAAACTTATATTGATACTCTACCAACAAGGTCACCTAAAAAGAGACTTCCACCTTTTCAACTCAATTTTCTAAACAATTACTGACAAGTTACTGCTTAGATAATAGATGAGCTCCCAAAGATTGCAATATCACTGAGCAGCTAAAATGTGCAAAAACTGGAATAATAGTTCAACCAAAACGGATTTGATTACTCAACATTTCGTTGAATTGAAGTAATATTACTGGTAGTAGAAGGCCTACAACTACAACCTCTATTACAATAATACGGTGAATTATTCATATCTTACCTGCAAAACTAAATCCACGATTTCAAGCATTTCACGTGAAAGGCACTGATGAGAAGTACAGACTCTACAGTTCTTGATAACTACTAAATAACAAGTAAACAATTTAAAATTAACAGGTTGAGCTTTTTCAGCATCTTTTGAATGCTACTTTCAGAGATCCAGCCTAGGATAAGACCTTGATAACACAACCTATTGCACAAAGATCAAACGTTTGAGAGCCGATTGAAGGTTTGCTTCTTTCAACTAGAGGAAAACAGAAGTTGAGGAAATGAAGTGTAGTAAATTAATTAGTGCAATTCAAAAACATAAATAACCAGCGATAAACATTAACTCCAGAAAAAGTAAATGTAGCCTTGGCTTGGAGTTCGACAGCTGTACTATTTCAATTCGTTGGACTTTTGTGTAGACGTCGTAATCAAATCTATGCCATCTCGATTACTATTTCTTATTGAATGTATAAAAAATTGGATAGAATAAAATAGAAATATAATATATCAAAACAATAAGAAATTTGACGACAATATTCAATTTTATTTGAAAGAATGCAGTCCGATTCGATTATTAATATCGAATGCTGACCGGGAATAATCACGGCCAAACTGGGACAAGAAACAGTCTCAGTTTGTCGGTGGTCCACTTTGTCGGTAGTGGACCAGTCGCTTTTTGAACGGTAGCCCCGGATAACAACAAAATGGGTCTGTTTTAGCTCACCGGATACGACAGAGTAGGTTGATTTTTATTTTACTTTGAGAAGAGAGCAGGGATGGATACAGAAATGTTTTTTTGGGTGGGGGGACCCGGGGTTTACATGGGGTTGTTGAATACCCCCATTGTAAAGGTATCCGAGGAACCAACCGGATTTTTTTCTTTTTAAATTAATTCAAAAAAATGGAAATTAACTCATTTTCAGCTTTATTTCCTTAAAATTTTATTGAGATCTTAATCAAGTTATTGGTTAGATATTATTACCTATCATTTAGGTATTATCAAGTTCTTTTTTCATTCAATTTTAAAACTGTCTGTTTTATTTTTCAACTGAAATATGCTAGATTTTTTTCTAACAGAGGAAAATATTTTTCTCTAATAAATTCAACATCCATTTAATTATTTGTAAAAAATCTTGATTACTCAACTCATCAGTTCTCCCATGAGAACTTCATGTTCAGGATTAATTTAATAAATTATGGCTTCTATACATAATATACAACTGACAACAAGAAAATTATACTCACATGCTGCACAAAAAATTGCAAAAAGCTATTTTCTTTCAATATTTTTTCAAACAAAGAGATTTTTTCTGAGAAAACTTCATCTCTGAGTCACTCTGTTGAGCTATTTCATAAAAAAAACTTAGTTTTCATATATAAAGTTTTTGCTCTTTACTAATTGACTCAGGCTTAAATTTACTATCACTAACAAACCATCAAGGAATAACAAATAAAAAACGATGAAATTGCAAGAAGTATATGTTTATACAGTTTATCAGTTGGTAGTATAAATTAAATATATTATAAATATAAAATCAAATTAATTCGACATAATATACAGTATATTATATAATAAAAAATGGTTCAAGTCTTACATTCATAATAATGCTGAATTCATTTGCCGCCTGAAATCAATTGCAAAGTTATTACTGTACTGACATACAAATAATTATAATAACATGTCTACTATTTGATTACGGTACAATTTTAGAAACAATTGGTCAATCTAGTTTTGAGAAAAGTACCGTAGTTGATGCGCCACTATTTTTCGTTTACCAAGACACTGAAAAGCTCAATATTATATTCAACTACTAAACTATTGTGCCTATTTAGTTTGAATGTAGAAAAACAATTCGAACATTATTTTACAGTATGTAATGATTATTTATTTTCATTTCGTTTAACAAAATCAATTGAACATGGACACTCCATTACATATTTAAAACAATAATTTCAATATTACAGTCCGGTCCTATTCATTCACACACCACCGATTTCCTAGCACAGTTCATTTGACCTACATGAGATACAGACACTCGTTCGCTCTTCTACTTATTATAAAATCACAACAACATTCAATTAAAAAAAACACTTAACTCCAATCCACAAGTCTAGCCTAGTTTGATTCTTGCAAGAAAATATTATGTACGGTACTCGGTTATGCATAAAAAATACCAATTATCAAAATCCCGACAAAGAGTTAAACAGTCTTAAATTACAAATTTTGTAAATAATTACATTGTAGTAAAGGGTCGTTACAGGCATCAGTGCACACGAATTTACATAGGTAGAGGAATTGAATATTAATGAAGTTATTAAAAAGGCATTGCGAGAAGTAACAAGTTAAAATTGCCGTAGATCACGCTACTATTTATGTTAAATCATAATACGATAAGTTTATAACATACTCAGTGACTGGACCATAAGCTATGAATTATTTCATAATAAAAATTGTTACAAGAGGCTAGTCTAGAGCTTATTCAGGTTCAATACAGTATATTATTCATCAAGTGGATCCTCTAGTTACCAGCATAGTAGATGACAAAAAAAATCAATACTCTCCTAATATTCGGTGGAAGGGCTAGGGAAGTAACAAGCTATGAGTCGGTTGCACGAAGGTAAATTAAATTCAACCGCCGTAAATTTATGAAATTTAACAAATGCAAAAATGATGCCGTAAAACTTAATAATGCGTCAGATTACGTGATTTACGGTGTTCAAATTTGATTGACAATCGACTGGAAGATAGTTATTTGTTGGGTGACGTTGAAACCTATCGACAATTTTAAGGTGGGTTCCGAACCAGTCTAAACTCGAGTTATAATTGACTGCTTTTCAACTGATTTCTATTCTCAACTACTAAAAGCCTTTCAAACTGTGGGTGAAACGTTTTTTACTCGACTCAAATCCAGTCACTGAAAACTATAAAATAATTATTGTATTTTTGGATAATTTGGATGAATACTGCTGTAAGTCCTCATTTAACTGAGGATTAATAGAAAAATAAAAGCAGTCTTGAAAAGAAGCTCTGCTTTCATGTTGACTCAATTCTACCTGGCTTAGTTTGCATTTCATTAATTCATTTTTAATGTATTATGTAAAAAAATGTATTTTGAGTTCACCTTTAAATGCACCAACCATTAAAATATTTGGGGGAGCAACAGGACGCATTCAACATTCGAAATAAACCTGTTTCATTCCCGTAATATTTTCAGGTTGAATTAAACTCATATAGAGACTTATGAATTTGATAAAACACTTGACAAGTTAGCATATTCACGTTCATTTTGTGCGAAGTTAGCAATATAGGAGCGAAAACCCGATAGTAATAATGAATCCATCAGACTTTAAGCTGATTTATGGTGCTTATGAAATTATTTTGAACACGGATCAAGGGAAGAAACTATCTTTAAAAGAGCTTTTCAGAAAATTGTTAAATAATGAATATTAGTTGATAATTATCATTATTAATATAGTTTACTCGACATTTACAACTTAAACGACTAGCATGAGAGTCTGCGACCCCAAGTCTCTTAAATTAAAATTGTAGTCTCTTGTTAAAAAGTAAACAGTTACGCTTTCGACGAAATACACTTTGTTTTCAGACTACTGTTCTCAAAACACACTAACACTTTGACATTCGCAATTTTTACACTCACATATTTCTGAAATAATATTTACAGTAGTTGTTAAATTGTATTTCACTTCACTTCCTAATATTGTTCACGAACGTTTGACTCGAGTGCACGTGACTCGAGTCAACGTTTGACTCGAGTACAGAATTTCAACTCATTTCGCGCAGTTGATGAAATTATTCACTGTCATTTCGCTTTTTAGTACATTATCGACTTCTTTTTGAGCACAAAATTATTAAAACATAAAACGAACAAATATACAACACATAGACTGATCACTATCACAGGTTGAAGGGAAAATACAAACATAGATAAATAATACACAAATATAATTTTTATATACATAGAAGCTACTTCAAATCAAAATAATAATAATATAATTATACATAGAGGATAGATTTTTGGCGGGCTTTTTCTGTATGAGAATATTGAATTTTAATTTTGTTTCTCATGGAATTTGTGTCTGAAACTTTACACATTTAGTATATAACTTTACCATTATTATACTAATACAGTTATTATTCGTGGAACTATTAAATAAAGTACAGTAGTTGAATGTAGAATACTCATATTGATAGTTTTTTATCATCCAAATACATTAGTTCTAGATGAATATCAGTAACTTAGACCTTATATTGCTCAGTGGATAATTCATAATGTAGAGATTATACGAAGTTTTATTTTTAATTATCAACGGGATTTATAGTTGAGTTTTTCGATAATAGTTGATATCAGGTTGGGCCCACACATTGATATGATTGACACTATTGTCAATTATTCACGAACAATAGAATGAACGTAAAATAATATAGGTATAAAAGCTGTTTTTATCTGAATTCGATTGATTATACTGATACTAATCTTGAGACTGAATTCTGTGAGGTAAATTCAAATCTGTATTACTTGCATGAAAACCCGAGAATTTGTACTACTTGAAAGCGAAAAATATACCATGGAAAAAGTAAAAATGGATTACTCTTCATGCAAATCTTCAATGTAGGTAAAAAGGTCCAAACTGATAAGAAAAATCAATAGATCTCTTTGAGCTGAAAATAGATTCAAAAAAGATAAAGTAAAAACAGACAATAATGTTAAATAAACACAATATCTTTGTTTCAATGATCTCTTCTGTCTGTGATTATTATTCGGAAATGAAAAAGAACTGAAAACAGTCTATACTTCAGTAAGATTTAAAAATAATAAAGGATCGTCTGGAAAAAACAGTTTCAATTCTATTAAATGCCAAACCCTGAAAAATTAACAAATAATTCGGGAAATAATAGTTTTCTGTAAAAATAAATCTGAAATAAACGACTGGACAGTCTCTCTAATGCAACAATAAAAATCAAGGAAAGTATACAGAAACGACTGAAAAGCAGTCTATATTTTTTTTGTAAAACTTCAATAAACATAGGATCTAACAGGAAAAACCCTGAAATCTATGCTTGAATAATAAAAAAGGTCAAACCCTTATAACTTTATGAAATTTTGGAAAGACTATTCTCAGACATGTTTCGGCCAAAACCCTGATAGTCAATTCCTTAAAATTCAACAGAATTCATGGGAAAATAACATATTTTGAAAAAATGTCAGTGATAAATTTGTCAATACCATAAAATGTGCATAATATTCGGCAAACATCTAAATAATCCAAAAACATGGCTCCGCCATAAACCTGACAGTCAATACTATAAGATACAACAGAATCCATAGAATAATGCACATTCTGATAACATCGTCTGTGCCATAAACCTGACAGTCAATACCATAAAATTCAACATAATACAGGAAACAAGTCTGTTTTATGAAGTGATAGAGCAGACATTCCTCAACTATCCAAGGTATTGTTCACGAGATTGATGCAAGCTTAATTCAACAACATCAACCTAGTGTGGATTTATAGGAATTGATGGAGCGTTACAAGCCAAAGTCATTCAATAAACCGAATACCGTTGAATTCGAGGAGCATTGAATTACAGTGAACCGTTACAATCGTAGAGGAGACCAGAGAGTGATAGGATGAGACAGCGTTGCACAGCAATGGCCACACTGTAGGAGGACAGGAGGCGGCGTCAGGCGATCTCTACCTCTGCACAGCGTTGATGATGTCCTTGAGCGTGTTCTGCATGTGTTGCAGGGTGGTGTGGTTGTCGGCATGGTTGCGCGCGGACGCGGTGCGCAGAGTGCGCAGATGCGCATCGAGCCGCGTCAGCAGTTCGCAGAGGTGGAAGCGCGCATGCGGCGGCGCCGACGACTCAGCATACGCCAAACACGAGGTGTGAAACAGGTTCGCTTTGTCGGACAGTTGCAACCAGTTCTGTGACGTCACTGTGGGCGCGTTACGCAGTGTTGCCAAACTTGCTTCCAACGCTTGCCAGATCTCCATCACGTTGGCCAACACTCCGGGCGTGGCATAGATGGCGGCCGCTTTGCACGGTGCCGCTGGCGGCTTTACGGCCGGCTTCACAGGAACAGCTGGCTTTTCTTCAGCCGGCGGCCACGCCCTCTTCTCCTTCACCGGCTCGGGAGGACTGCTCTCCCCCTCCCACAGCTTCTTCAAACTGCTTATACTGCCCGTGCTTCTCCGTTTGTCATCTCCCTCCTCACCCCCGCCACCCTCCTCCTCCTTATTATTGGTGGTCTCCACTTTCCTCAGCCGCGACTTCAGATCGACTATATTGTTCTCCCCCCTTCCTCCTCCTCCTCCCACCTCGAACTTCTTCAGATGTGCCTTGATGGTGGAGCTTTCCTTGCCGTTGACAACATCTCCGGCACTCACTTTGCGCAAGTTCGCTTTGAAATCGATGCCGGTCTCCGTTGATTCAGTGGGCGGGGGCGGTGGAGGCTCGCCGGGCGACTCTTTCCCTCCGCCGTTCACTTTCTCCTTGATTTCAGCTGCCAACTTTAGCTCCAGCATTTCCTTCATCATACCCGGGTACAGATTTTTCAACATCTTGGGTGAGGTTTTTTCGGAGTCTTCTCCCTCCACTTCGGTTGGTGATTCTTTGGTTTGTTTGGGAGGTGACGGCGGTGGGGAGAGCGAAGAGGGTTCCCCGCCGCTGGGCGGTGTGGCGGGGGGCGAGGGGGGCCGGTCGTGGGGGCGCGGTAGCGGAGCACGGGCGGAGCTGGTTCGTACCGGTTCCGATTTGGCACTGCTGCAGGAGTCGGTGGAGGGTTCGCGGTGGCGTAGGCTGACTCCGAACCGGTAGCTGGCCTCCTCGACACTGGGCTGCACGTTGTCAAGGTCTTCGGGTGGCGGTGGAGGGGGAAACTCAAGGTCAGCCAGGCTAGGTTGTCCGGTTCTTCCACCAGGCGGGGCTACTGGTTGCTCCTGGTTGCTGTTTCTAGCTACACCAGGTACCTCCTGGTTGTTTTTGCCAACACCTGGTACCTCCTGGTTGTTGCACCTGGTAGCTGCGTTTCGGTTTCGAGGCGACGATGGCGGATGATGGTGATGCTGGAAGCCTCCCGACGAATTGCTCCTGATCATGTGACCCGGCTGGGTGCGAATGTTGTTTCGCGGCGACACGGATCGAGGAGGCACTGAGGCAGCTGTTTCATTGCTGTTGTTGTTCTGGACAGGCGTTGTTGTTTTGTTGTTGTTGGCGGTTGTCGGCTGTTGTTGTCCCTCGCTGAGTCCGGACTGGCGCAATGATTCGAGATAGGCGCCGATGCGAGCTCCCTTTGGCAGCGTGCCGTACCGGTTGATGGCCCGTTTCACGTTCTGCACCTCTAGTGCCGCTACTTGTACTACCTGTAACAATAAAAAACATCACATATGAAAAATAAAGTAAAAGAGATGTTACTATAGTATCATCTAATCTCATCTATCATCATTGTGTACTGCAATTGAAGAAAGATTTGTAACTGGAGAATACAGCTACCTAAATACAATACAATAACTTTATTTATGTAAAATTACAATTATCGAGATAGAATTCTTCTGCCATATGAACACTTTGCTTGCAGTTACCTCAAATGAGCATGAAAGAGACCGTAATATGCCATTACAAAAACTTTACTGCTAACCGAAAATTCAAGTTTTCTTAGCAGAAATGTAACTCTGACTGTTGTTTACAGAGAAATTCAACATGCTTATTCCAGCACAGTTTACTGTCCAGCATTGAACCAAGCAACTCCATTGGTTTCATGTATTCTAGTAAGTCTGAGTCTAGGCTACTCTTCAATGAAAAAAAAAAACAATACCTATTCATATTTAGTTTCATTAGAAATAGGCAGTTGACATTGTACCATAATTTCTAGGCTTTTGTTGATAACTAAGGAGCAATCAAGTTCCGATGAAACCTTTTACAGGCCCGATTCCACTAAAACCAAAACCAGGTTTGGGCTAGAATAAAATCTAAACCGACAAAAACTCATATTATCACAGCCATTTAGTATCAGCTGACTATAACTGTCATTCAAACCTATTTTAGTTTTTGGTGAAATAGGGCCCAATTAATAATATGATGTTAAATTGCTTTTAGCAATACTTTTTATTGACTTTATCTACTTTAGTCTGCACTGACCTTCTGCTGTTGACTGGCGGTGGAGGCGGCACCGGCCTCCTTAGGCGGATAGGTGCGGCTCTTCTTTCCGCCGCCGCCCCCGGCGCTGCTGCGATGCTCCAAGCCACGGCCGCCCATAATAGGCGCCACCCCCGGCCCCGCCCCCGGCCGCTTGAATCCCTCCGAGTGAGCGCCGCCCGAGTCATCTGTGTCTGGCGTCATCTGGTCGCCTTCGCTGTCACCGCCGCCCCCACCCTTCTGGCTGCCGCCCCCAGTCATGCTCTGCAGTTCGCGGGTCATACCTGGTGGTGGAGACGAAAAAAACACTGAATAAGTTGGGTTGCGAGAGAATCTTATTGAAAACAAATACTACCAGAAAGATAAAAGGGTTTTATGGCACAAAACGGATTATTCGTGAAATAATCTATTTATTTACATTAATACAATTTTAGAACAAATATTGATGTTGTGGAATCTTTCCATGAAAGGAAAAACTTTTTGAAATTGTCAAACTCCACTTTTATTTTAATAAACAAGTGTAAACATTCAAAAACCATGAATGATCAAGCTTATCAGATTTTCAAACAAAATGAAACGAATAAATAAACTTTCATAAAAAGCACCAATTAAACTTAATGATATAAAAAAGAAAGAGTAACAATTATTTATTAAAACAAAAGTGGAGTTCAAATTTCAAAAAGTTTTCCTATTATTTACATTAATATAATTTAAAAGCTCACATCAATGACAACCCTCATTTACACAATCAATTATTGAAATCACCAATTTAAATTTGAATGACAAGCATACAGAGTGGGTGAAAAGTTTGGAAACGGCTTAATATTATTTGTTCTACAAAAACAATTTGACGGTAGGTGACATTGGGGATCGTACTCTGATTAAAAATACTACTGTGACTTTGAAAATTTGGTCCACCTTATTGATTTCAAGTTCTTTTTTTTTAATCGAAAGGGTGTCATGTTAGGCTAGGCGTACACTGGTTAGTCAATACAAGACAAGACGAGATCAGTCACGTTTAGTCACAGTACTTCACATAGATGCTTATGAAGCAACACACACCGATTAGTCATTGCATCATGTGACTAACCGTGACTAATCTCGTCTTGTCTTGACTAACCGGTGTACGCCTAGCCTTATACTCTTGATTGTTGTTGACTGTTGTAATTTTTCAGCTAAACCTAAACTGACGTTGTTATATATTGTTCAATGTTTCAGCAATAAAGATTTTGATTTTGATTACTATAGAGAATTTCAAAACAAAATGAATAATGAAACCGCACATCGATATGACGATGTATATATAAAGAGGAGAATTGAATCTATTGAAATTGAAATTGAATTTTATTTCTTCATAAAATACATTACAGCAATAAAAACACATAGATTGCATGAAGAATTTCCTCTTATGGGCAGAAGCCTGTAGAAGAGGAAAGAGTTCCTATCAGAAGACAAATAAAAAATACAAAGACTATGTTCATTAAATCGTCATATCGATGTGCGGTTTTTAAAGCTTTCTTACAAAGCAGGGGTAGGCCTATAATAAAGAAGCAACAAGTTGAAGAGAATGAAACAGTCGATTTCCAGCTTACCATTAAGCAAAGATGAGTCATCCATCATCTGGTCAGATTGTAGAGATCCTGGCTCCTGGTCGGCATAAGTTGAGTCTCGGAACGAACTGCAAGATGACAGCAGGCTGAAAAATGCAAGAGTTGGGCGATTATTACAATAAAAATCAAAGGTTATAGATTTATTTGATATAGAACCAACCCACAAATTTATCAATGAATCGCATTCTAGTATTTCGGGGAGACTGGTCTCACAAGTCACAAGGAGTCAGATTATATTATCTAATAAACTGGAAAAACTTTAATAAATAACAACCGAAATATTTCCAATCACCACCTAAAAGAGGTCCTGGCGGTCACCAATTGCATCATTAAGAGGCATTCAGGGTTTGATCACTGGGACATTTGGGACCAACTTGGAAAACGAGGACATCTGGGATGAACTCGCAAATTTGGACATTTGGGACCAACTCGGAAAACAAGGATGTTTGGGACCAACTATGGGGTTTCTGCCGGTCCTTCCTATGTGTTTCCAACCCTCCTGTTAGTGTAAGAAAATGTTTACTAGACTCAATACTCTTATTCTAGACTATCTCTTATATTTCTAGGCTATCTGACTTTCACAACGACAAATGGTTTTTAGACTCTACACTCTTCAATTTCTAGGCTATTGGAAATAATTAATTCTATCATATTTCCTAGCTTTCTAATCAAGAGGAGGAGGATCCAAAGCTATTCGATAGAGAAAAACCTGAGAAATTCTCTGACTTGCACAAAGATAAGAAAAAATTAAAAATAATGTTTTCAACAATAATTAGTGAAACAAAAATCAAAAGAAAGCTATATTTTCACTTATTATGTATTTATATCAGTCGATTTATTGCAAGGTCTAATAAAACTTTCAATATTTTTTTTAACTTTATTTTGAGATTTAAAATCTTTTACTGTAATTGATTTTTCCACTTCATTTTGTTTCAAATAATATTGACATCCCATAATAAACAACAAACCCAGTAGCACTCTCTTCAATGCATTCATATTTAATACATTATTAATAATATTGAAATTGAATTACATTTGTTTTGAAAACGAAGGTCACTATAATTCAAACATTTGGAAAAATCTTTGTACATTTTATACACTACATCATAAATCAAATTATTACGGTAAAATATGTGGAAAAACATTATTTACAGGATATTATTCGAGTTAAAAAATGAAGATCCTGCAGTGATTGAATACTATATGCTTAGTTCACTGTTTATGTAGGTAGCTATTTACAAGAATATAAAATATACACAGAATATACACTGACGCCCGATTACACAAATGGAAATTGAATTCAATCACCGTAAAATTAACCACCGTCACTTTGATGGAACCAATGCAATGATATCCCTATTGAGCTCTGTAAGCTGACGTCATTTTACGGATGTTGAATTTAATTTGCTTTTGAGCAATCGGACGTAGTAATAACATTACAACCGAGATCACACAACAAGCTTGGATTAGAATATAGTTCATCAAAATAAGAAGATAATTGATTAATTCAGATGATAATAGCTTCATAGAAAATGTTAGGCCTACTGATAAATATAATCAGATTCATTTAATTTGACGCTTTGCATTAGATAGATAGATTTATTTCTTGGAATTATTTCTTTGCCATCGTACTCTACGGTCATCAGCAACGTCAAGAAATAATATCTCTCTATCTATCTAATACCAAGCGTCAAATTAAATGAATCTGATTATACCAGCAATACGACACAAATAATATTCTATTCAACGATAAAATCTTCCATTATAATAGTTGAACCAATCTCGACTGATTCCAATGATCCTATCTCCCATCCTGAACAGCCTAAAAAAAGCTACGCTGTAACGATAATGAAATACTCTAAACATAGTAAAATTGACTACAAAATCATGTATCAGTATAAAAAATCAAGTATTATGAGAATCAATTAAGTTATTGAGAAATTCTTCTTTGGCTTATATCCGTTCATTTTTCTAACGTATTTATTGGTCACCTAGTTCATTTTTACAATAGTTGTCTTAATTATAAAAATTGTGTAATCAATAATGACAAATTATGATGATGAATTTTATAGCATTGAGCTGATTCATTCCACCTATCAACTAAATGGGTAATAATATTGCTTTATAAATGCTCAGATCCAATACAACTTACTAATACATTAGTTGATATAAGAACTCACCTATTTTATAAATTAAGTACTTAATTTAATTAAATTTACTGAAAGTGTTCAATTTTTTAAAAGTACAATGAATATTTTTTATTTATTTATTGAAATAAACTGTTTATTTTATAAAACAAATCAATAAGCTATATTGATCATAGAAGCTGATGAACAGCTTTACTAACTGCTCCCCAGTCTTCACTATCCTATAACAAACATAAAAACATAACAATGAAAAGTCAACTTTAGTTCTCTGATAATCTGGTGATCGCCCCTTGACTCTTCTTATCTCATATGTACAATTTCAGAACGTGTTGTCGTTCCTTGCAATTTTCTTATCTTCAATCGATTCCTCGAGAGAAGTTCCTGACAACAAAGGTCCTATAAATCGGTGATCGGCTTGAAATGGTTCTTTTGAACACCGTATCACCAACTTTAATCTTTCCTTCAACTTGTTCTGTTTCCAAATTATGCCGTGCGATTCTATTTTTCTTCTCTTTACACATCTTCTCCCAAATTGGTTTGTGCATCTGTTGCTGAATGAACCCTAGCGGCGTAAGGCCCGTTGTTGAATGAATGCTGTTGTTGTAAGCAAATATTGCCCTCGCCATAGCTTAGTTATTGATTTATCAGCCTCTAAGAGATGAAGATGTTCAAAGTACTATGTAATCTCTCAATCATGCCAAGGGATCTTGGGTGTCCTGTTGTTGTAAAATGACTTTCAATTTCATACTCCTGTAATACAGCCACTTGATTATTGCAAAACTCTTTACCTTGGTCCATAACAATTCCTGTGGACTGTACAATCCAAAAGTCTTATCAGATTCACTACCAAACATTTAGCTGTCTTGTTTTCAAGAGGCCAAGCAGTGGCAAATTTAGTGAACTGATCAATTAGTTAAATATTTTTCCTTGTTGTAATGGAAAACATCGACTTCCAGTGTATGGAAGGGTCGTTCAGGTGTAGGTGTTAACTGTAGAGGTGTCTTGTAAGGAGCTCTATCATATTTAACTTGTCCACAAGGTTCACATGCACTTAGAACGTTATTCACTGTTTTGAACATATTGAGCCAATAATACTGTCGTTTGAGATGTTGAACAGTCTCTTAAACTCCTCGATGGTTAGTCCTTCCAGCATGATACTGTTTGATTATACTATCTTGTTGTGACTCATCTCTACTGTCTCTACCTTTTTATTACACATGAAGAATTTGATTTATTCCATTCTTCACTTTTATAAAGTCTTTAATCTTATCTGTTAACAATTGATCATCTGAAAAAATAATAGATTTTACCCATGACCGATATTTCTCGAATTGTATTTATAAGGTCACCATCTGAGAATTTAGGAGTAATAACTATGGTTGTTATTCTGATAGGCGCATACCTATGCGACCTAGTCTCAATTATTCCATCTTGTTTCCTTGACATGATTATTTGGTTCCTCTTATCATTGATGATGTCACTTATTACTTCAATCTCATTTGGTTCATTTGTCAACTGTTCGTTGCTCCTTCCAATGAATTGACAGATAACGGATTAATATTTCTTGATAGACAATCAGTGACAAAATTGTTGTTCCTTTTATATGTCTGATTTTAAAATTATAGACGGCTAACTTTTCTTTCCATTTTGTAATCCGTGCAGAGGTTTCCTTCAGTTTGCTAACCCATAATAATGGCATATGATCAGTTCTTAGTTCAAATTGTTCCCATAGAGGTATGGCTGAAAGTTCTCTATACACCATACAACAGCTAACAGCCTTCAATGGTGCTATACCGTCTCTCTGTGGGTGTGAGTTTTCTACTGGCAAATGCAACGGGTTTCTCATCCTGAGCCAATACTCCCCTATTGCTTCCCCACTAGCATCGGTTGTTAATGTGAATGGTTGCTGAAGGTTTGAAACTGGAGAACTGGCGTAGAACAAATTGCTCTTTTACATTTTTCCACTGCTCGTATAACATCAGATGACATATTGAACCGCACTCCTTCCTTAACAAATTTGTCAGTGGCTCCGTCATCTGTGCAAAATTATTAATGAATTTTCGATAGTAGCTTATCATTCCTAAAAGGTTTTTATCTCTTTAATGTTCTTGGGAATAGGAATTTTAGTATAGCACTGATTTTATTATTATCTGCGAATTCCACCAGCTGAAATCACATGCCCCATAAACTTCACTCTGATGACATAGGTTAGTTTTTTCTCTTGATACCTTAAGTCCAAATTTCATTCTTTCAAACACTTGTGTGAGGTGTTTTTATGATCATGAAGATTGTTACTGAATACCACAATGTCGTCCATGTAAATTTGAATTGCTTGCTCATCTATGTCTTCCAAGAATTCATCCATAAGTCTTTGAAAGTAGATGCAGCGTTTTTAAACCAAATGGCATTCTTGTAAACTCATAATGTCCTCTTTCAAAACTGAATGCTGTTTTCTCAATATCATTTGGGTTCATTTTAATCTGATGGTAACCAGATTTCAGGTCCAACGTGTTGAAAACCTTTGCTCATCCTGTCAATCATATCTTCCAAACGTGGAAGGATACTTCTCTGACTCAGTCTGATCATTCAGTTGTCTAAAATCTACAACAACCTGTACTTTTGGTGGTTCTCCTGGGGCAGTCTTTTAGGAACAACCCATAATGGACTACAAAATGGAGATACTGACTTTCTAATAATACCCTGTTTGAGCATCTTCAATATGTTCCTTGATAATTTTTAATTGAATGCGGGTACCTTCTAGACCTCACAAATATTGGTTTTGACGATTTCAGTTGAATGGAATGTTGAACTCTTCCAGTAGTAGTTAAAATTTCTCCTCTTTATAAACAGTGTCTCTGTACTTGTCTAGAATGTAGGATGCTAACTCTGTTCTTTTCTGTCCGATATCTCATCTGTATTCTCCTGTCCAATAATGGAACCCATAAAATATGATTGCTTGTAGAAATTGAACTTTGCTCTATAAACTTTACTTTAATTTGATAATCCATTCACCCTTGTGAATTCTAGGAGCTCCCTTAACTTTTTTCATCACATCACATCCAATTATGATGTCATACTTCTTACTATTAATTTCTGCCACATGCACTCTAATAATTTCATGGATCCCTACTAATCCAAATAAATCTATATCTACCTCTCCTTTCAGAGCTCTATTTCCAGTCAATGTGAACATTTGACAGGAGCAGCTTTCAATCACTAAGCTACTGTCTATTTTTCTCAATGCTCTTTCAGATATCAATGTGCTATCTGATCCTGTGTCCAACAAGCAATTAGCATCCCAGTCCTTTACAAAAAATATAGGCAGCTCACCCTTTAAGCACATTCTTCCTGTTTCCTTGCTGCCTATATTCCTTGAACAAGATCCTCAATCTTGCTTCTCATTTTTCTTTGGCTTCTTATCGACTCCTCTCAGCTTGGGCCAATCGTTTTTTGAATATTCTCTGTATTGTTTCTCATATGTACTAATTCCGCTTTCTGACGAGTGAGAGGAATGTTCCTCCTCCGATTCAAGATCGGAATGATGTCTTGGTCGGTGCTCCACTCTTCGCACAGTGTTGACAGTTATCCTTCTGGGTCCAACATTTTTTCTGGGTCCAAGATGTGTCTTTTGTTCGTGTTTTCTCTGATAAATATATGGACAGTTTCTGGCAAAATGACCCTCTTCACTGCACTCCCAGCATTTAGACCTGTCTATGAATTTTTCTTTCTTGCCTGAAAAAGCCATTTCTTTAGGCCCATGCCTCATTTCCATACCGACAGACCGCTGATTTCTAAAAGTAGCTCGTGGAATTCTTTCCATATTAGATGATGGAATTTGGAAACTTGATCTCCGCCTGTTGATGACTTTCCAACCAGAAGTTGGCTGCATCTCTTCTTTGTCTGGCGTTTCGTCCCTTATCAAAGCCACTGCCTCTTCAAAATTTTTTGGCTTTGCGATCTTTATTGTAGTTTGCAATTGTGTTGATATTTTGTTTGTCAAGGCTTCCATCACATTCATCGTAGACTCTGTTCCTCAAATTGCTTTCGTCATTGTTCGACAAGAGTCTAAAACTTTGGATTTGAGTCTTTTAAATATTGTGCGATTCCCTGAATCCGGACTTAATTCTAAAAGCTTCAACACACTGCTGCTACTGGAGTTCGAGCACCAGCATATCGCTCTTTCAATGCTTTTTACATCTTCCCACGTGCTATACACAGAGGTGAATACAAAACTCATTACATGCTTGATGAAAATGACTTTATAATAACAATCATTGATGGTATAATTGACATAAATGGAAATAAATCTAAATCTAATGAGATATAATATATGGTGCAGCAAATAGGGTTCAAAAACACACACGCCACAATACTCACTCTTCAAAATCAGATGTGAGAAGTAAAACAGAATGAATGATGAGATGAGATGAAAAATAATTGATGAATTATGGTGGAATGAAGGAGGAAAATGTTTGATGCACTGCGGGGAGAGGGGGAGGGTGGGGAAGAATTAGGCGAGTTTACAATTACCTCAAAGCTCATAATCCTTCATGTTCACTGAACAGAGAAAAACAATGAATTCATGATTGAACATTACAGAACTTTCAAGTAACAGTTCGATTGAATGTTAACATAAATCGAAACAACATATGGGGATCAATTATCTACATAGATAGAAACAAAACCAAAAGCTTTCTGGAAGCATGATGAAATTCCAATGCTAATGTTCCCTGAATCTTCCAATTTTATGGAAAGGAGACGAGAAGCATAACCCAAAGCATGAATCAAACATGAGAACATTCATTTTTTAATAACAATTTTGATGGTATAATTGACATAAATAACCCAATTTATGAGCTCATTGTTTGGAATAGAGAAAAATGGAAATTTTGGTAACAAGAAGATTAAAAGAGGATTGGATAAACTTTGAATCGCAAATAGAAGTTTAATTGTAGTATTACATACATGATTGAACATTACTTGTTCATGGATTGACAATCAATTGATGGTATAACCCAAATGAATAAACAAGATATTCTCAATTGTCTACGAATGGGATAAAACAAAATTTTTCCTCTTTCTCAATTGAAAAAGAACTGTATCTGCTAGAAAAGTTTCTTGCACTGTAAATATGATAGTTCAATTGAGAATTATTTTAGACTAGATCTATAGAACTCATTACATACATGATTGAGTAAATTACTTCCTATTAACTGAGATAATATATGGTATCAAATTTTAGAGTTGACATGAGCTGCTATTGTACCAACAATTTGATATCAGTTCCTACTCGATATTTTCGATAGCATAAAACATAACTTCACTTTTTCTTCCTGAACACTTTACCCAAGTTTCTGCTGTTTCTTGCATCTTAATTTCCAAGAGAAAAAATAGAAGTCATTATAAGCTTGATTAAATAGTTTAGAGAATGGTAATATGAAATAAATCAGAACACATAAAACTGAATAATAATGGAATTATCCTATAGTGATAACACGATAAATACATGGAAAGAAGCATAAAATGAAAAAAATCAGTTGGATTCACATTTAGAGGTTTAGGTAGAGGGAAGCCAAACTCATTACATACATGATTGAACATTACTTTCCTAATAACAGTATCAAATGCAATGGTATAATTAACATAAATAACAATATATCAGTCTACTCTAATATAGGATAAAAACATATAACTTTCTCCCCTTTCTGAAAATCATGAACTTTCTGCTGTTTCCTGCAACATCTGCTCAATGCTTGCCAGAGGTGAGGAGGCCAAACTCAATTGGCATACATGATTGAACATTACTACTTCCTAACAATCAAATGATGGTATAATTATTATAAATAACAAATAATATATAAGTTGTCTACTTATAATAGGATAATAACATATCTTTTCCTCTTTCTGAAATTCAGATAAACTTTCTGCTTTGTTTCTTGCATCTTCTACCTGCCTCCAGAGGGGAGAAGGTCAAACTCAGTACATACATGATTGAACATTACTTTCCTAATAACAATCAATTGATGGTATAATTGACACATAAATAATAATATATCAGTCTACACTCTAATAGGATAAAACATAACTTTCCTCCTCTTCCTAATTCATGAACTTTCCTGCTGTTTCTTTGCATCTTCTGAACTTGCACAGAGGTGAGGAGAGCCAAACTCATTACATACATGATTGAACATTACTTCCTAATAACAATCAGTGATGGTACCTATAATAAATAACAATATATCAGTCTACTCTAATAGGATAAAACATAACTTTCCTCTTTCTAAATTCATGAACTTTCTGCTGTTTCTTGCATCTTCTGCCTCCCAGAGGTGAGAAGGCCAAACTCATTACATACATGATTGAACATTACTTTCCTAATAACAATCAAATTATGGTATAATTGACATAAATAACAATATCAGTCTACTCTAATAGGATGAAACATAACTTTCTCCTCTTTCAAATTCATGAACTTCTCATTGTTTCTTGCATCTTCTGCTTGCCAGAGGTGAGGAGGCCAAACCTCATTACATACATGATTGAACAGTTCTAATAATACACAATCAAATTATGGTATAATTGACATAAATAACAATTTATAAGTCTACTCTAATAGGATAAAACATAACTTTCTTTGTCTTCTAATTAAAACATGAACTTTCTGCTGTTTATTTCTGCATCTTCTGCCTCCCAGAGTGTGAGATAACTCATTATATACATGATTGAACATTACTTTCCTAATAACAATCAAATGATGGTATAATTGACATAAATAATATATAAGTCTACTCTAATAGGATAAAACTTAACTTTTCTCTTTTGAAATTGAACTTTTCTGCTGTTTATTGCATCTTCTCGGCCAGAGGGAGAAGGCCAAACTCATTACTACATTGAACATTACTTTCCTAATAACAATCAAATTGATGGTATAATTGACATAAATAACAATATATCAGTCTACTCTAATAGGATAAAACATAACTTTCTCCTCTTCTAAATTCATGAACTTTCTGCTGTTTCTGCATCTTCTGCCTCCCACAGGGGAGAAAGCAAAACTCATTACATACATGATTGAACATAACTTTCCTAATAACAATCAAATGATGGTATAATTGACATAAATAACAATATATCAGTCTACTCTAATAGGATAAAAGATAACTTTCTCCTCTTTCTCGAATTCATGAACTTTCTGCTGTTTCTTGCATCTTCTGCTCCCAGAGGGGAGAAGGCCAAACCCATTACATAAATGATTGAACATTACTTCCCTAATAACAATCAAATGATGGTGTAATTGACATTAATAGCAATATATTAGTCTAATCTAATAGGATAAAACAAAACTTTCTCCTTTTTCTGAAATTAATGAACTTTCTGCTGTTTCTTGCATCTTCTGCTTGCCAGTGGTGAGGAGACCAAACTCATTACATACATGATTGAACATTACTTTCCTAATAACAATCAAATGAAGGTGTAATTGACATTAATAACAATATATCAGTCTACTCTAATAGGATAAAACATAACTTTCTCCTTTCTGAAATTCATGAACTTTCTGCTGTTTCTTGCATCTTCTGCCTCCCAGAGGTGAGAAGCAAACTCATTACATACATGATTGAACATTACTTTCCTAATAACAATCAAATGATGGTATAATTGACATAAATAACAATATATCAGTCTACTCTAATAGGATAAACATAACTTTCTCCTCTTTCTGAAATTCATGAACTTTCTGCTGTTTCTTGCATCTTCTGCCTCCCAGAGGAGAAGGCCAAACTCATTACATACATGATTGAACATTACTTTCCTAATAACAATCAAATGATGGTATAATTGACATAAATAACAATATATCAGTCTACTCTAATAGGATAAAACATAACTTTCTCCTCTTTCTGAAATTCATGAACTTTCTGCTGTTTCTTGCATCTTCTGCCTGCCAGAGGAGAGAGGCCAAACTCATTACATACACATGATTGAACATTACTTTCCTAATAACAATCAAATGATGGTATAATTGACATAAATAACAATATATCAGTCTACTCTAATAGGATAAAACATAACTTTCTCCCTCTTTCTGAAATTCATGAACTTTCTGCTGTTTCTTGCATCTTCTGCCTCCCAGAGGGGAGAAGGCCAAACTCATTACATACATGATTGAACATTACTTTCCTAATAACAATCAAATGTTGGTATGATTGACATAAGTTAATAACAATATATCAGTCTAATCTAATAGGATTAAACATAACTTTCTCCTCTTGAAATTCATGAACTTTCTGCTGTTTCTTGCATCTTCTGCCTCCCAGAGGTGAGAAGGCCAAACTCATTACATACATGATTGAACATTACTTTCCTAATAACAATCAAATGATGGTATAATTGACATAAATAACAATATATCAGTCTACTCTAATAGGATAAAACATAACTTTCTCCTCTTTCTGAAATTCATGAACTTTCTGCTGTTTCTTGCATCTTCTGCTTGCCAGAGGTGAGAAGGCCAAACTCATTACATACATGATTGAACATTACTTTCCTAATAACAATCAAATGATGGTATAATTGACATAAATAACAATATATCAGTCTACTCTAATAGGATAAAACATAACTTTCTCCTCTTTCTGAAATTCATGAACTTTCTGCTGTTTCTTGCATCTTCTGCCTCCCAGAGGGGAGAAGGCCAAACTCATTACATACATGATTGAACATTACTTTCCTAATAACAATCAAATGATGGTATAATTGACATAAATAACAATATATCAGTCTACTCTAATAGGATAAAACATAACTTTCTCCTCTTTCTGAAATTCATGAACTTTCTGCTGTTTCTTGCATCTTCTGCCTCCCAGAGGGGAGAAGGCCAAACTCATTACATACATGATTGAACATTACTTTCCTAATAACAATCAAATGATGGTATAATTGACATAAATAACAATATATCAGTCTACTCTAATAGGATAAAACATAACTTTCTCCTCTTTCTGAAATTCATGAACTTTCTGCTGTTTCTTGCATCTTCTGCCTCCCAGAGGTGAGAAGGCCAAACTCATTACATACATGATTGAACATTACTTTCCTAATAACAATCAAATGATGGTATAATTGACATAAATAACAATATATCAGTCTACTCTAATAGGATAAAACATAACCTTCTCCTCTTTATTAAATTCCTGAACTTCCTGCTGCTTCTCGCATCTTCTGCCGTCCAGAGGTGAGAAGGCCAAACTCATTACATACATGATTGAACATTACTTTCCTAATAACAATCAAATGATGGTATAATTGACATAAATAACAATATATCAGTCTACTCTAATAGGATAAAACATAACTTTCTCCTCTTCTGAAATTCATGAACTTTCTGCTGTTTCTTGCATCTTCTGCCTCCAGAGGAGAGGCCAAACTCATTACATACATGATTGAACATTACTTTCCTAATAACAATCAAATGATGGTATAATTGACATAAATAACAATATATCAGTCTACTCTAATAGGATAAAACATAACTTTCTCCTTTCTGAAATTCATGAACTTTCTGCTGTTTCTTGCATCTTCTGCCTCCCAGAGAGAGAGGCCAAACTCATTACATACATGATTGAACATTACTTTCCTAATAACAATCAAATGATGGTATAATTGACATAAATAACAATATATCAGTCTACTCTAATAGGATAAAACATAACTTTCTCCTCTTCTGAAATTCATGAACTTTCTGCTGTTTCTTGCATCTTCTGCCTCCCAGAGAAGAAGAGGCCAAACTCATTACATACATGATTGAACATTACTCTCCTACTAACAATCAAATGATGGTATAATTGACATTGATAGCAGTAAATCAGTCTAATCTAATAGGATAAAACAAAACTTTCTCCTCTTTCTGAAATTCATTAACTTTCTGCTCTTTTTTGCATCTTGTGCTTGCCAGAGGTGAGGAGGCCAAACTCATTACATACATGATTGAACATTACTTTCCTAATAACAATCAAATGATGGTGTGATTGACATAAATAACAATATATCAGTCTACTCTATTAGGATGAAACATAACTTTCACCACTTTCTGAAATTCATGAACTTTCTGCTCTTTCTTGCATCTTCTGCCTCCCAGAGGAGAGGCCAAACTCATTACATACATGCTTGAACTTTATTATCCTAATAACAATCAAATGATGATATAATTGACATAAATAACAATATATCAGTCTACTCTAATAGGATAAAACATAACTTTCTCCTCTTTCTGAAATTCATGAACTTTCTGCTGTTTCTTGCATCTTCTGCTTGCCAGAGGTGAGGAGGCCAAACTCATTACATACATGATTGAACATTACTTTCCTAATAACAATCAACTGATGGTATAATTGACATAAATAACAATATATCAGTCTACTCTAATAGGATAAAACATAACTTTCTCCTCTTTCTGAAATTCATGAACTTTCTGCTGTTTCTTGCATCTTCTGCTTGCCAGAGGGGAGAAGGCCAAACTCATTACATACATGATTGAACATTACTTTCCTAATAACAATCAAATGATGGTATAATTGACATTAATAACAATATATGAGTCTACTCTGATAGGATAAAACATAACTTTCTCCTGCTTCTGAAATTCATGAACTTTCTGCAATTTCTTGCATCTTCTGCTTGCCAGAGGGGAGCAGGCCAAACATACATGATTGAACATTACTTTCCTAATAAAAATCAAATGATGGTATAATTGACATAAATAACAATATATCAGTCTACTCTAATAGGATAAAACATGACTTTCTCCTCTTTCTGGAATTCATGAACTTTCTGCTGTTTCTTGCATCTTCTGCCTCCAGAGGTGAGAAGGCCAAACTCATTACATACATGATTGAACATTACTTTCCTAATAACAATCAAATGATGGTATAATTGACATAAATAACAATATATCAGTCTACTCTAATGGGATAAAACATAACTTTCTCCTCTTTCTGACATTCATGAACTTTCTGCTGTTTCTTGTATCTTCTGCTTGCCAGAGGTGAGAGGCCAAACTCATTACATACATGATTGAACATTACTTTCCTAATAACAATCAAATGATGGTATAATTGACATTAATAACAATATATGAGTCTATTCTAATAGGATAAAACATAACTTTCTCCTCTTTTTGAAATTCATAAACTTTCTGCTGTTTATTGCATCTTCTGCCTCCCAGAGCGGAGAAGGCCAAACTCATTACATACATGATTGAACATTACTTTCCTAATAACAATCGAATGATGGTTTAATTGACATAAATAACAATATATCAGTCTACTCTAATAGGATAGAACATAACTTTCTCCTCTTTCTGAAATTCAGGAACTTTCGGCTGCGTCTTGCATCGTCTGCCTCCCAGATGGTAGTAGTCCAAACTCATTACATACATGATTGAACATTACTTTCCTAATAACAATCAAATGATGGTATAATTGACATAAATAACAGTATATCAGTCTACTCTAATGGGATAGCACATACCGTGCTCCTCTTCTGAAATCCATGAACTTTCTGCTGCTTCTTGCATCTTCTGCCTCCCAGAGGTGAGGAGGCCAAACTCATTACATACATGATTGAACATTACTTTCCTAATAACAATCAAATGATGGTATAAATGATATACATAACAATATATCAGTCTACTCTAATAGGATAAAACATAACTTTCTCCTCTTTCTGAACTTCATGAACTTTCTGCTGTTTCTTGCATCTTCTGCTTGCCAGAGGGGAGAAGGGCAAACTCATTACATACATGATTGAACATTACTATCCTAATAACAATCAAATGATGATATAATTGACAAAAATAACAATATATAAGTCTACTCTAATAGGATAAAACATAACTTTCTCCTCTTTCTCAAATTTATGAACTTTCTGCTGTTTCTTGCAGGTTTTGCCTCTCAGAGGGGAGAAGGCCAAACTCATTACATGCATGATTGAACACTACTTTCCTAATACCAATCGAATGATGGTATAATTGACATAAATAACAATATATCAGTCTACTCTAATAGGATAAAACATAACTTTCTCCTCTTTCTGAAATTCATGAACTTTCTGCTGTTTCTTGCATCTTCTGCTTGCCAGAGGTGAGGAGGCCAAACTCATTACATACATGATTGAACATTACTTTCCTAATAACAATCAAATGATGGTATAATTGACATAAATAACAATATATCAGTCTACTCTAATAGGATAAAACATAACTTTCTCCTCTTTCTGAAATTCATGAACTTTCTGCTGTTTCTTGCATCTTCTGCCTCCCAGAGGGGAGAAGGCCAAACTCATTACATACATGATTGAACATTACTTTCCTAATAACAATCAAATGATGGTATAATTGACATAAATAACAATATATCAGTCTACTCTAATAGGATAAAACATAACTTTCTCCTCTTTCTGAAATTCATGAACTTTCTGCTGTTTCTTGCATCTTCTGCTTGCCAGAGGTGAGGAGGCCAAACTCATTACATACATGATTGAACATTACTTTCCTAATAACAATCAAATGATGGTATAATTGACATAAATAACAATATATCAGTCTACTCTAATAGGATAAAACATAACTTTCTCCTCTTTCTGAAATTCATGAACTTTCTGCTGTTTCTTGCATCTTCTGCCTCCCAGAGGGGAGAAGGCCAAACTCATTACATACATGATTGAACATTACTTTCCTAATAACAATCAAATGATGGTATAATTGACATAAATAACAATATATCAGTCTACTCTAATAGGATAAAACATAACTTTCTCCTCTTTCTGAAATTCATGAACTTTCTGCTGTTTCTTGCATCTTCTGCTTGCCAGAGGTGAGGAGGCCAAACTCATTACATACATGATTGAACATTACTTTCCTAATAACAATCAAATGATGGTATAATTGACATAAATAACAATATATCAGTCTACTCTAATAGGATAAAACATAAATTTAACCTCTTTCTAATATTTATGAACTTTCTGCTGTTACTTTCATTGTCTTCCTCCCAGAGGAGAGGAGGCCAAACTCATTACATACATGATTGAACATTACTTTCCTAATAACAATCAAATGATGGTGTAATTGACATAAATAACAATATATCAGTCTACTCTAATAGGATAAAACATAAATTTCTCCTCTTTCTGAGATTCATTATCTTTCTGCTGTTTCTTGCATCTTCTGCCTCACAGAGGGGAGGCCAAACTCATTACAGACATGATGTAACTTTACATTCCTAATAACAATCAATTGATGGTATAATTGACATAAATAACAATATATAAGTCTACTCTAATAGGATAAAACATAACTTTCTCCTCTTTTTGAAATTCATGAACTTTCTGCTGTTTATTGCATCTTCTGCCTCCCAGAGCGGAGAAGGCCAAACTCATTACATACATGATTGAACATTACTTTCCTAATAACAATCAAATGATGGTATAATTGACATAAATAACAATATATCAGTCTACTCTAATAGGATAAAACATAACTTTCTCCTCTTTCTGAAATTCATGAACTTTCTGCTGTTTCTTGCATCTTCTGCTTGCCAGAGGTGAGGAGGCCAAACTCATTACATACATGATTGAACATTACTTTCCTAATAACAATCAAATGATGGTATAATTGACATAAATAACAATATATAAGTCTACTCTAATAGGATAAAACATAACTTTCTCCTCTTTCTGAAATTCATGAACTTTCTGCTGTTTCTTGCATCTTCTGCCTCCCAGAGGGGAGAAGGCCAAACTCATTACATACATGATTGAACATTACTTTCCTAATAACAATCAAATGATGGTATAATTGACATAAATAACAATATATCAGTCTACTCTAATAGGATAAAACAAAACTTTCTCCTATTTTGAAATTCATGAATTTTCTGCTGTTTTTTGCATCTTCTACTTGCCAGAGAGGAGGAGGCCAAACTCATTACATACATGATTGAACATTACTTTCCTAATAACAATCAAATGATGGTATAATTGACATAAATAACAATATATCAGTCTACTCTAATAGGATAAAACATAACTTTCTCCTCTTTCTGAAATTCATGAACTTTCTGCTGTTCCTTGCATCTTCTGCTTGCCAGAGGTGAGGAGGCCAAACTCATTACATACATGATTGAACATTACTTTCCTAATAACAATCAAATAATGGTATAATTGACAAAAAAAACAATATATCAGTCTACTCTAATAGGATAAAACATAACTTTCTCCTCTTTCTGAAATTCATGAACTTTCTGCTGTTTCTTGCATCTTCTGCTTGCCAGAGGTGAGCTGGCCAAACTCATTACATACATGATTGAACATTACTTTCCTAATAACAATCAATTGATGGTATAATTGACATCAATAACAATATATCAGTCTACTCTAATAGAATAAAACATAACTTTCCCCTCATTCTGAAATTCATGAACTTTCTGCTGTTTCTTGCATCTTCTGCTTGCCAGAGGTGAGCAGGCCAAACTCATTACATACATGATTGAACATTACTTTCCTAATAACAATCAAATGATGGTATAATTGACATAAATAACAATATATAAGTCTACTCTAATAGGATAAAACATAACTAATGAAATAATAATGAATGTGTTTAGATCTCTTGAATTATATAGATGATTATTATTATTTCACGCTAGAATGGGTAGCAGGAAAAAAATGGGAAAGTTCTGTTACAAATTTTGAATTATCGAGGAGTGAAAGTGTGGGAGGGTGAAGAGGAGGGGTGAGATGGTAGGAGGGGAAAGGGGAAAGGGGAGATAAGAAGAAGAGAAGAAGAAGAAGAGGAGAAGAAGAAGAAGAAGAAGAAGAAGAAGTAGAAGAAGAAAAGAAGATGATGGATGATGATGATGATGATGATGAGAAGAAGAAAAGAAGAACAAGAAGAAGAAGAAGAAAGAAGAAGAAGAAGAAGAAGAAGAAGAAGAAGAAGATGAAGAAGAAGAAGAAGAAGAAGAAGAAGAAGCAAGAAGAAGAAGGAAGAAGAAGGGAGGAGGAGGAAGAGAAGTGATGAAGAAGAAGAAGAACAAGAAGAAAGAAGGAGGAGGAAGAAGAGGAGGAGGAGAAGAAGAAGAAGAGGAGGAGAAGAATAGGAGAAGGAGAAGAAGAATAAGAAGAGGAGGAGTAGGAGAAGAAGCAGAGGAGGAAGAAAAAGAAGAAGAGAAGGAGGAGGAGAAGAAGAAGAGGAGAAAAGAAGAAGAAGAAAAAGAAGTAGTGAGGGGTTGGAGGAAGCGAGGTTGAAGTGCGAAAAAATGTTCTAACCTTCCATGACACTGTTAAGGGCTCTTTCAACCAATGGCCATAACAATATTATTGATTATTATTATCAAGTCTCTGCAGAACGAGTTGTAAACGAGGAATAGCACCGACACACTAGAAACACAATTATTTATTTTATGTCATGGTTTGCAGCGTTCTTATAACAGTGAATGTCTAGTAAGTAGGTACTATGATATAAATAATAACAACTGTGGTATAGTAATGTTACGATAAACATTAATGATAATAATATGTTTGTCAGCTGATTATTAACACAGGTACATTTCGCTCGCAACTCGAATCCAACGTCGCCCAAAAGATTCCATGCTTTATCATCACCAATCAGTTTTCTTGAATTTTGACTTGATTCAAGCTCTCAACAATGCCAGCCAACTTTCAAGTCAATTTGGGTGAAAAATGTACTACTCCAATAAATAGGTTCTACACCAAACATCCTCTCCAAGAATCATGAATCCTTGTTGAATGTTAAAAATATCATGATGCAAAAACTGTATAATTTGGGTACATACCTGCGTCAGCCAATAGGACTAGGTTGTGTATGTTGCCCGTTGAGCCAGCGTGTGGCTTTTTATAGGGCAGCTGCGGTGTTAAACTGCCTTGCAACTGTTTTTCCACTTCTACGACAAAAGAAATGAAACGGTTAGCACAAATTGAGAAAAAATTAAAATTCAACATACAACAACCACAAAAAAGTAATATTTGGAATCAAAAGAATGTAACAGATAAATAAAATTAGAGACACTAAAGAATGTAACAATTTTATATCTGGTTCTCAAGCATTGCCTTCAATGAAACAATTTTGCCATAATCATTAATTCCTTACTGTATAAAAAAAAATATAGTAATACTGTAGTTACTGTGGTAGTTGTAATAGTATTGATTGTATCGTATGTATATTGATAGTCCTTATTAGTCAATTCTGTAATGTACTTTTGAATAGTACCTATAATAATTTATATACCGTATTCAATGTTTTAGGCAACTTCAAATCAAACTTATTTCTTATGTTATTTCTAAATATACTCCTCTTAAATTTCATTCATTAAACTCCATCAATTTATCAGCAACAGCTCTAATTTCACACTAGTCTGTGAGTGCTCGATTTCTACAAATTTTCTTTTCTATTTCACATTATTACAATTAGATAAATGCTGTTTAATATTCCTGATATTGGGTTGGGCAAGCAACATATTACATTAACCTTTACATGTTAATTGAACATGTTACATGCACTCGAGATAAGTTTTGGTCTAACGTCTGTTTTTTATTTCCTCAGTAGGCCTATTGTATTTTTGATCAAATAAATTGACATGAACAAGTATACAAGCATACTTTATATACACTTGTGGCCTTAAATTTGTAATAAGAATGCCTTGAAACATTTTAAAATAAATTCAAGACAATATTTTGAATTTGAATAAGAAATGTGAAAAAGTGATCAAGTCATAGAATGTGAGAGGTGTGAAGGTGTGAGAGTGTCAAACGCAGAGAAGTGTTTATAGTGTGAATCCTCATGTGATCTTAGTGCACAAATAGTTTATCATTTATGTTATGTGATCATGATTATTAATCTTTATTATTATGACTATGTTATGTTATATGATTTTTAATCTAAAAATGTTATTTGTTAGTATCTAAAAGTAGTCCTAGTGAGAGCTGCAAACTTTATCAATTTCAATAATAATGTAGATTGACAATATTTTAGTCTTCTTAGACTAGATTGCAATATGAGGTGTGGAAAAGAAAAAAAGTCATAGAATGATAATGTGCAATATGGTTATCAAACATTGAAATATTAAAATTTCGTTATGAAAATAGTGTTATGTTATGAAGTAGAGTATAGTTGAATAGGAAGGGTTAAGTTTTACCTTCGATAATATTGGACTCTTGGAACATGTTCTCGAGCGAATGGTGAATCTCCTGGAAGGTGGGTCTCTCGCCAGGCACCCACTGCCAGCATTTTCTCATCAGCTCGTAAATCTTTGGCGGACAACCAGGTGGACAGTCCATCCTAAAAACATTTCTCCTGTAAGTCAACTAATTTGACAAGACTACAAGCTTATCGATTGATGAAAAGTGTAAGGTACCGTACTCAAATCAAGGTAAATAGAATACCTATAGCAGGATCCATTTAACTTGTCAGAGAACAGCTGATTTAACGTTAGTAAACGAGCGTACATCAATCAGCTGTTTCTGACAATTTAAAAGAATCCTGCTATAATATACATATATTACTATTGAAGTCAATTCAATTTATTAAAGGTGCAGATAAAGAATGCAAATCGACTAGTTTTCAAGGTTATTTCTGAAATTTCAGCTAAGGAAACGCCTAAAAATGGCATTTTTCCTTAAAAAAGGTATTGCAAATGACATTAAGGTATTATGGTATCATAAATATCATTCATTATTATAAATTATTCAAATAATTCTTATGAATAAGCCGACTGGCAACTGAAAAATTGCCATTAGACAGGTACGCAACTATAGACAGTGACATTCATTCAACTTGGCGGATGCCATAAAGATAGATGGACAGATATTATTTTTTTGCCATCGGACTCTACGGTCATCAGCAACGTCAAGAAATAATATCTCTCTATCTATTCATCTATCTAATGCCATTCGCCAAATTAAATGAATATCATATTTTCTTGAGGGTGGCGATACCCACATGAGCTCTAGGCTTGTGCGTGGGTGACAGAGGGTGATGATGAGCGATGACGACTGGTTTACAGTGTGACCGACGGCTTTTTCGTCTCCTCTGAAAGACGGGTGGCGTTTGCCATAAAGATAGATGTTCTGGTTGATTCTATAATTATTCGATCTTGGAACTTTTAGATTATCAGATAGACGCTTATCGCCCTCGGCTACGGACCACTTAAAAAACCTATTTATGAGAATTATATAAACTATTTTGTTTGTTATAACCCTACAAATTGATTTCTTAGTAGGCTTTCTCTACTGACCTGTATCCCTGTTCTAGCATACGATAGACATCGGTGAGATCAACACCTGGATAGGGCGACATGCCATAGGTGGCTATCTCCCATAGCAAGATACCAAAAGCCCATACGTCAGACTGAAATAATACAAAATTACATAATTATTATACTTTTTTCCAATAAAAACTTATTAGCTATATACATACGATTTTCAAACAATCCAATGAAACAAATTATGTTGAAAGAAAACACTTTTTGATGAGATTTGTGTTTGTGTCATGGAATTCTACATCAACAGAAATTCTACAGATAAGTACAAAAATCATGTTGTTGGATTGGTGAGATTTATTCGTACGTTTATTCAAGCACACACTCTATAATAGCTTATAATAATCTCATTCAACTACAGTAATTTACTCAGAAAAATATAGTTTTCTATTATTTTATTACTTCGAAATTATTGTTATAATATAGTATTATCATACAATGACACTTTTTACAAAGAAATGTCATCTTTCAAAATCATCTTTGCTGTAGCCAAATATTATCTGGTACTCTGTTCAAATTCACAATTTTCAAATTAATGAAAAACAAATCCTTCTTCATTCATTATTTGAGAAAGAACATTAAAAATTATTTAAATATTGGAAAATTCAACATCTCTAAGGTTCTTTATTGTTCATTAAGATAGAAGCACATCTTGACCAAACGATTCATCCAATTTTCAATGATTGACTCAAGTCTAACCTTGAATTTCTGAATTTTGTTTTCAACGGTACCATTTTCGTTTTCAACACTTATTCTATTCCATTAATCGACTCATATACGATATTGCGAAACTGAACGCTTGAACGGTCTTTTTGACAAATCCTGCCTATAAGTTAATTCAAATCAAATCAAAATTCTTTATTTGCACTATCATTCATGTACATCATATCATGTAACAAAAATATCTGCAATGTCAAAATACAAAAAGAAAACAAACATATTCAATTACAATGATTATATTTACCTTTGGGGTCGCCTAGTTGGACATTATTATAGGCATAAATTGTTCTAGATACTATCAATTGAATTTATGTATACTGTATTAAGAATGTACTGTGTAGGCCTATGTTTGTTTTTTGTCGAAAAATTTATTTATTCAATAAATTACAAAATCAAAACAAAGAAGATAAACCATTATAGAGGCACTAAGTTTAGTTACTAAGGCAGTAAAATAAATTTAATCCAACTAACTTGTACCTCTTGTCAATTGGAATAAATTGGAAGAAAAAGTAGTACTGTAGTAATTGAGTTACTTTACAACACTATTTATGCAAGGTCGTTTAACCTCTTTCTAAATAACACTTTTTAAAAAAACACTTTCAAGTAGAAATAACACTATTTTCACTTACATAGCTAGTAATTTATACTTAAGTGTTATTTATGTACTTATAAAGTGTGTAAACTAAATGTAAATGTGGAATTAGGTGTATGTGGAACCAACCTTATAAAGTGTACGCTTAAATAAATGTACTATGAGTGTTTTTTAAAGTGTTATTTAACAGTAGAAAAAAGTATGGATACACAACTCAATAACTCTTTCTAAAGTAAATGTATTGGTATGCATATGAGTTTTGGCAACTCATACCTGCGCACAGGACTTTCCTTGCGGGTATTCTTTTCTACTTATGTGTTATAATAAATTCATTTCAATATGGTATCTGACCTTGGTAGAGAATTTGTTATAAGCTAGACCCTCGGGCGCGGTCCATTTGATGGGAAATTTGGCGCCCGCGTGAGCCGTGTACGTGTCGTCTCTCATGAGTCGAGCCAGGCCGAAGTCGGCCACTTTTACCAGGTGATTTTCACCCACTAGACAGTTTCTCGCTGCCAGATCCCTGTAAACCCACACAAAAAGCAAACATTAGTCGATCAGTTTTTCTCGCAATATATACGCAGGTGAATTTTACCTGCAGGAGAATCAAATAGAATTTACGAATAAAGTTCATATAAAGAGTGTTATTAAGATACAGGTATTATCCCTACCAATACTCTAGGCATTGTTTTGCATTTGTGTGTAAAAACCATATCTGAATATCATATTTAAATTGTCCAGAAGTCCAAGTTATTTCACACAGCTGCCATTTTGTTTTTCACGATTATTTTTTTATCTCAAGAATGGTGAAAATAATTCTTCATCACTCGAATTGAAACTTTGCACCAACATTTATGACAACTAGATAAAGCTACAAAAACAATTATGACAATTTTTCAAATCCATAAAACAAAATCCGCCATTTAATAATTTTGTTTGTATTGAATAACCTGAAACCGTTGATATTACAAAATTTACAAGCATAACTTTTTTTTAGAAAATTTCATTACCAATCAATTGTTATTTGTTAATATTGGACCAATATTGACTGAGATATGGCAGTTTATGGCAAGCAACACACACCGATTAGTCATTGCATCAGTGTGTGCTGCTTCATAAGCAACTATGTGAATTACTGTGACTAAACGAGACTAATCTTGTCTTGACTAACCGGTGTACGCCTAGCCTTAATCTCACAATAGGTCGCGGTGGCTTGAAAAGCGTGCAGTTTTTGTGAAAATTATCGAATTTCTACTTTTACAATTTATAATCAAGTTTTGTCTCAAAATTAAATAAAAATGATTCTATGATTCATTATACTAAAACAATTCAATACTCTTACTACAGTCAAATAGTATGCAGACCATTTCTTTTAATATCGACTTCTATACCAGAAACAAGTAGATAATGAAAATAACTTTTAGTGATAAAATAATGACAATTTGGAACTTACCTATGAATAAAACATCTACTTTCTAGGTAACTCATTCCGGATGCAATCTGCGTGGCCATATACATTAGTACCACAGCGTTAATCAGTTCTTTGTTACCATGTCTAAGATAATCTAATAGGTTGCCTTTCGACATGAATTCCGTTATTATATAAAATGGAGGTTCTCGCGTACATACACCTATAAAACAAACATGAAGAAAACCACATGAGGATACAAATATAATCTAGGATATAATGTAATCAAGAAAATATTCTTGTAAGTAATATCAGAAACAATAAATACTCAAGTTTGTTTCGTGATGGTAATTTACACGGCTGAAGAATTATTATTATTTGCTGAATGAGGTTTTCTTCTAACATTCGAAGCTGCTTGATAAATTTTAATCCAGGATCATCACAATGCTGAGTAGATACGATCAACTGATTCAAAATATAATAATTAATTGTACGAAATTCCTATTCAAAGCCATATAATACTCTGAAGACTTCTGCTAGGCCTACTGCAATATTGACAACAGAATAATAGCTAGTAAGGCTAGGCGTACACCGGTTAGTCAAGACAAGACAAGACGAGATTAGTCGCGTTTAGTCACAGTACTTCACATAGTTGCTTATGAAGCAACACACACCGATTAGTCATTGCATCGGTGTGTGCTGCTTCATAAGCAGCTATGTGAATTACTGTGACTAAACGTGACTAATCTCGTCTTGTCTTGACTAACCGGTGTACGCCTAGCCTAAGGAAATTCGATGAATGCTGCTGCACAAAACACCTGTTGTTTCTCTCCCAATCACATTTTAATTATTTGTAATTGTATCAATAGATGAATTGAATTACATTTTGAAGATGAAGGTGAAATTAGGATGCACTCTAAGGACCGGTTCATGAGCTCGGGATTTAGCTAAGTCCTAGACTAAAACGGGTGGCTACCGTAGCATCGACAAACGTTTGTCTCGACTGGTTAGTGGGTTAGCAGCATAGAGAGCCCTTAGTACATAGTATCGAGGCTAACGTTTGTCTATGCTACGGTGGCCACACGTTTTAGTCTAGGACTTAGCTAAATCCCGAGCTCATGAACCGGCCCTAAATATCTTTAAAGAGAGAGTCTACTGTATGAAGATATATAGATATTATCACACATTTATTTCAAATCTCATGGACATCATCTTGTTGTGTTCAGGAACCCACCTAATAGTTGAACTAGATTCGGATGTTTCATTTCCTTCATGATGGCCGCCTCTTCTAAAAAATCTTTCAGCGCCATTGTGTCCTCTTTGAGGGTTTTGACGGCAACGGTCATGTTGTAGCGCTTCCAAACCGCCTCGTACACATCGCCATATTGGCCTCCGCCCAGTTTGTGTCTCATCACAATGTCTGTCCTGTTTATTTCCCATTCGTCGGGCTCTGCAACACACAACACACAAATAACTAACAGAAAAAAATACACACAAAACACTATAACTAAATGTAATACTACAAATCATTAATTTGATTCAAGAAGAAAGAATTTGAAAGAACAAAAAAACAATTCAAAAACATCCTTTTTCAAAATTAGTGAACATTTTGCAAAGTGAAATAGAACTTCAACCTAATGGAATTACTGTAGGTTATAAACGGCGAGGTGGAACTACCTTCGGGTCTCCCCACCAACCAAAGCCATACGCTAGATAGATAGATTTGATTCATGAAATTTCTATGAATTGAAATAGCAAGAATCAGCTTCATGTTTTGTATCTGAAAATAATTTATTTTATCCAGATTGAATAATTTTTACTCTATAAAATGATCTAATTTTAGTGATAGACTAAATTTAGTCTAATATTCCTCTGATGTCAAGTTTTTTTGTGTGTTGTAACAGAAAAAATATATACAAAACATTATAACTAAATGTAATATTACAAACCATTTGATTCATGAAATTTATATGAATTGAAATAGCCAGAATCAGCTTCATGTTTTGTATCTGAAAATAATTTATTTTATCCAGATTGAATCATTTCTACTCTATAAAATGATCTGATTTTAGTGATAGGCTAAATTTAGTCTAATATTCCTCTGATGTCAAGTTTTTTTGTGTGTTGTATCAATACTTCTCTCAATACTCTTAAAATGTATCATTCTCTCATTTATTCTTATTTCAATCATTTATTCAAATCTATTTACATTCTGTTTCCTTTATTCTTCTCTTTTCAATTCACATTCCTATTTCATTCTCTATATTAAATTCTTAATTGAATTCTTGTTTCAAACTGTTAATTATTTATATTATCAATTTCTATTAGTAATTCTATTCTATACACTACACTAGATATATACAACGTCAATTCTTGTCTTAAGCTATGATAAAATGTGTAGAGCAGGATTCTTTTAACTTGTCATAAAACAGCTGATTTAACGTCAGTAAACGAGCGTACATCAATCAGCTGTTTTATGACAATTCAAAAGAATCCTGCTATATTTGTCTGATAAATGCAGGACACCTCTCCACACTAGCCTTCGTGGAGGAGATACCTGTCAAATTATTTTAGGATATTTTTCGTGAATGTTTTATCAATTTATGAACTCTATGTTTCTTTTCGTGGCCGTATTAATTCATTAACATCAGTAACTAGACATAGCACACGTTGAAGAGTTTGGATTAAATGATAATAGAACCAATTGATTTTCATGATAAGCATGATTTGGTTTGCCATTATTTATGAACTGATTTTTTTTCCAAGACAGTATTCCCTTGAAGCCGCCAGCAACTAAATACTGCACACGCCTTAGAATTTCAATCTAATCAGAGCAACACAAATTGAGGATTAATTTCCTTGAATTATTTTATAAATTTATGAACTTTGAGGTTCTTTTCAAGTCAGTATTCACCTAAAACTAGCAACCTAATGAAATGTGTATCCATACTTTTTCTACTGGTAATTAACACTATTTAAAAAATACTATTTTAAAAAACTATTTAAAAAGTAGAAATAACTTGTAAAAAGTTATTCAAGTTAAAATAAAGTTATTTCTACTTGAAAGTGTTAGCAACTTAATACAGCATACGACCATAAGGCTAGACGTACACCGGTTAGTCAAGACAAGACAAGATGAGATTAGTCACGTTTAGTCATAGTAATTCACATAGTTGCTTATGAAGCAGCACACACTGATGCAATGACTAATCGGTGTGTGTTGCTTCATAAGCAACTATGTGAAGTACTGTGACTAAACGTGACCAATCTCGTCTTGACTAACCGGTGTACGCCTAGCCTTAGTTATAAAGTTTTAATGAAATCGTAAAATAACAAATGAATAATGTATTTGAAACCAACCTGGACTTAGAGCAAAAACAGTGGGCTTGTTGTGCTTGGGCGCCGGATACAGGAGTTGCGTGATAAGGCCGTCAGAGTGCATTGAGTGGTGGTGCACCAATTCGGCCAATGTGTTGAATTTACTCTCACTAGTTACGTACACCTGAAACAGACACAACACACATTTGCAAATATTCATTCAACACCTTGCGTGAAATACAGCAAATAAAAGAAACCTGGCGATAGTCTAAGGCTAGGCGTACACCGGTTAGTCAAGACAAGACAAGACTAGATTAGTCACGTTTAGTCACAGTAATTCACATAGTTGCTCATGAAGCCTGACACACTGATGCAATGACTAATCGGTGTGTGTTGCTTCATAAGCAACTATGTGAATTACTGTGACTAAATGTGTCTAATCTCGTCTTGTCTTCTATTGACTAACCGGTGGGTTAATTATCTTCATATTTCAAAAGAAATTATAAAAACCATTTTAAATAAACCACGGTTATACTCTACACATTAAACTTCCATGGATTTTGATGTATTTACAGTTAGACAACTCTATGTTAAGACCTTATTAAAATACTCGATAAAAAATCAAAACAAATTTGCTACAATTATTAATAAAGTAGCATATAACTTCAGACCAAACACTACAGAGAAATTTCAAATCTATCCTACAACATTAACTTTAATTAGAAGACAACTCATTTACACTAGTAGTAAATTACTGATGAATGCAATACCTTTTGATCTGGATAGAAAGATATCAAATAAGAGTGTGACAGAATGGATAAAGAGTGAATATTTTTTCACTTTTGTTTTAAAAACATATGAAAAAAATAAAACTTGGTTTAATTTCGTTGGAGAAACCGGCCCTCAACTTAGCTTTTTTTATCTTAGTTGAGTATTTTTCTCAGAACTTATTATTATTTACTTTTTTCTCTCTAACTTTGTTAAACAAACCTTTTCGTTTCATTTCATATTATTTGAAGCATTTTTTTTATGCAACTCTCACCAGCGGGCAGAATCATCTTTTTGCTGGTGATGCCTAGAATTAGATATTGTTTTCTGTTTTTTCTAATATGTATTAGTTACATGTATTATATTATCTACATTTTATTTTCATTTTGCACATGTGTACTATATATTATGTAGGAGTGAATTGTTTGTTTTAATTTTTTGGCAATAAAGTGAATTGAAGGTTAGTGCAAGCGTGCACTGATTATTTATTTATTGGATCAAGCAATACAACATTGTAGGATAGAAAAAAAACAGGTGTTGACCCAAAACTTCTTCTGTTCCAAATTTAGTCTGATAAATTGTTCAAATTAAGGTTATGTACAATAGTTTTGTTCACATACGACAATAGTTTTGTTCACATACAAAACTATATAGCAGGATCCATTTAACTTGTCATAAAACATATGATCGACGAGCATATGATCACAATACTTAACCTACAAATGCTGAATCTCGCAGATTATTGAAAAGGTCTTTTAAAAAGTTATTCTTTGAAAGGTCTTCTTTAAAAAGGTCTTTTAAAGACTTTAAGATTTTCAAGCCTTTTGATTATTGTGTCGAAATCACTGTTTAATTATTACTGGAACAGCTGATTTCTGACAAGTTAATTGGATCCTGCTATACATTGTTATCTCTCTCACTCGCTCCTCTCCATCAGTGCCAGATACAGGATTCAATCAAGGGGCTATAAAATAATGTTAACCTATATTATAAAGTTTTTATCTAGTGTAAATTGGACGTCCAAGGCAAACCCCTGATATATGAAAAGATCAGCTGTACAACTGATATGTAAAATATTGACTGACTAATAGAAATAACAAACTATAGCACGATCCATTTAACTTGTCAGAAATCAGCTGTTTTGGTAATAATTAAACAGTGACTTCGACACAAATGGATTAAAAGAAAGACCTTTAAAGTCTTTAAAGGCCTTTTGAAAAGACCTTTCAAAGAATAACTTTTAAAATACCTTTTCAATAATCTGCGAGATTCAGCATTTGTAGGTTAAGTATTGTGATCATATGCTCGTCGATCATATGTTTTCTGACAAGTTAAACGGATCCTGCTGTATGTATTCATTCACGTAAATAAAGCCTTACATTAGACAACTAATTAAGGTCAGAATCAGAATCCATTTATTGCCAAAGACAAGTAATGTATAGGCCACGTCAAAACATAATTACATCAAATCAATCAAAGTTAACAGTCAATCACATTTATCACATTTTAAAAATTCTCCATATTGAAGCACAAAAATTCATTATTATTATAAAAACAATTACTTATTAGAAAATCCTTAATTTTAATTTTGAAGTTTCTCACAGATAAATCTCTTATTTCTATTGGTAACTGATTGTAAAATCTAATTGCACAAGCCCTAAAACTTACATGACTAGGTTTGTAGCGGCAATATTCATTTCTAAGGTTGCGCCTGTTTCGTGTATTGTGAGAGTGAATTTGAGAATGACTGGAGAATGAGAGCAAATTGGATTTTACATATAAAAGACATTGAAAAATAAAAATACTTGGTAAACACATAATCTTCAGTCTTATGAATAGAGGTTTGCAGTGAGTTAGTGGTGGAACATTACTTATAATTCTCACTGCTTTTTTTTGCAACACAAACAGATGATGAGCATCTTTACAGTTGCCCCATAATATTGCACCATATAAAAGGTGTGAATGCACATAACTGTAATATACATTTATTAATATTATTTGTGAAACTATTTCCTTCAGTCTCCTCAGCATAAAAACACCTCTTGAGACTTTTGGGATGGTGTATTCAATATGAACTTTCCACTTCATGTTATTTTGAATATTAATGCCTAGAAATTTGACAAAATGCATTTGATTGAGGCTATCATATGAGACTGATAATTCTTTCATTTCAACGCCTACCTTGCCATCATTATCCTCGTTGATCCGGTAGTGATAGACGCGGCCCTCGTATCTGAGCGATATGCTGCGCTGTCCCGGGCTGCTCTCGCTTTCGCGCACCAGAAAGCTGCCATTGATGCCCGAGCTGAGCAGGTACTCGGCGGCGTTCCTCGATATCGGGCCGTGGTACCACGAGTGCTTTTCCAGCGAGTTGACCGGCGTGACGTAGTTGCTGGGCACCCAGCCCACCTGGCCGCCGCCCGAGTGCGCCTCGCACCACTCGCCGCTCTTGTTGTACGACAGGATTCTCACCTGTTCACCTGAGACGACACAGAGACACATTGAAAAGTGATTAATAAAATAAATTAAAAAGAAAAATGAATATTATATTCAGTTAAAGTAACGACTCGTATTTCACTGTAAATAATTTTAATGCTATTACTTACATTATTAGACACTATTGAAATGCATTTCACTCCTGATGAGGAGCTTCATGAAGGTCATGAAGAAGTCATCCGCCAAATATACCATTCCTACGCTGAATCTCTGTTTCAATACTGCATTGAAGTCTGGGGTGAGGCCATGAACACTCACATAAATAAGTTATTCACGCTTCAAAAACACATCATGAGAGTTACATTAGGTAGACCTAGGCTTTATTCCAGTAGATTAATTTTTGAAGAACTGGATGTATTAACTATTAGGCAGCTATTTGTGAAGAGAATTGTTATTTATTTATTTATAATTATTATTTATTTATTATATTTTAATGAAGAATTTATTTATTATTAGTGTATATGTGTATTATTTACTAAAAAAATTTATTGATGAAAATTGTATTGTATTGTTGTTGTGAATAAATTGATTGATTGATTGATACTTATAGACAAATTATACCAACAATAAATCAACTCACAATACCTCTTAAATTCATCACTAACGTCCAAACAAATTGATCAAGTTTAAAATTTTTGATGTACTTCGATTCAAATCTGGATTTAATCATTAATTTTCTCCAATTTTTCCAATAATTGTATCCAGCTCGCATTAAATTTACATTTGTCTACAGACATCTCCATAATTCCACTTGGTTGCTACCACTTTCTAACCACATCCCCTACAATCACTCGAAACCCTTCCTAGAAAAATACTGTTCATTCACACCAGAAAAAAACTAAAGAAATCCAAATTTCGAAGCGAGACTAATCATTGCATTGTAGATTATGTAGGCCTAGGGGGGCGCCTCAACACATATGGTAGCAGTATGGTAATTTAATGGCCGCTTTCCCATTGAAATCTCACAAGAGAAGATGCTTGGCTAAAGAAAAGACACACTAAATGAAGAATGAAGATAAATCTGTATGGGGTGGGGAACCCAATCTCACCAACATCTGCTTCACAAACAAGAAGATCATCAGAGAGAATAAGAAAAAGAAGAAGAAGAGGAAGAAAAAGAAAAATAAGATGAAGAAGAAAAAGAAGAAGAAGATGGGAAGGAAGAAAAACATGGGAATGTTTTGGTGGCATCCTCGTTTCCTTCGCAAGGGTACTTGACAACTTTACTAATTTATCTTCCCTCTCTTTTCATCTATCTCCCCTCCTCCTTTCTAAATTTGATACTTCTTTCTCGTCTATTTGAGATTGAAACGGTTCTCCCACATACATGTTTCATGGTCTGTGTGATTGCTTTGTAATTAACACATCTAGATCTTGACTGGTTTAAAAAACGCTCAATTTTGGATGGTTCAAGTCTTGTTTACATATCGACTAGTATTGCGCCAATCAACTTATATCCAAGAATTTATGAATAATTTATACAAATAAATGTAGTTTGAAGTAGCATAATGTCATTGAAAATGGCTGTTCAATTCAGTTCATTCAAAAATATTATTTATCCTTGATAAAAATTATTTAACCTTGGCTATACCAAGGTTAGTGTATATGCAAGGTTGACCAGTCCCCATAAAATTTTGTCCACAGGACAAAATTGTCACCCCCCCCTCCCCAACTTGAATTGTAAGCCATAGCTCAAGCTGTGCTTCACTTGTATTGCAGTAGTTCCACAAGTTCTGATTACTTGTCCACTAAGGCTAGGCGTACACCGGTTAGTCAAGACAAGACAAGACAAGATTAGTCACGTTTAGTCACAGTACTTCTCATAGTTGCTTATGAAGCAACACACACCGATCAGTCATTGCATCATGCATCAGTGTGTGAAGCTTCATAAGCAACTATGTAAATTACTGTGACTAAACGTGACTAATCTTGTCTTGTCTTGTCTTGACTAACCGGTATACGTCTAGCCTAAGAATTATTTCTTCATTTCATGAAGCACTCATGACGTAATAGAAAAATCTGTCTGTGTAGTAGTGAAGGTAATGTTGTGGTAGTTATTCATACTGAATAAGAAGACTTGATGTTGTCAAAACATAAATATGTGGTTTTGACAACATCAAATCTTCTTATTCAGAAAAATCTGTTACTGAAAACCATTGAATATTCTACAAACTGTTTCGAAACCATCGCATTCTTTTATTAAAGCCTATTGTCTCATCTACTAATTTGGGTCGACCTGAGATTGATAACTTATCACAAGAGGTCGTTAAGGTCAAATAGGAGACCCATTAATTTGATTTACCGTCGGCCAGACCATATCTCAGTAGCCTAATCAGTTTTAGTGACTGAATCAGGAAACGTTTTTTGTATAGCCTCTGTTTCCTTCAAATCATCTTAGTTGTTTTTTATTGTCCTTTTTATATTCAATAACGGAAATCATCAATTGAATAAATATGATTCTGAAAGGCCCCATTCTTCCCCTATCTCTTTCATGGATTGAAATGTCTGGAGTTTAATGTCTGGATTATTACATAATATATGTCAGCCTCTGTATAATTTAATAATAAATCTTCATGTCAAGCTGACATAATGAGGCATTCATCAAATGCTTTTTATAACCCATCAAGAGACTCAATTTTCGACAGAGCCTAATTATTATTTTGGAGTTTGGACCAACATTACTATTCTAAACGCGTTTAGCTATAATCACAAATAATCCATTCCACAGTGACATTGGATATTTTTTATTTGTTTTTTATTGATAAAATAAATTCAGTTACTTTATCTTTCACCTAATTTTTGTCAAATCAAACGAAGGCTTAAATAAAAGTTACTTCAATCTAAAGTTCACGATAACATATTTCATATTTTCTGCAAAGGTATTGAGGTTATTTCTCTAAACTGAACGATTAAATTACGGTTTTGTAAGAATTTGGAAACGAAACAGATATTTGGACAAGAAGCAGATTGATTTAATTTTATTTCAAGATCAAGACAATATCATTTTGAAGTAAATTGCCTTCGTCAAGATGACTTCATGAATCAATGAATAAGAATCATAAATAAATTAATGAACTAATGATATTTTTAATAGACTAATCTGCTGCCAGTATCATTATCCATACTGTCTACTATTTTATTCATTTAGAAAGATCTGTTTTGACATTCATTATTAATTCACAGTATTTTATAAATACTCGAGAAAACTTTGCTATCTGATAGGTACTCAAAAACTTTTCAATAAATTTCTTATTTAATTTACTTTATCCATCTTAAGTTACTCATTATAATATTCGATCATTGCAACACTAATACAAAACCAGATCCAATTCTCAAAACAAATGTATAACACTCCACTGACTTTCACACGTATCAAATTCTAATCTGAACCATGTTGTTGATAATGGATTTGATACGGCCATGTCCTACGTATCAAGGCCAGCGTATCATTTTGCAATCGATTTGCAACACGGTGTGCCCATTCAAAAGCAAACGGAAACATTTTGACAAATAGCTGATCAATCATCAATCTTTATATTTCCGGTCACTTTTTGTGAATGGGCCTGACTGAATTACATGTTACAAAACAATTTATTGAGCTACCTACTGCAATAATGCTTTGTTTACTCTACATGTTTTCCGTCGACTAGAAGTTTTTCATGTTGTGATTCATGAGATTTCAAGTACAGTAACGCTATTTACTGTTCTAAATAGTGACATTAGAATAGTATGGTATTATTTTTATGACATTTCAGGTTCAAAAGCTCAATCAAACTACTGCTTAATAGATTCTTGAATAAAAATATCGAAAAACAATACGTAGTACAGTATGAACAGCAAATAGATGAGTGCTGTCAAAGACAATCTAATTGTATTGTATCTTAGAAAATCTAATAGTTTCTTATCGTCTTTGGTGCTATTCAAGGTAATAAATGTGAATAAAGATGAATAAATAAAGATGAATTAATTTGGAAGAAATACAGTGCAACCTCGATATAACGGACCCCGATATAACGAATAACCCGGTATAACGTATTTTTTTCCCAGTCCCTTGAAAACCCCATAAACCTTAATAGAAAATTAACCCTATGTGGCGTACAAAATACGTATTAGAACCTATATAACGAATTTTTGTGTGTTTTTTAGTAATATTTTGACCTGTATAACGTATATAAAATTAAGAAACCCTACATAACGTAGATAACCTCTATATAACGTATTCCCACGGTTCAGACCCCTGTATAAAGTATTTTATTCTTATCTAGGCCATCACTTGAGCATGTTTGAACATGAAAGTTTTCATTTACCCCCCTTCCGCTCGCCGCCCATAATAGAGTACAGTACTGTCTGTAATGTTCTATGTATTCTTGTGTATTCTCAGACAGTGAAGTGTACGGTTGCAGTGAACTTGCTAATTAAAAACTATTGAAAATAATACTGTATGCATATTTTATTCTGAAAATATATACGTGAACAGTAGGTAGTTCTTTTAATTTACTGAACAAATTTCCTAATTGATTGAGCTATACAGTATAGGTGAAAAGATACAGTACAGTATTGCTATTATTCAACTACTATTGAATTTTTTACTCAATTGCTATTTTTAATACGGTATTTCTATTATTTAATAGCAATTGAATAATTGCAATATCCTATTTCCTTCCACCTTTATAGAGTAGTTAACAAATCTGCATTCATTTTTAAGAAGCCAAGTTGGCTAGTTACAAAGGTGGAAGGAAAATGGGTACTGTATTACAATTATTAAACTGCTATTAAATAATAGCATTTATTTAATTGCTATTTTCAATACAGTATTTCTATTATATAATAGCAATTGAATAATTTCAATATCCTATTTTCTTCCACCTTCTGTAGCAGTACAGTACTGTAAACTGTATATCTAAAAATCTACTTCAAATAGAGGTTGAACGTGTTCAATATACTTTATATGGAGGTTATAACTAACCCCTATATAACGTATTTTGCCAGACTTCAACCTCGATTTAACGAACCTCGTTTTTAAGTAAACCCCTACATAACGTACGAATTTCTTGGTCCCTTCAAATACGTTAAATCGGGGTCCCACTGTATACACTTTTAAGTGAAAAATTAAGCTTCTTTTGTGCGAAAAGAAGATGAATCAACACGAATAAAGATAAATAAATTCACCTTCTAATAAGTTCTCACAAATACTCGCATCTTTTTGGTTGATAGTCCACTAATTTCCAAGAATTTATGTCCAACAATTTAAGCGAATAAATGTCATTTAATAAGGTACCATAAATTAAATTAAATGCCAAGAATAATACATAAAATACCATAAAACGAATAAATACCATATCACTCTAATCCCCTAGTACCACTTATAATACCACGTTTTAGATTAAATTAGCTAGCGTTTTCGCACCTAAAATCCTAAAAATTAAGCACTGGCAACTTCGACTGGCATATGACAATTTGTAAACAAGGTATTCAATGCGTAATCAAAAAAGTTATCAGTGAATCTATTGATGGTTAGAAATAAATGTTTACTGGACCAAGTAGGATTCAAAACGCCAAAACGAACAAGAAACTCGCCCATGATAGAATATTCCTCACCACCTCATAAAAGTGAATTTCCTCTTTTGAAATTGACTCATAATTTCAATTTCCAAGCCAGCCTGCGGCCGTAACTTCCTTTTAGCGCGGCAAATTGAAAAATGTTGAAATTGGGGTTGGGGGAGGGGGTTAGGTGCGACATTATTAATTCCACCCTTCAAGATTTCAGAAAGTTTGACTCGCCCTTTCGCCCTGGCAATAAATGCCGCAGTGAAAAGTTCATCTTGACCCTTTTTCAAAGTATTCTTCATACCGACCTCAAAGGGTATTTATGAAAAGTGTGGCCTGAAAAGCTGTTGTGTCATGAGACATGACACAACAGCTTAAAAAGCATGCGATCAAGATTAAAAAACAAAACATAATATATAATGTAACTTTATTTTCAACTTAAAAAGCGCAGTTCAGTTCACTTTAATCAGTTCACCTTATTTGTTGAGATTGGACCTATATTGACTGAGATATTGCAGCTTTAGTGATAGGTGACCGCTGGAGGCTGGTTGCAGTGCATCCTGGGCTTGCGGCTAAAGTCTGCTACAACAATGCAACAGTCTCCGTCTGCTTTGCATGTTATTTTTAAGCGATTTTAGATAATTTAGTGAATTTCAAAGACAGTAAAAAGGAGTGCAACTAACATCCAGAGGTCACCTATCACTAAAGCTGCCATATCTCAGTTAATATTGGTCCAATCTTAACAAATAAGGTTTCAATCGATTTGTAATTAAATTTAATAAAAAAAGTTATTCTTGTAAAATTTTTGTAATATCAACGGTTTCCGAGTTATTCAAGAAACAAAATTTTAAATGGCCGCCATTTTGTTTTATGGATTTGAAAAATTGTCATAATTTTTTTGTAGCTTTGTCTAGTTGTCATAAATGTTGGTGCAAAGTTTCAATTTCATATGTTTCACCATTATTGAGAGAAAAAATAATAAGTGAAAAAAGAATGGCAGCTGTGTGAGTAACTAAGGACTTCCGGACAATTTAAATATGATATTTAGAAATGGTTTTTACCCAGGAACAATACCCTAGACTATTGGTAAGGAGTTGTGAAACATTCTGTATATGCATGTACACGTTGATATTTTGTTTTTGGCATTAGATGAATGGAATTGAGCGGCGTTTTCTCACCTTTCTTGAGACTAAGCTGGTTCTCGCCACCGGCCTGAAAGTCGTACAAAGCGACAAACAGCTGCGGGTCGTCATCCTCCTGAGCGGCGAGCAGGTTCTCCTTGGACGTCCATCGGTTGGGTGCCAACGACCCGCCCCCGCACTCGGCGCCGCCCCCGGGAGGCGGCGGCTGTCCGCTGGAAGGCGGCGGAGGATCGCTGTCGGGTAGGTCGGGTATATGCGGCAGTGGTCGGCTTTGCAGCAGTGCTTCTGCACAAAACAGAGCAAAATACAATTCATTATTAAAAGAAAATAATATGAAATTATGAGAAATAGTATTTGATGACGTAGGAAATAAACTTTATTCTTTACAAAAAGCATACGAAAAAAATCATTTGCATTACAGAAACTAGAGTTTACCACATTATTTAGTTTATTTATTTAGCGTATGGCTTTTAATAGAGGGGAGACCCGAGTAGGGTTGTTCCTCTTCACCAACATAACCACATTATCTAGTTTGTTTTTCTATCAAGTATCTAGTATTTATGGTCGAATTGGAAAAAGAAACATGTAATTACATTTCGTGTCAATTCCATATTGATGAAATAGGAGAAAAACTAGGGAGAAACTGGAAAATACTAATTGATTATTATACTGTAGTATGAAATCACAACTGGAATTTTAGCTAAAGTATCTTGATTTGACTCAGGCGTGATTCCTGGACGGAGAATGAGTTAAAGTTGAATATATATCCTTTTGGATATAATTATATCCTTTGGATATATGGATTTGGATTAATATGGATATAAGGATTTGGAATATTTATCTAAAGGATATATATTCAATGGAGTTACCCCATACAGCTCTTTATAATGGTAAAATTGTCTTACAATTCATTCACTATGGCGCAGATGATAAATCAATATTCTTAGGCTAGGCGTACACCGGTTAGTCAAGACAAGACAAGACGAGATTAGTCACGTTTAGTCACAGTAATTCACATAGTTGCTTATGAAGCAGCACACACCGATGCAATGACTAATCGGTGTGTGTTGCTTCATGAGCAACTATGTGAAGTACTGTGACTAAACGTGACTAATCTCGTCTTGTCTTGTCTTGACTAACCGGTGTACGCCTAGCCTTAATGTGACTCCTGGACGGACAATAAGTTACCCCATACAGCTCTTTATAATGGTCAAATTATCTAACAATTCATCCACTATGGCGCAGATGGTAAATCAATTCTTATGCACTTTGAACACTGTAAAAAGTTGGAATGACAAATATCATTCTTTCATTCTCCACCCAGGTGTCTCAGTATCAAATGATCCAGCAATAGAAACTAACTTTCATTTTGCTCAATCTTCAAAAAAATTCATCTGAATGTAATTTTATCATTCATACAGCAATATTTGAGTGTAATAGGAATAGGGCTTGAAAAGAAATTATTATTCATGATTTAATTTCAATCATACTTCATTTATTCATCTTCGAATAAATATATTCAGGTCACGGTCAGCCATTTTTCAACAACTTCCTTTGTTTCGTTTTCAGTTCTTTTTCGCCAAATGCATCATCACCTACATCCGCTTGATACCTATTCCATCATTGCTTTTTTGAATTTTTTTCTCTCTCCCCTCTCTCAAACTCTCTCTCCATCTCTCTCTTTTTCTCTCTCTCTCAGTCAATTCAATTCTCTCTCTCTCACACACACACACACACACACACACACTTTGTGAAGGATATCGTCTAGCTCCGCCTCTGCACAAGGTAGCAGTGAACGATAATTATGGACAAAAAAGAACGAAAAATTTGAGAGAAAAAATCAGGGCCTCACTTCTTTAGCATTAGAGATTAGAGACCACTAATTTGCCTTAGCCACTGTTATTAAGTAGGCAGAGCGTCTGCTATAGTCAAGGTTCTTATCCACTGATTTCTTCTTCTTCTTCTTCTTCTTCTTCTTCTTCTTCTTCTTCTTCTTCTTCTTCTTCTTCTTCTTCTTCTTCTTCTTCTTCATCATCATCATCGTCATCTTCATCATCATCATCATCATCATCATCTTCTTCTTCTATTTCCTTTTTTCGTCTCCATTTCTTTATCTTTTTCTCCTCCAACTCGTTTCTTCATTTTTGGGTTATTTTCGTGTTCTCTTTCTTCTACTTCTTGTTTTAGTCACTGTTCCCCAATTCCTTGCTTCTCCAATTACTTTCGTCCTCGTGAATTTGGCTCATTAACATTGTTATTATTGTGACCCAACATTTTCAGATACAACATCCTCATGCTCAATACTAGACTGGTACTAGACAACACCACTATTAGACCTTGTGTAGATTAGACGAAGGGCTATGTAAGAAATAACAGGGAAAATAAGGATTGTAATGAGTAAATAGAACGCAACCTTTGGAAAAATAACTATCATTGAAGAATTTAGCATTAATTCCATGCTAGAGAAACGAAAAAACATCGCAGCCTTTGAAGATTCTGTAAATATTATTGTAATTGCGAACTTCGGAATTAAGTCTATTCCAGGATTCTCTAGCACTCACGCTTAAAGCACTCACGCTATATATAAAGCACTCACGCTTCAATATATATATCTTCAAATTCGAAGGTTTCATGAATTATTAGAAATTTGTTATCAATTTCATTGTCATCGAATGTATTTTGAGAACCTAACAATCTACAATGAGACCTAACCTATACAATGATAAACCTAACAATCTCCCTTGATTAAAAATTGTTAGTACATATTAGGCTAGGCGTACACCGGTTAGTCAAGACAAGACAAGACGAGATTAGTCACGTTTAGTCACAGTAATTCACATAGTTGCTTATAAAGCAACACCCACCGATTAGTCATTGCATCAGTGTGTGCTGCTTCATAAGCAACTATGTGAATTACTGTGACTAAACGTGACTAATCTCGTCTTGACTAACCGGTGTACGCCTAGCCTTAGACTGCTCACTTCTATCAAAATTCGAAAGAGAAAAAGTTTTGGGCTTAGCCTGTTATCAAAAATAACCCAAATCATAAATGTGATATTGTGTGTATTAATAAATGAATTATTGAATTGAATAGAAAGGATTAATGCATTGTTTTTCTATAATTGAAACATCTAGGACTTGGTGCGAAGATAAAAACATTTGAAAAATTGAAGACGTTGGATAAGAAAAAGGAAACAGGAAGATAAGAAGGAAAAAGGAAGAGATTATATTATTCAGTTTTTAGTGAAGACTACAAAATATTTCTCCATTAATTCTTGAATAAAATAGTTATAAACATATTCAAGTGAGTATTCTACGAATTTGAGAGAAGGAGAAGGGCGAAGGATGAGAAGAAGAAAACAAGAAAAGAGAAGGAGGAGTAATGAAAGACAAAGGAAGAAGAGGAGAAGGAGACAGGAAGAGAAAGGATAAGAAGGATGCTTCTTGGTTATGGGCGTTCCCTAGGGTAGGACCACACGCACTGCAGTGTGCTTTGTCGGACCAAAACGCAGAGCAGAGCATTCTTTTCGAATAATTTTCAGACTATTCCAGACGCCCTGAGTGACAGAATCATGGCCTAGCACTGCCGACTTCCGATGCCATTGATAAAGATAGATATACCGGTTTTGTCCTATTTCCACACTTGTTCGATTTTGTGTGCGACTCAAGCATGCTGCATAATATGCTGGCTTTTAAGCATTGGCCGCATGCTGTGCAGCACACAAAAATCGACCAAGTGTGGAAGTAGGACAAAACAATAGGAGGTTACTTGCATCCATTTTTACTGTCTTTAAAATTTACACAAAATGATCTAAAATCGCTTTAAAATAACATGCAAAGCAGACGGAGACTGTTGCATTTTTGTAACAGACTTTATCCGCAAGCCCAGGATGCACTGCAACCAGCCTCCAGCGCTCACCTATCACTAAAGCTGCCATATCTCAGTCAATATTGGTCCAATCTTAACAAATAAGGTTTTAATCGATTTGTAATTACATTTACTAAAAAAAGTTATTCGTGTAAAATTATCGTATTATCAACGGTTTTCGAGTTATTCAAGAACCAAAATTTTTCATTGGCCGCCATTTTGTCACTAACGCTGCAATATCTCACTCAATATTGGTCCAATCTTAACAAATAAGGTTTTAATCGATTTGTAATCAAATTTACTAAAAAAAGTTATTCCTGTAAAATTTTCGTATTATCAACGGTTTTCGAGTTATTCAAGAAACAAAATTTTAAATGGCCGCCATTTTGTCACTAAAGCTGCCATATCTCAGTCAATATTGGTCCAATCTTAACAAATAAGGTTTCAATCGATTTGTAATTAAATTTACTAAAAAAAGTTATTCCTGTAAAATTTTCGTATTATCAACGGTTTCGAGTTATTCAAGAAACAAATTTTAAATGGCCGCCATTTTGTCACTAAAGCTGCCATATCTCAGTCAATATTGGTCCAATCTTAACAAATAAGGTTTCAATCGATTTGTAATTAAATTTACTAAAAAAAGTTATTCCTGTAAAATTTTCGTATTATCAACGGTTTTCGAGTTATTCAAGAAACAAAATTTTAAATGGCCGCCATTTTGTCACTAAAGCTGCCATATCTCAGTCAATATTGGTCCAATCTTAACAAATAAGGTTTTAATCGATTTGTAATGACATTTACTAAAAAAAGTTATTCGTGTAAAATTATCGTATTATCAACGTTTTTCGAGTTATTCAAGAACCAAAATTTTTAATTGGCCGCCATTTTGTCATTAACGCTGCCATATCTCACTCAATATTGGTCCAATCTTAACAAATAAGGTTTTAATCGATTTGTAATCAAATTTACTAAAAAAAGTTATTCCTGTAAAATTTTCGTATTATCAACGGTTTTCGAGTTATTCAAGAAACAAAATTTTAAATGGCCGCCATTTTGTCACTAAAGCTGCCATATCTCAGTCAATATTGGTCCAATCTTAACAAATAAGGTTTCAATCGGTTTGTAATTAAATTTACTAAAAAAAGTTATTCCTGTAAAATTTTCGTATTATCAACGGTTTTCGAGTTATTCAAGAAACAAAATTTGAAATGGCCGCCATTTTGTCACTAAAGCTGCCATATCTCAGTCAATATTGGTCCAATCTTAACAAATAAGGTTTCAATAGATTTGTAATTAAATTTACTAAAAAAGGTTATTCTTGTAAAATTTTCGTATTATCAACGGTTTTCGAGTTATTCAAGAAACAAAATTTAAAATGGCCGCAATTTTGTCACTAAAGCTGCCATATCTCAGTCAATATTGGTCCAATCTTAACAAATGAGGTTTCAATCGATTTGTAATTAAATTTACTAAAAAAAAGTTATTCCTGTAAAATTTTCGTAATATCAACGGTTTTCGAGTTATTCAAGAAACAAAATTTAAAATGGCCGCCATTTTGTCACTAAAGCTGCCATATCTCAGTCAATATTGGTCCAATCTTGACAAATAAGGTTTCAATCGATTTGTAATTAAATTTACTAAAAAAAGTTATTCTGTAAAATTTTCGTATTATCAACGGTTTTCGAGTTATTCAAGAAACAAAATTTTAAATGGCCGCCATTTTGTCACTAAAGCTGCCATATCTCAGTCAATATTGGTCCAATCTTAACAAATAAGGTTTCAATCGATTTGTAATTAAATTTACTAAAAAAAGTTATTCCTGTAAAATTTTCGTATTATCAACGGTTTTCGAGTTATTCAAGAAACAAAATTTTAAATGGCCGCCATTTTGTCACTAAAGCTGCCATATCTCAGTCAATATTGGTCCAATCTTAACAAATAAGGTTTTAATCGATTTGTAATTACATTTACTAAAAAAAGTTATTCTTGTAAAATTTTCGTATTATCAACGGTTTTCGATTTAATCAAAAACCAAAATTTTTAATTGGCCGCCATTTTGTCATTAACGCTGCCATATCTCACTCAATATTGGTCCAATCTTAACAAATAAGGTTTTAATCGATTTGTAATCAAATTTACTAAAAAAAGTTATTCCTGTAAAATTTTCGTATTATCAACGGTTTTCGAGTTATTCAAGAAACAACATTTTAAATGGCCGCCATTTTGTCACTAAAGCTGCCATATCTCAGTCAATATTGGTCCAATCTTAACAAATGAGGTTTCAATCGATTTGTTATTAAATTTACTAAAAAAAGTTATTCCTGTAAAATTTTCGTATTATCAACGGTTTTCGAGTTATTCAAGAAACAAAATTTGAAATGGCCGCCATTTTGTCACTAAAGCTGCCATATCTCAGTCAATATTGGTCCAATCTTAACAAATAAGGTTTCAATCGATTTGTAATTAAATTTACTAAAAAGTTATTCTTCTAAAATTTTCGTAATATCAACGGTTTTCGAGTTATTCAAGAAACAAAATTTTAAATGGCCGCCATTTTGTCACTAAAGCTGCCATATCTTACTCAATATTGGTCCAATCTTAACAAATAAGGTTTCAATCGATTTGTAATTAAATTTACTAAAAAAAGTTATTTGTAATTTTTTTGTAATATAAACGGTTTTCGAGTTATTCAAGAAACACAATTTTAATGGTCGCCATTTTGTTTCATGGATTCGAAAAATTGTCGTAATTTTTTTGTAGCTTTGTCTAGTTGTCATAAATGTTGGTGCAAAGTTTCAATTCCATATGTTTCACCATTATTGAGATAAAAAATAATAAGTGAAAAAAACAAAATGGCAGCTGTGTGAGTGACTAAGGACTTTTGGACAATTTGAATATGATATTTAGATATGGTTTTTGACCAGGAACAATGCCCTAGAGTATTGGTAGGGAGTTCTGAAACACCCTGTAGAATGAGCAGGAAAAGGAAGAACGAGAGAGAAAGTAGGCTAAGGAAGAGTATGGAGAGAAGAGTGGGGAAAGGGAGAGAAAGAGAAAGAAGAAGGAGAAAGAAGAGAAGAGGGAGAAAGGGAGAGAAAGAGAAAAAAGGAGGAAAAGAGAAATGAAGAAGAAGAAGAAGAAGAAGAAGAAGAAAAAGGAGAAATAAATTCCAAATACAGTACTGTAATCCTTTTTATACCGAAAAATTTCACTAAAATTTATAACATTGTAATTTGCCTCTCAAATCTGCACTATTCCGCCTTCTTTATCTCAAATCACCTCTAAACCGTTATTAGAGGCTCTTTCTTCACTTAGATAAGTTCAACAACTTCTAGAAGTATTCTTAGAGAGTTAAGGAATACTCTGTAGTCATAAGTGTGAAGTACATAGCCTAGATCTTATAAACAGACTAGTGCTCATTTGAAAATAAACATACTGCCACATTATCAACTACAGTACAGGCCTACTGCTACATTTGTTCCCACAGTAGAAACAATATGGTCTCTGTTACAGTACAAGTAAATTGGTTTAAGTTTAGACGAGTTTGTTATTTAGAAACCAGAAGATACAATTCACATGTAATAAAGCTAAACTGAAAAGGAAAAATAGCCTAGTGACATTTCGTGTAAGATTTGAGCATGAGATAGAGATTCAATTCTTACTCACTCAGACAAGAGAAATTAAATCTAATCTCATCGAAAATCTGAATTCACTAAATTTTATGATGTTTGAAGCAGTCATTCATTCCTTTAGATGTTGAAATTGAATGAATAAAGCTATTTGAATATGAGGCTTCCAAGCATTCATTGACAGTTTCTTCCAAATGACCGTAGCTCGTATATTTAATTCGTAGAATGGAAGCCCTCACAAAAGCTGATAAATGTCAATTGAGAAATAAACTCAAATTTACATAATTTGTTAATTAACTGTTTTTGTAATTTAATCCTTCACATCCAATTCTGAACATAATTTATTGATTACATTGCCTCACCCTTCATACATGTCTCTATGGAATTAGCATTGTAAATCATAAATATTGTATAAGGACAGACCTACACTACAAATGAATACAATCACACACAGTGTTGTGCTTCAACTTCGACATTTATGGCAAAGTTTAGTGACTTCGGACTTTGTAAAGCATCCAATCAGACATACTTGGCTAGTTCGCCTCGGCCAAATTCTCCACATACCAAGTATAGTATGTGTACTATATATAGTACAGCACTCTGCGCCACTATACACTTATATAATAACAGCGCGTCACATCCAGATGTCTGAAGACATCCAATGACAAGTCCATTAGGAGACTTGCAGCTTAAAACTTAGTCTGAGTTGTAAGTTACAGTTATATACATGTGTAACGTACGGCGTCGTATTCGGTTTCCACATTGTTTGGTCGTCAGTGGCATTCAACAAACTTGTTCAAGTATACTTCGACTCTAAACACAAAATTGTTGTTAAAGTCACAAGTTGAAGCAAGTTGATAGAAAGTTGCATGTTGCAAGTTGAAAGTTGCAACAAACTTGTGGAGCAGAATTGTTTAACAGAAGACAAGTTGAATGACTAAAAGTCATTCATTTACGATACTCGAGACGAATTGCAAGATGCAAGTTGCAGCAGTGCATCAAACATGTGGAACAGAAATAAAGTAGTTAGTATAACCAGTAATGTATGATAGTTCTATGAACAGAAACCTGTAGAGGCATGAAGCCGAAGGTAGAGAAGTTGCAGAAAAGTTGAATGACGAGAGTAAGGTCATTCCATTCATCGTAGAAAAGCAGTTACATCAGAAATGTAGCACATCAAGTTGCTAGAAACAAGTTAACTATGGACAGGTAGAAGAAACGTTATGTGAATGACATAATTAGACATAAAAAGGGTTGAAAAGAGGTGAAAGCTAGTTGAACGAAAAGTTGAAGGCTGAAGTGTGAATGAAACATTGTTTAGTTCGTGAGAATTAGCTTGAAGCATAGACTAACCAATAGATTATCTCAATAGATTAATGCTTGAACCTTGAAGTAAGACCATTTAGTAGAATAACAATTTAGTCTGTTCAGGGATAGAAGAAAATAAACCGGTGCGTGCGAGAGTCTAGCTAGGAGCAGCTATAGTGCTATTCACGTCAAGAAGTCAGCATTGCTTATACGAGGAGCATTGATGCCAAGTTTCATTGAGAGAGAAAGAGAAAACTGCACTAAACGTGTTTGTTGGGACTGTGAGCGACAACAATGCACAGTGCGGCAACTATGCACAGTGCGAATAGGATAGAGACATCAGCAACTGCCTTGTGCTGAACAAGGATAGCTAACTCCCACCTAAGCAATGCTGACTTCTTGACGTGAATCGCACATACAGGGTGTTTCAGAACTCCCTACCAATACTCTAGGGCATTTTTCCTGGTCAAAAACCATATCTAAATATCATATTCAAATTGTCCAAAAGTCCTTAGTCACTCACACAGCTGCCATTTTGTTTTTTTCACTTATTATTTTTTATCTCAATAATGGTGAAACATATGGAATTGAAACTTTGCACCAACATTTATGACAACTAGACAAAGCTACAAAAAAATTATGACAATTTTTCAAATCCATAAAACAAAATGGCGGCCATTTAAAATTTTGTTTCTTGAATAACTCGAAAACCGTTGATATTACGAAAATTTTAGAAGAATAACTTTTTTTAGTAAATTTGATTACAAATCGATTAAAACCTTATTTGTTAAGATTGGACCAATATTGACTGAGATATGGCAGCTTTAGTGATAGGTGAGCGCTGGAGGTTACTTGCACCCATTTTTACTGTCTTTAAATTCACACAAAATGATCTAAAATCGCTTTAAAATAACATGCACAGCAGACAGAGACTGTTGCATTGTTGTAGCACATTTTATCCGCAAGCCCAGGATGCACTGCAACCAGCCTCCAGCGGTCACCAATCACTAAAGCTGCCATATCTCAGTCAATATTTATCCAACCTTAACAAATAAGGTTTCAATCGATTTGTAATTGAATTTACTAAAAAAAGTTATTCTTGTAAAATTTTCGTATTATCAACGGTTTTCGAGTTATTCAAAAATACAATTTTAAATGGCCGCCATTTTGTCACTAAAGCTGCCATATCTCAGTCAATATTGGTCCAATCTTAACAAATAAGGTTTCAATCGATTTGTAATTAAATTTACTAAAAAAAGTTATTCTTGTAAAATTTTCGTATTATCAACGGTTTTCGAGTTATTCAAGAAACAACATTTTAAATGGCCGCCATTTTGTCACTAAAGCTGCCATATCTCAGTCAATATTGGTCCAATCTTAACAAATGAGGTTTCAATCGATTTGTCATCAAAGTAACTAAAAAAGTTATTCTTCTAAAATTTTCGTAATATCAACGGTTTTCGAGTTATTCAAGAAACAAAATTTTAAATGGCCGCCATTTTGTTTTATGGATTTGAAAAATTGTCATATTTTTTTGTAGCTTTGTCTAGTTGTCATAAATGTTGGTGCAAAGTTTCAATTCCATATGTTTCACCATTATTGAGTGAAAAAAAACAAAATGGCAGCTGTGTGAGTGACTAAGGACTTTTGGACAATTTAAATATGATATTTAGATATGGTTTTTGACCAGGAACAATGCCCTAGAGTATTGGTAGGGAGTTCTGAAACACCTGTATAGACCTATTCACAGTAGAACTACTGAAACAATATTATTATCTACAGTACGTGATTCCAGTCTAACCTTGAATGAACGTATTGTGAACTGGAATTGGACAGAAAATTTATCGAAAACAGCTGTCAGTCATCGCTTTTATACGCACACAAAATATGCAAACAGCTTGTTTTGGCCGTCTCTCGACTCCGTGAACAGAATAGGCTATAGTTTTGTCGTAACAACTCAATCAGCTAATTGAAAAGTTGCTTCTAGAAATAGAATTAGGCTACCTCTTTATTTTTCTGGCGAGGTTTGGACAGTGATGGCCACTCTTCACTGTTCACTCTATCACGAAATTAAAGAGAGAACGCTCAATTTTTACCAAAAGAATGGTTATAGTATTACGATTATTCCACTACTAATCGTAAACTTGTTCATGAATTTTCAGAAAAAAAGCGACTAAAAACTATCATGTTAAGAAGGCATTACGAACTATATGTTGAATTAGATGTCTGTGTAGCGGTCAGTAGGCCTGCACAGAATTGTTGGCTTACTTTTCTTATTTGGAACGTTCAATGGTAACGTGGAGAATCTAATTGTCCGCACCGCAAAGATAGAAGTGGACCAGATCAAGTTGTCACTGCAATTGGCATCGGCTATTAGGAGTTAGGCTTCTAGGCTTTAAAAGGTTTATCGTTGACTCCAGCAAAAGGCTTCATGGTCTAGTTTTACTGGAGAAATGTCCTCCTCTAAAGGCATTTGTTATAGCCTATTAGATACAGTTTTGTAAATTTGACGGTTTACGGTGAACATGTGAATCGCAGTGGTTGACTGCATGTTGAATTGCAGTCTTTTGATAATCCAAATTAGAGTTTATTATTAATCTATCAAAATATGCATGGAGTGGTCATTGCAATTCTTCTAGCAATGACCAAACTAGTACAATTTAAATTAAATGATTACAAATCGTATGGTCACATCGTATCCTATAGCCGTTGGGTAGCATACTAATTTGTCAACCTGTCATGTGGCCTCATATTAATACAGTATTGACCGTTTTCAGTGAGTGATATTAGTAGTTAAATAGTGAATAGTAAGAAGTTAATAGTTAAAATAGTAAGTAGTAAGCAGTTAATGGTTAAAATATAAAGTAGTTTAAGTAGTTAAATTGTCTTTGGTGATGTACTGCTGGTGTTCAGTACAGTTTCATATTTTCATACAAATGTTTAATTTGCTACTAAACACAATAAAATCTCAATATCTAATAATTATCATGAATTACAAGCATTAATCACATAATCATGAATCTGGTTGAAAACTTTACATGAATTAAAAATGTCATTCGCTATGTATAGTAACGCTGTTCAATGAGATCAAAGATGAGTTTGCCGATACAAATGACCAAATTCACGTGATCAACATATTCCATCTAACAGACATAACTAAAGCAATACCTTACTCACTATGTTCACACTAATGTTGTCGATTTTGTGTGCGTCTCAAGCATGCTGCACAGCGCATGAAGCATGCGATGCAGCATTCGTTTTTCCGTCCAATTTTGGTAGTAGTCGCATGCTGCAACGCAAGGCGATCCAAACCCGACAATCGTCTTGCGCTTGCAGCATGCTTGAAACGCACATAAAATCGACCAAGTGTGGACATGTAGTAATATGGATATAACCATCGACCTCAAGCACATAACTTTATTTACGAGGTACATGATCAAGTCCTCGTTTTAGAGTGCAATTATTTACGAGTTCCACTCTACTGCTAATGATCGAATCCATCATTTTAATGCAGAATATTACAGATAACGTTATAATAACGCTAGATTGTAACAAAAACACTACCATGAGGATCTTAACAGCTGGCAAACGTATTTCTTTAGTGACCAACGGTAGCTAATGCACTCGACCTATTTTCTATTTATTCATTTTTTGTTCCTGCATCGCTCACATCCAATCACTGTTAACTGGTTACAGTATCATAAATTATGAGCCTACTTTGAGTGCACATAGCGCGAGATGACATAATTCACAATCATAAAATTTAACTGTAAAACACCATTCAAGTTGGACGTTCTTCATACAGTTTTGAGTATGATGATCGATATCGAGAAATATGGGAAAAATAATGTAGGATGCTGTAAATGTATCCTACATAATTTGGTTACTTATGAAGTTGATATTGTTAGTTAGTATTCATATTATGCATTATATGTATTTCATTGTACATGTTATTATATAAATATAATGTATTTGTATTAAAAGCTGAGATGGAGGAGACTTTCGGATAAGTTTAAAACCAGTTTACAGAGATTAGAAAAGAATTGAATGTAAAAATTGAATCGAATAACAAAGATTTGTATGCTATCACTACATCTACACTACCACAGGTTGAAGATTGCAAAGGTGGACATTTAATTTATAAATTTTGAAAAAATCTTCATGGTATTTTATTAATGGAGAATAAGCATATATTTTTATTTCAATCTGTCTCAATTGAACAAAATTTCTTGATAGAGACAACATTCATGACATATTGTCAAGTCATATTATATATATACTACTATTATATAAATATACTATTACTAATATTGACATATTGATATTAGTCAAGAATATCCAACACAATATCAACTTTAGCACAAAGAAAAATTTGGAAAAATTCAATTTGACTTTCCACATGAAAATTAATCAAGGTTTGGGATCAAATAATGCAGTTTTCTTAACATATTACGAATTAAACATTTTTGTTTTCAGGCTGACAAATGGACTCTGTTCGTTAGAACACTTTGTTTACTGTTTATTAGTCTATCAAGTATTTGTTGAAATACATTGCTAGCAAAGTTCATTAACATCAAATTATTTTTAAAATAGTTTTACTCAAGGTGAAAAATTACGGCCTTCTACTAGCGAATTAGATTTCCTTTCACTCAACCTTGGAAGTTCAATGCCCTACCTGTCTCATAAGTTATCATTGCAAACAGTCAAATGATCCATTTATCATTTTACCGGTAATATTCTACTCATTTTCGACACTGTGTGTAGGTAGGCCAACAGTAAGCAAGCCAATTGAATTAAACCGCAATAAATGAAGTAGTAATCTGAAGGAACCAATGCAAGGAAAGGATGCAGCAAATGACGTCATTTTACGGCAGTTAAATTTAACTGGCTTTTCGTGCAACCGGCTGTTAGAAAAGATAAAATATACCCTCTAACATAACGTACAAAGCCTCTCAAAAATATAAGAGTGTAAGAAACATAAAAATTATTCAGAGTGATGCCCGGTTTTTCAGTCGCTCAATAGACAGTTTATGGATCCAATAGCTCTATTGAATCAATAACCATGTGTTTTCAAATGCAAAAAAGTTATTGATTCAATAAGTTTATTGAACGACTGAAAAACCGGGCATTAAAAAGATCTAATTGTTTCTAATCTCTCGCTATTTACACCTAAACAGTGAGCATCAAACAGCACCCAGCAATAATAATCTGTTAAAAATATGCCCCCGAGAATGACATGATAATAGAGTAGTGCGTGACCAGCACACTAGAGCGCAGTTCAGCTCTATCACGAATCGGGTGTCATTAAAATGGCTGAAAAATAAATCCGAAACGTGATATCATTTCAGAACGTGAGCTTTGACAAAAACCTTGGAAATTATGATTATATACATGGGCAGTATGACGATAAATGTCTGCTATTATGCATTCGACACTGTTTGGTGCACCGTGGTAGCATTAATGGTAGTTTTCAACATTTTAGAATTATCATTTATTAAAAAAATTATTAGCCACTCTGGTTAAGTACGGAAGGATAATTAAATTAAAGAGTTTTGATAAGATTGAGTTTAACCAATGTCGGAGGTCTGACATTTATATTTAGGTACTTTTACATTGGGATACATTCATACATGTATGAGATATAGCAGGATCCTTTTAACTTGTCAGAAAACATATGTTTCGATGAGCAATATCACAATACTAAACCTACAAATGCTGAATCTCGCACATTATCGAAAAGGTCTTTTAAACTTATTCTTTGAAAGGTCTTCTTTAAAAAGGTCTTTTAAAGACTTCAAAGGCCTTTAAGACTTTTAAGCCTTTTGATTATTGTGTCGAAAAAACTGTTTAATTATTACCGAAACAGCTCATTTCTGACAAGTTAAAAGTATCCTGCTATACTGATACAAACAAACACACAATTCAAAAGTTGAAACAACTTTGTTCATTCAAACTTTATGAGGAATTTTTGAGACTTACACACATTGTAAGGGCCTTCTAGAGAGAAAATATTTCTGCATTTCTCAATTAAACATATTTTTATCTATTTATTTTCAACATATTTTTATCTCTCACACATGTATCCAAATGTAAACGTACCTTTCTAAAATTCATAGAAGAAATATCAAAAATATACAAGATCTGGCTCAAATTCGAGTAGAAATCCTGCCTGAATTGTAGAAGAATAGAAATTTATAATACTTGAATGCATTTTTGTATTATAAAAACTTGACAGATACTACTGAGAGACAACAAAGAATTGCAATTAAATGTTGAAAGCAACAAGTGGAAAAGCATGTGGCTGGTTTCGGAAGTACCGCCAATTGCCAATACAACTTCAAATAATTTACTTGAACTTCATTTAACACTTGTACTTACATGAATTGAAAAATTACTTCAAATTTATTCAAGTTTATTTACTAGAACTTTATTTAGCACAACTCTTTTGAATTGAACCAACATTTTTGCTTTTAGAAAAATTCGTTCGTCATTCATCATGATTATTTGTCCAATAACGTAACTTTCAACGCAAATTTCTCAACTCTCAACTTGGATTGGTTTGCCTGAAAATCGTCTCTCATCATCATTGTCAGTCAGTAACGTAAATATTCTATTTCAAGAGAGATCTCTACTTTCAACTCTTCTCTAAATTCTACTTAGGCTCTTAAACCCGTCTCAGTTTGTCATCATTTCTCAAACCTACTTCAAGTCTGGAAGTTTTCAATCTCGTTCTTCACTTTTCAACGTTCGTCCGTCAATCTGTGTTGCAAGAAGGGAGAAATTTAATACAGTAGTAGTCGTCAAATGTTTGTTTATCACAAAGCTATCTGCTATAAGCTTGTTTGCGATGCTGTAAGAATGTTTTAATCCGGATAATAGGCCTAGGCCAGAATATAGGTCAATTTGTTTAGCAGATGCTTGTATAATAATGGAAAGAGCCGGCTTCTTCTTTTGATGTTTTAAGCTATTTCTGTTACGCTCTTCTTTGTCTTTGTCTTCTTCTTCCTCTTCTTCTTTTTCTCTTCATGTTTTTCTTACATTCTTTATCAGATTCATTGGTTCATTGCTCCTTCTATTCTGTTCGAGTGTTCTATCTATGGCTAGGCGTACACCGGTTAGTCAAGACAAGACAAGACGAGATTAGTCACGTTTAGTCACAGTAATTCACATAGTTGTTTATGAAGCAGCACACACCGATGCAATGACTAATCGGTGTGTGTTGCTTCATAAGCAACTATGTGAAGTACTGTGACTAAACTTGTCTTGTCTTGACTAACCGGTGTACGCCTAGCCTATGTTTTACATGACAAGGCAAGGCAAGGTATGTTCTGACAGTTTTTCAATTGATTTGAATTTTTTCTTCTGGCCTGTGAATATTGCTCTGTCTCTATTGCATTTTCACGAGCTAGAACCAAATACTCGTGTCTTCAGTTGCTTTTAAATGCACTGTTATAACGCAGCAAACCATTTTATTCTTGTCTAGAGTGAGGTTAACATATAAAATAGGTGTTCTTCAGTTCAAGATTATTTTACTTGAAGGAATTCGATGAAAACTTGATTGTGTTTGTGTACAAACGCCTTTATACACAGAGATCTGAAACTAATCCTAATGACTATTTTAATTTAGAAAATGTAAAAATGGACTAACATATCTCAAGACTAGTTTAACTCTACCGTGTTCTCCTTTTCTAGAAATGTTTTCCCAATTCAATTTCAATTTCCCAATCCTTTTCAATTCATTCTCTATTTTGCAATAAATTGCTCCCTCATTCAATACACAGAATTCATTCAATTTACTGTCTCCTCTTTCAAAATTTGATAGTTATTCTATTTAATTATAGAAAGTTACTGTATGGGGGAGGCACTACTCACACTTGGAAACTCAAATCGCGGAGACTCGGATAACAAACATGTGTTTTCAAATGATGACGTTCAGACAGTACGGTTACAGGATCGCCTGAGCGTCATGCTTTTTGTTATAGCGTTTATGTTCGACGTTTATGTTAGGCTAGGCGTACACCGGTTAGTCAAGACAAGACGAGATTAGTCACGTTTAGTCACAGTACTTCACATAGTTGCTTATGAAGCAACACACCGATTAGTCATTGCATCGGTGTGTGCTGCTTCATAAGCAACTATGTGAATTACTGTGACTAAACGTGACTAATCTCGTCTTGTCTTGTCTTGACTAACCGGTGTACGCCTAGCCTTAGCGTTTGTTATGCTTTTATGTTCGACGTTACAGCGTCATGCTCAGGCGATCCTGTAACCGTACTGTCTGAACGTCATCATTTGAAAACACATGTTTGTTATCCGAGTCTCCGCGATTTGAGTTTCCAAGTGTAGGTAGATCCTAACTTCTAGTTTCAAGGTCATTACCAATAAATTGACGGTCACCGTCAGTAAGGCCAAGGTCATTTCCAATAAAGCTGAATACCGCTGCAACTCGTTCAAATTACTTCAAATTAACAAAAGCATTGCCAATTGTGTTTTAAATCAGCCTTTCTGCGTTGAATTGAAACTGTTGACCGAGTCACGCAATACACAGAAATAGTTTGGGGAGCGTGCTTTTCAAGAGCACAGAAGGTTAAATAAGAAGGTTGAAATTAAAATTTTGGTTGAAACTAGATTGAGGTAGGTTAAAATGAAGTGAGTTGCAGCGACCACATAGTACAAATTTGTGTGAAAATTTATGGCGATCACATAAACGAATTTGTATTATGTGGTCGCTGGTGAGTTTTCATAGAAGAATATTTTTTTGTTAAATGAAAGTCATTCTCCATCCGCCAAATTAAAAAATACTACTATAGTGCGATTCACGTCTAGAAGTCAGCATTGGTTAGATGGGAGTTTGCTATCCTTGTTCAGCACAAGGCAGTTGCTGATGTCTCTATCCTATTCGCACTGTGCATTGTTGTCGCACACAGTCCCAACAAACACGTTTGATGCAGTTTTCTCTTTCTCCCTCAATGAAACTTGGCATCAATGCTCCTCATATAAACAATGCTGACTTCTTGACGTGAATCGGATTATATACATGTTATTTCTGTGAATGAGAAATACGATCTACAGTTCAATGAATCATGCTGAAAACTATCTACATTTCTATTCTTTCAAACCAATCTCACAAACCTTTTCATTCATTATGTTATGGAAAATCACCTAAATATTTTACAGGTTTCCAGGTGTGTTAGTGGTGATCAACACTAACCAAGATCAGATTTTACTTTCGTCTGGCAGTTTCCGCTCGTCAGTTCAATTTTCCGTTCCGGTGATCTTTGGCCCGCCAGCTAAAAACGTGCTGAACAAGAGAAAAGGCATGATAGAATATTGCCGAGTGCGCAAAAGGAAATGCTGAATTTGAGGAAAATTCGTTAAATTCATAACGCTTTCTCTTTCTATCACTTGCTTTCTATTTTAATTATTTTTTCTCCTTCTAGTCATTTTTCCTCCACATCCTCAACTCATTTTCCTCGTACAACTCTTTCTTCTCTTTTTCTTCTTCTTTTTCGTTAAAAATTCGTTAAATTCATGACGCTTTTTCTCTCTATTACTTGCTTTCTCTACCAATTCTTTTACTTCTTGACATTTTCTTCCTCATCCTCATACAACTCTTCGTTTTCTTTTTCTTCTCTTTCTCCTCCCTCTTCCACTTCTTCTTCTTTTCTTTTTCTTCTTCTTGTTCTCCTACTCTTCAACCATGAATTTTTTCCTCTTCCTTAACCCCCTCCATCATCTTCTCGATCATCAATTTCTCTCATTCTGTCACATTTTCTTCGTTTTTCCGTTGACAGTGAATTAATCACCAACTACCAACGATTTCTTTTCTTTTTTGCTCAGTCATTACTTTCCCTTTCGGGAAATACAGTATTTCAAGTATGGCGTTGGCGGGAAAAATGTTCCAACACACTTTTATGGACCCTTTCATACCAATTGCCACACTGTGATTATACAGTTTCTGTAAACTGAAACCATCCTGAATGCTGAATCCATTTTATAAGAAACTCTTCTCAGTTTCCTAAACATATAAAATATTCTCACGGTAAATGTAAATTCTTACTGTAGAATAGGAGCAACTCCTGGATTTCACCCACCGGGATCAACTATTTTGAATCAGCTCAACATACCTATTTATCATTGTTTTGATCATGGTTTAAAATTGATTCCACTTGGTGCAACAGAGAGAATAGAAGAAGTTTCACACTTTTATTAGAAGTAAAGTAATAGAAGATCTTCTTCTAGGCCCATAAAATCCTAGTTAATAACTGATAAGTTTTGTTAAAAGGGTGTGTGCTGCAACACTTTGCATCAATCTCGAAATACCAATCTTAATTCTTTCGAGTAATCGAAGATTAACTTAATCCACTTTTGTGCAACCGGTCCATAGTGATACCATAGAAACGGGCCACAACCACACTACATTCATCGATCATCACCAATAGCAATCAACAGTGATTAATAGCCATAACGAACCAACAAAATTAAAGTAATAAAACAAAAGGAAAGACACGACGCTATTACGGGTTCAACCACCTTCCCAAAACTAGGGGAATCCCCCTTTTTTCGATGGTATTGTGCCCTATATGACGACTTCACCCCAATCCGCGGCGAATTTGGGGTGGTCTGAATCCATCCACACTCACCCCCCCCCCCAACATCCTAACAAACGAAGCACGTGCTTTCTAGGGGTTGCAAGGGGGTGGGGGGTAGTTTATCGATTTGTGTACAACAGGCCGCCTCAACCACCATTCACACATCACCTTTTCCGAGCCACCGGTGCGGGCTTACTTTCAAATATTACCGCGGAGGATGTGTTATTCTTGTTTTCTCTCTTTTTCCATTTTATTTCACTTTCCCTCGCTACGTTTTCTTTTCTCACTTCCTCTTCCTTACACCTACACCTTACAACTACATCTTTCTCACCCACGTTTTTCCTCTTTCTCTATCTTCTTCTGATTCCCTTCCCTGTCTTTTGATTGTTCTTTCTACACATCATCTTTTCAGCCACATTTTTCCTCTTCCTCTCTTCTACTTCCATTTCACTTCTATCTTCATCTTCTTCTTCCTTTCATTTAATCCAAGCCCCTCCCCCCAATAACAATTTTAACATCATTCTTAAGCTTATCTTCTTCTTCGCCTTGTTTTCATCATTTCTAGTTTACATCACCTCCTTTTACCTCTTCTCCATTTTCTTCCAGAACCACTAAATATTGAATAGTACTATTTTCCTTTTATTTTCTTACTTCTCGTCTCCTGCTTCATTCTTCTTCGTTTTCATCTCATTCTCCTACAATTTCTGAAAACTACATCAATTTCCTTCCATTACTATTTCTACTTCCTATTATTTCTCCTCCTCCTACTCCTCCTCCTTCTCCTCCTACTCCTCCTTCACCTCATCCTCTTTTTCATCATCATCCTTCTTTTTCATCTTCTTCTAATTTCGTCCTATTTTCTTCTCTATTAGTTCCATTTTCCTTTCTTCTTCCTACTTCTCCCATTCTTTATTTGTATCATCTTCTTGATTTTCCTCTTACCATGCCAAGTGTCTCCTCCCTCTTTTCACCTCACCTCAGATCCCCATCCGTATTTCCACCATCTTCTGTATTTCCTCTCATCTTTCACGTTTCTCCTGTATTTTTTCAACTTACATCTTCTACAGTTTTGTAATTTTCTATTTTCTACAACTTACATCTCCTACCATTTTTGTACCATCTTCCAAAACCTCACATCTCCTTCCATATTTCTACCTTCTTCCATATTTTCTTCTTCCAGTCTTCTCCTATTCCTTTCTCATCATCGACTCTCCACTCTTTCTTTCTCAAGCAACTGCTACAGCTCAATCCCCCGATTTTCCACCACTAAAGATGCTGTTCATGATTTGACAGGGGGCACTCAAGCTAAGTATATAGATAGAAATATCATATAAACCTTATAGTAAGGTATATAGAGATACTTGAGGTTACTAAAGGGGGGAAACCATCTTCCACCAACCTTGAGTTTACTATATGGGTAATACTATAGCCCCCTCTAATAAGGGGGGTATTAGAGGGGGCTATGATAATACCTATACACTAACCTTGGGTGAAACCCTACAGAGAGGGGCATGGGGAGGGGGAAGGTGTTTGCGAGAGTATATTATTTGTATTTCACCAGCTGCCCTGCCTGGTTCGGCACGTTTCATGTTTACACTCTTGACTCAGCTCTCTCAATAATTTCCATCTCCACAAAACGCAGAAGCAGCCTCGTCTGCTTACTAAGTTTACAAGGTGCAACTGAGCTTGCTACCTTCTTCATCAAGTTCTATATCAAACTTACTTTTCACCTTCATTTATCTTCTTCTTCTTCTTCTTCTTCTCCTTATCCTTCTTCTTCTTCTTCTTCTTCTTCTTCTTCTTCTTCTTCTTCTTCTTCTTCTTCTTCTTCTTCTTCTTCTTCTTCTTCTTCTTCTTCTTCTTCTTCTTCTTCTTCTTCTTCTTCTTCTTCTTCAGGATCGAATGTTATCCAAATTCATACCTTCTCGCCTATGATTTAAATAAAACATTTGTGCAGGGCATGTAAAAATAATAATTCGAGTAATTATACTGGAACTGTAAGAATCCCATTACAATTATGAGATTCCAATTAAATAATTGATATTCTAATGTTCAAGAGAGAATGATGGAGATCAAATTTCTCATTGTCAACAAATGAAATTATCATCTTCATACAAATTTTCTAGTGAAAAGAGTCAGTTTAGTTAGACACTTCAGATCACTAAAATTTAATGGTTCACTAATGAACACTAAGGGCCGGTTCATGAGCTCGGGATTTAGCTAAGTCCTAGACTAAAACGGGTGGCCACCGTGGCATCGACAAACGTTAGCCTCGAAACTATGTACTAAGGGCTCTCTATGCTGCTAACCCACTAACCTGTCGAGACAAACGTTTGTCGATGCTACGGTAGCCACCCGTTTTGGTCTAGGACTTGGCTAAATCCCGATCTCATGAACCGGCCCTAAGAAATTTTCAAAATTTAATGGGCCAGTTCCTACGACTGAAAGTTCATCAGTTGTCAACAACTGAATTTCAGACTGCACCCTTTTAGCGAATATAGTCTTAGCGAACAGTTTTGTTGTCTTCTTTAGATTGCGATAGTGGCAATCTTTCTCTTTCTCTATCTCTGTCGGCTTCCGCGGATGCGATTAAAACTGATGTACATCTTCCGTGTCGGATGACTGCCTGGAATGCTCAATGGTAGAGGGGAGCCCCAACAAACCTCCGGTCCCATAAAAGAACGTTAGGTTTGGTTAGGATGTGGTTATGTTTGTAGTGGTGTTGGTAATGAGAGGCGGCGAGGAAACAGAGGAAGGAAGAAGGAGAAGAGAGGAAAAGGAGAAAGGAAATGAAAGAAAGAAGACTCGCCGCATTCCCCGTGCGCGAACACCGTATCAATTCAGGTCGTCTCTTCACCAAATGTATAGCTATATATACTCAACTAGTTTGCTTATAGTTCGGTATTGATGGAACATAGTTGTGTAGGATGGATATGCCTGACTGATGTCGGCTGTATGTATGTATTTGGATAACTGACGGCAGTTTAGCTGAGGAGCTACATCTTGCTTGCAGCTCTTCGATCTGGGTTTGATAATATCTAGGTGATGCTGCAGAGATGTAGGAATCTTCTTATTATTGGGCCAGTTCTTGATGAATGTGGGTGAACCTTCAGTCCTTTATATTGACAATGTTAATGAACATAATATATGATTTTGATTAAGGTAGTGGAGTGTATTAGTTGATGTGTAAAGACATTCATATTTATAGTCATTCATTTCCAAAAACAAAATATCAAGGAGAGAAAAGACAGGCATTAGCCCAAAACTTCTTCTATTTCAAAATTAACTCGGAAAATTTCCAGTCAGGTTATGTACGAAATCTTTTGACCATTCACACAATTCACACTCCAAAAAGGTGATTATAGACAAGTAAATTATCGATTAAAAGCGAAAAGGATAATTGAACCGCCAAATAAAAACTGAAAATATTCACAAATATTTCATAAAACTTGAAAATTTTGATCCAAGATAATTTCCGTTATTTATGACTATAGGATGACTTTGAAAGAGTCTCTGATATATAGTTATTTATTTTCAAAAACAATGAAAACAAAATAATACTAAGAAGTCACTATAGTTGTTATATTCTCATAGAATAAATATAAAATGGCAATAGAAGCATAAAGACTATATTTCCTCATATTGACATTTACAGAATGGACTGATTGCACAAAAGCCAATCTTTTACATTTACAAATATGATCCTTAGGCTAGGCGTACACCGGTTAGTCAAGACAAGAGAAGACGAGATTAGTCACGTTTAGTCACAGTACTTCATATAGTTGCTTATGAAGCAACACACACCGATTAGTCATTGCATCGGTGTGTGCTGCTTCATAAGCAGCTATGGTGTGTGACAAGCGTGACTTAATGTCTTACTGACCAGCCGATATATCTAAATTGACAACAGCTCATCACTTTTCCCTTTATAAGTTTGAACAATTTATAAAAGTTCGAACAATTTCCTTCAAGCAAACTAGCACCAACCTCCACAATGCTCTTTCAACAACTCAAATCAACCAGCTGACTCAGGCCAGGACCGCCAAGAGTCCTCCAATTCCAATATAGTAGACGTTATCTAGCTAGCACTCTAGCAGTAGTTGACAAGCTCTCAAATTAAATTGGCCTTTTGTGTGGCGCTTGGCCCAATATCCGTTGTGGTGGCAGCCACTCTTGAACTGCACTATGCAGCCAACAGCACAGAGCTCACACAAGAGATCATTGCAGCCACTGCTTTGTGAGTCTTTTCACACCGACATACACAACAAGGAAAACGAAAAACCATAAGATGAATAACACGAAATGCTAGTTCATATTTGAATGGAAAATTTCATTTCAGTACGTGCAAACTATTTGAACTGCAGTAATTCAACTCTATTGTAATCATTCAATTCCAAAGGAACTGAAACATTGTAGTAAATTAATTAGTAGTAGTAAATTTAGTTTAATAAGTTTATTTTATTTGTAGTAAATCGAAGTTGCAATCTTGTTGTATTCAGAAGACAGAACCAGTTTCGAAGAATAAAAAATTTCAAATAGCCAAAATTATGTACCGGACAACCTCTTAAACATAGCATGTTTGACTCAACTCAACTGCACCACAGAGAAAGCATTAGGCTAGGCGTACAACACTGGTTAGTCAAGACAAGACAAGACGATTGTCACGTTTAGTCAGTACTTCACATAGTATGTATGAGCACACACCGATTAGTCATTGCATCGGTGTGTGCTGCATAAGCAACTATGTGAATTACTGTGACTAAACGTGACTAATCTCATTCTTGTCTTGTCTCGGTGTCTTGACAACGCTAACCTTTTTTCTATGAGCTTACTCATTACACTACCTTTCCTCACACAACATGGCTGGAAATGGAAATATTCCAACACCACTTACACAATGATAAACATTGTTCTAGTATATCGTATTTTAAAATTGGTGGTCCAATACATATGAAAATTCATTAAATTGAAAAGTAAAAGAATTAGATGTTTCACTAATTGAAAAGCTTTCTAAATCAAACTCTCTACAAAATTTATAAACAAAAATTTATCGAAATATGTGACACCTTCACTTCAATACTTTTGATCTTACAAAATTAAAATAATAAGGTCAAAAAGAAATTCATAATTCTCAATTTTCACCAAGGTAAACTTACGTAATAACGGTGAAACTGCCCATTGCGAGTGGTTACTGGTCAACTCACCTGTAACAGAGGGAAAAATTAAATTTGAATAATTTAATTACTTGAGAAGAATTTGAACAATTTAATTAGTTGAGAAGTCGCGAAATCAATTGAGAAGTTGAAAAACACAGGTAGAAAAACAATAACATAACAATGAAACAAATTTTTATAAGAATTTGATATAATTATAAAATACACTAAAAAATGATCAGTCTACTAGATGTAGATAATAAAATTGGAAGTTAGGGAAGGTTTGGCAATCAATTGAGTAAGATTTTATTTAATAATTTAATAGAATAGATTCTTTTTTTCATTTTTATTTATATTAGCCTACAAGTACCCATGAGTTTTATGAAACACACTCAATTTGATTGATTACAGCCTCAATCACATCTACCAACAGGTAGCGTTTCAACAATGTTCTTCGATGTGAACGGGGCCTCAAATATTTTATCATTCCTCATAATATACAATGACACAATCTTTACAAGGATAAAGAATTGACCTGTAGAAAAATCGAATTTTTAAGGTTATACAACAGATTCATCCTTCTGAAAAATTTGGTACCATTTTCATGATAATCTTGATTCTTTACAGCATGTCCATTGATACAGTAATGACGATGATTACCATCCAACTATTACTCTAACAATTTTGACTTTATTATTGATCCTTTTTCCCGTTATAACTTGAAAGATTGATCCTTTTCATGAAAAGTGAAATTTCTATCAACGTAATAATGAAGTGAGACGTGTGGTGAGACAAAATCATCATTTCGATGAGACAGAGAATCAGCTGACAAAGAAACAATTTTGTCTTCATTGAAGCTCTAAACCAGCTTTCATCTGAATGGCGAAAAATATCCACATAAGTATCCATTCCCCATTTTTCTGATCAATTTATCAGAAAATTAATTGAAATTTTGAAAAATCCATTGGATTTTAAATTTGACTGAATAACCCTTATCTTTTTTATTTATGAAAAAGCTCAAGAGTTCATCAAAACAAATCAAAAATATTTTAGAATGGCAAATTTCAAAAACTGCTGTACGCTCTTCACTGACGTTAAATCAGCTGTTTTCTGAAGTTAAATCCATATCAACCATTTATTATGTCTATACAAATTTATAATGTTTTCAAATGATATCATTCAAACTCATTATTCATAATTTCAAATGAGATTGATTTTTTTATCTGATGATGTGCAAAGACTGAAATGTATAAAAATTGTTTAATTTTAAACTTTAAAATTTTTGCCTGTCTTTTCTCAACTCATGATATTGAGATGAAACTAACTAAACGCGCTCATCGATAATAGATTATAAATCATATCTTAAGTCGTGCAACTCCATAAATGGCAAAGTGAACTATCAACATCCATAGGTGGTCGCCTCACCCCTCTGCTCTGGTCAACAAACTTTCATTTCCAACGCCTTGTTTCTTTTCTATGATGCTCTTCATATTTTCTATGTCCAAACTTTCGATATTTAAAACTCTTCTGTCTTTCCGCATGCTGTCAGCTTCTTTCATAAGACCATCTCATCCCGATTACATCCTTTTTTCACCCAAAAACGATCAATTAATTCTTCCTCTAAACATCATCTATTAGCTTCAAAATCACTTCCCTGAGGTTCGGAATCCACCTTAAACTGTGCGCCCATTCATCTATCATCATCATTCTTCCATTATTTCGCCTTTCTCTCTGATGACTCACTGTCCACTAAGTGGATCCTTTCACTTTCACTTACTACCGGCTGCATCATTTTTCTGTCTTTTCAAGCTCCACTTGTCCAGCATTCAATGAAAGCAACCTCAAAAATGTTCTTCCAAAATGTTTGTAGAGCTGGCGGACATTTCCTATATTACTCGCTATTCCATCATTCTCGCATTCTTGCTATTTCTTCTCTTATCATCCTCTTCTTCTATCTCTTCCACCTTCTCCCTTTTCGCATTTCTTCCAAATCCTTCTATCCCCTCTTCCATCATCTTATCTTTTTCTTCCTACTCCCTTTTCCTTACATGTCTTCTTTCTCATTTAATTCCATCTTATTCTTCTACTTCTCCTACTTCTTACTAATACCCTTTTCTTATATTTCCTCTCATTCTTCCTGTTCTTCTTCCTCCTCTTCTTCTTCTTTCTACTCTCTTTTAAATCTTTTTCTACTACTATTACTCCTCAGTTTCCATCCTCTACTACTTTTTCGTTATATTCTCATATTTCACAGTCCTATCTTCCTTTTTCTTCTTCATACTGTTTTTCTTTATAATTTCTTCCTCATCTATCCTCTTTCGCTTCGTAATCCCATTTCTAATTTCTTTCTCCTCCATCTTCTCACTTTTTCTTCTTTCTACTTTCACTTCTTCTCCTCATTCTCCAATGATCTCTTACCATTTACTTCTTCACCAAAATCCGCTCAAAAAAATGGCATCGTCACTTTCTCTGCACTCAATCAGAAAGCAATTTGTGGAAAAAAGCTGACTGAATGAAAAGAATGATCATAGTGAACGCAATTGCCATAGTAAACTTAGAGAATTTCGATTGTGTTCGTCGTAGAAGTTTTAGCGCACTTCCGTCGTCATTTGAAAAGGAAATCGTCGTTTTGTTCCGCTTTCACGACTGGCATCTTCAGATACTACAACTAAAATACAAATGGTGATCGCAAATTTCACCTTAAGATTGTCAATTGGTTTGCAAAGATTGTAATTAGTTGGAAAGAGGGGATACAATAAGCAAAAGGAGAAACTATTCACATTGGAAACAAGATACTTGTAAATTATAGTAGAGGTGTCAATTGGCTTAAGTATAGATTATAAAAAAGCCATAAAATTTTACACAACTTTGATCTCAAAAAAAAACTATTCTGTAGCTATTTCATGTTCAACCAATAGTTTGGTCAAATGGTTATGACGCTTCTTGATTGGCTGAAAGCAAGGAGCCAATGGGAAGCCGGTATTAAGACAACAAGTCGTCCACCATTTTCTTCGAATGATTGCAGTATGCGACGAGAAAATGGCGGACTGAACTTTCATTTTGAAAGATATATTGTCATTTGAAAATTAACATTGAGAGTTTATTTTCTGAATAAAAGAAGGCTTGAAGTTGTCAAAAACACATATTTAATAAAACAACGAGATACTGCAGTTTCGGTTGTTACACCGTTATCAATCTCTGGTAAATTAGAACTAAAGAACAGTACAGCAGAATTTATACTCGTGACCGAGCGCTGTGATTGGCAGTTGAATGGCCTATCAGGTGAGCGACTGTCATTGGCCTAGATGAGCTCCTCCCACAATGGGCGGTTAATACAAACATCACAGCAATGGCGGTTCAAACAACTAACATAGCAAAGAAAGGTAATTGATACTTACAAAAACAAATGAAATAAATAGGAATGCGGTTTGCACTTATAAAATAGCCTAATTTCAACACTTTCAGTCTAAACCATCAAGATAATTGACAAAATAACGTTTTCTGAGACTGAACAGAACAAATAAAAGCAGTCACTACTTGATGGCTTACGATTGGCTCAGAGCTTTGGACCAATGAGAAGCGAGTAGGCTATAGCTGGAATAGGAGATGATAGAATACAAAGTTTTCCAAATCCAAAAAATTCCCAAATTTTTGCCCGCTATTAAAGTTTACAACATCCGGTTGACAAATTCTCATAAGAAATTATGATTTTAATTGACTCTGTTTCTTTTATTTTTAGATTATTTTTTAGTCAAGGCAGCAATCTCGAATTCATAATAGTTGCCAGAATTTATTCGTAATATAATAACTAGTACAACAAACAGAAATCAGATCTATCGGATGTAGTCTACTATATTAATATTGTTATATAAAATTAATAATCAAATTTCGATTGCGAATTGTATTGTTCAATATTGATAAAAAAGTAATTTAGAACACTATTCGAAATTTTTAGCAACTATTCTGAATATAGGCTACAACTTTTCGATTCCTCACACATATAACAGTCAACCTAAATGTCTTTTTAACGGTAGCTATCCCTTATAAACTGAATATTTATTTAGTTTAATTCAATTTATTTATTTATAACATGGAGACAACAGGTTCCCCTTATGTGTCTCTTATGCAACAAAATTGAATTTATAAAAAGCAATGAATAAATATAGAAAGACAATAGAGATTGTACGATATGTTTTGATACATAAGCAAACCAAACACAGAAATTCGTCTGTTTGAATGTATTTACGTATATCTTAGCATCATGGCATAAAAACACAGGAAAGACACAATCAAAAAAGGGTTTAAATTTAAATTGAAAAGAGATAGACAGCACTTACCTCTTTCTTTAGCAGCATGCCCATAGCAACTGCCACCTCCGCTGACTAGACATTTTTTCTTTTTGCGAAATCTCAAACCTCCCGCACACATCATGCTAGCCACCAAATTTTTTAAACAGTTTGGCGCCAATTTTTCTCAACTACTACCCATACAATACACACTCTCACGCACGCACATGTTCTTTGTCACCATCAGTTCACCACCGCAGCATGAGCCCATGAACATCCTTGAGACCCCTAGCTCATAGCTTACTAAGTTAGGCACCAGACCACCACTGTCACTAAAATATTATCTGGTAATAAGTTTCTTATCTAGAGTATTCTAGAGAGACACTAACATAACTAATTATCTGGATCTATTCAGATATAGAGCAGATATTTATTCAGTTACAGTTCAATCCAGCTAGACAACGACTGTGTAAGCAAATCATTAATTGTATGCACATCCAAAGTAACGATTTGACAATGAATCATCCAAGCTCAAAGTTCGTTGGTAATACGATATCTGTTAAAGAAAATTGACAAGTATTGGAGTAATTAAAAGGAATTCAAAACGATAAAAATTCAAAGTTGATTAAATTGTGTCAGATTCGAAACTATACTATTAGTCCAGTCAAATGGTGTTTTGAAGTGGAAAGTTTTGGTGTAATTGTTTTTTATGGCTTGTTTTATGTTTTCGAGGTCGCTGAACACGAATCTGATGTTTTCCAACAAAAATTATTTCGGCAAAGGGCGGGAGGGGGGTAGAAGGTACAATTTTCGGGTTTTTCCATAATATCTCGATAAATATCGATCTTGGAGTAAAAAGCTTTATATAGAAATTGAAGTAAACTAAATTTACTATAACTTCGTAATTTATAGTTTTGTCGTAAGTTTGATAGTTTCCGAGTTACACGCCGCTGAAAATCGATAATTTTCTAAAAGTTCGTCTCCCCCTCACTTTTTTCGCTTATTATTTGCTTCTAGTAGCTCTCATGATGGTTTTACAGCAAAATCGTAGGGACGAAAGTTGTAGATGATTAATTATTGATAATTGAAGAAAACAAGAAATTTCAAGAGAACAAGTAATACAGTATAAAAATCAAGTAAAATATAACAAAATTCTAGCAAAAATTTGCATACATTAAGCATGAACAGTTACACTGCATTCAAGTTGAACTACAGTATTTACAAAATTTCACTATATGATACAATTTATGGATTTGATAATAGACTAACAAAAAAGAATTGTTTATTGGTTTAATGGTAAATGGTTTAACCAAAAAGAATGGATGTTGTTTCAACATCACTATTAGTAGAGTAAATAACGCAAAGTGAAATTATAAAGGTAGGAAACGTAATTTAGTACTATGATAGAATATTCATTTGATTTGTTGGTCTTTAAAATAGGAGAAATTTATAAGAGGAAATGAACAATTTTTATAGGAATTTTTCGATTTATTATTAGAACATTGGTCTTTTCTGTAGGAAATGTTACTTCCTTCTTCATCAATCCCAGTAGGGAATTGTACTAGAAAGTCAATTACCTGATTCGAGCTATTAATTTAATTACATTAATTACTGTATTACATAAAGTCAGGCAATGTGGTCTTGTTGCGTGTCGTTGTTGCCTGTAATTAATTAATTAGAGGGGTTTAGAACGACATTAATGAATTGGATTGTAGATTACTGTAGTAAACATATTTTTTACTGTAGTATTACAGTACTTCAAGATTGAAATACAGAATTAGCTTAACTGAAAGAGGATCTCGTTCCTCATACCTTTTACTATAAAATATTCAGTGAATCATGGGGTTGTAAGAATAGTGCTTTGCTTTTCTTGATTAATTCTCCGTCAACGGATAATTTCTATGAGACAAATTCATCCATTGTAAGATGTTTTGTTACTACCGTATCTTGTTGGAAATGTTGTACAGTATTTAACACTTTTATAAATTTTCAAATGAGTGTTCAAAAACCTCTGAATTACTCTGGGAAGATTTCCAAATATTAAAACTTTAATTTAACACTTTATAAATTACTTTAGATTTCAAATATTAAATATAGAAATATTATTGGAACCATACTTATCGCTGCTACAAAGAATTTACACTTAATAAATCTTATAAATTAAGTACAGGTTAGTCAAGACAAGACAAGAATTAGTCACGTTTAGTCAGTACTTCATAGTTGCTTGTACACACATCACTGATTAGTCATTGCATCGGTGTGCTGCTTCATAAGCATGAATTACTGTGACGTGTTCTCTTTTGTTGACTCCTTATTCTCTTGATACCCCTTAACCACTATTAGAAAGAATAACATTTTGAGCTTTCGTCACATTCAAAGAATATATTTCACTTCATTTTACTTCTATTCTTTGTTGTTGCCTATTAGATCACTGAAATATCAGTCTAGAATATTGGTCGACAATGGAATCTATTATTGGTCTGAAATCATCGCAAAAGTATTGTGCTATTGTTTAACAGGTGAAATCTAGGAAATTCAATGAGGTCTGTTGAAGTGCATGACAAATAAATGCGAATCACGTATTAAATTACATTAATTGCGTAGAATTTACCTCATCGAAATGAATTCAGGTTCGTTGTTTATTTTGTTCCTTTCTTTGTGTCCTGTAGCTGTTTCATTCGTTTAGTTCTATGTAAAAGTCTCCTTGAATCTGTTCGATAGAACAAGTCAGTATTTAATAGAAAAGGGGATGAATGTATGAAATCTGTGTTTCTAGGGGGGAGAGAAAGATAGAGATTCTGTGTAGAAACCGTGTGTGAGAGAGACAGTTCGAGAAGGAATGAATGAGGATGAGAAAGAAAGAGAATTGGGAAAGACAAAAGAGGGTTTGAGAAAGACTGGAATATCCTAAGGACTAATAGCCTTTCAAAGGAATAGCCTAATCCAAGAAACATATGAAAATGCAATCACTTTGAATGTAAATATAATTAGGGTCCATTGTTGAGATGAGTATAGCTCAGAGAGAGTACAAGAAAAACGTATTTCTTCTGTTTCTTGTCTCCTTTTTTCTTCTCTTCTTCTTCTTCTTCTTCACCACCTCCTTTTTCTTATTCTTCAACTTCTTCTTCTCTTTTACGTCTATTCTCTCTGGCATAGCTATTCCGGAAATGTTTCGCCACGGTTGAGAATAATAATTTTCGCAGACACGAATGCCATAAGCTAGATGTGTTTCTGCTAGAATTTTGTTCGTTTTTTTAGTTGATTGCCTTGAAGTAATTGAGTCCTGCATTGCTTCGAAGTGATTCTTTTGTCGGTACGTTTGGGTGTATACAGTATACATGAAACACGTATCACTCGATATGAATGTCCCGGATTTTGGTACCCTTTGAACGTGTTACTTTTTACAGTTCGTTGCGACATTATTGGACTTGAAAACAGTATAAGTTTGTGACTTGATACTAAAATTGTTATAGCTAAATTCAATCAAACAATAAGTTTGTAATGATATTAAATTACATTTTATATTGTTATTATAGCTCAGGTAGCACAATATCTATTGTGTGTCAATCTGTGCCTATTAAACTACTAGTTAAAGCCTATTAAAGGATTCACAAAAATTTAAATTTTCAATAGAATATTCATTTTTTAATCATTCATATTTCACTTGAAGGAAATGTTCAGAATAGAATATTCGACTTAGAATCTCTGTTATATCAGTAGAATTTCTCATTTATGTAAAAATAACTCGTTATAAGTCATTAGTTAGAATATATTATGAGTTATTAAAAGTTATGAGCGATTGCCAGTTTATTTTTCTTAAATAGTGTATTTGTTCTCCTGATCTAATAAATAAAAGATCTACAATTGAATATTTCTCCCACAATCAGATTGACATAATAGTCCAGTCAAATGGTGTTTATAAAGGGCTTGAAGTGGAAAGTTTTGGTGTAATTGTTTTTTATGGTTTGTTTTATGTTTTCGAGGTCGCTGAACACGAATCTGATGTTTTCCAACAAAAATTATTTCGGCAACATCTTATTCGAACCCTGACGATAAACGAGAAAGAAGTCGATGCAAGTCCAAAGCAATGTTGATAACTGAATTACGGAGCACCTTCATTCTTTTCTTCTTCTTCTTCTCCGCCGTCATCATTCATTCACTAATCCATCATATCAACCCATGTTCATCCAGTGGCCCATCAAAGCTAGATCAAGCTAGAGCTGATCATCATCACCATCATTTCAGTGGCGATTCTTGGATGACCCGAAGCCGATCAATATATAGGTATACTGCAGTTGGTAGGGTTCATAGACCCTGCTACATGTATAGTTATATTAATTGCAGACTGTCAAGAGCTCCCACTCACCATCTATCAGAGTTCGGTCATCAGATTAGCTCCATAGCCGATGATCTAAACAAGTTTTATCTAATTAAAAATAACCATTTTCCTCCCCCTCATCCTGCTCCCCCCAAACGTATTCGGATGCTTCTTCTTCATTCCTTCTCCTTCTTCTTATTCTCCTCCTTCTTCTTCTTCTTCTTCTTCTTCTTCTTCTTCTTCTTCTCCTCTCAACTATTTTCTCTTATTGTGTTCTTCTCATCCTCATTCTCTTCTTCTTCTTCTTCTTCTTCTTCTTCTTCTCTTCTTCTTCTTCTTCTCCTCCTCTCAACTATTTTCTCTTATCCGTGTTCTTCTACATCCTTATTCTCTTCCTCATATTCCATCTTCTTTCCTTCTTCTTCTTCTTCTTCTTCATCGTCTTTTCTTCTTCTCCTCTTCCTCTCTCCTTCTTCTTCTTCTTCCTCCTCTCCTTCTCTTCTTCTTCTTCTTCCTCTCTTCTCCTCCCTCTCCTCCTCCTTTTCTCCCTCTCCTCTCCCTCTCCTTCTCTTCCTCTTCTTCCTCTCCTCCTCCTCCCTCAATTTTCAAAACTTTCTCTAATTCTGTACTTTTTCCATTCTTCCATTCTCTTGCTCCTCTTTCCTTTTTTTCTACTTCCCACACTGTTCATAAATCTTTGTCTCTCTCTTCTACTGGTTTGCCTTCTCCTCCCTCCTTCTATTCCTCCTTATTTTCTCACCCCATCTTCATCCTTAACATCTTCCTTACACTTCTCCGTCTCAATCAATACTCACCCTCAGGCTATGTACTTATCACCAAACATTAACACCATCTATATCTCAAAGTTGACTTTGTTTATATCACCTCATTTTTCAAAACGATCAATTTATCCCGACTGCGTTAAATGAAAAATGTAAAGAATTACGATGGAATTTCTTAGTGAAATTTGGTGGAATATAAACGTCTCAATAACAAAGGAGAGAAAAGTGATTAACCGATAATGATCATGATATAAATATGATTATTGATCTTGCAATAGCTTCGATTTGGTCAAGTAACAAACAAATACATGAGGTGGGTTTTTTAATTGAGTTGTTTTTAAAGGGCATTTGCCTTCTATTAAATCCGGCGACCACATAATGGTAGTATCATGTGTAAATTGGGTTCATTTGTTCCAATAGAGAATAGAAGTTATATAAAATTATTCTCTGGTTCCATGTTGTCGCTGACAAGTCCTCTCTCGATAATTCAACTCTCTGAACTTGTTCAGGACAAGTCACCTTTGACTACTAATTGACATTCAAGCAGTTGCCAGACTATTTCACAAACAATTTCAAATAATTTTTTCTTCTCTCTTTCTTGAGCCAATTTTCGACTAGCTGTTGTGGGCGAAGAACGTACCTTCCACTTTTCTTTCATGTTTTGCATTTGAAGAGTAGGTGTTTGTGGAATGTGGATCCCAGACATGTACAGAAAACGAATAATTTCCCCGGCAAAATAGTTGGACATTTGCATCACAAGGAATTTCAGACCTACTTCAACGAGTTGACTCATGAGTTAATTTTATCCCAACTGAATATTCATGATCATCATCATGATTTCAAAAATAGTTAAAATAGAATCACCTATTTTGAAAAACTACATCAATTTGTAAATTATTTTGTTGCTTGGAGGCGTATGTTAACATTATAATTTTTCATCAAGCTAAATTTTATTAATATTATCATCACCATTATGCCAATTATTATCTAAAAAATAGTTGAAAAACGGCATAAATTTTCAAATTCTTTTGCTGTATGATGGCGTTTGTACACAATCAAAATATGTTTCTTTAAACTCCATCCTAAAAAAACGAAATTCTAAGAACTTTTAGATATTATGAACATGTTGGTAATTGTTTTACTTAAAAAATTTAAAAACCAAATTCACACGCGTGGGAAACAATTGGAGATTTGTAACTCCACCAAATTATACACGATGCTTCAATAACTTATTTTATTTTTTAAATTTAAATAGCCCAAAGCTACATGAGCGTAATGCAGAAAATATCCGAGGTCAAGAACATTGATTTTAATTGCGCCCGTTGAGGTCTCACCACTTGCAAAACCGGTTCAATAAGCCACTGTGATGGACAAGAGAGTTTTTCTCGAAATAATTAATCCGTATGAATAAATATGTTGAGAATGGTGTTTATGTAGGTAAAAAAATTCAGTTCAACACACTGGTTAAAAGCTAACGGCCTCATTATGAGCCGCAGCAGTTTCAAAATGTCAACAACCGTTTCTTGTCAATCATGAGCAAAATCTAGGTTGAAAGTTTTGTTTTTAGATGAATTTTATTGGTAAAAGTTGGTCTGATAATTGCAGCTGCAATGACGGTTAATTTCCAGCTAAATACATACTAAAAAGCTACTCCCTCTATTCTTCTTCTTCTTCTTCTTCTTCTTTTTTTCAACACTTATATTCTCTTCTTCTTTCTTCTTCTTTCAAGTCCCTTCTTCTCTTTATCACTTCTTCACATTTCTTCTTCTTCACACACCTGGTCATTGCATCTTGTTCTTCTTCTTCAACTATCTTTCTCGTCTTCTTCTAACCTACGCCTAATATTGTACAAGTTATTTCCCAACCGTGTATTATTTAGCAGCGTATTTTTATCAGCTATTTTCAGCTACGGTACCTATCAACTTTTTATTGTACAGCTATTTACCTAGCAGCTAATATTGTACAGTTTATTTTCCAGCCGTGCGTTAGTTATTTAAAGCTGATGATACAAAGCAGAGTGTGCGGCCAGGGCGGTGCATCGTTGTGATGTCAATAAATTAGCTTCAATTACTGGTGGAAGGGATTCCTGGGAAGGTTTAATAGACGGCTGGCTACAGCACAAGAAAGGGGTGACCTTATGCCAACACAGAATGCACGGTCTAGCACGCAATGGGGTGTTTTAAGTCTCTCTTTTACTCTCTACACTACACACACTCCCTTTTCCTTATCATTCTCTCTTTCTCCCCCCATCATCATCTTTATCTTTATCCTCATCTTCTTCTTCTCCTTCTTCCTTCTTCTTCTTCTTCTTCTTCTTCTTCTTCTTCTTCTTCTTCTTCTTCTTCTTCTTCTTCTTCTTCTTCTTCTTCTTCTTCTTCTTCTATGAAGAAATTCTGTAGGCCTACTTGCGTATCAAGCTTTCGAGTTGATAAAACATTTTTATTTATTAATTAATTTGATGAAAGGTCCACAAATTGGTGGTCTATTCCACCCAACTGCGATAGCTCAAGCTATACCTTACAAACTGTACTGCTTGCCCTCTTCACACGCTACGTGTCTATTTCACTGCCGTGATCTGTCTTGAAACCCTCGTTCCGTTTCTCTCCCATAATTGATGAAATACCTCTGTCAGTCTACTAAACTATTTATACACTTGAACCCTTTCGAATGACCACGATTTACCACCATTGCAAGGCTTTCGCGTAGTGAATACAGAGTTTAGCATTACTGGAGAAACTCTATTCATTTTGAAATTTTCCCGATAAGACTACAGATAAGCTACTCAGATTTCCATGGATGTAGGCTAAGGCTAGGCGTACACCGGTTAGTCAAGACAAGACAAGACAAGACGAGATTAGTCACAGTACTTCACATAGTTGCTTATGAAGCAACACACACCGATTAGTCATTGCATCAGTGTGTGCTGCTTCATAAGCAACTATGTGAAGTACTGTGACTAAACGTGACTAATCTTGTCTTGTCTTGTCTTGACTAACCGGTGTACGCCTAGCCTAAGTATTTTCTCATTATTTCAAAATTTAGTGATTTCATCTTCTGATGATGGATAGTAAAAATATATCTCGTATTAGAAACTTTGAATAACGATAAAAATGTCCGTTGTTTTATTTACTCACAATAATCTTCTAAAATTTAATGTTTGTTAAAGCTGAAGATATTTTACAAATACTACTAGCGAGTACTTTTATCGAAACTGAAACGTAATTTTATTGGTCTGAATTAGCCAATCAGAATGCGGTATTCTATCACCACCACTTCCAGCTTATACTCGCTTCTCATTGGCCCAAAGCTCTGAGCCAATCATAAGGCATCTAGTATTGAATAATTTCGAACAATTCAGATTGGATTATCAGACAATCAATTATCTTATAGATCGAGGTTGTATGTGTACTGAATAACTGTTAACTGTACTGAACCATTAACTTCGATTGAAATAAATTCAAATATGTTTATTTTCTAATGAGAAGAATTCTTTCAAAATCAAACTACCGCAGCAGTCCGCCATTTCTTGGTGAGAATATCAAGAAAATGGTGGATGACTTGTTGACCTCGTACTGGCTTCTCATTGGTAGGTTGTTCCCAGCCAATCACAAAGCGTTGTGACGTCATGGCATAGTATTCGTACATTCAAAAAGCTACTGGATAATGTTGCTTGATCGAGATTTATAGTCTACGTCTACAATGTATTGTATACCGAAATTATTCAATACTAGATGCCTTATGATTGGCTCATAGCTTTGGGCCAATGAGAAGCGAGTATAAGCTGGAAGAGGGGATGATGGAATACCACATTCTGATTGGCTAACTCAGACCAATAAAATTACATTCCAGTTTCGATAAATGTACTCGCTAGTAATATTTGTAAAATATTTTCAGCTTTAAACATGAATAATTACATTAAATTTTGGAAGAACGACAAAAATTGTATTCTCTTCCCGCTTTCCACTTAATATAGTGATAAAAATTACATTCTTTTCTTTTTATAAATAATTTCATCAATATCACTGAATTTCATATCATTCAGTATCAAGAACTTCATATCAAGGAATTTGATATTTTGTGAATGTAATTGTTTCTACCAGGTAACACGAATTCTTAACGTTTTTTGGGTTCTTGGAGATGTTATTTTGGGGCAAAATCAGGGTATTAAGGATCCCTCGCAAATTAGGAATTCACCAGAGACAACTCCCTCAGAGAGTCGAACATAAAGGCTTTTTTCACCATTTTAGTGGGCTAATTATTACCATAGAGTATAGAAAAAATCTCTGGCTAACACTACAGTGACTGTATGAGATTGTATAAAGTCACTCTAGCTAATACCAGAGAGTATATGGAAAAAGAATCTTCTATTCTACCATATTTACTTCTATTCTCTCTGCCAAATACAGATATTGGTTGCTAATAATGTCACCAATGCTTTGCATCCATCAATAGTCTGCTATATTTGTTGTGGAAGAAATATTTTCACACTAGCTTTACTACAACGTAAATCTTGCATTGATACAGAATGAGTCAGATGTATTTATGGCAGTGTTATCTTGCTTTTTTTGACTAGCGCGTGAGTATTTTAAATTTATTTTGACGTACTTGTTCGCTAACTGACAAGGTCACTATTGCTAGAAAAACATAGAAAGGAACAATACAACAATCTGATACTGTATACGAGTACATACTTTGTAGATTCTCAGAAGATTCTATAGCTGAGATATATTGATTGCCTGTTGATTCTTATCGTACCGTATTGTTATGTGTATTATCAATAAATGAATGAATTTATATAATGCATATTTGGTATGATAGATAGTGCATTTATGGCATACACAATGAAAAAGAGATAATGAAGCCCAAAAAAGGACTACCAGAAGGGCATTAAACTTGGGGTGATTAATCTATTAGATGTTTATATTAAATTTATACTCGAATATTTTCATCATAAATTTGTTTTGATCTCTTTAAATGAACTTAATAAATTTTGAGCCCAACAAAAAAAGTTGTATGATACCTAATTAGCTCTAGGAATAAAAAATACACTGCTTAGCATGAGTGGGGGAAATTTGTCCCCAAGATTTTCCAGGTAAACATTTTCCTGATTCAGAATATTGAACATAGATGCCTGAACCAGAACTCACAGACCTAACCACCAAATTCACCCGAAACAAACACGCAATTCCTAATCTGATAATTTGCTCACGAATTTCACTACAAACTTAGTAAGTTTCAAATCTGACAACACACACGAACACAAACCTAAGCTCAATTACAAAATTCTACAACACTTTCAATTCACCACAAAAACACGCAACTAAAAGAAAAAAGGCCAGTGAACTGTTATAACACTTGAGGCATTGAATTATTTTAGCCAACAATGCAATAAATTATTTAGATAAACATCTGATCATAGACTATTAAGAAATCAGAATGAATATAACGATCAATATAGAGCTATATAAAGATGAACTAATGGAGAATTAGATTGAGACTTCTGAAACACTTTTCTAATGGAAAATTCAACATTGGAAACACTCCAAATACATTAGAACAATATTGAATTATTTCTTACTAATTTTAGACACAATATTTACACTTTTCAAATGTCACCCACCAACACTTCACACTCTTGGAACCGCGTAAACAACCGAATTTCGAAAATTCCAAGCACTTTTCAATCGAACTACTGCTGGATTCTCTTCACACAACTACTACGCACCAAGCGAACGTTTTGAGGTCACTCTTGCCTGACTCTTGACTACTGACTGGGGGGACTCAGGCAGGCAGGGACCGACTGCAATTCGAGTAGGAGTTGTCAGCGATGCAGGAGCGAGTAGAGAGAGTGAGAGAGAGAGAAAAAGGATGAAAGTAGGTGGAGGGGGAAATCAGCTGAGCGGAGAGACAGGTCTGACGGACGGCTTTTTTTATTTATTGATGAACGGAATCGTACAGGCAAACGCGCGCACACACGCATGCACAAAATGCATTGCAAACACGGTAGATTGAAGAATCTCCTACAAATCTAACGTGAAGAATTTTCTCCAATCCACCCTGTGATTAAAAGAGACAGAAATTTCGGCGATTATGTCAACCAACGGATTCCGCACGTCCACACTTGGTCGATTTTTGTGTGCATGCTGCAAAATATGCTCAAGCATTGGTAGCATGCTGTGCAGCACACAAAATCGACCAAGTGTGGACGTAGCATATTATGATTGGTAGGACAAAACAATACTTTGGAATTGGTTCACTTTTCCATGGAGTATTTGAAATGGCTAAAATTAAGTAGGAATGGATAGAAACAACTAATATTTTTTGCTGGGGATGATGCCCACATAAGCTCTAGGCTTGTGCGTGGGTAATGGGAAGGATGATGATAAGAGATGAATGGACCTACAGCTTTAGGTGGGTTCCGAACCATCGGGAAGCAATTTTAAGCTCATAAATTGTATTTAGAGGAGGATATAATAACAAGGTATATGTATATAGACAGCTGGTAGTCAATCACTATCAGTTGTATATACTGGTAGTCAATCCTTCGATTTCTACACACTTCTATAAGGCTAGGCGTACACCGGTTAGTCAAGACAAGACAAGACGAGATTAGTCACGTTTAGTCACAGTAATTCACATAGTTGCTTATGAAGCAGCACACACCGATGCAATGACTAATCGGTGTGTGTTGCTTCATAAGCAGCTATGTGAATTACTGTGACTAAACGTGACTAATTTCGTCTTGTCTTGTCTTGACTAACTGGTGTACGCCTAGCCTAAAAGATTTCCTACGATAAAAAGTACCAACTACATTGTACCATGCTTCCTAAAATAGTACAGAGAAGATCATACATGCATTCTGATCGAACATTCTGGACTACAGACCATCAAAACACAGCATTCATTCGAAAATCACAACGAGTCTACGGATTCGACGCGCTTCATTCGATATACGGTACCAACACGCCCTCTTTTCATTCAAATCGAAAATGAAAAAAAAATCAAATCATTAAAAAAGGTTCTCTCTCTGTCTGTATTTTTTTGGGTAGAGTAGTTATCTCTCTCACAAAAACTCTAGAGGGATGCGGAGAATGCTCTTATCGTTACGAATTGGAGGTAATTATGGGTCTACAACAAAGAATATTGTTATGAGAAGAAAAATAGAAAATATAGAATGTCGAAAAGAGAGAAAGATTAAGGACGGTAGAAAACTTTAGGATGTGAGGAGAGAATTAGTGAATATATAGTATGTGAAAGAAAGAGAAGTGAGATAGAGCAAGAGTGATGAGAGCAGAATGAGACAGAAAAAAATAGATTTAAATTCGAAGCGAGTAAAATGTAAAGTGAAATTACACCGTAAGGATGTACAATAGAAAACCCAGTCGAAATACAGACAGGTACTACTGAGAAGTAAATGTATCCGTTACATCCGTGAAATATTGAATGGACTAAAAACAAAATAGGCAGGCAACTATTGCATGAAACCGTTGTTTTCAGTAGATAATTCATTTATATTTCATTGTTTTACTTATAATTATAGGTAAAACAATGTAATATTTGTGAAGTATCCAAATTTGCTTATAATTTATAACAATTTCATGTCGTATACTATGGAATAGTGTATAACATATTTACTAGTGAGCATGAATGTGTTTCGTATATTTATTTACAAATTATTAGTAGTGGCTGTCGTATACTATTTGGTATGGTAAACAAATAGTAATATAACTATATAATAGAAATAAATGCATCTGAATAATACTGAATTATTAAATACTGAAAAACCTATTATGAATGATTGTAAGAAGTAAATTGGAAATTCAAGCCTGAACATTTTGTTAGTAACGGAATAACACAGAAATATGGTTAAAAAAAGCGACAGTGAAGTGTATTAGATCATTGTAATTATGATAGAGATAGAACCATGCAAAAGTCAACCTACTTACTTGAGTAAACGTTCATTGAGGGTACAGTAACAGGAAATTTACCTGTAACATGAAAAATAAATTATTGAGCATATTCAATATTCTACACGACAATAAAGATAAATAGGAATAGCAATGGAATCTAGTTGATAGTGAATGTATCACCTTGAAAGAACAAAATACATACAATATTATTACAATTTATCAACTATAATAATGGATAGTAATAGCAATAAAATCAAGTAAATATATATCATTGAAAACATGTAATCATGGCAACCAATAATATTATGTAAATAATAAAGATCACAAAACTGAGGAACTGAATGAAGCACATAAGAATCAAAATAAATTCTTAATTATTGGAACACATTCAATAGTACTAATACAATACAATTATAATATATAGAAGTATAATCCGACCACTGACAAAAGAGCCTTCAAAATAAGAACTCTACTGCGCAGAGAGAGCGCACGTTATGCAATGCAGCAGTTTATCTCACTCGCTCACTAGAGTAGTGGTACTATGTGATACTGTATCACTTCAGTGATACGATGCGCGAAGGTTCTTTTGTCTGTTGCCAGACTATAGCAATATAATTTGATTGATAGTGAATATATAGAAATAATACTAGAATAAAGAACCGGATAAGAGGACAAAAATGATAAGAAATTATCAGTCACAGTGTAATAAAATACTGTAAATGAGTTTCATTAAAAATGAATGATACAGTATTATGGAAAACAAAAACTAATATTGTAATCACAAATTCTGAAAAATGAGAAAGTTAAAGTGCTGATAATGAAATTTTAATTTTAATTAATAATTACCTAGAAGTCCTAGATAGTGCATGCCTACGATTATAAATAGATAGATAGGAAGACGATATACAGTAAGTTGAAAGGAATTTTTCCCAAAGGCAGCAGAGGAGTTTTTCAAGCTCGCCAATGCTATGAGAAATGGAAAAGAATTGTGGGAGAGTTAGGACGGTGTATGACCGCTTCACAATGGCTCCACAATTATATCGGCACAAGTTCACTCTTGGGTACCGGTACTGGGAAAGATGTTCCTTCAGATTTTTTCCACTTTAATCAGTGAATTTCTTGCACAAAACGTCTATAATAACCACTAACACTGACAGCATAGAAAACTTACTTAGAATATCACGTAACGTATAGCAGGATTCTTTTAACTTGTCAGAAAACAGCTGATTTAACGTTAGTAAACGAGCGTACATCAATCAGCTGTTTTCTGACAATTTAAAAGAATCCTGCTCTACACGCCTACAGCCAGGTCAAGGAAGAATTTTCATTTGAAGCTTATCAAAAAATAACCATTGAGTTGGGTGGCTCAAAAGTAACTGTTATTAATAATTATTATTAATTAATTGATAATTAATAATAATCATTATTAATTAATAATAATTAATTAATAACAGTTAGTAATAATTATTACTAATTAATTACTCAATAAATAATTTAAAAAAAAATTATTACTCAAGTAATAATTAGTTTTGAAGTTGAATCAATGAGAAGAGTGGATTAGAATGATTTTTTGATAATTATTTGAATTGGATCATTACATTTATTGTTAGAATCTTTTGTCTTCATCACAATCTCTACTAGATATTTTCTTATCCAATATCTGAGCTTCCTTCATAGTTATTTATGACTGTTTCTCAAAGAGTTTACAATTTGCACAAACCAATGAAGAAAACGTTTTACTACCGCTAGTTCTATTGAAGCATGAATAAAATTAGTGAGCTCTATTGAAATCTCACCTAGTATTTACATTAAGATTATGTTGATAAAGTATTACATTTTAATAGAATACCCGATTAATAATTGACTATTCAAATAATTGATTTCAAAAGTCTTTTACAGTAACTGTTGTATTCTCTCTTCAACAAAAAAAAAAACGTTGATGCTTTGCTTCATGTGAATGAAATACGTTTAATTTTTTCAATTTCTAATAATAAGAACATAAAGCCTCGTTTGTTCATCTTTTCGGAAATTTTGGAAACCCCCTTTTGTTTTTCAAGCAAATCAGCCAGTTGAATTTTTCCTCTGCTAGTTTAAACACTCCATGTATTCTCCAATATCCCAGATCCCAGTCTCCAAATAAACAGGTTAAAAACAGGCGTGTTGATTCCTGCACACTATGGGCGTGTCAACCCATACAACACTATACCTATACTGTTCACTCACTCACATACACAATCATATAATACTCAATACCATTATACCTATATTATTATTCCTTTTGTACTATACCTGTAGTTACTGTCCTATTTGTATCATCGAGATATATATATCATTTGATATATATATCCTCTAAAGGATATATATTCAATGATATAATGTACCAGGATCGGGATACGAGGGCGCCCTTTCCCATGAATTAGCGCTTTGCTTCATTGCGTGTTAGGTCTCGCCTATTCTATATAAAAGCAAGCTATTGTTGACGGAAGTTTGGTTTTGTATTGGAAATAGCTGGGATACTATTATCCCTAGAGTAAAAGCCAGTAAAATTCGAAACGAAATTACTAAACTGCAGTAATAAAGTAGTAAGTAATGCAGTGGCGTCATTTCACCAAAACCTTGGAGGGGGCAAACACCGGGGGGGAGGGGAGGTATGGAATACCCTCCACCAAAGAAAATTCTCCCCCGGAAAATTGAGCACTTTTGAAACCAAAAAGACGGGTTTGAGCTTATTTTAAATGTCAAATGAACTTTGAATTATAACAAAATTATGAGTAAAATTTCCTTAAATATACGCAGAAAATTAATGCGAAACGACAATTATTATTGACCATAGACAGAATCATAGTAATATTCTGGTAAGTTGGTCATCTTCTTAGATAAAAACGATAAACGTGATCAATACGTTCAGACGTTCGTACTAAAAATAATACATTGGCTCTGCTGTTATTATTCAGACCTATATGTGTACACTAATAAGTGCTATTGAATAGTGTTAGAGGAATGTTAATAGTAGTTAAATAGTGTAATAAACTAATATTATTTTTAAATTACAAGAATACAAAGATTTTTACTCTGCCGCTAAGTTTTTAGAATTTGACCGGATAAAATGCTTATTTGTACATTAGCTAGTACAGAATATTTTCTGTAACCCAGGAATCAGGGGGGGGGCAAATGCCCCCCCTGCCCTCCCCAAATGACCCCCTGAAGTAATGGAATTCGTTTTGAAAAACAACTCATTTATTAAAATTGTGTTAATTTAACAAAACAACATCTTAAAACCAAACATCACACTACTGTACTTTACAAATTGCATAACATTTTCATTGTATAATTTACTCATAATTCAAATCAATATTATTTTAGGTATAGCAGGATTCTTTTAAATTGTCAGAAAACAGCTGATTGATGTACGCTCGTTTACTAACGTTAAATCAGCTGTTTTCTGACAAGTTAAAAGAATCCTGCTATACATATCTGTTCAGTCTCAATTACGTTGCAGTTCATGTGACAATGACAACGAACCAATCACAAAGCACTGTGTCTATGACGCAAGAATGAGTTGGACTGAAACGAAACTGAGACTGAACTGAGACGTGTGAATTCACACAAAAGTAATCATTAGGTCCTGGAATATTTTCTAGTAACTGCTATCAGAAATAAATACGTTTTTGTATATGGTAATAAATAGCAAGTACTATAACACGAAATAAAAAATTTGGAACAGGTATTTTTCGCTAACCAGTTCCATCAGGAACGAACATGTTCTATCACGCAGAATCATTGGAACTTCTTGAATCTAGCTTGATTTTAGCTTTGGCGCATCTCCTTAAATTTTTCATCAGGACAGGAGGTCCTATACACTTTTAGTACAGTACTAAGCTATTGGCCGACTTCCTCTGAATCGTGACACGAATTTTTATCTCACAAGCCGCCTAGTATTAGTATAGGGGCCGAGACTTGAACGCATCAGTGTCAATGCTAAGGCTAGGCGTACACCGGTTAGTCAAGACAAGACAAGAACAAGACGAGATTAGTCACGTTTAGTCACATGGTTGCTTATGAAGCAGCACACACCGATGCAATGACTAATCGGTGTGTGTTGCTTCATAAGCAACTATGTGAAGTACTGTGACTAAACGTGACTAATCTCGTCTTGTCTTGACTAACCAGTGTACGCCTAGCCTTAAGCGTCTAGCTAGAGATCAATCCATGTACCATGTTGATAGTAAATGAATAGACATTACAAATACAAGCATCAAGAAAACTGTATATTATAGGTCTCATATATTTCCTTACTGACTGTCCTTCAAGAAATTTGACTTACTTACTTAACTGACTTAAAAAAGAGACTAAATAATTTGAAATAAATCTATGTTGTATTCCAACATCTATAACTGAACTTACTTAACTGACTCAATAAAGAGACTAAATAATTTGAAATAAATGTATGTTGTATTCCAACATCTATAGCTGAACTAATTTTGTTATAAGCTTAGCATATCTTCACGGCAGTAGCAAAGGTACCAGCATCAAAACCAAGAAAAACTATTTCAGAGATAATTTTAACCTCCCTCCACTAAATACAACTAAATTATCTCCATATTGAACTAGCTTCTATCTCTCTCACAAAGCACCAACATTGGATTTGCGACATTTTCACACCGTGGCACACTGCCAACCAGTCTAGACTCCAGTAGTGATCTCAACCCTTTCATTTCATTCGCCCACCCCTTTTCATCGTAATAGGGTAGATCCTTCTGATAATACAGTTTTTAAATAAAGCTTTTAGTCAACTCGTATAGAGACGAAACCAACAATAATTATTCACTGTCTGGCTAGTCTCCTTATTTCGGCTTTTTTCTTTTCAGACTACCTCAGTTTCTTCCAAATCATCCTTTCATTGCCAATTCGTCCTTCTGTTCTGCTTCTTTTTTCTTTTCCACCATCTTCTCCTCCCATCTCCCCTCTTTCTCACCGTTTCTCCTCATCTTCTTCCTCTTCTCAAGCAACTGCTGCTCCTCTTACTCCTCCTCCTCCTCCTCTTCATTATTCTTCTCAACTATCTGCTCCTTCTTCTAATAATCTTCTTTCTCTTCTCCATGAACAACTGCTTCTTATCCTCCTTCTTTTTGCTCTTCTTTTCTTTTTTTGCTCTTCCAACGTAATTTCCTCCTACATCAGTTCTTCCTTTATATCTTCATATCATCTACTTCTCCTTTTCCTCTGCTTCTTTCAATGTCTCTAGCTTCTAATATCTGGCTAGTCTTCTCCTTTTACATTTCTTCATCTTCTTCTTCGTCTTCTTCTCTTCTTCTTCTTCATTCTTCCTCTTCTTTCTTTTCTTCTTCTTCTTCTTCTTCTTCTTCTTCTTCTTCTTCTTCTTCTTCTCTTCTTCTTCTTCTTCTTCTTCTTCTTCTTATCTCATTACTCCTCTCCTCCCCAACCAGCTATTTTCTCATCCACTTCCTCTTTTTCTTCTCTTCCTCAACTCCTATTCTCTTTCTCCTTTCTTTTCTTCTTCTCAATTGTTTCTTATTCCCTTTCTACCACTTCTTTTCTCTCCTTACTTTCCAATACTTCTTGTCTTCTAATTTGTCCCTATCTGCTTTTTCCAAATCTCTTCTCTCTTTTCACATCCTTTTTCTCCTTCTTTCTGCCATCTTTCTCATCGTAGTTTTCCTAACTTCTCTTCTTCTTTCCTCTTACATCCTTTATCATTCTCATCTCTCCTGCTTCCTTCTTTTCTTCTACCAACCCCAAAACAGTCTGCAGACATTTCAAAGCACTTGGCAGCCTGCCAATGCTGTTATTATCACAGTAGAATATCAAACAAACAACAATAAAACAGGCTGAAATCATGTTTATTCCAGACCACAACCCAAACAAATAAACTACAATAATTCTAGAATATTATCATCATTTCAAGCAAACAATGAATAGTTGTGTCATCAATCAAAAGAAAATTATCTAGAAAATGAGATTCATTAGATCTTTGAGACAAATAAAAATAGGAAAAAAACAGTCAGTCACCCAAAACTTATCCAATTCCTTAATTCAAAGACATGAATAAGATTCCAAATGTTGAGGTTTATGTGCAAATTACTGTTACCTCAAATACTTAGAAAAATCCACAAGTTAGTTATCAATTTTGAATCTTGACAGGCATTGAAATCCAAAAATCTAACAAGAGCTAATCATCTCTAACAACTTTAACATTTTCAAACATCATCGGAAAAAATAGAAAAAGGTAGTTTTTCAGAAGTTGTCAACAGGAACACGGAAACAGTGCGTTCAAATTACGTATGATGTAGCATTGCCATAAGATTAACACTTACCTGGTCTGGCATAAATGCCGTGTTTTGTAAGTCTTTGTCTCCTGTTACTATGCATCACAGTTATAATTGAAAGGAAATAAAATACTCATATTTTTAAGAAATCATCTATGAACTGAAAACTTTCCTTCCCAATTGATGAATCCTACATGCAACGAACTGAAAAACTATCTCATCTTTCTTTACGTTCCTCAGTACTCTATCATGGACCATTTCTTCCTATCATAGTACTATCATAGACCTTGACAAATCCTATATGCTTTAATACAACGAACTGAAAAAACTAACTTATCTTTCTTTACGTTCCCCAGTACTGAAGACTAAAAACTAAATTCGACATTCAAAAATCCCACATTCCTCGGCTAACTCAAGTACACTACTGATCTAATCCACTGATCCAGTCTCGCCTATCTTCCAGTCTAGGCCCAACTATTCATAACGACACTCCTCCAGTGCTTGGAGAGGAAATAGTAGGCCTCAGGGGGCGACTAGGTGGGCGTTGATTCAACCAATCAGTTGAATCAACGGGTTTTCGTTAACTATTCAACAGTTTTCGGCTAAACCGGTTGAAGAATCAACTACATTTCTCACAGCTAACTGAGAATTTAGCCGAAAATTCAATGAAAGTTTACGTTGGATTCAAATTGGAACTATATAATAGTAACTGACAGTCTATAAGAAAAGTTGTATTAAGAAAAAATATGGTAATTAATAAAAAATAAAATATTGTTTAATCAAGTCAAATAATACCTATACGAGTAAGCCATTATGATAAAAGCTTAAAAGATTTTGTGAGGAATGATGATCAATAAATAGGCTAGCCTAATCTACGAAAAAGCAGTATCCAATCGATACATGGTTTCAAATTATTGGTGGATGCCCAGTTCAATTTCAGCTGACAGCTATACTACGTCACATAACATCAACCAATCACGAGCGAGTACACTTCGTACAAGTCCACGCCCACAACGTGCTCCCATTGGCTGACGCCTGAACGCCATTACATAGACTCCATTTTATTGTAAGTTACCATTCAAATCAATGTCTTGTCTTGATTAACCGGTGTGTATTAGTTTTAGTCAAGACAAGACAAGACGAGATTAGTCGTTTAGTCACAATAATTGACCAATCAGTGTGTGCTTCATAAGCAGCACTAAACGTGACTAATCTCGTCTTGTCTTGACTAACCGGTGTACGCCTAGCCTTAGAATCCCAATTCGTAAAGAGATAAATGGAATAGTGATTCGAATTCAACAGAATATGTATCAATTATGCGATACAATTATTTGTATTCAATAATCACTTATATCAATCAATTATTGAATCAAAGAAAAAGATAGGCTAATTTGAGAAAGAAGAAACTTTAGAAATATTTACATTCTAGTCAAGGTATTGACCCCATGACCAGAATTATTCAATACATAGGTATTTTATCGAATTTTAGTCAGCAAATGAGATGTACTTCATTATTATTCTTAATTGCATAATTACGTTGACATTAACGAACTAGTTAACGTCTATTTAGAAACAATTTGAAACAGATACGAGTTACACATTACTCTCACTTGCATAAACATGTTGACATTATTCAACTAGTTAACTTCTATTCAGAAACAATTTCTTTCAACTAGCAGACAACCCACGTGACTGGTGTATGACGTGTATGTCTGACAACAAACAATTCAACACAGGAAACACTTTCCTCTCTCATTCAATGGTGTGTTGCTTTATCCAACACCTGAGTACTCCTCATTAGAGAAGGTTGACTTGTTTTTTTAACGTGATGTAGCATCTTATCGAGGGCTTAGGTAATTTAATAGAACTTTTATAGTAGTAGGACACAATAGAAGGAGATATACTGTACTACGGCAGGGTATAGTACTGTATAGCAGGATTATTTTAAATTGTCAGAAAACAGCTGATTGATGTACGCTCGTTTACTATCGTTAAATCAGCTGTTTTGTGACAAGTTAAAAGAATCCTGCTATACAATGTAAGTATTGTAAAACTGTAGTATTATATTCTTCTGGAATACTGGAATTTCAAGCTAAATACATAAATGGTGAGGGGGGCTTGTAAAGTTACTCGTAGAGATTTCTGAATGTTCTGAAGAATTCTGATATACTGATTATTGAATATGACAGTATTGAACATACTGAATATGACATTCTGACATATTCCAACTTCTTTCCAATTAAATAAAATTTCTTTACTTTAAGGGCCGGTTCATGAGCTCGGGATTTAGCCAAGTCCTAGACTAAAACGGGTGGCTACCGTAGCATCGACAAACGTTTGTCTCGACAGGTTAGTGGGTTAGCAGCATAGAGAGCTTTCAGTACATACTGTCGATGCTAACGTTTGTCCATGATACGGTGAACTTGTGGCCACCCGTTTTAGTCTAGGACTTGGCTAAATCCCGAGCTCATGAACCGGCCCTAAATGTATTATTGAAAATCTACTTCAACCTCGAAGTCGACAAGTTCAACACATTTCAATTAAAATTCCAGAAATTGCAAATCATAAATTACTCTGTTAAATTGAAAAATGACACATCAATAAAAGAAATATCATGTCCTAACATCTAATATTACGTTTCACACACAAACCAAAGCGTCTTAAACTAGCCTTACAGCTCAATTCAAACACCATTATTTTACTCCTCCTCAACAATTAGCTCAGAAGCAGACGTCTGTTCAACACAGAATCTGCAAACATCCATTAGGCTAGGCGTACACCGGTTAGTCAAGACAAGACAAGACGACATTAGTCACGTTTAGTCACAGTACTTTACATAGTTGCTTATGAAGCAACACACACCGATTAGTCATTGCATCGGTGTGTGCTGCTTCATAAGCAACTATGTGTATTACTGTGACTAAACGTGACTAATCTCGTCTTGTCTTGTCTTGACTAACCGGTGTACGTCTAGCCTTACAGCTCAATTCAAACACCATTATTTTACTCCTCAACAATTAGCTCAGAAGCAGACGTTTGTTCAACACAGAATTTGCAAACATCCATTATTCATTAACTGAGATGTTTCTATCGTCCGACGGTCTCCACGTGACGTGAGTTTTAAATGACGTAACGTGAGACGTGAGTTCCCAACGAAGGCCCACTACCGATATCAAAATTAGAATGAAAATAGAGAACTGAATCGCACGCAATAGTGGTACTCACTTCTGACCTTTCAGTCAGTGTTGATGTGTTCAGATGAATGCCTATTGTATGTACAACACTTGTAACTATGTAGTTGTCAAAAATAATAACATGCTCAAAATACGTGCACATTTGATTTAAAAGCGAGATGTTAACTCATGTCCGATGTCAAATCTACTAGAGATTGTATGAAAGACAAGCGTAGATCTGGCTTCAGAAATTGAAGGTGTAACTGTACATTGATGTATTTTGAAAAGGTTAGAGCAAAGTACTGTTACACTATATGACTTATTTCAATACATTTCAAATCTTCTTGAGAGAATAGAATAGAATGGCTACCTTTATTTTTTCCTGGGAGGGCGAAGTTAGGGCGCAGCCGGCCCTCTCTTACACTTAACCCTCCGCTACATTTCTAAATTAAATACTAGATAAATTAGGCTACATATAAAATTTGAAAAATAAGAAAAAGAAAATCATACTTAAAAATTAAGAGAATAGGATACATAGTGGTAGACTATGGAGATATAGGGTATGAATCCTTGGAGCTTATGAATAAGAACAATGTACCAAAAAAATAGATTGATCTATTTTAGAGAACAAAAGACAAAAACAAATAGAAACATACAAAACAAGAACAAAATCAAATAGACACTATTCAAATGTATTTGAATACATTTCAACTCTACTTGAAACCTGATTTCAAGTATTTTATTTTTGATTACTTTATCAACTTCTCGAATATAACGTATTGTGGTGTTTGAAGCTCAATTTGTAATCACGTGAAATGAAGAATTGTGAATATGAATAATTTGATTGATTTAAATTAAGAATAAACAAGAGTGCTACGCGACAGTACTCATTTGATTATTACAGATTTAATTACATTTGATTTCATCTTTCATAACTTGACTACAACCTATAACACAATCAATAGAATTTCAATACAAGAATGAGCAGCCATTAAATGATTGAATAAAAATCAAACCAAAATATGTTAAATAGTTTTAAGATACAACTAAGGAAAATATTTGGAGAGTAGAAATGCGGTAGCGAAATCAAATGATTGATTCAAACCCAAACCCAAAACCCCACAGCTTTTCAGTCAAGCTGAAGGTTACAACTTAGGCTAGGCGTACACCGGTTAGTCAAGACAAGACAAGACGACATTAGTCACGTTTAGTCACAGTAATTCACATAGCTGCTTATGAAGCAGCACACACTGATGCAATGACTAATCGGTGTGTGTTGCTTCATAAGCAGCTATGTCAATTACTGTGACTAAACGTGACTAATGTCGTCTTGTCTTGTCTTGACTTACTTAGTAATAATATGCTTGTAAGGAAACGATTCAAGAAATAATTATATTCAAACCAAATAGTTATAGTTCTCCTTGGATGAAAAAAGTGTTCGAAACCACTTGACAGTACAGTACTGCATCCATCAACTCCCACCTTATCCAACATGACAAGAAGTAAAAAATTGAGTAATTTAAAACTACCCGACAATTTCGACATCCGAGACTTATATGGAGCCGTAAAAGAGTGTTGTAGACACTTTTCAATTCTCTGTCTCAACAAATTCTCTCATCAAATCACTACTTGCTTTCTCACATAGCCACCCACATTCAAAGCTTCGGCGTTTTTTCAGTCAGACACGACTTCAATTATTTTCTGTCTCTGAAGATACAGTAATCCACTTGAATAATTGTGATTATTATTCAAGCTTCAAGATTTATCCTTTGTTTGTCTTGCACCGCTTTCCAGTTCATTGTCAATATAATTACTTGAACGTACATGTTATTTGTAATTGAATTTTCCATCTGTCTGATTAGAATAATACTATATTGTTTCAATTGATAATATTTGTTTACTTTTGTAACACTGTTATTAATATAAAATAATACTACAATTTTATTGTAAAACGGTAATAGTAATAGATGGATATACAGTACTGCCTCTTGATATATTAAAATTACTTCTTTAGAAAAATCTTAGAAGGTAATAGATACTGTGGATTGTAACTTGATACTATGATGGTGATGTTGACATAATATCATGTGTAAAAAAATAGAATCAAATTCATTCCATTAATAAATTGTTCATAATACAAAAGTCTCAAAAATACTCAAAATTCATGTCAACATAATAGGACTGGGATAAATTTTCAACTCAATGTCACCTTTCCGATTGAATACGAAGAATTTTACTAAATAAGTACTAAATTTTAATCCAAAACTAATATTGATACTAAAAAATGTTGATGTTACTAAAAAACCACAATCACATTGCAGTCCTTTGACTTTTGAAAAACTTTTGAATTTTCCACTTCCAGTACACTGCGTAGGAGAAGAAATGAAAATCAAATACAGTAAAAGCTAATTATTATAAATCTGAGTGAAAAATTAATAATACAATATCTGCATTGGCAAAAAGGAAACTGATGAGAAGAAAAAAATATAATTGACAAATTATTGATGAAATATAGACAATTTTCAGCATGGTCCACTGAAATGCAGATCATATTTCTCGTTTGAAAAAAATTCAATACAATATAAGCTAATTAATAAGGTAAAACAATTTATTTCAAGAAACATTACTTGAACTCATAGAAAATGACTAAAACATCAGCAATAAACTTCATACTTCAGGCAAAAGCATCACACATACTTTCAAGTACCTAGTATACAAAGCATGAGTGTTCTACTCAGGAAGCAGCATGTTTTTTCTCGCAACGAAGCGCAAAATTTCTGTTGCTAAAGTGACAAAAAAGTACAAGTGGAAGCCAGAACTGACGAAATCGATCCCTCCCAACACCCTACGCTCTTATTTCAGGCGCTGCCCTCTTTTGTCTCAGGCCAGCAAGTCATTCCACGACACACAATACAAACTTGCCTTGTCACATAAGCTGTGTGCAGCATTGCTCCCCCTTCACAATTTCTACACAAGCTGGATAATTTTTCAGAGGTTTGGTATGGGCACAGACTAGGTTTTAGGTTTATCTCTCTTGTTTATGGTAGGAGTTTATGATGACTAGGGAAAAATATATGTGTGAAATATAGCAGGATTCTTTTAAATTGTCAGAAAACAGCTGATTGATGTACGCTCGTTTACTAACGTTAAATCAGCTGTTTTCTGACAAGTTAAAAGAATCCTGCTATACATTCTCGCACTCCAATATGCATCCTAAAGAAAGAAGAGAGCATCTAATACGCAGGTTAATAATCAATTAATCAACGACTATTAAAACGTTTCTTTCAACCACCAGGCCATCTGTATATTATTTTATATTTTATATTATTACGTAATATTTTATATTATGACGTCAGACATCAATTCAAAAGGACACTACTTTCAACAACACTTTCCTTTTATTCAATCACTTGCATATTTCAAGATTCCAATATGCAATCTAACGACACAAAATACACAGGTTCGCTACTCTGTAATCAAAAATGGGTTAGAAACACTTGCGTTAGTATGCAATTGCTTGGATTATTGTTGAAGTCGATATTAATTGAAGAAAAGGTTATGTGAGGAATTCCAAGGTTAATGCCCCGTTCCGCTTTTCTGTGTTTAGTTCACTGTAAGGAAAATTACATTTTATAACATTAAATTTATTTTTTGCCCTAACAAGTTCTTTTCTTCTTCTCGTCGATTCTCTTTTCTTTTTCCTCTCGATTCTCTTTTTACTCATGCTTCAGAACTCATTGTTTAATTTTCTTCTCTCACTTCTCGTTCATCCTCTTCCTTCTTCTTCTTCTTCTTTCTTCTTTCTTCTTCTTCTTCTTCTTCTCTTCTCTTCTTCTTCTTCTTTACCCCTTCTTCCTGTGATTCCTCTTCTTCTCTTCTTCACACTCTTCTCCTAAATATCTTCCTTCTCTTCTTCTCCTTCCTCTTCTCTCTTCTCCTCCTTCTCTTTCTCTCCTCTCTTCTCTCCTTCTCCTTTCTCTTCTTCTCTCTTCTTCTCTCTCTTCCTCTCTCCTTCTTCCTTCCTTCTTCCTTCTCCCTTCTCTCCTCTCCCTCTTCTCTTCTCCCTCTCCTTCTCCTTCCTCCTTCCTTCTCCTTCTCCTTCTCCCTTCTCCTTCCTCTCCTTCTCCTTCTCCTTCTTCTTCTTCTTCTTCTTCTTCTTCTTCTTGCTTCTTCTTCTTCTTCTCTCTTCTTCTTCTTCTTCTTCTTCTTCTTGGTGTGGTCTCTTTCTTCTTCTTTTCCTCTTTCTTCTTCTTCTTTCCTCTTCCTGTTCTTCTTCTTCTTAACTTCTTCTTCTTCTCCTTCTTCTTCCTTCTTCTTCTTCTCCTCTTCTCCTAATTAACTCCTTCTCCTCAACTTTCTTCCTCTTCTTCCTCTTCTTCTTCTCCCTCTTCTCTCTTCTTCTTCTTCCTTTCGATCTATCTCTCTGTCACACCTCAAGATTCTCTCTTCTTAGACATTTCATTTCTCCACATATTTACCCCTCTGTGATCCTCTCTCTTCAAATTACACAAAATTTCTAAATTCAGTGTCCATTCACCAAATTCCAATTAATTATCTTCTATCTATTGCACACTCACCTCTCAAAACTCAGCGACCAGTATTAATCATTTGTCTGGCTCCACACAGAGCGCAGTCCGCGTTGAAAGAACCCTTCAAACTACAATAGCTGCAGTCTGAACGCTGTCCTCTCTTCATCTAGATTGGCATCCATTCTCTATCGTCTATCTATCTGCCAATATCAAGAAATACAGCAAGTATGTTTGTGACAGTAACAGTAGAGAGATCAAGATCGAAACAAGTGATAGTAAAATAATACAAATACTGTAATCAAAATCAAGAAATTGATGAAGTTGACGATTAAAATGTCAAGCAATTGTTTGTCACATATTAGAAATAGTCTGGCAGAAAGCACCTGAAACATTTGATTCATCCACGTCAATGAAATAGTTACCAATTACTTCATTAAAATTGAATTTTGTATGAATGAAGTTACACTCCAATACATACAACATACATTTGAATTTAGTATTGATATTATAGTAGAATTTTGTACAATTCTAAGGAAAAAATGATCAAACTCATGAATAATATATAGCTTCTTGACCTATAGCTTTTGGGTGCTTCTCGACCGGTACTTGGTAATTTATATCTCAATCAATTGATTGAACAGCCACACACACTACTTGATAATACTTCATTTCATGTGATATGAACAAATCAATGTCATGATTAATTAATTATGATCGGATATCATTCCATTAGATAATTGAATGTTGTTGTATTTAGAAAAACAATTGCCAAATGACATGTTGATAAAGCAGGTTTCCACCCTTCAGACTATTCCTTTCGAAATACAGATAGTTTGAGGAGGTAAAAGAGAGAGGAATGAAGAGAGATAGATAGAATGATGGATAAAGAGAAAAGATTGTGCGTGAAAGAGAGTGAGTAAACGAAAGAAAGAGAGAGATAGAGAGAGAGAGAGATGTAAGTTTGAAAGGGTTGAAGTATGGGGAGATGCCCACAAGCTGTACGTACACCAGCGTTCACAGAAGCACGTAGCCTACGTATAGAGTACGTAGTAGAACTCATAGTAGATTTTTAGTGAGATCACTTCTGTTTGCTTACTACCACTTGAGTATGAAAGAACAACGTGAGTTGAATGAATGAAGAGACATGACTCGGCGAGTGGTTGTCATTACGCGTGTGTGAGTTGCTCAGTTGCTCAGCTTTAAGGGTTTAATGGATGAGTGTCACTACCTTTTTCGTGCCTTGCATTCACACAAAATAATCTAAAATCGCTTAATAACATGCAAAGAAGACGGAGACTGTTGCATTGTTGTAGCAGACTTAGCCGCAAGCCCAGGATGCACTGCAACCAGCCTTTTAGCGGTCACCTATCAACACTAGCTGCCATATCTCAATCAATCATTGGTCCAATCTTAACAAATATGTTTCAATCAATTTGTAATTAAACTTACTAAAAAGTTATTCTATAAAATCTTGTCGTAATATCTACGGTTTCCTTGAGTTATTCAAGGAACAAAAGCCAAATGGCCGCCATTTTGTTTTATGATTTAAAAATTGTCATAATTGTTTTGTTCAGCTTTGTCTAGTTGTCATAAATGTAGTGCAAAGTATGTACCTCATGTTTCACCATGTATTGAGATAAAATTAATAAAGTGAAATAACAAATGGCAGCTGTAAGTGATTAACTATATTTTGGACAATTTAAATATGATATTTAGATATGGTTTTTACCCAGGAACAATGCCCTAGAGTAATGGTAGGGAGTTCTGAAACACCCTGTATATTGAAAGAGATAAACAGTACTCTGTTTAGATTACTCTGTAAATTGAAGTTACACTGCACGATAGATTGAAGAAGATATCTCCTTCAATATGAGGATGGTACATTGAAGATACGCGATCCTTCAACATAAGGAGATATCTTCTTCAATCTACCGTGCTCTGTAAGGCACAGTCTGACCTACTGCAGTTACCGTTTCTAGTCATCTAAAAATTATTGCATTCTTCCGTAAACAAATCGATTACGGAGATCGAGCCGAATTGTGAAGATGGTGCAAACAACCCCCACTTAACCCCCCCACCCCCATCACTAACCGGGGATCACGGGAGTGGTATCAGCACGACAAAAGAGTCACGAAGTTCAGCGTGACTCGATTCACCTATTAAAAGTCCACTAGTTCACTTCAACTATATACACCTATAGTACAGTCCACCATTAGTGTTATACCTATGTATACCTTGAATATCCAATGAAAGTCCACCACTGTACATGGTCACTATATTTATAGTACTATCATTCTTATTCTTCAAATATACTTTTCCAAAATTTTGATTCCATGTATTTATTGCATGTCCTATGTAAGTCCACTGCTGTAAATGGCCTATATACCTATACAATCGGTTTCAAAGGTTTTCTCCAATTTTTTCCTCTACTTTCATAGGATAACGACTGTAAAGAATGCAGAGATTCGGCACTAAATCGAGTTTTGAACGTTGACTGCCGTTTAGATATAATCGCTCACAATTCGACATGATCACTTGACGTAGCCGCAATTTTGTAATTTTCCTACAAACATTGTTGTGCCAAATATTTTTCTCATCTTCTCATTCTTCTTCATAGTCAATTTATTTTTTCTACTTGATCGATTTATCCTCTATTTATCTTACATTTATTCTTTATCGATCTCAATTTCTCTTCGAACGTTAGCATTGGCCGCATACTGTGTTTAATAATTCAAAATGGCTACCACTTCCGTTAGTGAAGTGTCAACAGAATGTACAATACTTGTCAACAGTGTTGCATCTTCAAAACGGGGCTCCTTGAGTAAACACTCACAACTGAGAACTCGAACAGCTACTGAACGAAAAACGGAGTGTTATGTAGTTGACACTGAACAGTCTTTTAGAACACGTGGGAGGACTCAAGCCGGGACAGAAAATAATAACTAATCATGACAGAAATCCCTTTGAAAACGATGGAAAAGTACATCTAATCACTCTAAACTGTGGACTTGACAGGCTGGTACACAAAAATAATTACAGTACTCTTCTATTTCACTTTGCATCACGAACTGCTAGTTGATCATTGAATTTTAAACAATTTTAAACGACATAGCAGTCAATAACTGCTAACTTATTGAATGCTATGTCGTTTAAAAATTGTATTTAAGTCAAAATATTTACTACATTGGAATTATTCAAGAAGTACAATAAAATTTCGATAGCTGTAAGGCTTCATGAGCTCGATTTACCCAAGTCCTAGACTAAAACAGGTGGCTACCGTAGCATCAACAAACGTTTGTTAGTGCATAGAAATAGAGAGCCCTTAGTGTCGAGTGTCGCTAACGTTTGTCGATGCTACGATGGCAATTCGTTTTAGTCCAGGACTACAATAAAATTTCGATACCTGTAAGTCTCTATAGCTCATAATTCCTTTGTCGTAAAATTTGGTACTGTATCAATTTCAAAAGATACAATACTACTTCGATGACTTGAATCTCTGTAAGGCTAGGCGTACACCGGTTAGTCAAGACAAGACAAGATTAGTCACGTTTAGTCACAGTAATTCGCATAGTTGCTTATGAAGCAACACACACCGATTAGTCATTGCATCAGTGTGTGTTGCTTCATAAGCAACTATGTGAATTACTGAGACTAAACGTGACTAATCTCGTCTTGTCTTGACTAACCGTACGCATAGCCTAATTCTTATTTCATTATCATTTGTTGTAAAAGTTGGGTTCCTTGTCATGAAAAGTGGTCTACAGTCTTCTTCTAGTAACCGTGAATGAATCAAAAGAAATCCATTCAATTTATTCACGGTTTGAATCATTTGGATGATGAATTTGTTCAATTTAATGATGAAATGCATCAAAACTCTCAAAATCCAATAAATTACGCCTGTATATAACCTAATAAAAGGACAGCACAATAAATAACACAATTGAAACGGCAGAGACTAGAATGCGACACACGTTTCCTCATTACAACCCTAACTCATCAATGGACGTCAGACTGGCCCATTCATTCTACTTGAGAAGAAAGAGAGAAAATATAGGAAAATAAGAGAGGAAGAAGGAGACAGGAGACAAAATGATGATAGAAAGATTTGTCGGAAGTTGTGAGTGCCGATTAATTCAAAAAGAGGATGAAAAGAATAAAGAAATCGGTGGAATTATGAATGAATAGAAGATTGGGGAATTATTGTGATTTATAGAGCACTCTTCCGGAGTAGTTTTGAACTTGAAAACCACATAAATCTTCCGCAATGGGAGTATAGTATGGATCAGGACTCCGAACTACATGAAAAGTAAGGAACAGCTGTATAGCAGCATGAATTACTTCCCTACTGGAACGATTTCTTGACCATGAAACAGAGAAGACAAGAAGAATGCATCTAGCATGTATGACATCCCCTCTGAGCACTGCCAAGTGAATTACCCATGCACAGGCCATCCCCAAGTTTAACAGAATGCGATTGAAAATTGAGCACAAGAGCAACTTCAACTCCTTTTTCTTCTTCTTCATAATGAAAACAATTCAAACATATTTCAGAAACGGTGATTCAATCACTTATTGTGTTTTCCAAGACGAATATTTTATTTATTTATTCAGCAATGAAAATACTTGAGCAATGCTTGAACTGTGTCTAAAATTCTTCCATGTATCTTGTGATAGGCCAGCAATGAATGACTCAGCTAGTTCTGAATTCGACCGGTAGATGGCTGCAGTTACTGGGTGATTTACAGCTTCAATCTTTACAGACACGCCTCCAAGCTCCGCCTCTCCCCTGATTGGTCGGCAATGCACAACGCAAGCTAGTTCTAAATTCTGTCGTAAGATGGCAGCAGTTACTGGGTCATTCAAATTACAACTTCATTATTCCGCCGTCTAGATGTCAGAGGTGTTCTACACTCATTCTTATCCAATGGAAAAGTACACTCATTCTTATCCAATGGAAAAGAACAGATTCTTTCTATTAAACATGGACATTCGATATTCATAATAAATAAAATAGTGTATTAAGTTATATTGTGAAATATTTATTTCACAATACTCAAAAATATACAAAAAATTATGACAATTTTTCAAATCCATGAAACAAAATGGCGGCCATTTAAAATTTTGTTTGAATAACTCGGAAAACGTTGATATTACGGAAATTTTAGAAGAATAACTTTAGTAAATTTGATTACAAATCAATTAAAACATTATTTTTAAGATTGGACCAATATTGACTGAGATATGGCAGCTTTTAGTGACAAAATGGCGGCCATTTAAAATTTTATTTCTCGAATAACTCGAAAACCGTTGATAATAGAAAATTTTACAAGAATAACTTTTTTAGTAAATTTGATTACAAATCGATTAAAACACTTGTTAGATTGGACCAATCCGTTGATAATACGGTTTACGAATAACTTTTTAGTAAATTTGATTACAAATCGATTAAAACCTTACTTGTTAAGATTGGACCAATATTGACTGCGATATGGCAGCTTTAGTGACAAAATGGCGGCAATTTAAAATTTTGTTCTTGAATAATTCGAAACCGTTGATAATACGAAAATAGGAATAACTTTTAGTAAATTTGATTACAAATCGATTAAACCTTATTTGTTAAGATTGGACCAATATTGACTGAGATATGGTAGCTTTAGTGATAGGTGCGCGCTGGAGGTAACTTGCACCCATTTTTACTGTCTTTAAATTCACACAAAATGATCTAAAATGGCTTTAAAATAACAGGCAAAGCACTCGGAGACTGTTGCATTTTGTAACAGACTTTGGCCGCAAGCCCGCGATGCACTGCAACCAGCCTCCAGCGCTCACCTATCACTAAAGCTGCCATATCTCAGTCAATATTGGTCCCATCTTGACAAATAAGGTTTTAATAGATTTGTAATTTAATTACTAAAAAGTTATTCTTGTTCGTATTATCAACGGTTTTCGAGATATTCAAGAAACAAATAAATGGCCGCCATTTTGTCACTACTGCCATATCAGTCAATCCAATCTCAACAAATTAGGTTTTACTCGATTTGTAATTAAATTTACTAAAAAGTTATTCTTGCGTATTATCAACAGTTTTCGAGTTATTCGAGAAATAAAATTTTAAATGGCCGCCATTTTGTCACTAAAGCTGCCATATCTCAGTGTGGTCCAATCGTAATGTTTTAATTGATTTGCCGTAATATCAACGTGATTTGAAAAATTGTCAATTTTTTGTAGCTTTGTCTAGTTGTCATAAATGTTGGTGCAAAGTTTCAATTCATATGTTCCACCATTATTGAGATGAAAATAATAAGTGAAAAAACAAAGTGGCAGCTGTGTGAGTGACTAAGGACTTTTGGACAATTTAAATATGATATTTAGATATGGTTTTTGACCAGGAACAATGCCCTAGAGTATCGGTAGGGAGTTCTGAAATACCCTGTAAATGTAATGTAGCTTATTCCATACACAAATGAATCAATTTCTCAACAGCTCATACGACTGTAATTGTAATCTGTACTCATCACGAACTTTAAACATTCAAAACTTCTCAATTCACCTGTGGTTTATTCTTTAATGGAAACGGAAATTTGTACACAAATTTAATAATTGCACTATTTTTGTGACTAAATCCAAAAATGTAACAAATTTTGGTCGATAGCCTGTTTCTCATTCCACTAAATATTCTAACAATAAATGTTCAACGGATGTAATAACCCAGGGATATGACATGATTATTATCAACAAAAGAGTGGTACTGTACAGTGTACTCACATCAATGTCGAAAAGGTTACAAAAATGTGAAATAATGATGAATAAATGAATTTTCTAATATAATTTCGGCTTTTCTACGATTACACGCAACGTGAGCAAAGCCATGCCAGCCAGGTAACCCTCCCGGATATAGTTTCCTTTCATTTTTTCTTTATTGTTTCCTTCTTCATCTACCCCTCTTCTTCTTCATCTTCACATTCCCCCTCTTCTTCTTAATCATCTCCAGTTACACGCCCATTCATAGGCGAAGCCCTCGAACAGACCCTTCAAAACACAGGAACAACAAGAAGCAAACATACAAGCAAGGAAGGTCGTCGTCCAAGCCATACCAGACTGAAATTCAGACCGATGAATGAAAATTTTATTCGGCCACACGCAATTCGTGCATTCTTCTTCATCATCATCTTGTTCTTCTTCTTTTTCCTCTTCCTCTTCATCATCGCTCTCCATCAACCCTATTCTTCTTCTTTTCTCCTGGCCTTTCTACAGCTCTGATCGCCTCTTAGCTTCAGCCATAGACTAACTATTGTTGTCTATGCTTCAGCTATGGTCGTTGGGTTGGAATCTCAATTTGTCGACCTGTATTTGCTAGTTTTCAATAAAAAAATCCGATTGAAGGACATGAATTGAGCTTGCAGTATGTATCATTGTTCAATCATACAAGATTTGTACGGACAACTCAATCAACTAAAATTTGATTAAACAATCTTACAGACTTCTTTGCTTTTTATGGCAATAAAGATTGATAAGATTGATCGATAGTGCATAATAATTTAAGGTCAATTAATATCTTCAAACGGATTTATTTCAAGATTGATTAAAATTGCTAATAATATATTGAATAATTTATTACATGTTTTGTGAATAATTGTTTAATTTGTTAAGAACATAAATTATTGTATTATTTATTAATATTTAGAAGAGAATAGACTCAAGGCATTGGTAAAATAATATTTCATATCAAACAAACTGCGGTAAACAGCAGCAGTATGTAAAACATCGAAAATGTCCAATATGAGAAAATAGAAAATGAAAAATAAGAAAATGATAGACAAATTCGTATACTGTACCATCGAACATGCATAGCACAATTTAAACCATACACTAACCAAATATTCTTGTGTCTTGTCCTGAAATTCTTGACTGATAATATTGTTTGTTGAAATTAATTGGACAGATGAGCAGCTTGAAGTCAATTGCCTGTTTTACTCTGTCAATTATATCTTCTTTGTATTATTCTCAAATTATCATATTGTCTTATAATTTTCATCCGTTCTTATTTCTATTACGAGTCGTAAACGCAATTTTTCAACTGTAATCTCAGTTTACAAACCAAACTAGTTCTCAACTAAAACACCATCCACTAGCTTTACAACCAACGGCTAGACCAAACTAGTCCAAGAACATTTAGAAATTTCCCAGCTACTAGTTCATTTGACCCACACCGTCGACCTGAGGAAAACTTGGAAGATGACCGAGAAGATAGCAAGGGGCCAATTTCAGCCACTTCATTCCACACTCCTTTCTCCTTCTCATCCTCTTCTTCTTCTCCTCCTCCTTCCCTCATTCTCCATCGTCCTCTATTTGGCCCGTTATCGTAATTTGGATCTATTTGCATGCAAATCAAGCAAACCCAGGAGAACCACGAGTATATATAATCAAGAAACCAGAGGAATTGGAGAGCACCACTTCTACTCAATCTACATATACCTGTATACCTCCATTTAATACACTTATACAAGCTATTTCTCCATATCTATAGCTACTTTTATCCAAGTAACCACATTAAATCTATACATATAGCCTATGCATACCTATTGGTATCCAAGTAACCACATTACATATCTATAGATGCTTGCATAATAACGGGTAATAGTACACTAATCGTACATGCACTCTGGCGGACAACGGTGGACCTAAACTCGTCCCACAGTAGCCTACAACTATAATAACCCGCAATTAGAAATTATTGTACCTTTCAAATATGTATGTACTCACAATTTGAAAGAAAAAATTGAGATAGGTAAATTGCAGAGGACGTCATTTTAATAACGGTAATACGTGGTGAGGGTTTCAATTTGGTTGGGATTACTTGAAAAAAAAATTGGGATGCAAGTCTACAACTAAACGATTGCAGGCAATTTGCGAGTTCAATGAAATTGAGTTATAATTTGAAGTGGTTGTTGAGTGATTATTATAAACAGTTCATTGCACTTGGAGACTTTAAACGGTTTGTGTAGACAATATAAAGTGATCAGTTGTAATTATACTTTGTACTGTTGTGATACAAAAATAAATTTTTATTCTATTCTATATGTTGAATTGATAGTTAATTCAAAGTTTTATACGGTAGTTGAAAATACAAATAGAGCAAACATGTTTTAAAGAGGTTGTTATTTTCCGAAACTGTGATGTTTTACAATACAGTTGTCATTAGGTCACAGCAATCTGAACATCTTTAAAAAACAATGGATCACAATAGAAACTTACCAGTGGTTCTAGGTCGTGTTGTACTAATATAGAAGTTCTTATAAACGTTGGTCCGTAAATGCTCTGTTATCGAGATGGCGAAAGATATTCACTCGATTATCGAGTGAATCATCGATTATAATGTGAATATAATGCCCGGTTTCTCAGTCTTTCAATAAATAGTATATGCATCCAATAGCAGTATTGAATCAATAACCATGTGTTTTCAAATGCAAAACAATTTTTTATTGGTTCAATAGTTTATTGAACAACTGAGAAACCGGGCATAAGTGTGATTATAATTTGAATCCATCACAAGATTTTGCACAGATGTGATTATATCGTGAATCGATAATCCATAGATTAATAGATTCGATACATCGAATCAATCAATACCAAATCAATTCTTATGAACGTTGCGCCATAGTAAACTCAATAACTCAGAATCTCCACAGTTTTGAATAGTCATCAAGACATGAACAAAGTTGGAAATTGAGCTGCACAACTCCTAAACTCAACAAAGACCAACCAAAACCCGCTTCTCTTTGAGCAAACTTATTGAATCTTGCAAGTTCGCTAACCAAGGGCGAAACCCTTTAATAGGGATACTGTTACGAGTAGTTAACACTCCACGGTTAAAGCTGACCCTATTATGTACTATGTTAATCGCTGTTACTTTGTTCAATCAAACACTGTACTAAGTTATGATTCAGCTCTCGCTTTGATGAGTTACGAAGTGGCTGACAACGTCAAATACAGTTTCAAATCTTGTCAAACAAATTTCAAATTTAGCGTCTCAAGTTTGTAGCGTTCTGAAAGTGATCAAAACTAGATGTTTCACCTCATCATAATCCATCACATTTTACGGAAATTAGTACGAGAATCCAATTGATTTCAACTGCAGTTAAATCACATCATCTTACGAAACTAATGCAAGAAAGACTCTATTGAGCTCCGTAAAATGACGTCATCTTACTGCAGTTAAATTCAACTGTCTGTCTGAGTTTTCTCTACGTGATACTGTAGCTGATTCCAAAGCGAACTAGAAATGTTTTAGATTACAGTGATATTCGTTTGATTTGACCCTTGGAATTAGGTAGATAGAGAGGTATTATTTCTTTGCCATCGTACTCTACGGTCATCAGCAACGTGAAGAAGTGATATCTCTCTATCTATCTATCTATCTAATGCCAAGCGTCAGATTAAATGAATGTCACTGTACTTGAAGTGTTTTGAAAGACAGCAATTGTGAGCAAAAAATAAAATAAAATGCAAGAGTGGATACTTTCGAATTATTTATTCACACATATTAAAAAAATTGAAAATTTGGAGCAAAAATTCATGGCTGAATATTATTGCTGAATCAAATTACATTCAATATTTTATATTATTTTTCATATCAGAAATCTTACAAGAGGTCTCAAAATTTTACATCTGTTACATAGAAGTCCTGTAAAACAAGAAAAAGGCGAATATACAATAGACTTTAATACTATGCAGTAAACTTGAAAGTCTAGTTTACGAAAGGAATGGATTTGGGAAACATCAGTTCTGTTTTCAGTAATCAAAAGCAGGTGATTTAATTTGCGCAGGATTACGACATAGCTATGACGATCATTATGATCATCACCATTGTAATAATGATAATATTACCAGAAGCTTATGACATAATAATGATCTGTTCGCTTACGCCATACTTATGGTGTTCAAAGAAGCTGGTATCATAGAATTGTTTGATTTGGTGTATATTGAGTTTATGTTTGTAGAACAACGATTTCTAGTTAAATCTTATAATTTATTTTTTGAAGCATTTTCATTTTTATTTATCGAATTTTTTACTAATTCATAAGACGAAAAGTATTGATCATAATTCGTCTGGGAAGATGTTGATCATAATCTTATGATAATTCTGCACTCGACTTAGTTTCGTGCATATAAACATCATACTCATACCGTCTTCCCAGCCTTGTTACGTTATATACAGTACTATTGAAAGAAGAGTGTATACAAGAAACAAGACTGAGGCACTTCAACAATCTTTAATAAGATAATCTGAAAATAATAATCTTTAATAATCTAACGGCCAGTTGCACAAACATCCAATTGAATTCAACCGCCGTAAAATGACGTCATTTAACAGAACCAACGCAACGAGATTCAATCGGACATCTATGGAATGACGTCATTTTACGATGGTTAAATTCAATCGGATTTTCGTACATCTAGAATCAGTAAGACGAAATCAAAATCAGACAATAATGCTGGGTTGCACAAACAGAGATCAATTTTAAGCCAGGATCAGCACAATGCTAGGTACGATCAGCTGATATCAAAATAGTTGATCCCAGTTGGTGCAACCCAGCATTTAGAGAAAATAAACAGCATTTGTTTAATACAGAGAAAATAAAAGTAAAATAATGTACTCTTCTTCTACATTCTCTGGTTCAATAATATATTTTTTAAAACCTATACATTTTTTGAGGAACTAGAAAACTTTCTTCAGTCTTTCAGTCCTGAAGAAACAAGTGATTTGCTCACACAAGGATTGTTATTCTAATACTATTTTTTTCTCAATTTCTGTAAATTTTTTGAAAATTCTATACAAATGTGGACTTTCCTATTTCTTCCAGTACTGAATAACAAAGTGATTTGCCCATAACAGGATTATTATGATCTACTTTTAATACGTTTCAAACGAGCCTCACACTGCATGCAGCTGATATGAATATGAGATCACGTCAGTCCTGGTGATTGATGATTGTTTAATACAGTTGCTGCCTGCAGACAGAGGCTAGACTATCAATCACTGAAGATGACATCACTGCAACCCTTTTCAAGCATGCATTGCACCTGTGTGCAAGAGTGATATGCATTTATGAGACTATAGGCAACTTATGCATCAATGACAATTATAACTCATGTCCTGCGCACTATTACAGTTAGGCTAGGCGTACAACAGTTAGTCAAGACAAGACAAGACAAGACGAGATTAGTCACAGTAATTCGCATAGTTGCTTATGAAGCAGCACACACCGATGCAATGACAAATCGGTGTGTGTTGCTTCATAAGCAACTATGTGAAGTACTGTGACTAAACGTGACTAATCTCGTCTTGTCTTGACCAACTTGTCTGTACGCCTAGCCTTACTGTTAGGCTAGGCGTACACCGATTAGTCAAGACAAGACGAAATTAGTCACAGTAATTCACATAGATGCTTATGAAGCAGCACACACTGATGCAATGACAAATCGGTGTGTGTTGCTTCATAAGCAACTATGTGAAGTACTGTGACTAAACGTGACTAATCTCGTCTTGTCTTGACTAACCGGTGTACGCCTAGCCTTAGAGTATATGCATACTTAACGCAATCTGTTGCATGATATGTCTTCTGTAATGCGATGTCTTCTGCAATATATATTATGATAAATAGATAGGTAATAAATAATATAAATCTTCTGTAATGTGTGAGGTGTGAGCTAATTGAAGGCCTAACCACAAAGTTGAGCCACAACATATTCGATCAGCTGTTTCCTAGCTATGAATCACAGATGATAGGCTTTGTTGATTCTCAAATATGTAAGCGGGTCTCTATATATTATATTTCTATTTTTTTTTTATCGTATGGCTTTTTATCGGTGGGGAGACCCTTACGGGTAGGTTCCACCTCGCCTTATTTTTTTTTTGTATCGGTCACCCATCCGAGAGCAGTCTTGAATGTTTGTTACTTAACCATATGATTACTTAGCAACCGCTCTCACCGAGTGACCACTGATATTTCTATTTAAATTTGAGAAGCGAACAAAATTGAAGAAGTTTAGAAGTGAGCAAAATATAATAAGATCATGGAACGTTTTTAATTTATAGGAGTCGGAAATTGCATTTCGCACAATCATTGAAAAACTGAAGATAGTGAATAGATTTTGAGAGATATATGATTTTCAAATTGATAGTGATATTATATAGATTTTAGAATTAAGTTTCACTCTTCAAACTGAATTTTTAGTATTATTACAGCCAGTTGCACGAAAATCCAATTGAATTTAATTAGCGTGAAACACAGTTATTGCATTCACGAAATATTGATTCATTCAATGGTTCTTATTGTATCAGCGTTGTATGGTTCATTGCATTGGTTTAATTGCGTCACTTTACAGCGGTTAAAATCAATTTGATTTTCGTTCAACTAGCCGTATTAGAATTGATCAAATTTCAAAAGACTTTATTTATAATATTGAAATAATTTCAAAAGAATTTTCAGTTTTATTTAGAATAAATTGGAAAGTTGGACCCTTATACCGCTTCAAAATCCCACATTATTCAATAAAATTAGTCATTTGAAATTCTAAATAGAAAATGTAAGATTTAACGTGAGAATTCTTATTTTAATATATATCATCACTTACCACAACAAAGAAATAGTATAAAAATATTGTTTTACCATTTTTTTTCAAATTGCATTGCAAAATCTTTCAGTTTAAAGATACACTACACAGGATAAATGAGGGAAATTCTATGGGAAGGTTACAGATAGATAGCTAGATAGATAAATAACTTTATTTTTCCAATTTAAACTTTACATAAGTGGTGTGGGCGAAATTGAGGCATAAGATCCCCCTCTTCCAATTAACCCACAAATAGGAAAATATACAAATTTTGACGTCAAATTTCATCGACATTTTATAATAATTTATACAAAATTAATGATTTGATTAAAAATTCAAGATTATTCTCTAGAGTCTAGATCGAGAAAAAAATTCAAGTACACGACTATAAAAGATAGAATAATCAATATTGAATATTGTGTCATTATAATATAAGTAGTATTGAATACTTAGATCCAATTCCGAGCTACTGTATATTATCTACAATAATAATTGTACGTTGAGAAATGATGTCATCTATTAATCACATAGCAGAGTTTTTAAGCTTGACTAATCTTTGTAGATTTTTTTTCAAAGTTTCAAGAATATTATCACCTAATTTCCGTTGTAATGACGGATTTTATTTATTGCGATAGATAGACCGATTACTATTATTAATATAAAGCACAAACCAACAACCGTACTATCTTACTAATAAAATTAACTTTTTCATAGCAGTTGAAACGTTCTTAATTGATTTTCCCCATTACAAGAAGGATAACGAGATACACACTTCGAACTGAACTCGATCCACAGATACTAGAATACACGGTAGGGTATCTCACTCATCGTTTAAAGGCTCTCATAATACAACCATTGCAAAAACTACTATTATACATTTCATCATTGTAACAAGCTGTAATGAGGTAATTCATTATTGGTCCAAGAGCCTAAGTGCACTATACATGCATAACGAATTCTGAACAGTAGGCTATACCATAGCAAATCACAACCTACGATTGGACACAGTCACATAATACAGGACCCCACAATTACGTTTGTAAATACAATTCCCAGTTCAAAAACCAAACCAGGAAGTTATTCGGCGAAATATTTTTCCAGTTACGGCTGAGAATGTCAAAAATACCGTAAAAGACTCGTACTAGAGACTAACGGACTTCAACACGTTGAAAGCTATCTAATCAACCAACTCAGTAGAAAAGTCATTAACCAGTGAGCAATCAACTTCACATTCACTAATTGGGCGTGTAGTGAGAAAGAAACGCAACTGGAAGAAGAAGAAGAGAAAGAGAAGAATAAGAAGAGAAAAAGAATAAGAAGGAAAAGAAAAGAAGAAGAAAGAAAAGAACAATAAAAAAAGTAAGGAAAATACTTGGGACGCTGTGGGAAACGTTAGAAGAAAGCTAAAAACAAACCAAGGAATTATCTAGATGAGTGAATAGAACAAAAAACTTACGTTTGAAGAAGATTTCGGCGATGATTGAAATTCTCTTCTAATGATGCAGTATGAATGGAATTAGGAAACAGGAGGAAAGGAAGGAACAGAATTAATTATATCAAGAAAATAGAAAGACTACTGATAATATATCACCTAATACAGATTTTATATAATTGTAGTAATTTCTTATAGTTTCAATTTCAAGACAATGGAGTTAATAAATTTCAATATCATTATCTTGATTTTATTCTAAAGGTGAAGTTAGGGCGCAGCCGGTCCTTTCTTCAAAGCATACCTCTATACCTGGGAGTAGGCGCTTTAGTAAAGAAAATACAAATAGTAGGCCCCTACAATTCAGTAGAGATAGATAAGAAATTATGTTTCCTTCATCTTCAATCGTTTTATATTTGAGAATAAATTTCGAAACACAAGATTCAAGACTGTGGTTATTTTCTTAGTATTTGTCAATTGAAGTTCAAATGTAAACGACTGCAATTATTTTGAGATGTTAAGACTGCAATATTATTTTCATAGAATTTGTCAATTAAAATTCAATCTTTCAAGTATTTATTATCCTTATTGCTAATCAAACTTTCATTTAAAATTCTTTATTTCTAAGAGGGATTGCCAATTAAAGGCTAATTAAAAATTACTTGAAACTAAATTCATTTATTATCACGCTTCTCAAATACTTATTCAAAGTGCTTTCCAATAAAAATTGGCTGATAAAAAACCAAGTAACTTATACTGTAGCACTTGAAACACCAATAAATTAAGTCATGAAAATTCATTAAACTATTGCAAGCCGTGATGAATACAAGCTGATTATTGATATGAATTAAGATTAAACATTACAATCCTACGATGAATCTTGGACTTCAATGATAATACACAGTCATTCAGGCATGTTAGAAATTCTGCTAATTTTATACTGTACTACTGAAGTGTAGATAAATCCTAAGAATGCTACTTGAAAAGGATTAATTTTGTACCAAAAAAAGTAGTTGCACAAATTATTCTCATATTTTATATATTATAAAAAAATACTAATCTCAGTCCAAAACGTTTCTGGTACTTCAGATTCTACTCAAAAAGTTTCTAACAAAATGATAACTTCACTCGCTTGTACTCAAAATTTTGTACAAAGTAGGCCTACATTAACTCAAACTAGTATAGCAGGATTCATTTAATTTGGCGAAAACCAGCTGATTTGGCGATCAGTAAACTGCTGATTTAAGGCAGCTTTGACACAATAATCCAAAGACTTTAAAAGACCTTTTTAAAGAAGGCCTTTCAAAAAAGACCTTTTCAATAATCTGCGAGATTCAGCATTTGTATTGTGATACTGGTCGCCTAATCAGCTGGTTTTCGCCAAATTAAATGAATCCGGCTACACTTTATTCAAGTTTTCAGTTTCTCTATATCCTACACTACAGTCATAGGTGGTTCTGTTTCTAAACAACGATAACTTCACTTCACAAGTTACCGGTATTCAATTTTGAGCTAAGTACACCAATTCCCCCTCTTGCACTTATCTGCTTCTGTAAGTACATCTGAATCACTCACCGTACTTGGACAATCAGTCATCCAATTAAATACCCTTCGTTCACTACAAGTGCGGGCATGAAATGCATTAGTTTTGCTTTGCTCTATTTTGCGTCTGTCTGCAGTATTTTAGCCATGGCTATTGCCTGCTTCGCTTGGTCATTAGCTGGCTAAAAACGACGGCCTTGCTACGAAATAATTCAGCTTTTAGTAGTGGACGCGATATCGGACCACGAAAAAGACCTTGATGCGTAATGTGGCTAGAAGCTGACACTGCTGTGCAATGTATAGTTGCAGTCTACTTATTCTCTACAATTGCAAGTAATTGCAGTCAAATTCGAATGCAAAACGAATTCTCTATTTTGCCAATGTTCTGCATTTGTTGAATTCTCAATACCACTCTAAAATTATATTTATTCATGATTCACTAATTTTAGTTTTAGTTGAATAAAAGAGAAGGAATTAGTGTACTTAGTTCATACTATGACAAGGTTGAATGGTAGTGATACAGACTCAGACTAAGTACTGTATGATACAGACTAAGTAGAGAGATTATGGAGATAAGAGATTTTTATGTTGGGTTGCACCAAGCAAAATCAATTTTGATCCAGGATTTTTGGATATAATCAAATGGCGCTTGAGTTAAAAGCAATTTTGATTAGTATCATCATAAAATTGCGTTCATAAGAGATAACATTTGACGCGGATCAGTTCATGATGCTCGTCAAATGGTTTTTTATAAAATCAGCTGATCCTATAAAATTCAAATTAGTATTCAGTATTTTAATCATAGTATATTATAGAGATTGAGAACAGTATACCTAGTATGTGGTAGAGAGGAATCTCTAGTTCTAACTCTGCCTAAGAAAGGATACATTCCATTTCATTATACTGTAACTCATAGTATTGGTGTATTGCATGATTCTTGTCATTTTCATGCAATCAAACAATTTGAATTTGAACTTCTAAACAGAGACAATAACATATTGGAAGTTCATTCATTTATTGATTATATACATTACAATGTGGGAAGAAACAAAGGGTATTCGCCCAATACTGTTTCTTTGGAATGGAAGGATTTCAATGGTAATAATACTAACACTTCCAGGTAAAAAATAAGATAAATTATATACGAATTTTTTGTAAAACGCTATTAATTTGTTCACCATTACGTAACGCTTTAGACCAAATTGATAGCGTTTCAGAGAATTCGAATATAATAAAAAACTTTTTCAACTTTCTTATTTAAATCGTCTATAATCACATATAATTTCAAGTTATTAATTTACTCTTTAAGAACGTATGTTTTTCTTGTAGAAGTATTTCCATAACAGACAATAATAGATAGAAAAATTATTTGATAGGAAGTTGCAGAAGCCTTCAAAACTATTAATTATACAACTTCCTTTGGACTTTCGTTTCTCCAATTAGCAAATATTCAAAGTAGTTAATTAGTTGCAACGTTTAATAATTTCTTCAATCAAAGGAGAACCTCACAGTCCAGCTCTAACCAACTTGACTATACCAACTCACACTACTTATACTGTCTACAAGTATGTTTCTATAGAAATATGTTTATGTAGTATGTTTCTATAGAAACAAATCTCCTCTCTTCATTAAGAGTCAACTACTCCCTACTTCAACCACCGCTTTTTCAGTCGAATCATAACAATAAAAAAGTTGGAATTATTAGGGGTGAATTTACATAAGTAGCCGATATCAGACGAAAAGTAATCGTGCTATTAGTATTAATTAAACGAGATATTAATGCTTGCCGGGTCACCCACCCTTTCTAAAGCGGGAAGTTGAAAAATAAACAGGAATTAGAATATTAGGAAATCGATGCGGGGTGGTTCTGAATTAATATAAAGGCAGCGGATTAGGTAAGAAAGGGGAGATTAAGAGAGAATGAGCGAGAGAGAGGGAATGGGAGACTACAAGGGAGGGAGGAGAAAGAGGCTGTATAATGGATGAATAAAGATAAAAGGAGTAAAAAGAAAGATCAAACACTCCCGAATCTCGGAAAAAGAAGAAAAAATGAAGCGAAAACGCCAAGTAGAAGAAGAATAAAACAAATAGAACAAGCGTATCATACTCAAAAAACTTTTGGAAAAGTTTTTCTCGCCTCTTCTCTCTTCATTTATTCTCTCTACTTCTATTCCTCGGTTGACTGATTCCTTTCACAGCCTATTCCTTTTTATCCATCGTCCTTTATTTATCACGCAGTACTTCGCGCAAATAATAGGACAAAACAAATACCCACTACTGTATACGTATATTTTACTGCATATACTCACTTTTGTATACGTATATTTAACTGCATAAACATATCACTACAGCTTCACCGATGCATATGCACGTCAAAAGAAAGCTCGATTCACAGACCAATGGATTCGAAAGGAATTGAAGTTTCTTTGTTTTACAAGGGAGGAGGGGGTTGGTAGTTCCAATACGGCTGCCGATTCTTCTAACTACAACTTGGAATGACTTATAAATATAATAAATTAGAATTCTACTTTTATTATAGTTTTGTTTTAGACTACTGACTTTACTTATCTTATACTCCATAAATGGAGTCTCCAAGATGTAATCCAAAAATGGAGGAGGGGGTTGGTAGTTCCAATACCAGCTATAACTTGGATTGACTATAACTTGGAATGACTTAGAAATATTAATACAGTATAATAAATTAGAATTCTACTTCTATCAAATTGAGTTACTGGAAATATGACTCAGAATTTTGTAAATAACTCCAAACACAATAATATTAAAAATTTATTCCTCACATCTAACTAGGAATGTGATCAGTTATATTAGGTCATAGATTAATAATTTGTGACTAGAAGATACAAAGCAAAGACGATTGATACAGTAGGTACTAAATTAATGGATGTATATTCTATAATGGCATTGTCTTTGAACAGTCTGAAATTACACAGATATTACTGAATAGAATATTATAGAATAAAACTGAAAGAAGAGTTATCGAATATATTCCGCATATTCAACAGCGGAATTCACGGCACATTACGAGCAATAATAAAACTGATTGTGATGATTTATTAATAACTAAATGATGACTTATTGATGACTAAATTAATAATGACTTAATTTTTGACGAATCTGCATACCCCTTCTACAGGCGTTCACTAGATGATTGATACTAATAATAATAATAAGAAAAAAAATAATGATAATAATAATAATAATAATAATAAAAACCTCAAATTATTCTGTTGAACAATTGAAATACTTACTATTTTGTACTGCGGATATAAATTTTTCCTTGATAATATGGACAATTGGCAATTGGAATATAGCAAAACTAAATACAGGCTAATCATTAATGGGTTTATGGTCAAGTGTAATGATATAAAATATTGAGAAATTAAGAATGCACAAATTTTTGCTCAATATAATACAACATTTCCATACAGGTTTTCATTCTACAGTAATGACAATTTGATAGCATTCATAACAGAACTTCAAAAAATTCTTACACCTTGTTATACAGGCTAATAATGAGAAATTTCACGGAGTGTCTTTTTTTCATCGATTTCGTACTGACTCAATTGGTTTTCTCAAAGGCTCTATAAAGACGAGGTAGACTCACCCACCCATCATTTTGGTCCAGTTTCATATGTAACCCTGCTTCAACCTCTTAGCTGATCTTAGAAATACAAGATGAATGCACTCACCTATAGCAGGTTCCTTTTAACTTGTCAGAAAACAGCTGATTTAACGTTAGTAAACGAGCGTACATCAATCAGCTGTTTTATGACAATTTAAAAGGTTCCTGCTATAACTAAAGCTATTTCATAAACAGCTGTCTAAAGTCTGTCACCAAAATGGGGGATCCTGCGTCTACCTGGTGTTTATAGAGCTCTAGTTCCCTCCACAGAGGCTCAAAAAAAGAAAAAAAAAACATTGATTAGGTAATCAACTTCATTAAAAATTAATCAAATTTTTGGGTCCTGATAAATCTGTAGGGTTTTCAAAAGGCGCCAATTCAATACATATTAAATGTTACAATTTATTTTATATAAATATAAATGATAATATATATAATTATGTTATTTAATTTTATTTATATTTGGTCTAGTACAATATCATAGACTAACTATACATATTGTACAGTGTATTGTATTCATATTATACATAGTGTTGTCTGTGACAATATTATAAAACCAAACGATTACTAACAAATAATTAGCATGCAAAAAAGAAAATAACATCACTAAGAAAGCAAAGAAAAAAGTGTTAGAAAAAATAGGCCTACAACTACTGAACTACATTCAAATTACAGAAACATCTTACCATAAGGAATTGAATTAGCTACTAGAATTAAACAGAAATAAAAGACAGAGATAAGCAAAGATGTACAGAAAAGGAAATTTTCCACAACAAAGAGTATTAATATTAATAATTAAAATAATTAACAATTATTATTAGTCGCTCAGGCTGGTTGCAGTGATTTTACAATGAATAGTTTTTGAAACTAGCAATAAACGATTTGGTCTAGGTATCACTTGAATGATCTTCCTGAATCCAGTTTTACAATACAGTTTATCTACCAATCTTTTCTATGTTTTCTCCAAATTACCAAATAGGTTTATAGTTTGGAGAATACTCTCTCACAAGGACTCTCTCCTCCACTTCAATTTTGTTTTACCTCAAACACCTTGATCATGCGGAGGATTTCTTGCAGGAAGAGCATAAGGTTTAGTTTGATTTTTTCTGTTGAGGCATTGCTCTATAAATGAGAAGGAATTCTTGAATATGTAGGTGATTCAGTTGATGATGATTGTTGATAATTGATTAGTCCTTGTTTAATTTTGATCTTGAACTTGATTGGATCTTGAAAATTGAATGCAACTTGAAAGTCATGAAACTGATTCGAGCATTCACTGATACTCACATTCAGTATTATCATTCTGAAGGGAAGCTATGCATTCAGGAATTGATTAATTTTGTACTGAAGCACATAGAAGTTGAGCTTTTTTCTCTCATCCAAAATGTTTTTCATACCAATATAATTTTAGGATCTTTCTAAATTTTTCATTTATTTCTGGTTGAAAATTTAAAAAAAGTTTATTTTTTTATTTAGCGTATGGCTTTTAATAGTGGGAAGACCCGAATGGGGTTGTTCCACTTCGCCAACATAACCAATTATCCCGTGATAGGGAACATGGCGTGATTTTGTTTTCACTTTCAAAGTTGAATGGTCACATTGCTCTGTCCCTCTGTTTGTTGAGCAAGTAAAGTTGCTCATTTAGTTGATTTGCAAGTGCTGTAAGGCTTACCTGACTATGTACAAAAGCATAGCTAGTATGTAAGTAATTGTTCTGTATCCATGCCGAATTAAAATTGGACTTTCTGGATTGTTATACTTTAAAAATTAACTTAAACTTCTGGTTTACCTCTTCCCCAATTGGCACCCTTGTTATAATCCTCATCGGCCATTGTTATAATCGTATCATCTTGAAATAATAATAATGCATAAGTTTGAATTGAATATCTTGAATATTTATTGATGTGAAGTGGATCACAGTCCAATTGAGCCTTGACTAAAGATCTAGCCATACTTGAAAGAAACTCAATTTAATGGTCAATTAACATTTCTGACCATCAAGTGGAAAGTGCAGCTGACTGACATACAACACCAATAGACATAAATTTGAAATTTCATTCGGAACTTGGAGCAAACACTCAGTTTTGATGAGCAACATTGCTCAAGTGACCTGAAGTATTTGACAGCTTGTCAATTCTGGTCCAGTATTTAGACTTATCACATATCACTAGTAATATGGAGGTTCATAATCAATGAGACCATTGCAACTGGTTCACGTAAATTGAGCAGCATAAACTCAATTGTGTTCATTTGCGCATATCAAAACTGATGCTTCTAACTCCAGTGGAGGAACAATTACCTTTTCAAATACCGTACGTTACTTTGAGACCTTTCAGTCATATAGTACCGACTTGAAGCTGAGGTTTCGAATAGTAGGGTATAATTGGACGTGGCCAAGTTATCTACCCTATTTCATAGACCTCATACACCTCAGCAACATCATCAGATGTTGCTTCACTTTCATTTTCACCTTATGTATACAGACCGTTTGACACGTCGTGAAAGCAATGCTGGCTGACATTCTATGAAATTTTACCGATTGTGTTGTGGAATATTTCTTCATGATATCCTGGGTGGATGAATACGAGTGAAAATAGGTGAAAGATGCGTGGGAAGAAGGTCTACGAACATTCATAAGGAAGAATAGGTTCAACTCAACAGACGACCACACTGGTGCACTAGGGTTAGCTAACAAAACGGTCAACACTCACCGCTATGTTCTGTGAAAATATTTGATCCTTGATGTCGTCCATCCTTGGTAACACGTGGTTTTCTTTGAGTTCTAACTGTTAGAGATCCAACAGAAACGCGTTCTTTATTAGGTTGGTTGCCCATGACTTGGACACATACCACAATCGGCTGGCTCCAGCCACACGCCGATAAAACTGGCTTTTATACACTAAAACACACACTGAAATCGATGCACACTACATCACTGAAGGCGTAAATCATATCCACACGTAATTACACACACAACATGACACCGAAAACACTTAAAATATAAAATTGAAGTGTTCAACCGTAGTTACAGACGAACCTCTCACTGCTACACCGCCATTTTGACATCTTGACGTCGATTATTTAGTTGATAGCACGATATCCAGGCAGCGACACATTTCGTCTCCAATCAGCTGATTATTCCCGCCGATTCGTTTCCGTGTGTTGTTTTGAAAAAGTGTGGTTATGTTTGTCTGTCTACCAAAACCTTTGTTCACTAGATACTTTTAATTGTAATTATCACAAAATACTGTTCAATTATTTATTAATCTAGTTATCATCATGGCAGAGAAACTTGAAGACCTCAATCTCCCCAACACAATTGTTACCAGGTTGATAAAAGACGCTCTACCCGATAATGTAAATGTTTCAAAGGAAGCACGTATGGCTGTAGCCAAGGCAGCATCGGTGTTTGTATTGTACCTCACCAATTCTTCAAATGTGGTGGCCATGGCAGCTAATCGAAAGACTATCAACGCCAATGATGTCCTTCAGGGCTTGAAAGAGGCTGATTTTGTTGACTTCATCCCACCTCTACAAGAAGCTTTGGAAGGTTAGTTATAATCTTCATTATTATGGCGCATGTGGTCTCATTGTGATTGTAACGTACATTATAAAACAAATTGTTACAAAGTCACACTGTATTCCAATCGACGCCGGATCTAAACATTGTCATTAGTAGGTTGTCAATAATTACAATGATTGTAAGTTACCAGTACCCTCTCTAGGAAAGGTACTTCCTAGAGTCAGTACTGATTGTACTCTATTATAAGAAGGCTATTGTACTTTTTCAACAATTACTCCAGTTCAAAGTACTCTTACTCTTTCGTGCTCACGTTTACGTTTAGAAAATTAGTAGTAGTAGTCTATTATTGCCAAGGAATACTGATTAGTTATTTCTGAGAGAATCCATATATTGTGCAGCTCTGATCCAGAATACACCGAGATGACAGTATGTTCCATATAAGCTAAGAAGGCTTCAAATAATGTTTGAATGTAGTTTTAGTATTCTATAAGCTCTACCAAATTCTATTATAAACTTAGTAGCGGCACTGATCATTCATGTTCATTTTGTAGAAAACACATTCCATTGGTTCAGGTGTCGATGGAGGGGATAGATATCCTAATTACATAGTCTTCTACAATCCAGGAACCCTGAAGTATTACTGAATGACTACTGTATAATATGTTGTGGTTGAATGTTCCATGCAAGTCCTTTTTTTTACTCATATTACAACACATAAAATACTATGTTACAACATTTATGTTGTAATAACATTTATGTTGTTGAAAATACTATGTTACAACATTTATGTTGTAACAGGTGTTACAAAAATTTATTATTCAACGTTCTGCAGCCTGAATTTATTGATCAATTACATTAATTTGTTTTTGTTTTTCACAGGTTTCAAGAAAAGTCAGAGAGAAAAGAAGGACGCTAGTGCCAAAAAGAAGAAAGACAAGGACGGCAAGCCAGAAGAAATGGAAGTTGAAGAGAATGAAGCTGCTGAAAATTCTGAAACGGAAAACTGAACTGCTGGAATTTGTCAGTAATGATGGACTGCTTGATTATAAAAATTGAATGCAATTCTCAGGATCTCAGAGAGTTTAAGCCGGGTGGTCCACTGGAACCGTTTTTGTCAGAAAGCGTCCGATGTCCGAACAGCTGGCCATTTGATGGTATAGTCGGTCGTTTTCTGAAAAAAAAAACTTTTCTAGTGGGCGACCAGGCTTAAATACTCGTATATTAATAGGGATCAATTTTGTTGGGAAATATTCCTGTTCATTCTATGTACAGTGTCAAATAAAGTAATTTTTCTACATTATTTTTCTTATTTGATTAAATATTTTTCATTTCCAATTACATGAAAATATGCAATTATTTCATTTTTTCAAAAAACAAATTAAAAAAAGAAAATAATTACTTGGAAATGAACTAATTACGTCCTCCAGTGGAGTATGGCCAAGTAACTAGTCTAGAACAAAATATAGCAAGTAATGTCTGAGCATAGAAAAATATTATATAAATACAATATAAGTGAGAGCGGTTGCTAAGTAATAATGTGGTTAAGTAACAAACATTCGAGACCGCTCTCGGATGGGTGACCGACACAAAAAATTGTGCAATGAGGCGAGGTGGAACCTACCCGTAAGGGTCTCCCTACCAATAAAAGCCGTACGATAAAAAAATATATTAATACAATAATATACTGAACTATTTCGCAGTCAAAACTGAAGAATGAAACACATATATGAATGTTTGATATACAGTATCAGATTTATTAATCTCTTTAAAGTATTTAGTGTTTTTATTTAAATAGGCTAATACAAATCAATCAATCAATATTTATTGCCAAAAAGTAAATTGGTTAACAATACAACAATAATATTGGTTAACAATACAAAAGTAAAATTGGTACAACACTAGCATAAAATACAAATAAATAATTACCTTGAGAATGAATTTTAAACCATCAACAATATTGTTAACAATATGGCACTACCGGCAAAAGATAATCTTGTGCGCCGGTAGTGAGGTCAGAAGCCACAAAAATTGTAAACTAAATGCATTAGGCTTCTGCAGCATTTAAAAAGAATTTGAAAAGCAAATAATGAATTGATAATTCATTAGAAGCCAAATGAATTAAATCAATTAAATTTAATTTAAAATATTAAAATTTTAAAAATAAAAAACTAAAATCAAAATTAAATTGAATTAAACAAGTGTTTTAAGATTCGCAACTACAGAAAAAACTAAACAAAGAATACGTCAACTAAGGAAAACATTACATTCTGAACATGAATGCTTTTCACCATTGCTTTTTTTGATTTATGTTAATGACCTTTTAAAGTTGAACATACCAAATTGCAAAATAATTTCATTTGCAGATGACACTGCTCTTCTTTTCTCTGGGATGTCATGGAATGATGTATATACCAATGCTAATAAAGGTTTAATGACTGTAAAATCCTGGTTTGATAGTCATGTTCTCACCATGAACTTGAGTAAAACTAAATTTATGGCGTTTTCTCCAACTGAAATTGGTCAACCGCAGCAAAATTTTACTCTACAGACTCATACTCATCCTTTGCTTGATAATGTAAGTAATTGTGATTGTCCCCATATTGAGAAGGTGAAATCCATAAAATATTTGGGTATAATGATGGATGATCACATCAAATGGGATGTACATATAGAATATATGTGCAAACGGCTTAAGTATCTTATTTATAAGTTTTACAAAATGAACCAAATGGCTGATCTGGAAACGATGAGAATGATATACTATGCTTATGCTCATTCTTTTTTTCAGTACGGCATTGAAGTATTCACATTACAGAAACATCTCATTAGAGCTGCCTTATGCAGACGTAGATTGTATCCCAGTAGGCTCCTCTTTCATGAATTTCAGGTACTTACAATAAGACAAACATATGTTAAAAGAATCATATTATTTATTAATAAAAATAGTCATACATTTGAAATAAGAAATAATGCATTCCCATACAATTTACGTACAGTACAGTTTGATATTGATTTTACTAGTTTAATGGTATGTAGACGTCAGTTTAAATACCAGTGCCATTTGTTTATAAACATCCACTATACACTCTCCACTAATTAAAACTTAATTTATGTTCTATTGTCAAATGTCATTAAGTCGTAAAATCTATGTTTGGAGATATTTAGTCGCAGATAACAGAACACTTTGAGATTAATGTTGAAATCCTTTTATCTGTGACCAAGCTCTCTAATATTTATTTATTCAAATGCGATGTGTTTTTCATCATTCATCAAATGTATGTTGATGAATGGTCATCATCCTTCTCCTAAGCGGACTGCAGTCGTTGTTCTAGTGATTCTAGAGGAATTCGAGGCTTGGCTCCAAGCCCGCTTCCTCTTCCTGGCTGCGCAGCACGGCAACCAACAAAGCCTCTTCGTTGCTCGACAGTCGCTGGTGGGGACAACGCAGACGCTTGTGTGGCAAGGCGTGCCACATACTGCGCATCCTGATTATAAGCGGAACCACATATGGCTCGAGCTGCAACACCAGCCAGTCGTCCAATTGTAATGTGGCCAAGCGGTGGTCAACAGCCCCACTGTCACTGCCACCATCAGCATCTTCAGGATTAATGAGAAAATCCGTAGGACTACCCTTCCATCTTCTCCTCAAACACTACCCATTTGGTGGCCAGCTTGGCGGGGAAGTCCTTCTGCAGCGCAGCAGGGTTGAAGGTGACGCTCACTTCGTCGCGCGTTCGCAGGGCATTCATCTTTCTATCAACACGTGCCAGGTTTGGATAATGACCAGCAGTCACTACTGACAAACTTTCCGAATTCGTATTAAGATCTCGTATATTAGTGCCAGCATCCTTGCGCACAAGACCCGCACTGCACAGCTGCTGTCTGTGTCTGTAGACCAACTTCAACCTGGCCTCGCTCAGCCGGTGCTTGTCACAGAAGGCGCGCCCCTGGCCGCGACTGCGACCGGTCACCCATCCAATGCCGCACCGACAGCACGTGGCAGCGCGCTGCTTGGAGGATGCTACAAGGTCCGGCTGTGTAGAATCGCTCAAGCATATCTTGCATATGATCAAGAATAATGGAGCTTTAGTAGACCATCAACACCCCATCACAGGAATCACCGCGTTGATGGCAGCTTGTATTCACGGACATTACAACATTGCAGAAGAAATATTATTGATAGGAGCCAGAGTTGATCTGGAGACCCAGCAGAGTCACTTCTTCCCATTGGCCCAGGGCGTCTATTGTCTTGAGTAGTTGCACTGCAGTACCCACCACTGTGGATGAGGGCAGGTCGAGCACGCACAACTGCGAACACGGCTCTGTACGAGCCCCCACCCCAATCTCTCCGCCGCTCACCAGCCCCATGTCAATTACAAACACAACGTCAGGCAGTATAATCCATGACTCGGCCAGATTGGTCAACAGAATTACCTTTTGTATTCCCCATGGAGCGGGCTCAACCACGCATTTCTGATCGCGGTTGTCCATTTTCGAATGCAACGCAACCGGCCACATCTGGACTTCATTTGGCTTCACCCCACGTTCGCCCAGCTCGTCTATCATCAACACTATCTCTTCATAACTGGGCAAGAATATCAGTATGTCACCATACTGATTGGAGGATTGAATTTTCAATCGATTAACGTGTGGACACGGCTGTGTTCAGCAGATTCTTCAACGACTGTCCGGTGGTGACTGTGCCTGGCCGCCTCTACGAGGTCAAACACTACTTTCTCGAGGATGTGCTCAAGTTGATGAATTATAAGCCGAAAGAAGTGGAGAAGTACAGAAACGAGTCTAAGAAGCAATTGCTGCAGGACCAACAGGCTAAAGAGCGGACCAGCGATAGTTCGCCTTCGCCGCCGTTCCATTCTGAGCCCGAATCCAAGGAAATGATTGATAGCTGCTTGGAGGATGCTACAAGGTCCGGCTGTGTAGAATCGCTCAAGCATATCTTGCATATGATCAAGAATAATGGAGCTTCAGTAGGTCATCAACACCCCATCACAGGAATCACCGCGTTGATGGCAGCTTCTATTCACGGACATTACGACATTGCGGAAGAACTATTATTGATAGGAGCCAGAGTTGATCTGGCAATCAATCGAAATAAGACTGCTTCACATTTTGCACGCGAGTTTGGACATCCTAAGATCGTGGATCTTCTTACTTTGTACCAGAACAATGTCAATGCCAATCTCATATTGGCTATCATCGACAAAATTCAATCCTCCAATCAGTATGGTGACTTACTGATATTCTTGCCCGGTTATGAAGAGACAGTGTTGATGATGGACAAGCTGGGCGAACGTGGGGTGAAGCCAAATGAAGTCCAGATGTGGCCGGTTGCGTTGCATTCGAAAATGGACAACCGCGATCAGAAACGCGTGGTTGAGCCCACTCCATGGGGAATACAAAAGGTAATTCTGTCGACCAATCTGGCCGAGTCATGGATTATACTGCCTGACGTTGTGTTTGTAATTGACATGGGGCTGGTGAGCGGCGGAGAGATTGGGGTGGGGGCTCGTACAGAGCCGTGTTCGCAGTTGTGCATGCTCGACCTGCCCTCATCCACAGTGGTGGGTACTGCAGTGCAACTACTCAAGACAATAGACGCCCTGGGCCAATATGAAGAAGTGACTCTGCTGGGTCTCCAAATCAACTCTGGCTCCTATCAATAATAGTTCTTTCGCAATGTCGTAATGTCCGTGAATAGAAGCTGCCATCAACGCGGTGATTCCTGTGATGGGGTGTTGATGGTCTACTAAAGCTCCATTATTCTTGATCATATGCAAGATATGCTTGAGCGATTCTACACAGCCAGACCTTGTAGCATCCTCCAAGCAGCGCGCTGCCACGTGCTGTCGGTGCGGCATTGGATGGGTGACCGGTCGCAGTCGCGGCCAGGGGCGCGCCTTCTGTGACAAGCACCGGCTGAGCGAGGCCAGGTTGAAGTTGGTGTACAGACACAGACAGCAGCTGCGCAGTGCGGGTCTTGTGCGCAAGGATGCTGGCACTAATATACGAGATCTCAATACGAATTCAGAAAGTTTGTCAGTAGTGGAGGCAGCGCTGACTGCTGGTCATTATCCAAAGCTGGCGCGTGTTGATAGAAAGATGAATGCCCTGCGAACGCGCGACGAAGTGAGCGTCACCTTCCACCCGTCGTCGCTGCTGAAGGACTTCCCCGCCAATGGGTGGTGTTTGAGGAGAAGATGGAAGGGTAGTTGCGCGTCTGCTGCTTAGTCACCGATATAACGGTGGCTTCCTACGGATTTTCTCATTAATCCTGAAGATGCTGATGGTGGCAGTGACAGTGGTGAGGACCGCGGGGCTGTTGACCATCGCTTGGCCACATTAAAATTGGACGACTGGCTGGTGTTCCTGCTCGAGCCAAATGTGGTTCCGCTTATAATCAGGATGCGCAGTATGTGGCACGCCTTGTTACACAAGCGTCTGCGTTATTCCCACCAGCGACTGTCGAGCAACGAAGAGGCTTTGGTTGCCGTGCTGCGCAGCCAGGAAGAGGAAGCGGGCTTGCAACAGCCCAGGGGCATCGGAGCCAAGCCTCGAATTCCTCTAGAACAACGACTGCAGTCCGCTTAGGAGAAGGATGATGACCATTCATCAACATCATACATTTGATGAATGATGAACAACACACATCGCATTTGAATAAATAAATAAATATTAGAGAGCTTGGTCACAGCTAAAAGGATTTCAACATTAATCTCAAAGTGTTCTGTTATCTGCGACTAAATGTCTCCAAACATAGATTTTACGACTTAATGACATTTGACAATAGAACATAAATTAAGTTTTAATTACTTCATGCGATCGTTCGACTTTCACTCCAATAGAAAACATGTCATTACAATTTCTACGCAAAGAAATTGTCATTGCAATAATTCATACAGTAACTTTTTATTGTTTCTATGATCTTAATAGCAAAGATTACAGAATGAAATAGCACCACAATACCGTACAATATGACGTTTATCAGAGTTACATAATGCATAATAGGTTAGAAGAAAATTAAAATATCGTGTTCTTTCACAGAGTTTTGAAGAACTTCTATTTAATAAGCAGAGTACGATTTATCTAACGTGCCAGAGAATAGATGGACAAGCTAGAAGCTACATATTATGGGGAATGGCCCCGACTACTGCCACGTTATTTGGGAAATAACTAGTTTTCAGCATTAGATGAAATTGAATGGATGTTACATAAAGTACAGAGAGTGTATAGTGGATGTTTCATAAAGTACATAAAGAATGTAATCGACCATCTTTTTTTTATAGGTGGAAAACTTAATTATTAAATTTTTCTTTCTTCATTTCACTACTTCCTTCCGTTCTAGATTTATAAGGAAACAATAAACGTATCAACTTGAAATATTCTAATACATTATTTTGAAATTCATTCGCAGCAATATTGATATAATTTGCGAAAATGTAAATTTTCAAATCTAATGACGCATTTAAGTTTGGACAGATTGTTATTATATGACTATTATCAACTCATAAATATGAATTAATAGTTGAACATCAAAGTATACAGAAAATATAGGTTGAAACTGATTTCAACTTTACATTAACAAAAAAAGTTATGAAATTTAGTGAAGGGATAAAAATAATATAAATTCACTCAAGGAAAACCAAAATGAAAATACAGATATTTCTACATACTACATTTGATTATTTTCTAAAATTCTAACGGTGATTTGATCAAACTTCAATCGAGTTTAGATCTCCGATCAAGTTTGAGATAAATTGAGGCTGATTAGAGATCAAAACTGACTGATGCTTTTGTCTAAAACTTAATCCAAAATTTTGGAAGTCATAACTTGAAATTAATAATAAATCTCTCAAATACAAGAGAATTACACCACTAACTAATAATCCTAACTACTAACTAAAAGGTATTATTCGTCTTTGGTTCAGTCATGTTTTGAATCATGAATAATGAAATATTATACATAAAAGCTTCATTGTTATGATAAATGGAATTCTGGAATCAAAAAGGTTATGAAAAACAAAGAACAGACCTAACTTCAACTTCAGTTTCTCACCATTCAAGAAAGTGAACATCGATTCAATTTTTGTTAATAAAACCATGGTTGACAGAAACCGCCTAATCAATACACTGAATAGCTTCTACTAATAATAAGCCTACGAACTCTAATTTTACAGAAATAAAAGAAAATAAAAGACCCAATCACCGACTTGAGAGGCCCTTCTCAGGTCTTATTATTTCTTGAATCTTGAATCAAAAACTTTTATTCAAATAGTCATTCTGTATTGCTCTTTTTGTTTATGAAGAGCTTACATTCAACAATATTTAGAATACTATTTTAGAAATAAATTGAGAAAATTATTATTAATCTTGGAAATCGTTAAAAATATATATGTTATTGGAAGATCAAAGCTAACAATCTCCTTATCAAGTGAAAGGTATGTTAGGAATAGCTAATAATATTCTCAAGGCTTTTATTGGAGACCATAACAGGTTATCCACCTCGCTTTGAAGCAATTGAAAGTAATCCTTTTTCAATAATAATCAACATTTAAGGCACATTGATAAGTTGAGAAGACATTCCAATTCATTATTGAGAATATAAAATGATAGGAACTGCAATGAATTGATAGATGATGAATGTTATTTTGTGAGATAGAATGAATTGTTATTTGGTGAGAGAGAGAGATTTCCAAAGAGACTATATTATCAAAGAGAGAGATTTTGAGTTATATTCAAAGAGATACTTCGTAGGTTTGGAATGAAATTAACATACAATAAGCTAGGGAGGATAGTATACAATAGTACGGTATCTAGTATACTCATTACCTATACGGTATCTAATAAATACAATAATCTACCTACCATGAATAAAATTTGATGGAATATTATTAAATCTCTAAGATTACTTTGTAACTCTATCCTCTATTGAAATAATTATTATTCTAAATAATCAACAGTAAATTTAGAACAAATATAAAATAAATTGTATAACACCAGTAGAATAACCTAGTTGAGTTAGACTAAAGTATAATCTAAGTCTAAGAAGTTTAGTTGAAACTTCATATAGAAGACACTCAGGAGTACTTATGAGCCTACTCATAATTTAATGGAATATTTCAAACACAATTGTTTTACTAATATAAAAACTAATTACACTGTCCCAGTTTAAAAACAATTACTCTGGTACAAATAGTACGAAAATGGTCCAGAATATGAATAGCATTTCTCAGGGTTTATGATGATAGGACCTCAGTATGCTTAAATTCTGTTCTTCAAGTTTTATTCATAACAATACTTGAGAGGTTGACTGAATTTCAATCATCACTTAATGACTGTAGGATCATTACAAATTCAACAAAGAATTAACAATTATTTATACAATTTTAGAGATAACATATACTAATTTCAACAGTTGTTTCACAGCCAATTATAGAAGTATATATTTGTCTTTTTAAATTTGTAAGATGAAAAATTATCCATAAATTTAATATTATCCATAAAGTGTGAGTGATCCTTGAATTACAATAGGAAGTATCCGAGAAATATTTATATATTTATAACTAAAACTACTCACATAATTTTTATTCAATTAACTAGAATTAGAACATCTAAACATTTCTACCAGCTCAAAATTGAAAAATCCGTTGTACTAATAGTTACTGATGTTGAAAAATGGGTCGTTTGGTTAGTTTGGAAAACGTTCAATCAGAAAATTTCAGAATTTAAAAATTTAAACAACATAATGGAGCACTAAAATGCAAGAAAACAGGAAACAATAGTTGAAAATAATTGATGAATAAAAAATAATTATAATGATAGAAATACATAATTAACAATAGTATATTAATAGAAACTAAGAATCTCTCCTAGTCGGTTTCACAAACGTTGATCAAAATTTGATCTTGAATCACTCGTGAGAGTTGTAATTATTGATAATTGAAACTTAATCTTTGATGGACGTTTGTGCAACCGCTCGTAGATTCTTAACAACACTTGAAATCATTCTGGAGAGCAAACTATTAAATTCAGTTCAACTCAAGAACCCATAACTCTTATGTAACAAGAAAATCAATTTAGATCCTAAACTTTCGTTTACAGTTTGTTCTCATTTTAAGTTGCGAATACAATATGCAATATTTGCATCTTGTGGACGACATTTGCCATTCAAATGTATTCGCACCTTCATAATCAATAGATTTAGAAATTGAAGGTTAAAAACACAACAGCTATTTGTGTTGCAATCTAAGGCACGATGGCTCGTATTTTCTGTTGAACATTCGCTCTACACAGCGGACAGTCTCTCAGGCTAGAAGCACAGTTCACACACACGCAAAGATGGCCGCACGGAATGAAAACAACTTCGTACTGTGAACACACATATACGTCACATTATTACTTACAATAAATCTATAGTCCGATTCACGTCAAGAAGTCAGCATTGTTTATATGAGGAGCATTGATGCCAAGTTTCATTGAGAGAGAAAGAGAAAACTGCACCAAACGTGTTTGTTGGGACTGTGTGCGACAACAATGCACAGTGCGGCAACTATGCACAGTGCGAATAGGATAGAAACATCAGCAACTGCCTTGTGCTGAACAAGGATAGCAAACTCCCATCTAAGCAATGCTGACTTCTTGACGTGAATCGCACTATATAAGATTCTTGATGATCCAATACACTTGGTTAATAATATTATTGGTTACAATAAATTATCATGATTCCTATTAGAAAGATCCGATTGAATATTCAAGATGAATTGAAATTTCACCAAACTATGCACCATGTATGTTCAAACCACGTATGTACGTTTTTCAATGAAAAACATCTTAATGAACTAGTCAGACTTGAAACTTTTTATACAATTCATATTCAATTTAATATTTCAATCCGGAATAAGCAAAAAATAGAATTATTATCATGTATTATAATATTTAATATAGCTCTCATAAGGGGTGAAACACTTGACCAAACTCAGAAACGATTTCTATAAAACACACAATTATTAAAAAGAAAAAAATAACCTAAACCCCACTTACCGCTCCTTCCATGCACACAACACAGCAACAGCCATCACTGTCAATTGCGGTTTCATCTTCAGTTGGCAGTATGGGTGGAGCCGACGGCTGGTAGTTGGGCTGGACCAATTCAGGGGCGGAAGGCACGTACTGATTCACTTGCTTTTCTCTGTACATTGCTAGTGCACTGAGAATCAACTCTTTGTCGCTACAAGAGGCGCCCATCTATAAAACAGAAATAAAATTAATTTAGTTCATAGAATATACTCGGAGAATAATTTAGAACATATAATATTTCATAATGTAACTAAGTGGTTTATGTGGTGTGGGCATCATCCTCACCAACAAACCAATGATCTATTTAATTTTATCTTTCAGGCAAACGAAACTGTTTCGTTTCGACTTTCTTCAAACAGTAAGACAGGTTTAGCATTGAAGTATGGGAGACCAATGCACACCACACAGACAAAACGTTTCATTTTGTTTCGTTTCACTTGTCTGAGAGAATCGACGAGGTTCACCTAGAAACCAGTAAAAAGATTACCAATATGCTTTCAATTAGATTAATCCAATCATAGAAACAGTTAGACAACACAAGTAAAATAATAGATAACAACTATATTGATGATATTTTATGGAAGTAACTGAATTCTATAATTAAATCCTGTTCTGTTACTATCATTGACATGGAGACAGAGATCACCAATATTTGTTATATCAGAGCTCCTCAATCGTCTACTCGGTCCTCTTAGGCTGTGACTAATCGTGTCTTGTCTTGACTAACCGGTGTACGCCTAGCTTAGACAAGAGTAAAATAATAGATAACAACTATATTGACGATATTTTTGGAAGTAACTGAATTCTATAATTAAATCCGATGCAATGACTAATCGTTGTGTGTTTGGATACAGAGCAACCAATATTTGTTATATCAGAGCTCCTCAATCGTCTACTCGGTCCTCTTATAGAATACTCTTCAGGTTAGTCAAGACAAGACAAGACGAGATTAGTCACAGTACTTCACATTGTTGCTTATGAAGCAACACACACCGAATAGTCATTGCATCAGTGTGTGCTGCTTCATAAGCAACTATGTGAATTACTGTGACTAATCTCGTCTTGTCTTGTCTTGACTAACCGGTGTACGCCTAGCCTTTAACATGACAACTGCAATAATCTTCACCACAAGTAATGCTTTCACTCTGATCAATTCAACCATGAAAACACTTGAGTACAAGCAACATAATTATATTGATGTTAATTTATGGATCCAATTAAATTCTATCTTCGAATCGTGTTTCACCAAAACTTGTAATTCCATCATTCCAGGCGCTTCAATAACCAACTCCGCTCAAATCGCGGTCCCTAAATGAAATTCACCGAAACAGGCACCGAAATTGACATCATTATGACCAAATGACAGGTCGACAAATTCGCACACCACCCACTCAAGCCATATTGCTGAGGCCACACTACTACGCTTCGCTTAGTGACTACGAGTCGCGGAGCGAAGCGTATAGTAGTGTGGCCTCAGCCTTATACTTTACAAACAGGAACTTACTTTTTCCAGCGCAATCTCATCGAGGCTGTCAACCGAGCCGGCCGATAGATAAGGCAGACAGTGAACGGCGTTGAGCTGAACCAAACAGTGCACCAGAAGAGGATCGAGTGTCTCCTGCAGAGAGCGAGGGCATTGGTCCATCAGCCGCTGATACTGTTTCAGCCACACGTCCTCCGAACAATTCGCCTACAACAAACACAAACAGGATTACTAAAAACCGAACAAGATTACTCACAAAACAAACAAGATAACTCGAAAAAATAACAAGATTACTCAAAAAACGAACAGGTTTACTCAAAAGACAAACAAGATTACTCACAAAACAAACAAGTTTACTAAAACTCGAATAAAATTACTCAAAAAAAGAACACGATTACTCGAAAACAAAACAAGATTACTCACAAAAGAATGGATATACAACACGAATAAATCATATTTTCAACACTGATTACTCAAAACAAATATTACTCTGCAGATGTGAAAACCGAACACCGTAAAAAATATGACAGTATAAACTAACAGTTTACCACCAAAAATAGGAAAGAAATAATTTTCACTGATTTTAGTGTAATACCATCAGTAGAAAAAGAATGGATAGAAATCATGTTTTCAACACTATTTTGCAAATTAATATTCTGGGCAAGTATTGTTTTCGGTAGAATCGGACAGTACAAAGATTGCTAAAAAAAAAAAAAAAAAACAGTTTACCACTGAAAATGATAAAGAAATCACTTACACTGATATTAGTGAAATTCGATTAGTAGACAAAAGAATGGATATACAACACGAATAAATCATGTTTTCAACACTGAACTCTGCAAATATTCTGGGTAAACGTCAATATACAAAAGGCCAGTTCATGTGAATCCGACCACCGTAATATGACTTCGGAAAAAATGTCCCGATTTTCGGTAAAGAATAATATTTAATACAGTATAATTCTCAACATAGTATATAAAGTATTTAAGGATATTAAATATATATTTTACATTATTTAATTAAGGGGGTTAACAGTACTAGATTTTTTCTTTTAATCAAAACCTTCTAATTGGAAGTTAAATAAACCTTTTTTCATTGCATTGAAGTCCGATTCGTTCATAGTTAGGAAGGGATAATAATGTTGATAACGAAAATATTGCTTGGCAAGTTACCTGACTTTCTTGTATCGCCAGAAGAGTATCCAACAACTGTTGTCTTCTCTGGTCTCTCTGCTCGAGGAGATCCATCAGAATTTCAGACAGTTGTATGCGTTTCGAGCTTAGTTCGTTCTAAAACAAAAACAAAAAACAGATTCAATCACAAAGATATAATTACTGATTCTAGTAGATCCATCTACAAACCTGATGCATCTACATAGATGGAAAGTCAAATAACTGAAAAAATGTTGCATCTACATACCTGTTGCATTTTTTGATGAAAAGTTAAATAACTGAAAAAATTAATTCAATGAATAACATTCACCTCAAAACTCAATAACAAAACAAGAGAGAAAAAAGAGCATGAAATAGAGAATACTGTTAGTTAGCCCAGTCCGAGGATATCTTTCCGCCCTTTACAGTAATATTAATTTTTACAAAGAAATTAAGTGTATCGTATTTATTGAGAAATAAACATTTATTTATTTTTATTCCTACTAAGAAATTATGCATTTTTATTTCTACTGAGAAATTATGTAATTTTATTCAAATTCGTGGAATTCTTATTGTGGAGCTTCCCTACAACAACTTTAAAACAATCAAAATGTTATAAATTACAAAGATTATTAGTTTGTTGTACAAACTTTTAGTTTCTTGGTAAACTGAAGATGCCGAAACATGTTTGTAAATTTCTCTACTAAATACAGTGATATTTTTCACTACATCCAAGTGTTTTCATCATGTATTATAATTATCACAACATCTCACCAGACACTGTGTCAGAAGATTATTAGTTTGATTGCATTGTCAACATCTTCATTTCGCTAGTCATTTTTCAAAATTATTTTGAACATTTTCCACCCATCAAGTTCACACCAGGCATTGGTCTACATTAAATACTGCACTGTACTTTCAAAATGTTTTTTTTTTATATCGTATGACTTTTATAGGTGGGGAGACCCTTGTGAAAATGCTTATGAAAACATCTTATAGCTTAGGAAGCTGCTGAAAGCACACACGCATGAGCAACTACAGTGCTTCTATCAGCTGCGATTGCGTTTGTTCCGTTCCAGTGTTTTAAAACTGGAACAGATTGAACTAGGACCATTTCATAATATAGCATCCGTTTCATAAAGTCTTCATTATGATACAAGTTTCAAATCCTATTTCGAAACAGTAATGATTGCGTTATAACACGGTCGTAGATAAAATCTTTGATTAGTCTATTCGAATACTTACTACATTGTATCGGCGCGTCGTTTGCCGTCCTTAATTAGCGTCCTAATTATAGCAGGATTCTTTTAACTTGTCAGAAAACAGCTGATTTAACGTTAGTAAACGAGCGTACATCAATCAGCTGTTTTCTGACAATTTAAAAGAATCCTGCTATACCAGGAATATTATTCTGCTCTCAATCAATCAATTATTTATTCAGTCATTTACAAAGGAGAGTACAACAGGCTTTAATGATTTACCTAATAAAAAATAGATGTCGTCATTAAGAGTTTTCTTTCAAATCTCACCCTACAATTCTAATCACAATCAATTTCCACGTTTTCTGTTTTTGAAATAGTCGACAACAAACAGCACAAAATAGTAGAATACTTCGACAACAGTCAGCATACTGATACCCAAAAACATGTCCAGATAGAAAATGATCGATTCAATAACATCATGCTGGCTGTAAGTATGGGTACGAATTTTCGGATAGAAAAAATCGTCTCTGAACTCGATTTTAATAGAGTTGACCGTTTCTTCAGGGTACGCTTCGAGCGATATGACTGTGTAGTCGGTGTCATTACAAGAAGGCAAACAATCACAAGAGCTCGGGCCACTTGAGGCATAATGATCCATTATGGCTACATCCAACTTACACGACGTGTTCTCAGTACATACGTGTGTGGATTCATTGTGCGGCATATAGAACATCACACACCCACACTGGCTCAGTGTTTTCCTAGTGTAACACTCCAGCAAACAGTTTTGTCGTGTGTAGACTTGGAAAAACTCCAACTCTTTATCGGTTGTGTAACAATCGTTATTGAGAGACAGCTTGTGCAACAGATCATCTTCCACAGGATACAGAAGCGTCTGTTCCGGATCTATGTTGATTTGCGTTTTACCGTGAACCGGAAACGGATGCCATCGCATTGATGGACTGGGAACATTCCAGGCGTTGTGAATGGTGAACATAGTCTTTCGTTTTTGTCGTCTGCCGTAGTATCGCACCCCGCTGTCTACACTCGAAAGCACTCCGATTGTTGGCGATTCCAAAACAACTCCACCAACATTGAACTCTAACAAAGGAAATCCGTGAATTGTATTGTTGCTTAGTTTAACGTCTTTGTGTGCAACTCGAAGATAATGGTGCCCTACATTGTTGTTCAGTTGAACATTTTTGTATGCACCGTGAAGAAAATGGTGCCCTGTATTATTGCTCAGTTGAACATTTTTGTATGCACCGTGAAGAAAATGGTGCACTGTATTGTTGCGCAGTTGAACATTTTTGTATGCACCTTGAAGATAATGGTGCACTGTATTGTTTTTGTATAATTTAGACGGTTGAAACATGTTGCCCGTGATACAGAGTCCTTTGAAAGTTAAGATCGGATGCGAGACTGAGTTAAAATACAGATCATCGTAGAAAAAACCTGTCAAATTTAATAGCTTGTCAAATATCTTCACTAATGTTTTATCGGATATTTTGAATTTGTTACTGATTGTCCTGTTTTGAATATTTTCTGTGTTATACAACTTCTGTTTAGTATTAAACTTGTCTGTGTTGTTGTAGATATTTCGCATAGTATTCATCATCCTGTGTGAATTATTAAACATTTCTCTGCTAATACCTAGAATATCAGCTATTTTATACACTGAATCCATTTCACCCTCACTGTCTGTGTGGAAAGCAATTTCATCTTTCAGATCACCTATTTCACTACAAACCGTTATTGCCGGATCTGGCAGTGTGGATATGTGAAGCGGAGCATTCGCCTGTTCAATCGTGATTGGCGCTTTTTTCAGTTCAGACATTTTCATTCGAAAAATGACGAACAATGAGATTGTAAATGATATTAGAACGAAAAACCAGAATAACCGCTCAAAACAATGTCGGTTAGCATCGCAAATGTATTTCACTCCGTGAAGTGTGGTGGTTTCGAAAAATTTCCTCATATGAGGGTTGATCTTTCGTCTCAATCTTCTACGAGGATCAATAGAAACAGAGAAGTCCATGATTTTTAACGGAAAACTTTGACCTGCTGCTACCTTTATCTACTGGGTAAAGGAACCAGTAGCTGACATCTTAGTTGACAAACTCATGCAAGTAACTTTGCTGAACTACTGACAACAATAAAAATGAAAGGAATTTAATTCTAAACCTCATTATTACCATCTTTAATTAACAATAGTCCATGTTATATTGTTGAGATACGCCCGTTTTTCAGAAATTATATGTTTTATTTAATTTTTCTGTAGCTTTTTCCCTGCTAGTTACATACCTTGAATTACCAAACATGCAACAAACCCACCTAAGGGAATATCGATGTCATGAACATGTTCTTTATAAAGCTTTCAAATTAATTAATGAATCTTATTTCTGCTGTTATTGAGCACGTGAGCAAAACTAAGCACCTATTGCTATTTTTGCATGTATATTTGAGGATTTTCAGTATTGATCATGACTAGAATTAAGTCGATGACTAAATTTATGTACGCTCGTTTACTGACAGTTGTACGCTCAGCTGTTTTCTGACAAATTAAAAGAATCCTGCTATACACAACTATAGCAGGATTCTTTTAGAATTGTCATTAAACAGCTGATTGATGCACGCTCGTTTACTAACGTTAAATCAGCTGTTTTCTGACAAGTTAAAGGATATCCTGCTATAACTTGGTAGATAAACTAGATGAATTCAAAGTTCAAGTAGATTTATGACTTGTTATTTGTATTTGTATTGAGAACCTTCTTAAAGGTTGCTCTTTTCTGACTCATCCTCTGTCTGATCACCAGATGTTTAGGATGTAACTATTAATTGAATTGAATTGAAGTAGCAAATCATATGCCAGCTGAGCACTCACAGTCAGCTGGCGCGCGTCCATTCTGCGGCGCATCAGCTCCAAGCCGGTGAGCGTGGCCAGCTGGCGTTCGGCTAGCACAATCTCGGAGCAGAGCGCCTGCGAGTGCGCGTCGGTGCGCTGCATTAGCAGGCCGAGCGCGGTGCCGCGGCGGCCGCAGCGCGACTGCACTTCGCGCATCCACTGCAGTCCGCTGCAGCTGACGGCCAAATCGCGCTGCTGCTGAGCTGCGCAGCCGATGCGCTGCTGCACTTCTTCAACCCTAGGTGAAACACATCAACAAATAAATAAATAATTTATTTTCCAATCAAAACAAAACAATATAAAAACAGTATCAAAAATACAATGCAGTTTGGAAAATAAATTGATATGCCACCCCTGAGACAATGCTGTGCGGGGTCAAAACTTAGAGTCGTAAATTAAAACATCTCCAAATAACCATAGCAAACTGGGATTTAATCTTCAGGTCAGCACATGACAGACACAACAAATCAACAGCTATATTTTACGAACTAAAATGCTTCGCTTCTTTTGAATATAACAATAATATTGGAATACTTCATCCAGAACATTTATAATACCATAGAATAATTCAATTCTTAGAAAAACGAAACTTAAAACTAAAAAAAAAGACTAACAATTCAACAAAAACGGTTTCCTTGTTAATTAAATAATTGGAATAATCCTTACTAATTATATACAAAAAATACATTAATAGTAACATGCTTTCAAAATAACAATATTATACAAAGTATAGCCTACCCTAAACAAAAGTAATACAACACTCTCAGTCATAAAAATATCCTTCTGCATGTATACTCAAAGAATATGTATAATCAACTACTATTGAAAAGCCTACTATGTAAAGGATATGTCTACAAGTACTCTTGAATCCTTAAAAGAATGTTTTAACTGAATCCTTTTCCAATAGCCACTTCTTAAGTAAATATTTAAAACGGTTCAATTTTTTTGCAGCTCTTATTTCCAAAAGCAACACATTATAAATTCGTGGAGCAACATACAAAAAACATCTCCAAATAACCATAGCAAACTGGGATTTAATCTTCAGGTCAGCACATGACAGACACAACAAATCAACAGCTATATTTTACGAACTAAAATCTTGTCATCAGGGGGCCGCAAGCCACCTACCCACGCATTACAGGAAAATCCCCTCTATGATTAAAATACAATACCTTTATTCTCTCACGTTTTCATCTTTATTAGTTTCATGGCCTCATCCAAAACGATTTCAGTAAGTCCTCCCAAAGATAGATTGGAGCTGTGGACAACGACTGCACCAGATATATTTCCCTCAAATCTTCTCCCCACCAAAGAAGACCTACCACGAGGGGCTGATTTGAACTTCCATCTTTTCAAATCCATAAACAGAATGCGGTGTATGATGGGTAGATCCAGGGCCAACCTTTGCAAATGGGGCTACTCTGAAGATGACAAGTGTGATTGTGGCAATATTCAGACAATGGGGCATCTGTTGCTTTGCCCACAAAATAATTTTACATGTACTTTTGACGATGTGCTGTTAGCAAATGATAACGCGCAGAGACTTGTTTTAAAATACAATAATAATAAAAAAAGGAGTTTTGCTTGGACACGATATGATGATGTGATCTTTATTAAAACTCACCTTGTTAGAATATCTCTAGCTTCTTCATCCCTGTTCAGTTCATAGTTCATCATTTTCGCTGTTTGCTCCAGTTCTTCTGCGACCATTTTCTCCATTGCATCTAGAAAATAATCGAATCGAGAAATAAGTTTTCAACATGAATGTCACCAAAATTTATTATCTGTACTTGTTTTTCATCTGGATTAAAATTGAAACTTTGATCGCTCATTTCTCATCTCCACGATAACTTATTTCAGAATGTAAGACCTTATCAAACATCTACTCAATGAGATCTTTCAAATGAGACATGAACGAACAAAATCGGTTGTGAAACAACGGAGGAGTTGAGGTCACAAAAAACATGTTCGCTTTTTAATAATATAGAAAATCTCAATCTGCTACCAACCAATAACTTCCTTCCTCCTCAGATCCAAAGTTTGCAGAGACAGCATTTCTTCACGCTGCGCTCTGTCTCTCTCTTCCAATACAACCGGATCCATCATCTTCCTATTGGCTGCAAGAAGCTCGGTCAGCATTTTTTCCGACTGTTCTTCAACTGAAAAATATCATTATCAAATTTATTCAATTTTCTAAGATAAATAATTATCATACACTAGATTTTTTGGGTCGTTATTTGCTGAGCGGTTTGTAGAGCAACGGAACGTTTTTGTTTATTGTACTGCTCTTGTTTTAAAATTGCTTTTGATGATCAGAATATATTAAAATAAAACGTATTCTATAATAAAAAAATTAATTAGAATGTTTTCTAATAGAATGTATTCTGAAGATGGAAGAAATCATTAGACGTTGCAGTTAACCATTGCTATTCGGTTCTTTTGCCAATGTTTGCAGTAGCAGAGGTCATCAGAACTATTTATAATGCTTTCTTTGGATTTACTAAATTATTATCATAATTAATATTGATTATTGTAATTTATTCTATTCATTTTGATATACTGATACATTTGCGAGAGCTTTACAATGCAATGATTTGACTGAAGTGCTTTTATGACCTCTCTAGCTATGATCTATACATCGTTTTATACATATTTCTGAATATACAGTATTACTATTTATATTAAAATTGCCGGGATGGAATCAATCTAGAATAGACTATTCCCATTCTTAGCTATAGAGAGGGCTTTCTCTTTTTCCCTTTCCTTGAAAATTAGCTTATTATTTTCTTTTTGCAGGTCTATTAAGTAGTTATGGAGTTGATTAATTTGCTCCATTGATGAATAGATTTATTATCGCTTTTATTTATTAATTTATGCAATTGATCAATTATGAATTGAAGAAATTGCACAATTCTCTATAAAAATATCAGAAATCTTGAAAAGTTGAGTAACATTACTAGAAACATTACCTAGTAACATTACTAGAAACTGACCTTTTTGAAAATGAGTAATGACCTCCTTCCGTTCAGCATCCTTCTGAGCTTGAAATTCTACAATTTTATTTTGAAGGCAATTTTCCTGCACTAGCAGATTCTTGAGAAGCTGAAAAATAGAAATAACTTGGAATGTGATTATTGGAAAACAATTTTTAGAAAAATAATGTGATTTTCATCATAATTTCCAACCATGAATTCAATATTAAAACATAGTGTAATAGATGTTGAAACAACCGGCAAAATCCTTTAATATTGATGATGATAATTTTAATGATAATTTATTAAATCATTTATCATTAATATTTATTAATCATTGAGTCATACCTCAAATGAAGGATCTTGTCAAAACATAAAATCACACAGAAATTGGCAAGTACTAAGCCATAACTCAATTCACAAACCAAATTATACAAACCAATGCATTTTATAAAATTATTCCAAATAATTAGACAGGTAAAGTAGACTAGAATGGTACATTCCAAAGTGCTAATTAAATAGATTAGGAAAAATGTTGTAATTTGTGAATGAAATGAAAATGTTTTTATAATAATTTGGTTTGATGATAATTCAGGAAACATTACCTCATCCTTTTCGATTTTCCGCTGTTTTTGAAAATCCAATTCCTTCATTTGTTGATCTTTCAAATCTTTTTCAATGGCAGCCAATTCTTTCATTCTCAAATCCTAAAAAATGTATATTAAAATTAATTTTCAATAATATTATTAAAGTTGAATTATCAGAAAGAATTGTCAACTGGATCGACTTGCTTAAAAATGCATAGAAATATTTTAATAGCATTCATAGTAAGATGAAAATGTTTCATACAGCGACCACATAATTAAAATAGACGGAGCACTCAGGCTCAGTATTGAAGCCAATTCTGGCACCCTAGCCCAAGGAATAATGGCGGCGGTAGTGGTTTAAATGAGTGGGAGAGAGACAGAAAAACAACTGGCATAATCTTGTCTCTCTCCCACTCATGTTAACTGCCGCCATCTTCTTTAGGTTTAGGCGCCACAATTGGCTTCATCACCCGTAATGTTAAATTAATAGGAATGCTCCGTCTATTTGTATTATGTGGTCGCTGGTTTAATAACGTGAAAGCAAACTGAAGACAAATATACATACAGGCTACATTTGGTTAGTATATGGTAGAAGTTGATGAAATCAAAAACAAATTCATTTAATTTGACGCTTGGCATTAGATAGATAGATAGATAGATATTATTTCTTGTCGTTGCTGATGACCGTAGAGTCCGATGGCAAAGACATAATATCTGTCTAGCTATCTATCTAATGCCAAGCGGAAAATTAAATGAATCTGATTATAAGTAGTACCGTATAGTTTTCTCAATATTAGAGATTGAAATATGAAAATTGTTAGTTGCTTAAAACCCACGTTTTTTCAACAGCGAAAAGAAGAGAAAATAGGTATTTTATCAATCAAAAAAGAAGAGAATCAAAAATATTTGAAATGGAAGCTAGTGAATAGTATATACTACAAAGACTGTATGATTAAAAAATGAGTGGATAGGTTCAAATTTGCCTTCAAGCCCACAACAGAATTCAAAATATTGGCAAAAGTATGGCGGTAACGGGAAAGAAAATGTTCTAACACACTGTTATGGGCCTTTTCACACAAATGGCCACACTCTCATTATACAGTCTCTGTAGTATATATATATATATATATATATATATATATATATATATATATATATATATAAAATATTATATATATATATATATATATATATATATATATAAGAATAATAGTTGATAGAATGCATTCAATATTATTCAGAAAGAAATGGCCACAATTCAGAACAGAATGAAGGAAAACATTAAAAATTCAAAGGAATTAAGCAGAGTTTGTGAGACACAGCTTGAACATAGGGTGGGACAAGCAATTTTTAATGACAATGAAAATGTCAATGTCGACCAAATGACAGGTCGAAAAATTGGTATACCACCCAATGGCCAATACCTCAAGCTAATTCCCACAAACTGTATAATGAAACTTCTGCAATAAGTACCTATAAAATAAGCAACAGGAAAGTTATTAAAAATAATTAAAAGCTTTTGATTTCATGACAACCGAAGAAGATGATTTGAAAGTATTCGAAATTCCATTAAATATCATCATGATAGTTTGACCATCAAAAATAGTAATAAACGAGATTCCAACCATTATCAATAACAATTTTCCAATAAATATTTACCTATGAAATACACATTCACACAAGCGAAAACTGTTAATAAGTGCAATACAGTGAAAAAGGTGATAAAACAATAAAGTAACTGAGAAATAAAAACATCAAATACGTGCCTTTTCTCTAGCCAAGTTTCTTACTTTTTCCTAAAACAAAAATAAGATGAGATCTATCAGTGATTAGTGATTCAAAAAATGAAATGAAAGAAAAATATAAAAAGTAATAATTGAGTGAAGAAATCAATAATACAAATCTAATTACAATATGACAACATAAAATTTATCTAACGCATCTTCGTGTGGTGAGTGACAGGTAGTGTAGAGTAGATTAGATTTTTAGAATGGAGGCTGAATCAAACGCAGTGGGGGAACCCCCCTCCCCATTCATTCTCCGTCCAATTCTACCCTAGCAGCCCTTAATGAGTTGGTAAATAAATAAATATAAAATTGTAGGGAAAAAACAAAAGAATTAGCCTAAAGCGGTTCATTTTTTTTAAAGAGCAAAATTAGTTGGAGCATTTCACTTTAATCTTTACAGCCACAAATGCACATGGATTGGAAAAAATTGAATTGTTTTCATTGTCAAGTAATGCTCATGTTTACTATCCAATTCAAAACCGTAAATCTTGAATTCTTTTCTTTGATTCAATATACCGACAATTTTTCTCATCAAATAGAAAATTATGTTATGTGCAAATTTCGAATAAATAAAATTTTTATATTCGAGTTATAATGAATGGAAATTAATATCATCAATTCAATTTCAATAAATTATGATACCTCTCACAATTTCCATATAGAACACACCTTCTCAGTATTCTTCTTGTTTACTGTGAATATTTGTAAATTTTCATCATTTTTCAAGAATTTATCATAATTTTATTCATTTACTGTAACTTAATTCGAGGAGTGATCGAGAGGGGTTTCAATGTGATTTCGTCTTATTTCACAATTTGCAGTAACTAGATTTGACATCAAATTGAAAGTAAGGAATCATTAAATTTTATTTTTTAATCTTAATAACTGAACAAACCTTCATTTATGAGCGAAAAAATATAAAATAATGATTTGTGACCAATCAGCTACTATGGTGAAGAATGTTTACTATTTTACAAAATACAAAATCATATTTTCAAAAACAAATATAGTTTACAATTTCCACCAATTGAAAAACAAAATTACCTGAAATATGTCATCATCCACCTCAAAATCAATATGGCACTGTTTCGACAGATTTTCATTTATTCCAATAGAATTTGGATTGCTCGGTTCGAATGTAGGACTAGTATAATCACAATCTGTAAATAAAAACCTTTGGTCAGGAATAAAATGAGTAACTTAGGGCTGAAAAAACAAGAATATAACTAAAATTTGAAGCCAAATTTCGGTGACAACAATACTCCTAGATTGTTGTGGCTTTCATATTTGACACCACGCAAACAATAGTTCTTCATGGCTCGAGCCATGGAGGTTGGGTGGAATGACTAAATACAAGTCGACAAATTGGTATCTAACTAAATGGGCATAGCCATGGAACAATGAATAGATGGAAAGGAAGTCTCCGCCTGCAGACGTTTGGAAAAGTGAGGCGAGAATTAGGCGATAGGCCACGCACTCCTTAGGCAAAAGATCTCTATGGACACCTTTTCTAATGATATTAATGCTTTCATAAAAAAGATCTAAAATTTCTTCTTATTTATTCCATTAATTACAATGTAAGAAGTCAAAGTTAGGCATTCAAAATAAGCCCAATTTTATGATTAACTTCATTAACCAAGTTAAATTTACAGAAAGATAACCCACGGTTTATAAAATATATCTGAAATTCGCTGTCATTTTGCTAGCTAACTATACCATTTAGGCTAGGCGTACACCGGTTGGTCAAGACAAGACGAGATTAGTCACGTTTAGTCACAGTACTTCACATAGTTGCTTATGAAGCAACACACACCGATTAGTCATTGCATCAGTGTGTGCTGCTTCATAAGCAACTATGTGAATTACTGTGACTAATCTCGTCTTGACTAACCGGTGTACGCCTAGCCTTATAGTGTCACCTAACATAGAACTCATACACACAAGCCACTTACTGATTTACTTAACACTTACTTATTTGATCGCAAAAATTCAAACCTACTCTAGAACATGGCTTGCCATAGTGGAGTAGGTCAATTTTCCACACAAAAACTCTGGTATTATAACACATTTTTTCCATCTTTTACTAACAATATTCTATTTAAATAACTCTAGATGTTTGAAAATTTGTATTTGTAGTAGTATTAGTTTTTTTTGGAAAATACTTATTTCCGAAAACACATTCATTTTATTTATTTACCTATTGATATTCCGCTACATGACGAACAAAGTTCGATTACTAGCCCCGCCTTAAGTTGAAGGAATCGCCGCATTGTTTGTTTTAGACTTTCTTTCCATTATATTCATTGTTCTATGGGTTCCATTATATTCATTATTCCATGAACAATGAACTTCCATGAACTTCCTTTCCATTATATTCATTGTTCTATGGGTTCCATTATATTCATTGTTCCATGGGCATAGCTCAAGCTAAGATATAGCAGGATCCTTTTAACTTGTCAGAAAACATATGTTTCGACGAGCAATATCACAATACTTGACCTACAAATGCTGAATCTCGCAGATTATTGAAAAGGTCTTTTAAAAAGTTATTCTTTGAAAGGTCTTCTTTAAAAAGGTCTTTTAAAGACTTTAAAGGTCTTTAAGACTTTTAAGCCTTTTGATTATTGTGTCGAAATCACTGTTTAATTATTACTGAAACAGCTGATTTCTGACAAGTTAAAAGGATCCTGCTATAAATAGAAACAAGGCAGGGTTCACGAGGATGATGCGCAGTATTTTGAACTGTGAGTAGTAACCGAAATGGACCAACCTTTCGATAGAAATTCAAGGACAGCCTCTGGCCCGTTGGAGGCCACTTCTGCAGGCGGGTACTCCAAAGTCTCCTTGTCTAGTCTCAAATCTCTCAAATTCGTCAACAATCCTAGCGTGTTGGGCAGTGCGAGTAGCTTGGGATTGCCATTCACATGCAGCGATCGCATGTTTTTGAGGTAGCCAATATTCGTTGGAAGACACTTGAGTTTATTGAAAGACGCATCTAAACTTTGCAGGCATCGCAATTCGCAAATGCTGGCCGGAAGTAGTTTCAAACTATTTTCGCTCACATTTAGATCCTGTGAATGAATGGAAAATTCGTTATAAATAACAATCTGGGGCCTGTTTCATCAAATTTAGAAGCAAGGAAAAAGGCGGACCCACACCTAAATATGGATGGATCGGCTTACTATATTATAAATTCAAACTTCTGATGTGAGACCGCATTTTTCCTATATTACCTGACTTACCTATTACCTATTAGCTGGTGGCCCCAGCTAAATAGGCCACCAGCTAATAAATAGGCTAAATATTCTAGGTGATACATACATATGAAATATCATGGATAATTATAATTAGCAAATTGGTTAAGGAAGCCGATTAAACTGGACCGGCAATAGTCAATAGTCAAATTTCTTTATTACATATTCTTCAAGAACAGCAATTGTCAAAATGTCAAACCATTTGGGGTTCGAGTTTATTGGAACGTTAATTTCAATAAGTTTAAAATTATATGTAGTCAATATATTATTAATGTATTCTTAGGTTTTTAGTTTTGAAAAGGAAATAAAATTATTATTTATTTATTTATCCAGGCATGAATTTTTGTACAGCTGCATTCATCGGATTTTCTATTTCTATTCGGTTCTGTTATCAATGTTCGCAGTTGCAGAGGTCTTCAGAATGATTCATATGGCTTTCTTTGGATTTTCATGTCACTAATTACTATACCTACATGATAGATATCAATCAATCAATCAACTTTGAGTTTAATTACTCCAACAATGAATTTAATTGACTGAAGCAAATTGGACATATTTAAGCCTCGCTCAGACCAACGCGGGAACGGTGCGAATCTACAGTATAACACCGTTAGATGATATTTTCGCACCGTTCCCGCATCCCGCATTCGTCCCTCGTTGGTCTGAGCAAGGCTTTAGTCCGATTCCTGATCCGTATTACAGTAACTTACATAAATATTCAACATATTTCACAGAGATGGATACTTCCATATTCAATAAAATTATGAGGCATAGACCTGATTGCAAATAAACATTATTTATTCAATAAAATTCCTCTAGAAGACTACAATTAAAGTAAATCGAAATTTACCACTAAAATCCACTAATTTACTCACCACTAAATTCTTCAAACAGCCCAATCCTTCAGGTAGGGAAGTGAGCTTGTTGCTATGAAGGTCCAATTTTATGATCAGCTCTAAATCTCCAATATTTCCCCCTCCTTCCAGGCTTACAAGTTGATTGCTCTAAGGAAGAAATACAATTATAAATACATTACATATTAGTTGAACTACAATAAAAAAATGGAAAAATTTCACTGTAGGCTAATTGACCAAGACATAGAATAATTTAATTAAGGTAAAATAAGTTATAGAACCTTTTAGTCCCACCTATTCAACTGCATAAATTTAAAATTAGGCGTATATTGTGAAAAAACTTGACAACTGTTTTTATCCTGGAAAACGTTCAATTCAAACTGATAAACATTTTCATTAATCATCAAAATATCTAGAATTCATAATAAGTTACAATTATTTTTATCTAATTAATTGTATTTTATTTGGATATGATTTTGAATAGGCTAGATGGACTGCAATGCAAAAGAAAAAATTGCATTGTTAAATTCTGAAGATTGCAACTAAATTGAAGACAGCTACTTAAATTGAAAACAACACAAACAAGATTATTCTTGCATAATAGATTAAGAGGTTTAAATTTGAATATAAATAACGGTTTTTTTGTTGAATCGAAAATTATAATAGATAATTGTTGACAAATCTATTCAATAATAATAGGATATTCTTTGGACATGAGGTCACCTAAAAAAATTTTATTGCACAATATGAGATTTCATGAGTGTATCGTAATGGGTTGTATTGTGAATGTGACAATGCAGCTTCAAATACCGAATGGATTGTATTGAGGCAATACCTTACAGGTACTGCTTCAAATATCGAATTTGAAACTTGCATGTGCTCGTTGATTATCATATTAGATTACAACACATTTTCATTTTATATGCTTTAGAATTTAACCAATTATCCAGAGAAATGAAATTACTTACTTGTAACAATAGACATTCTTTTCGCATAACTTTGCATAATGAGAATATTCCAGAAGGAACTCTTTTTAGATCACAATCAGATAAGTCAAAAACTGGTTCTGGATCTACTCCTGCCTGAAATTAAAATAGGTAGTATCAGATTAGTATATGTCTACGAAAATAAAAAGTAGAGTAAATATCAATGAGAAGTAAAAATATCAAAACTTTAAATATTAATGTGATGGTGAAGTGAAGTGGGACAATAAGAATACAAAACAATGAAACAAAAACGTAGAACAGAAAAACAAAGAGAACATCATGTCATCATGAACAGTCAATAATTTTTAAAATGCATTGAAAATATGAAAATAGGCTAATAAAAATAAGGCTTGATATGAATTAAGTTTAAGTTAGATATTAGAAACTGTTGAATTTCAAAGTCTTCAAATTACATAATTTATTGTAGGCTAATGAAGTCAACGCAGTTCATTGTCTTACCAAATACAATTTCTTCTCTAGAATAGCTTTGTAGTTTTGTTGATTCTTCTTTTTCCCGAAAAAGGCCATGTTCAACTTGAATGAGTGATGTAAATTTCAGGTCCAAGCACAGTTTGTAAACAATTTTTTTCTAAATTTAACGTCGTCATAGCGCTTACTCACACACAACTAACCTAAAATTAGTCACTCATCATTTCCCGACAATAATGCATTGTATAGAGTTGAGAAATGATTATAACAATCATTGAATCGGAATTATAAATAATGCTTTCAAATAATAATGTGTTGAGAGCAAAGAAAAACACTCTTATTCAATTAGTAATTTAAAATATTAGTTCTCAAATCTACACTACAAACGATGCGTGCCTCATATGAGTCATATCACAGCCATCAGCTCATCTGACTGATTTTACAAATCGATACTCATTTCAAGTGTACATATCGATCAAGGAAAGATCGATGTTTCATTGTTTTGGTTCTCCTACAATTTAACATAACCTACAATTTAAATGCAATCAAAGGTTAAATGTTTAGCTTACTATGAGTTATTATTCTTTTACTTTATATATAATTTGAGAAAACATGAGTAGAGTATCAGGCATCGCGAGACTATATTTTAGAAATATCATTGTTCAATCGGGACTAGTGGATGCAAGTAAATTTGAGCCAATGTCTTCAGAAATAAAAGAAATTGGTTATCTAATAAACGATCATCTCACAAATACTTTTATGCTGCCTATAAACAACGGTAGGTGTCAATAGTCTAATAACGATATCAAATGTTGATTGATTCTCATAATGATTCAATATGGCATTGTAAAAAGTTATACTTTTGGTTTTCACAAATAAATTCCTTTTATCATAGAGAATGGAACCTTGAGCCCTCCCTCTTATTATAAAGAAATCTTCAAATAATATTCAACTTGGAGAATAAGAATCCTACTGGTACCGAACTTGTTGGCTCTTCTGGACACTGGACCACAGAGCTCAAAGATTTTGCTGTTTCAATGCGCTTTAGCTCTAGAATCACATTTTAAAATGATGAAGGGATCTATTCAAAAAAGACAATTACTATTTTAAATAGGATTGATAAGAACTGGCTTCCCAAGCACCAAAACTCAAACAATAGTATATCAGGATCTTCAAGAGTTTGAGATGAAAAAGAGGTAAAGAGATCTAAAGATCAGGATGTAAAAGAGTTTGGTGCCGTGTAGAGTAGATTTTGGAAAGTTCTTGGAGAAGTTTAAGAGAACCGATTTCGATGAGGTCTGCTCCAAAAGAAAGATAAAAATTGTATTTCTGCAGGCTCTATTTGTTTTTTTTCAAAAATAATTTTAAATGGGAGAAAAATAATGAAAAACAAACACCATCTGTTGGCATTAAAATGTACTAAGCTATTCAATGCACTGAGTTTAGTTTGTTAAATCCCCATAGATAGAGCTGAGAGCTTAGAAGCTAGAAGTAGTACAGTGACTATAAATAGTCATCTGTACAAGATAGGATTTAATTGGTATGACAGCTACTGACAGCTGTAGATAGTAAAAATAGCAACTATTTAATACTAAGAATTTCAGAAAATTCAAGTGAGCGGCGTTTTGCGCTGCTCGGGGTGAACTCGTTATCATTTTAATGCTTCCCTCATTACTTTTGAACTTTTTTTTAATAAAAAAACAAAATTGAGGTTTTTATTCAAGGTTTACAATTTTTTCCAGAATTCGCAGCCATTTTGTACAATAAACATGAAGATGGAGAGGGTACAACAGATGAAAAAACTCTGGTGTTATCACACACCGAAGTACCGGAAATCTACCAAGGAAAAGGCGTTGGAAAACTCTTTGCAAAGGTATTTATTTATCCTTTATTACTGTCTTACATTCATGCAAGGTTTTTAATAAATATCATATCAATACAAACACAATTTAGTTGTTAATCAATTGCATACAATATTGCCTATTATAGTAGGAGTGACAAGTGGAGTTTTGCCTATACAAGGAGCAACTTCCATGATCATAATACAAGGGTCACTACCTTCTGTACGACAATCCACTTGTACGAATACACTTGTACAAGACACAGATGTTCCGTTCCGCCGACCGACAAGGACTTGCGATGCTTTTCCTGCGGGTCTTCAATAGATTGCTGGAGGGTGTGATAAAATCAAGTCTGCCTGTGATCCGGTCTCAACTTGAGAGCTGGCTTGTAAAGCACCCTATTTACTCAATCGGGGAATTTTTTGAAAATGAGCTGCTGGGCCTTAACTGACCGAGCTGACATCTCGTTGTTGTTTGTTTAAATGTAGATATTTTTAATTCATGACGCAACCCATCAGGCGCTGGAAGCATTGTTAAAGAAGGAGATTATAATTATTGTAGAAGCTGCCGTCATTGAATAAAACTTATTATAAAGAAAAACAAAAATTAGTAAAAATCTGTAATCGGTTTTAGGTAATCCATTTTCAGTCCAGGTGTCTTAGCTAAGAGAACGCGCTATACCTATATATTACTATATTATATTAGGACTATATTATTACCTATATATTATATTAGAACTGCTGATATCTTTTTATAGTTTAACCCGATCTTTTATCACTTTCCTTTGTTAAATAATCAAACACTTTTTCAACTCTGTTTCAGGAAGTATTTGATTACTGTGCCAAAAATGATTTGAAGCTCATCCTTACTTGCGAGTTCTTACAAGAATGTATGAAGAAGAATCCTCAATACCAGAATTTGTTGGCTGATAACTAATTTTTTAAAAATTCAAAGATTTAATTCTGTCTTAGTAGATTTAGCTTTCCTAGATATGAGTGTATTAGATTTAGTATTTGGAACTTTTGAGATGCTATTATTTTAATTTGTTAGACAATATACAGATTTTATACAATCAAATCCAAAATTACTTGTTTTTGATAAATCAAAAAACAACTTATATAAGTTTAAAAATTTTAATAGATCACATTATTCCTGTATAGGCAAGTTGAATACAATACAAGGTAGTGTTTACGAGGTTGATGTGCAGTAGCAGGCTTCATTCAAGTAATTGTGCGACATAAGTGTTTAATAAAGAGCTTGAAAAGCGTACAGTTTTTAAGAAAAAGACGTATAAAATTGCTGATTCCAACATCTAATAGAAAAAAAGAACTCTTGATCTCCAGTACCATCACATGATCAGAACTGAGATGCACAAGAACAGTACCTTATTCTAAAATGTAATAAGGATGATTCTTTTTCTTTCTTTCTTTTTTCTGAGGGTGATGCCCACTTGAGCTCTGAGGCTTGTGCGTGGGTAAATTACCTTGTAAGTAGGTTATAAAATTGTAATTAGAACAATTTATCACACTGTATAATTCATTTAGTATTATACATATTAAATAAATCATTTTTCAATGTAATTTATGCAATGAATTAATTTTGTAAAATATGATTCTGTAAAGATATGTAAATACAATAAATCTTGAATAATAACTTCCTATTTGATATATTTTTATACCAATCGGTCTCCTTTCATTATTACGAAAACAATTGTGTGTAGTTTCTAGAAAACGTATTATCTGTTATACAAGCTTTGTCAATATATGTCACTAAATTTAAGAAAAAGGGTTTATCGTTTATATTCTTTAAAAATTCAGAAAATCTCAAAGAGAGGTGACGAATGTTGGACAAGAATTTTAATAATAGATTCGCATCCTCCTAAAATTAAAAATTTCCAAATAATATCAATTAATTATTGACAATGGACATAGTGATTTTTAAAAAGTTGAACTTCTTTCTTGATTGAAAATAAATTTCAAATATTGGACAAAAAACGGTTTGCAACAAATACCAATTAATATTGGCACACAAGAGTGCAAAACTCAGATACCGAACGCAACTTGAGCGTCAGAAGCTTTCCAGTGGTTCGGAATCCACTTGAAACTTGTTTCATTAACCTCTCAACATCCTACTCATGGATTCAAGCTGTGATCCATTGAGCTAAATATCTAACTGGATATTTAGCTCAATGCTGTGATCTGCCACTGCTACTAAAAGCCGTCAGTGAATCTGCACAAATAAACACGAATTTTGTGGTAAAACAACCACATTCCAAAAACAGCTGCATAATTCAAAATGTAAACATAACTGTTTATATACAAGGCAGCGAAGAGAATAAACGAGCTCCACTATAATGTGGATCTCCGTTTTAATTATTAAATTTTAATTTTACCGAAGTGAAGGTGGAACTTTGAAGATGCAGAAGTGGTTTACAAACAGTCTGATTTTAAAAATTCTCCTATATTTTGGTAAGCTATTTCATGTCTATTTTGATTTAGGTTTGTAAACATAGGCTACATAGAATCGACAGCAGGAGTATGCAAAGTTTCTTTCTGTTTATGAGGAAAACCATAACCATATAAGCTGTAATTGGGCAGAGTTCCGTTACTGGGGAACACTATTATCGATGTAGATTATCGCGGGTACAATTTTGGATACATCGATTTTTTCTAAATCGATAATAGCGTTCCCAAGTTATGGAACTCTCCGCCTGAAATTTACCTGCTGATTGAACTAATACTATGACCAATAACTAAGCGTTATATCTGAAGCTTTATAGCCAGTTATACAAAAGTCTAATTAAATCTAACCACTGTAAAATGACGTCATTGCATTGACGATTGACTTCAGATTCGTTCATTGGTTTTCGTTTCATTATATGGCATAATTTTGCGGATGTTCAATTCAATTAGATTTTTGTGCAACTGGCCGACAGACTATTATAACAAAACTATACCGTAACTACTTATCAATTTTTACTCCTCACCCGTAGGCATTTGAAGAAATATATACATCAGTATCTAATATTGATACACTATAATCAGTGCTGTTTTTGTGACGGTACGCAGTACCGGTACCTTGGAACAAAAAAAATTGTAACTTAGGTGAATCATTATGCGATAGAAGCAATGTAGAGCTGGCAACTGTGTCTACTTATATAGCTTTGTAACGCCCTTTTTCATGCTAAATATTAAAAAAGTTTTGCCGGGGGCAGACCTCCTTCTGAATACCCAGCGGAACATTGCTTACCAGAACCTATAGTCCGATTCACGCCAAGAAGTCAGCATTGTTTATATGAGGAGCATTGATGCCAAGTTTCATTGAGAGAGAAAGAGAAAACTGCACCAAACGTGTTTGTTGGGACTGTGTGCGATAACAATGCACAGTGCGGCAACTATGCACAGTGCGAATAGGATAGAGACATCAGCAACTGCCTTGTGCTGATCAAGGATAGCAAACTCCCATCCAAGCAATGCTGACTTCTTGACGTGAATCACACTATATATTGTAACAAAAACAGCACTGACTATAATAATCACTACTGTATGCTATGTGTAACATCAAAGAGGATGTTACAAATCCTCTTTTTTTTTATAGACTAACATCCTTTTTGGTAACATTTACGTACGGTACGCCACCGTCGTTCTAGCCAAAAGTAGCCTATATCAGTCTGTTTTCATGAATATTAATTTAAGAGCCTCCCAGTGTTGATAGGCCTAATGTAAGTTACGATGTGCGTCAAGTCAGAAAACGCTTCACCACGTGGGTGGATAGTTTTTCACTAATATTTTATTTTTGAATATAGGCCCTATATATAGACTATTGAAATAATTGAATTTCTGACTTTTAATATTTCAGTGATACTTCAACTGAAAAATTGCACGTGTGAGAACATGACAGTGGAACAGGAGTCAAGCTTGTCAAAACCGTTTGGTTCTTTGGAGGATGATTGGAAACGACTGGATTTGCTGCAGAGTCTTCAGCCGAAAAACTCAGTTCTACGAGCTGATCTAGTAAAAGCTTGTCGCTTGCTACTAAACGCATTATACCAGAGCACTTCCTTCGTCAACCCTGTTGAAGAATATCCCGATAAAATGGCTCCTGATGCTTTAGTCCGTAATTACAACAATAGTGTTGAAAGTTACAAGAACTCAACAAGAATAGACGATAGTAATCTTACGAGTAGATTGATTGTTACCACTGAGAGGTTATTGCGACTCTACAATCGGTCAGAAGAAAATGACGATGTTATAAATCTGCAAGATCCCAACACTGATGATAATCGAAAACTGAAGCCAATGATAAACAATCACGATTCACTCAAAAGTAGAACAAGGGGAGGAAACAGACTTTCAACATTGTTACCATTCAACAATGACGCCTTATTCAGGAATAGCAATAACGGAAACAATCTTTTCAAAAGTAAAAACACACTAAATGCTTTTGACAAACCTGTAGACGTTGCTGGTTTTGGTAATGGTGCCAATTCATTTAAACCAGACAATCTTGATCATGATCGTATTAACAAAACTACCAAAAACGCTCACAGTGAGATGAAAAAAACAAATTCCAGCGCTCGATGCGGAAAGACCGACAATTTCACTTTTCCCGCGCACGAATTCAATTGGACGGATTCGTTGTCAACTACCGAATCGGAAATGTCGCTTCAGTACTTCAATATCAACATATTTCAAAATACTTACATTGGAAGCACGACAAATACCAGCATTAATAAGTGTTCAAAGTTGGCGCCGACTGAAGTTATTCCACTGCATTCTGAACTTGAAGATCGTAGTTTGGTGGAAAAAGTTGGCGTAACAAACAAGAAACATGATTCATGTGACAGCTTGCAAGCTCGAAACGTAATTGATAACGTTCCATCTATTGACAGGAAAGTTGGTTTAACAAATGACAATAATTCATCAAACTATACCAAAAATGATTTGATGAAAGGTTTAAAAGTTTTGGCTAAAGTTGAGGATCCTACTTTGAAATCTGTTGAAAGAGCTATTGCTGGTAGCAGAGTTTTATCGAATTCGACAGCAGGAAGAGAAACATTCTTCAACAATATCAGCAGTATCAAAGATTCAAGTCTTAATTCGTCAATATTTTCAGATAGAGCCTTGGATCTCAACGAGAATTTACACCAAGAAATGGATAGCTTAGATAAAAACCAAGGGGTACTTTTGACGTTCAATGACAAAGTTCTGCCGAATATTACAGCTGTTAATAATGGACAATTGATGACTGTACCTCAAGAGCAAGTGGAGCAGATTGCTGATTTAGACAGGGTTGTTCAGAAATTTCTCGATTCACTCTACAATGGCTCAATCGATGTGAAAAAAGATGATGGATCCATGCTGCAAGATAATAATATTCTAATTTTACAGGGAAATTTGACTGACGAGAAAACGCTTGGTGCTGTGAGAGGGGAAACCAAAGACAATTTGAAATATCCATCCACAAATCAGAGTAACATGTTGAGTAACAAAGGTGGGGATCAGGAAAATTTGAAATCATCCAATGTAAGTCAACAAATTGATAATGGAACGAAAGAAAACTTGAAACAGCCATCAAATAATTTCAATGCAGATCAATCATCTAATGTTAGTAAAGAAAATTCTGGAGAGATGATGCAAGTGGATCTGAAACAATCCAGTTCATCTAATGTGTGTAATACTACCAATAAAGCTTACGGAGAGCATGTAAATTTAAAACCAGTGTCTAATGCGAAATTGGAAGAATCATCTAGTAATAAAGAAACTAGTGAACTGCAAGGAAAATTAACGCAGACATCCAACGTGGGCAATAATAAAGTTGTTGAAGAGAAACAATCATTTAATAGATCAGTTGATTTTGGAAGCTGTAACAATGACCTACTACACGAAACTGTAACTCAGACATTGTTAAAACAGAGCGATGCAATTTTCGGATTGGAAAATAATCATAGTGATAACAGTAGCTCACTCTTGACTGGAAATCAGGGCAAAAATACTTCTTTTTCAAAAAATGCTGATGACAAAGCAATCGAAGAACATTTCAAGCCTTCATCATTGAATCAGAATAATGAGCTCATGTATTTGAGCAGAGACAATGTTTCAACAAATTTGACAACATCTAACAAGCAATGCAATCAGTCAACGAATTTGAAAAGTAATTATGACGAAATGAGAGATAATCCCAAATATTCCTCTTCAAATCAGACGAGTAATCAGTTGACCAGCTTGAAAAGTAATGACAATTTAACGCATTTAAAACCTTCATCTACAAATGAAACACATCTCAACATAATACCAAGTCATGATAATGAAATGAATGGAAACTTGACGGAGTCTTCTTTTTATCAGAGTGAAAAGTTGACAAATTCTGGAGTCTATGATAACATAAACAATATAAAACCGTCTTCATCTTTGACTGAACGTAATGCATACATGAAGAGCCAAAAAGACGAAATAAAAAGTAATAATTCAATGACATCTAAATGCAATCATGATTTGACACTCTTAAATAATTTTGATGATATCGTAAAAACGCCTACAGCCGCCTCTAATAACAATAACAGTGCAGGTAGTGAATTGTCTGATTTGAAAGATCAAGTGAATGAAATTGGGGGAAGTCAATTGTTTTCTAATAACAGCGATAACAATAAATTGACCAATAAAGACACGGAAAACTCAAGCTTGTCTCCAATCAATCAGAGAAATGAATTAGTTAGTTTGGGAAGAAACTATTCAAATGTAGTTCAATTGAGTAATAAAAATGATTTATACAACACAATAAGTTCTAGAAACAATTCAAATTCAATAGCTAAAGAAGCCTCAAATAACCGTATAATCAGTAAGCCTTTGAAAATATCAAACAGCACTATCAACGAAAAAAGTACAAACATCTCCAAATTACATTCAAATGGTGTGGACAATAGTTTTGGGAAGAGCACGTTATCATCTATCGATGAAGAAAATTTATCAAATAAACCATTAAAAAGTGAGGATTATTTGGATGTATCCACAAAGCGCTCTGAAACATGTTTTGATGATTCTCATAAACAAGGTACCGGTAATGAGAAATTAGTCACGAGTATACCGGAATCTAATGAGTCTATTTGGTTGACTAATTCAAGCAAAAATGCTCCATTATCAGCATGTGGCGATCCAAAAGACAAGTTGAACAATGATAAAAACACGGTAAAGTTGATGAACAAGGAATGTCATTTGAATAAGGAAGAAGAAAGCATTACTCAACTGTAAAAAGCAATGAATTCATGAAGAGTCAAAATAAAAATAATTCAATACATTGATACTATCAATAATAGGCAATAATTGCTGAACAGATTAACAGTAGTTATCAAGAACAGAAACATAACAAAGGCATCAATTCAGAGCTGTGGGAGTAGGGAGCTTTGAAACGTAATATCTTTGACGAAATTTAAAGAGACCTATTTACATTCATTGAAGAAAATCAAAAATGAATTGATTCTGAATTCAATCACAATAAATGGATGTATTGATTCTTTTAGCAAGAGATGCCAGGTATTTGTCAACCTCTTCTGAATTAAAATAAGAGCATATTGATTAAAGAATACGTGTACTTACCAAACATCATGAGAAAATGCTGCTGTAGATAAAATCAATCTGACAATAAAGACTGAACTAATATTTGACCGAAAACTTATGATAATAACGGTTATTGAAAATTTCTTCAATTTTAAAAGTGTTGTATGATTGAAAAATAAATTTTCATTTAAAAAAACTCTGTATTTTCGTGTAATATTAATTATAAGAAAGGACAGCATGTGTATCAATATTGAAATTGAACGAGATTTATTATATTTAGACCTCTTACATCAAAATAACGCCAGAGATTAAGGGCTCTGAATCTAAATTAAATAGTCATAAAATGACGTTATTTGATACAGATTATTAGAGGTTCATTTGAACTGGCTCCATCAAATTAGGAATTTACAGACGTGTAATGATTTTATTTTAGTGGCTTTTATTGGTTTAAGTTTGAATAATAATGCCTTTGAATAGACCTATTTCTCAAATAATAATGATAAATATCAGGCAGAAATGCATGTGCTCTGTTCACACATTGCCATTGGCATATAATTGCCAGACGACTGGGAACTATAGTCGGCTATATAGCATAAATAACATTTGCAACTTGTAACTGTCCTACATACCGTCTATAATCTATAAATACTGTATTTTAAGGATTCTTACATCTGCATCCATTCATCTTCATCAATTATTTTTCATTCGTTCGTTCTGCTGATATAATACCCAAATAATTTTTTTGTTTTTGTTTTGTTTGGGTGAGAAATGAAATGGAAATACTACCAGGTGGAATAAACGCGGAATGGGATTCAAACTCTAGACCGGAACAGTAGAATATAATAAAATATAGAATAGAATGACTTCTTTATTTTTCCGAAATTTGGACAATAATGTCCACTCTACCCCTTAACCACGTCATGAATTACAAAGCAATAAACAAAATAGAGGTTTACAAATTGAAAAGTAAATACAAAGTAAATAAAATAAGATTACTAAAGTGAATGAAATCAATAATGTATACAAGTTTGGAATAGACTAAAATAATAAGCGGAAAAGTAAAATTAAATTCACAGTAGTAAAGAAAGAAGGAAAAAAATCTGAAAGAGAAAGAAATTATGATGAGGTGAAAAATTGAAAAGCCTAATATATAGGTAGTTCAAGAAAATTGGAAGTTGTAGGCTTTAACTACGCCATGGAGAATTGTATGGTAATGTACACAATGATCAATATCATTTTTTTTTAAATTCAATATCAGATGAGAACTTTTTGGCATTCAACAAAAGAATGGAGGTTTTGACTCAATAATAATGCTGTACGGTACTAAAGTTGGTAGAATATTCGGCTTCAATGTAAATATAGTAGATAATCAATCAATCAATGCTGTACGGTACTAAAGTTGGTAGAATATTCGGCTTCAATGTAAATATAGTAGATAATATAATGTCACATTAGCTTATGACGGATTGCTCTTGATAATGAAAGTAGCCTAATTGAAAAACAACACTGTGAACACGCTTCATTGAAAATTCCCAAAGGAAAAAATTCAGATCTCCTATAATAAGAGTAATGCGCTTCAAGGCAATACAACTCATGCAACATAACTCATGGGGGAGTTTCATACTAACAATGGTGAATAATGAAAAATTCAGAGCTTTTAGAAAAATTTAATTTAGCTAGAGAATATTGATCTTTTTGGATTATCACCAGCCGGTTACATTTTTTTCAGTACTTTGGCAAAGGTCTCTTCAACATGGTGGACATTGAAGATCAAGACGGTGTTGCCAAAGTCAAGGACATTAGCAGGGTTGGTTGCAAGGATTCACGTAGAACATCCAGGGCAAACATCAATCCACACTTGAAGGCATTCTTGCAAAACACCTCACTTCATGGAGTCAAGTACATCGGCAATGGTAACATACACTGGATCGAACGTTTATTCTGGTGGTCAGTTCTAATAACTTGTTCAATTTCGTTAGTCACGGTCAGTCGAATGAAGTGGTTTCAATGGAGACAAGCACCGATCACTATTGAACGGGCCAATGCTCCTCATCACATATCTACACTACCAATTCCTGCTATAACATATTGTGGTGTATCTATTTTTGATAGAGAAGTCAGGAGTGGGGACTATAATATACCGAATGAAATTGAATTACCTTACTATCTTCAATTGAGAGAACTACTTGAATCCTACATGGAAACAAATCCTGATATAGTGGATTCTGTTTACAAACTAGTAGATATTGCGAATGATGGACCTTTCAATAATTTTTTCGAAATTAATAACACTCAAAATAGTATAGGAACTAAATTTAAAATAACTACTTCAAGATTTAATGAAATTATGAGTGGATTTGGTTCCCCTACTTTTAATTCATTAGGCATACATCATGACACTTCTCTAGAAATATATTGTTTCCAAACCTTTACTTCCAAGGGATTCTGTACATCTTGCAATATCTTTCCACCTTCAAAATTATACAAAAATACTACGGTCCATCATTCTATCTATCTTGATAGAGAGGAATATGATCGTTATCTGGAATCGACCAATGATACAATACATGGATTTCCTTTGCTGAATGTGGTAAAGGATGTAGTCATTCCAGTATACCAGAATGAAGGATTAAATTATACCACCAGTACAATTTATAATGTAACGAGTTACCAGTATCCTATCAAGGTGGGAGATTTCGAAAGTTGGAACACTATTTATGTTGGTGGAATGGATGAATACATCAATATATATGCACTCCACAATCCTTGGGATATTCCTAGTCCTTTCATGCGATGGCATCTTCTAGAAAATCTAGAAGAAGAAGTAGTATTCCGGTCCGCTTATGGATTGGACCGGTACAACTACTACAGATATATTTACCCTGTATTACAAATCAATATTGAACCTGAACTGACACTTCAATACCCTACAGATGATAATCCAATGTACAAAATATCACCCACTAATCAATGCTACTCTACAACAGGGAAAGAGTTGGAGTTCTTTCAATTCTACACACAACAAAATTGTTTATTAGAGTGCTTCGCGAGGAAAATGTTGAAAGAATGTGGTTGTGTAACGTTTTACATGCCACATAATGAAACAACACACATATGCTCAACTAAAAACAGATCTTGTGAGTTGAAAGTTAACAAGGACATGTATGATATAACTGATGAGAATTCTGTCAATTATTGTGATTGCTTGCCAAATTGCAACAGCACTGAATACAAAGTCATATCGATTGAAGAGCATAATACCATCGTCTCTGTTCGAAGTAAAGAATTGCGAATTGTGTTTAGGAATGACTTTTTTTATCCAAGAATTCGTACTCACCCTTACAACAAGTATGATATTATTGAAACAGCTATTTTCTATTTAGACATTTTTCTAGGCATAAGCATGCTGACTATTGTCGAAATATTCTATTATCTTGGCTTGTATATTGTTGATTGTTTCAAACGCTAGAAAACCGAGATGGACAAGATAGAAAGAATTGATTAAAAGCTTGAGACTTGGAAGACAAAAGAGAATTTGATTAGAAACACTTTCCTGGTTATAGACCTAAAGCTATATTATTTAAGCCTGATATTTTATTTCTCAACATTTTGTCAAAATATTTTCCCCGTGTTGAATTGAATTTAATATAATTTTTCCTTGTAAGATAACCGATTTAATATTTTTTCAATCTTCTTTTGTTATGCCGTATGTTAATAATTGGAAAAATGTTATTATGCTATTATTTGTCACAATTTTGGTGTATTTTTTCATTGTGATATACGCTACTCTGCATAATTTTTATATCTATATACTACCTCAAATTCTTTGAGGAGCCAACTTCTATGATACTCTTAATATTTTCATTATATTTAACTAAGGTAGGTACTGACACAGTTCACATGCCAATCAAATATTATGTTCAATAGATAAGAAGGAACCTTGAAGCAGACTATGCCTTAATAGAATATTAGAAATATTTTCTATATTCTCCTTGAAAATAAAAGACATTGTGTAAAATGTATTAAGTACATTTATCAATAAGTAGCTAAGCATATACTTATTATATTAAGTAGAATCTGATGCACTAAAAACAGGGGGTTTCAAGAGAATGAATAATGTATTATTTTCTATTTAATGCATCAGTAACTTGGTTACTCTTAAAATAGCAATAGTATAATATTGAAACAACATTTTTTTGCTTATTCCCTGTGTGAAATCAATTAATTGAAATTCAAATAAACTATCTAATATAAACATCATTGAATGTATTTCAAATTATTTAGATCCATTTTATGACCTTACATTCTCCTGTATATTATTTTATCATGTAGGTACGATCTTTAAGAGGCTGCAGTTCGATCTTCCGAGGTTTACATTTGGATACAAGTATATATGTTATGAGATACTTTGTTTATAATAAACAAATCTCAAATCGCGTCGCTCAGCAACTGGAATAACAAAACATGTGTTTTCAAATGATGACGCTCAGACGATCCTGCAACCGCGTGGTCTGAACGTCATTATTTGAAAACACATGTTTTGTTATTCCAGTTGCTGAGCGTCGCGATTTGAGTATCCTAGTGTGAGTAGAGGCTAAATTTTAGGATATTATCTATCTCTATTATCTCTAAATTTTAGGATCTCTCTGTCTGCCTGTCATGTTGAAAGACATTTCTCTCGGACTTTAGACAAGTAAGGGACCGAGACTTGAAATAGTCAAGACAAGATGAGATAGTCACGTTTAGTCACAGCCTACATAGATGCTATCGAAGCAACACACACCGATTAGTCATTGCATCGGTGTCTGATGCTTCATAAGCAAGTATGTGAATTACTGTGACTAAACGTGACTAATCTCGTCTTGTCTTTCTTGTCTTGACTAACCGGTGTACGCCTAGCCTTATAGGGTTTACTAGTGTGTGAGAGTGAAGCAACAGGTGATCTCATTTAGCTAACTAAAATCATCTAAAATATTCCAGGAATTGTAAAAATGAGGGCTATGATATTTTGGACAACTTCAGTAATCAATCACAGATTCCAGTAATAATAGAAATGATTGCAAACAAATTATGTCAGATTATTTATTCAAGACAACTAAACATTTATACATAGTATCTTTTGCACAATTTATCTCGTACTGCAGTACGATTTTTTTATAGTCATCAATTTAAAGCCCAACAATATTTATCTCTATCCACATCAACATACATATACACATTTACAAACCACTCATAGAATGTGCTTGATGGATGAACTTGAGAAAAAATATTCGATGACAATAACGTAAATTTAGAATGAGACAGAATTTTCAACTACAATCAAATGTTTTAAATTAAAATTGGAGATGTCAAGTCACTTCAGGATACGTTAATTCCCGCTTAGAAAAGAACATGAAAGATTCATTATTTAAAACATTCTTATACAATAAATAAATTCTTTATTTGTTCTACTATTGTGTGTGATGGATAAATAATAATATATCTACTTCTTGAGAATTGAAAAAATATCACTATGATGAGGTCACAAGATAATTGATTTCAGCTCTGTTTCAATGTCAATGATATTCAAATAAATTCTTCTTCTTCTAAATACTGCACGTGTACATGTTCATTGGTAAAACTAACAATTTCAAATTGCAATATTACACCTAGGTTTCTTAATATTTATAATAATACACAACTATCAACGTAAAAATAAACAACAATTCAATAACAAAATCTAAATAGTTAAATACATCATGTCTAGAAAGGAAATAATAAATCTCTTATTGTTTCGGCCCACAAGGCATTGAGTGTTTGTGAATACCGTAACCATATCTTAACATACAAATGATAGCGGCTTCCGCAGATTAATATTTCAATACATAAATTTCTACCGAGAGATACATTTTATATTCTTCACCTCAATTATTTCAATAAATAAATTTCTACCGAGAGATACATTTTATATTCTTATAAAATGTTTAAGGGAAATGAAATAGATATTCTTCACCTCAATTCATGATAATCCTAGTTTCAAACTGGAAGAAATTTCTTTAAAATTCTTCGAGTTATCACTTCAGGTTAGTCTACTTCAAGTTATTATAATCAGGTTATAATGAAGTTATTATGAGGTATTACTTCAAGTTATATACTTAATCGATTTCCAACAAAGAGGTAGTTCAAGTATTTAAAACTTAGAATAAAACCTTTCAAACTAAGAGCATAAAACTTCGTGAATAATAAAATGCATGTTTTTTTGTTAAAAAATCGACACTGAGAAGAAAATTGGAAGTCTAGTTTCGAGCATAAATTAGGACGAAATAACAGAGATCAGCTTTATTATGCTATCGACATGAAAAAAGTGTATTACGAGTATAATAAAGTATAATAAAGTATGTAAGTAATGTATGTTATAATATGGTACGGTACTCAAAAACCATCTTTAATAAATAGTTCTCGCATACCATCACCGTTTTTCAGCAAATAGGTTTTTACTGTAACGTTCCAAAGTTACCCAGAACTTAATCAACGTTAGGCTAAAATACGGTGACGGTAAGAAAAACTCACGGATTTCGAGAATATCCATGTGGCAAGGTTTTACTTACAAAGGTAAATATTTCTCAAGGTTATTTCTCAGAGTCTAGGCATGGGGCAAGGAGATACGATTAGAGGTAAAATTGCATTGCAACCGGTTTGCAATTGTTAGAAAATTGTTTCTAGACAAAATGTTCGCAGTCACATTGTCAGCTACTCTCCGCCTCCATTTTTTGTTGCTGCTCTTTTAGTGCGTCGGAGAAATTGCTATCGTTCGCTCTGAAATAAGCCAACATCAAAACCGATCCAGTTAATAACATAGCATCAGAGGTAATCTATTCATATTTGGTTAGTTTATAATATACTTACTGTAAACTTCAGAGACTGTATAATAACAGTGTGGACATTTGATGTCACAATTTTGATTGGTTAACTCGGACTAATCCACCAAACTTTTGCCAATTCCCATACGTTTGCATTGAAATGAAACGCAAATCATATGTTACAAGTTCACCCCGTGCAGCGCAAAGCGCCGCTTACTTGAGTTTTCTAAAATTCTCAGTTTTAAATAAATTAGTTGCTATTTTGACTGTCAGCATCTGACAGCAGCTCAGTCATAACAATGAAATCCTACCTTGTACATTAGTACATTGAATAAACTTAGTACAACAGACAACAGACAGTGCCACAGGTTCCAATTCTAGGAATAATCTAAAGTCTTTGGACTATTGTGTCAAAGCTGCGTAAAATCAGCAGTTTATTGATCGCCAAATTAAATGAATCCTGCTATCGGTGTAATAAAGTAGGAATTTATCCTACTTTATCCAACTAATCACTAATCCGATCACAAAACTTCAAACCTACTCTAGAACATGACTTGCCATAATGGAGTAGGTAAATTTTCCACGCAAACACATGTATTTTTTGAATTTTTACAAATACAAATTTATATTAACAACTTTAAATGATTGTGAATTGATATTTGGGGAATTAATAATTTATTTATCTAACAAGACACTACAACTACTACTTACTGCAGATCAAGACGTATGATCACTAATAATTCAATTGATGATAGCTCACCTAAGAAGATGGATGATATTTTCACACACGGCTTTCACACTGGGATCCAAATTGGGATTGAGGTACATTGACATTAGTATACGACTTCCTTCACCACACTCTAGCATCGGACAGTATCGTTGCGCTAGAAAAGATCAAAATCAAAAACTTGATTGAGATTTTCACAACATAGTTTCAAAATAAAAATCACAAAATCAATTCACTTGCAAGGAAACATTCTGTGTGCAATATAATATCTCAACTTTTCAATTCATTCATAAACATGTCATAGGTTGCAGATCAGTCAGCATTGGCAACAGTCTGACAAAGTAACAATAAAGTATCAATTATTAACAATAGTAAAGTATCAATTAACAATAGAATACAAAATATCACATAAATACTTTGTATTAAACCGAAATTTCAGCCTGATATCACGACTCGGTGTTTCAACTTGTATGATTTTACAAGTAGAGCAGATGATCAGAAATTAAAAATCTGTTCATCACTATTATAGAAGTGTGCGTATTGGCAACGTTGCACACTGTACCTTACCAACTACAAAGTATTGAAGAGTAGCTCATAGACCTGATCAGCGCGCTCTAGGTGAGAGAGAGTGAACAACCTGGGGGATTTTAACCATTGTGAGATAGGAACAAAACACGATTTTGAGATAGAATTCAATTAAATCATTAAGGTATCATCAATACTTTATTGCTATCTATTATTTAGTGGTTTCAAGGTGTTTTAATGAATGTATTAATTGGATTAAAGTACTTTTATCAGAATTTTCGTTATCTTGTTGCTAGACTCTTCTTGCTAGGTTAGGATTTTTGAAGTTTGAACTTCCCGCTATGTGTAACCATCGGTATCGTATGTATGATAAACATTATTATTCCAGAGACATAAACTATTTCACACAAATAATATTTAATTCAATCACAACATTATATTTACATCTTATATTTTCCATATTTCATCTATTTACGTTCAATATTATATTTTATATCACTACATATCTCACTCTCTTTTGGAAAGAGGATCAAATTAAAATTATCTTTGTTTCTTTTCTCTTAAAGAGACAACTGAAGTGTTCTTAAACATCGTAGCTTTGATTTTATAAGTTACTGGAATATTTTGGCTGAATATTTATCAAATACGATGGGTTTGAAAACAGGCATTTTTACATTTGATTCAATGATAACCAATAAAAGTTTCGTGCTCTAAATTTTTATCAAAATTCAATATTTTTCGATCATCAATAAGTGTTCTGTGCTGTGTTTTAGTGTTATATATTTTTCGGACTTTATAAAATCAAAAAATACTTTTTTTAAATGTTGATGTCTGAACAAACTTTCACCATGTTCCCTATCAAGGGATGATAATTGGTTATGTTGGTGAAGTGGAACAACCCTATTCGGGTCTCCCCACTATTAAAAGCCATACGCTAAATAATAAATAATGATAACCAAGCTTCAATCCCCCCAGGTTGTTTCTCTGTCTCTCACTTGATCGCGCTAAAGTTTGTGAGCTACTTCTCAATATTGAAACTGTTATTCCACACAAACAAACACAGCTCAAACTATCATACCCTGCTAACTACAAAGTACATGTACAGTAGTGGCACTGACCGTTCTTGGAGCACACATGCCGTATAGCCCAGACAGCCCACAACTGCACCTGCGGCGCGTCATAGCAGAGCAGCAGCGACATGAACGGCTGGAAACTGCGATAGGCGACCATCTCGACGTCGGGCGACTGCCACCGGGCCACCACACCGCCCAGCTCCTGCAGCACCTCCGCGCGCAGCAGCCCCACCCCCAGGCCCCCCCACGCCGCGCCCCCCTCGCTGGCCAGGTGCGCCATTATGCCCGCCGCAAAGTAGCTCACGTCTATTTGCGGAGAGTGCACCAGTCTCCTGTAACAACATCAACTAAAAATTGACCAACAAATACATTCAGTTTAAAAAAAAAAACAGTTTTATGTTTATTTATATATTTTACTACATTCATTATGCACAACCGTCTAAGTAGAGGCGTACACCGGTTAATCAAGACAAGACAAGACGAGATTGTGGGAATTATAACAGCCCCTAAGTGTTCCCTAAGTGGGAATTATAACAGCCCCCCCAGACGTTTATACCATATTGAATTATAGACTGCACCAGTGCAAAGTACACCATTTTTAGATGACTTGGATCCAGATTTTTTTGCTTCATGGAATTTATGTGAAAGATATCTCATTCTATTGAAAGATATAGGAAAGATATTCTCTAGGAGATATTCATTCAGTTTATTGGTGTACGAGTAGGTTATCAATTAGGCAATACTAGTCGTCAGATGGCAAGTTACCATAGTGACAACTAGTATTACTAGCTGGTATTTTCTCATGCAACAGGCCCTGCTGTTGAAGATTGTGTTCTACCAATCAAGTAGCTTCTAATTAGTTCTAAAAATATTCCCCTGAAGCCATATTTTCCAAGTTCATTGTAAAGGGTATAATGAGGGATAGTATCAAAAGCTTTTCTAATATTTTGGTGTGAGGAAGATGAATGTATGATAAAAATAAACTTAATACTTTGAAAAACATCCATTCTTTATGCGCCACCCTGTACAGTAGTATAGTAAATATTTTTCAGTTTGGCGGTTGGTAATTTAACTTGAGCAAAGTTATTCAACTTTTTCATTTCAAAACATCGTCTATAATCTATTGACCACCTATAAAATGGGCCCGCGGATTTGTCAATATTATTATTCGTGTTGAAAAAAATATTCACCATACAACACTACAGTGTTCGGCGTAATACAACGAGCATCCCCAGCCAGAAAGGGCTATTACATCTGATAATTATTTCTACTAACGATGAACTTAAAACTGCTCTTCCCATTAGTTGATTTTGTACCAAGCTGGTAACAATGTACAGGGTGGCGCATAAAGAATCGGATGTTTTTCGAAGCAGTTATAAGTTGTTCATTTGAATCATACATTTATCTACCTATCAATCAAGAATACTAAGTAACAACCCAAAACTTTGAGAATTTCCAAGGAAAACTCCAAAACACTTGAGTATATTTCAAAAATTACATAGGAAAGATGGCGCCTTTTACTGCGTTATTTGCTCATTAAAAGCCTCCCAAAATTGCTCCCCTAACTTTGATACAGCAGCAATTCGTTCATGTATTACAGTATTCAAATCTTCAATGTAACGATATTTACGATAGTAAACTTGAATTTCAAGTAAAGAAGAATCTCAAGCCAATAAGCTCGACTTAAAACTCTCTGCTAAAGCTCCGTTGAACGACGATTGCAGATTCATTCTATTGGAAATATTGCTCTATAGCGAATACGCGATTTTGCAAGGTCAATTGCGTCATTGATACTAAAACTGGATACCTCAACCTACAAAATGGTGTCGCTCTGCGGTCACAGACAGCTCTAGTCCACTGATAACTATCCTACTCAAATCCATCCGTTCTTTTTGCGCCACCCAGTATTATACAACCGTATTCCTGAGCTTTCAACGCACCAAACGTCTTCACGAACTTTCCAAAATCTACTTTACACGGGCACCAAACTCTTTTAATATAGATGATTAAAAATTACAATAATATTAGATTTGCTCAGTTGAATTGGACAGCGTACCTGAGCAGCGCGACAAACTTGGGCTGCAGCAGACAGTGACGGAGGGCAGGCACCTCGGCTATGTTGTTGACCAGACCCAGCACCTTGGTCTCGACTGTGGCCTCGTTGGGAAACCGCTCCAGCACCTGCAGAAACAGGTCCAGTCCGCCCTCGGCCAGGAACACGTTGCACGTCGTCGGAGACTCATCTGTAACTGGCCACACGTTAGATACAAACTACTCTCACTCTACCTACGACAATCATCCAACATTTATTTTATTCACACTAAACGAGTGTTTAGTGTCTATAAAAGAACTCCGGGGTTATAAAAATTCATATATTCATAACTATAGAAGATATGAAACTGTAACCCCGGTCGGGCTACTTAATTAGCACATATTATATTATAAATAAGCAACATATGGATCAAATGATTGTTCACTCTATACAAACTTGTTAGTTCAATGCACACCGAAACAGCTGCTTTAGGTGTGCATTGGACTATTTGTTTCTATAGAGTAGACGATCATATGATACAAATGTTGCTTATTGCCTATTGCTTATTGCTCCGGTGTACGAGCTGCCTAAGGCACTACTCACACCTGGAAACTTCCACATCGAAAATCAACTCATCGCTCGGCGACTCAGCGACGCAGCATGTGTTTTCAAATGACGACGCTCAGACTAGGCGATATCGCCTAGGCGACATCGCCGCGCAACTGAGTTGCTCTTCGATCTGACATGCTGGTCGCCGAGCGATATGTGGACAGATTCTATGTACAGAAAAGTGAGGTTAGGTGATATTCTAACCACATCAAACTGGAAAAGTAGGATTATTTGCTTTAAAAAGTAGTATTTCATCATTTTTTGGTCACTTCAACTTATAAAATATCAAAGATAAGTTATAAAATTCTCAAAATATTTACTTTTTGAGAATATTGTGATAGTAGTCGAACAGCAACTCTGGCAACTAGAGTAGCGGCTGTGAGTATGACAAGCAACTGCTGCATCGCTGAGTAGCTGAGTAGCCTGTATTCTCAAGTACGGTATTCAGTTCTGAGATATCATTACTGCCGGTTGAAGGCAGAGCTACTTTTTAAAATAAGGAACTCACAGTCATTTCAAGGCTCTACTCACACTTGGATACTCAAATCGCAGATATTCAGCGACTGGTTTTTGAGTCACTGACCTTTATTGGCGACAGCTGATACTTTTGCAAGCGAATCATTGCACGTATAAGCCCAATTACTTTATTCATTCCTACAACTTTATTTATTCCTAATTGCAAATTTTAGTACAACAGAAGATATAGCAGGATCCTTTTAACTTGTCAGAAAACATATGTTTTGACGAGCAATATCACAATACTTAACCTACAAGTGCTGAATCTCACAGATTATTGAAAAGGTCTTTTAAAAATTTATTCTTTGAAAGGTCTTCTTTAAAAGGTCTTGTCTTAACCTTTTTCAAGACTTTCAAGCCTTTTGACAGTCAACTCCTTAATCACTGTTTAATTATTACAGAAACAGCTGATTTCTGACAAATTAAAAGGATCCTGCTATAGTAAAGAGAACATTAGAAATAATTGAATAGTAAGGAAGGTGAGAAATAAGAGATCAGACAAATAGGTAAGAAATGGGATGGAAAACAAACAAATAACTATTGTTATTAAAGAGTGCAAAAGTAATTGAAAATAGAAAAAATAGATATGAAGTGTAGTTGAAAGATAAAATAGCGTACCTGTAAAACACATGATATATGGATATGATTTATGCATGCAAGACACTACTGAAGGTAAACACGGACCTACCCGACTCTATCATTCAATTAGGCCGTGCTACAACACTTAAGGCCAAACTGGCAAATGAAAAATATACTCAACGACAGACACCAACTCATATTACCTATGAAACAGAAGAAAAAAACACAGAACCTTAAAACATTGATCATGCAAACTCAACAAAGTATTAAGCTATTGAACATACACACACTGCAATGTAATCTGTAAATTCTGTATTCGATCTTGGAACCTTTGGATTATCAGACAGGCGCTTATCGCCCTCGGCTACGGACCACTCCAAATTAATAATATTTACAAACAAAATATTAAGCTATTGAACATACGCATACAAGCTCTCATGCAATTTAATATGTGATTGCAGATTAGTTTCATTGCGTGACTTGTACACTAGCAATGTACGCATCTCTATAGTCTGTTCAGGGAAAGGAGAGACGATGTAAACAGAACCTGTGCGTGCGAGAGTCTAGCTAGGAGCAGCTAGACCAATTCACAGAAGAACTACTGAAATATAATACTGAAGGTTGGCGCAAAACGAATGCGGATGGATTTGAGTAGGATATGTATCAGTGGACTAGAGCTGTCTGTGACGGCAGAAGGAGCGACACCATGTATGGGTTAAAGTATCCAGTTTTAGTATTAATTAATGGGCGTAATTGTCGCCTTTGGTGAAATCGCATATTTCCAACAGCATGTAGAACAATATTTGAAATTTGAATGCATCTGCAATCGTCGTTCAACAGAGGAGCTTCAGCCAGAAAGTTTCAGAGTCGTTGCTTATTGGCATAAGATTCTTCTTTACTTGAAATTCCAAGTTTACTATCATAAATATCGTTACATTGAAGGGTTGAATACTGCAATGGTTACATGAAATGAATTGCTGTTGCTATCAAAAAGATTAAGAGGACCAATTTGAGGCTTTTTTAATGAGCTTATTAAGGCGCATTACTTGTTAAGGGCTTTGTATACATCTTTCCTATGTACTTTTTTGAAAATATGCTCAAGTGTTTTGGAGTTTCCTTCAAACAAGTATTATTCTGGTAAATGGGTTATTTACTTAGTATTTTGTGTGTTAGGAAGATAAATGTGTGATTCAAATAAAATTTCTTATAACACTTTGAAAAAGATCCATTCTTTATGCGCCACTCTGTAGTATTATTATCTGCAGTACGTGATTTAAGTCTGACCTTGAATGAACGTACTGTGAACTGGAATTGGACAGAAAATTTATCGAAAACAGCTGTGAGTCATCACTTCTATACGCACACAAATGCAAACAGCTTGTTTTGGCCGTCTCTCGACTCCGTGAACAGAGTATAGTATAGCAGGATCCAATTAACTTGTCATAAAACATATGATCGACGAGCATTGAATGATGCAATACTGGCTTAACACTACAAATGCTGAATCTCGCAGATTTATTGAAAAGGGTCTTTTAAGAAGTTATTCTTGAAATGTTCTTCTTTAAAAGCGTCTTTTAAAGTTCTTTAAAGTCTTTAAGACTTTTAAGCCTCTCTTGATTATTAATGTCGAAGTCACTGTTTCAATTATTACCAAACAGCTTATTCGATTTCTGACAGAGTATAGTATTTTATTCTCATTCAACAAAGTGTAGGCTATTGCAAGACAAGCAAGCTGAATGAACACGAGGCGAATGCCTATTTATCTCTATTATTCTATTCCCGTTTAACAAAGTGCAGGCTATAGTAAGATAAGCGAGCTGAATGAACACTAGGCGAATGTCTGAATAGTCTGACCTGTTAGATTCCAGAGTGCGCTCAGCGTGAACTTCATGGTAATGTCCACGGTGTTTGTTACCATTTTGCCCCTGACCAGTTCCAGCAGTTTACGCATGTACTGAGGCTGAGCGCCCAGTTGAGATGTTTCGCTTGTCGAAATTTTCGCAGCTGAAAACAAATTGAAACAACATTAAAAGCAGGTCTAAAGAACACCGGAGCACAGCAACTATTTGATCATAGGATCATCTACATTTATAGAAAATATCCAATGAACAGAAAAGCAGCTGTTTCGGTGCATTGAACTATTTAGTTGTATAGAGTAGAAATCAATATGTTGCTCAAGTTGTCATTGTTTATTGGCCGGTGATAACCGCGGAATTGAACCCAAAGTCCTAAACTAAAAATATTGAAAAACAAAGCAAAACTAAACTGAACAGAAAAATCTAGCATCGTGTATCGAGCTTCTTGAACTAGAAAAATTAAAAACATTTATGCCTGGTTTTTCAGTCGTTCAATAAACTTATTGAATCAATAACTTTTTTCTGCATTTGAAAACACATGGTTATTGATTTAATAGTGCTATTGGATCCATAAACTGTCTATTGAGCGACTGAAAACCGGGCATTATTATTTTAGCTAGCCTTTCTTTTAACAAAAGATTTTCTGAAAAATATGTTTTGTCATTAACCTTCTCGCAAATAAGTGAGGTGCTCACAGCACCCCAGCGCTGAAATATGAGAGAAATTATGGTTTAGAATTTGACTGTATTGCTGTTCCAACCAGTAGGAACCTACCTTTCTATTGAAGTTCATTGCGATTAGTGACAATGCAGCATTAGATAGCAATATTTCTTGGATTTAACAATCACTTTATGCTTGGAGTGCTACCACCACCCTACGTATGATCTTATGTAAGCCTAGGCTATATTCTGACATTATTTTACCAATTTTTATTATTTCAAACATATAATTTGTCATTTTCTTAAAAAAAAAAATTAACTGAAAAAGTTCAAATCCACAGCAAATGTGATATGATACTAATATTCATTTTATGATACTAATATGCCTCATGCATGTTACGAATGTTCTTATGTAGGCTATTTTTGACATTATTTCATCAAGTTTTGTTAATTTAGACACATAATTTGTTCTTTTCAAGGAAATTTCAAACAATGAACTGAGGATAGAGTTCGAATCCACAGCAAATGTATTCCTGTATATAAATGCTTACATGTTGCCAGTCTACTAGTTTTCATCATAACAGTACTTCTGAAATTTTAGATATACAGGACCGCTCATAATTTATTCTTATAAATGGAATTATGAGTGAAGTTGAATTATTATTGTATTGTACATAACATTTATTATGAATCATTCAAAAATTTCTCTTAATAAATCGACTGGCCGATTTTCAGATGACCTTTTAGTTTAGGCTAGGCGTACACCGGTTAGTCAAGACAAGACAAGACGAGATTTGTCACAGTACTTCACATAGTTGCTTATGAAGCAACACCGATTAGTCATTGCATCGGTGTGTGCTGCTTCATAAGCAGCTATGTGAATTACTGTGACAAATCTCGTCTTGTCTTGTCTTCACTAACCGGTGTACGCCTAGCCTTAGACTTTCAACTTTTCGACAGATATAGCAGGATTCTTTTGAATTGTCAGAAACAGTTGATTGATGTACGCTCGTTTACTAACGTTAAATCAGCTGTTTTCTGACAAGTTAAAATAATCCTGCTATAACTAAACGTTTTTTAGCTTTTTAAACAAGAGGCTCACTATTCTCTTCGGTGCGCTTTTGGCTTTGTGTACTCGCTCGTATGTGAGTTGTGTAATTATTTACTGTATGATTGCATGCGTGATTGCAAGCTGTGAGTGCTACTCACCCAGTATACTGCAAATGGCGACGCTCATGCGATTCATGGAGGCGTCATCAAATGCGCACAACGAGTTAAGCACCAATCGCGCACACCTGTACTTGTCAATCGGCACATCCTGCAAATCAAATCATCTCTATTATTCAATAAGTCACATTCAAATCAAATCAATTTATTCAGCCAGAAGGTACAGTCATACATAAGGCTATGTCACAAAACGAAATTCATAGAACAATAAAATCGTTAACACTTTATCCCACGTATTAATTCGGGACACGTTACAGCATTTGCTAATTTTTAATAGCTAAAATTAATTAATAATTCATGAAGCTATATCACAATGAGATTGATTAAAATTCCTAAAGCGATAAAATCATTAACAATTATCCCAGCATTTATTAATTCGAGTTACGTTATATCATTAACTAATTTTTAACAGCTAAAATTAACAATTCATCCTACACACTTCTTCCTTGAGTCTACACTCAGCATTGAAAGTGTCAAGAGAAATAATACAAGGTTCTATTGAATGAAACTAGTAGTTCTGTGAACTACGCAGTATCTTACACACTTGTACCATACGGATACAAGATGGGTTGTGTCAACCGGGTAAACAACTAAATTGAATTGTAAAAACGTTGTTTGCATGCCACGCCAGTTTCAATCTGGAGAACCTCAGTCATGCGTTTTCCAGTTCATAATCAACTCCTAAAATTAATCAAATGTAATAAACAATGGCATCTGAATAAGTTTTCTCTCTACATAAAATGCTCATAAATATGTTAATTTTTTCAGGAACTAATACTTCCAAATAAAATTTATAATTCTCTATTTACAAGTAGAACAGATGAACAGAAATTAAAAATCAGTTCATCACTATTATAGAAGTGTGCGTATTGGCAACGTTGGTCACTGTACCTCACTAATCACAAAGCATATTGAAAATATTATTCCACCCAAACAACCACAGCTCAAACTCTACCCTACTAACTACAAAGTATAGCAGGATCCAATTAACTTGTCATAAATCAGCTGTTCCAGTAATAATTAAACAGTGATTTCGACACAATAATCAAAAGGCTTGAAAGTCTTAAAGACCTTTTAAAAAGTCTAAGACCTTTTAAAGACCTTTCAAAGAGTCTTTTTAAAAGACCTTTTCAATAATCTTGATTTCAGCATTTTGTAGGTTGAATATTGTGATCACTTATGCTCGTCGATCATGTGTTTTATGACAAGTTAAATGGATACTACACCAAACTGGCATAAGCTTTAGAGACAGAAGGCTCATCTATAAACTTTACACCCAAGAAACTGGAATTAATTGCTGTGGTATTAGAGAAGAGCCTGCCTCCAACCAAAAAGGTGTAAGACGAGGCTGTTCCTTATCCCCATATTTATTTAACCTGTGCTGTTCAAAAGCAATTGACAGGGTGAGGGAGGAAGTGACCGTGGGAGTGAAAATCAATGGTGAAAAAATAGACATGCTGAGATTTGCAGATGACATAGTGTAGTTATATAGAAAATGAAGAAGATCTAAATAATATTGTGCATGATAGATGAACTGCTGGAAAAGAATACAGCATGAAAATAAACACACTCAAAACAAAAATACTAGTTTGTAGCAGAAACAGGGAGAATGGAACAGGAATAAGACTAAGGAATGAAGTCATAAAAGAAGTAAAGGAGTTCAACTATCTGGGAAGCAAAATAACAAATGATGGAAGAAGTTGCAAAGACATTGCCAGCAGGATCCACCAAGCTAAGAATGCTTTTAACAATAAAAAGAGGGTGTTTACTGCAAAAACGTTGAGTCTAGAGGTGAGAAACGGTTGCTCAAGAATGCGGCGGGAGCATTGCAACTTATGGAAGTGAAGCTTGGACAATGGGTATAAAAGAAGAGAGAAGAATTTCTGCATTTGAAACATGGTGCTACAGAAGAATGCTGAGGATTAGCTGGAGAGAGAAGATGACGAATGAGGAGGTTTTTCAAAGAGTTGGAGAGAAAGGTTGTCTGCTGAAAGAAATAAAAAGAGAAGAGCACAATTAGTTGGTCATATTCTTCGGCATGAGGGGACTGGGACAAAGAGAATAATAGAGAGAGGATGAATGAAGGAAAGAATATGTGAGGAAGGCCAAGACTGGGAGCATACACCGAACAACTTTGAAGGATTTATGATGCGCCACCTACAGCAACATGTAAAGGATGGCGGTGGACAGAGAAGCGTGGAGAGTTGATGCCAACCAGCCCAACGGCTGTTTACTTAAGAAGGTCACCAGTAAAGTGAGGTGGAAGCAGACATGCAGTATACGGCTCACTGCGGGTGCAGCTCCGATGTTCTTGGAAACCAATTACAATTCGGGAAACGTTTCCATGGCGACCAGCAGCGGAGAAGAAGAAGAAGAAGAAGATGCGCGGATGTTAAGAAAGAAAGAGATCCTTGCGGGTCCGGGTTAGGAGAAAGGCGAAAAGGAAAATTTGCACCGCAAAAGAAGTAAGTAGAAAGGAAAAGTAAGAGGAAGAGAAACCATTGGTTGAAGAACAGAAGAATCAATTATGAAGAAGAAATTAGAAGAAGAAGAAGAGAAAAAGAAGGAAGGTTAGAAGGACATGAAGAAGAAGGAGGGGAAAAGAAAGTAAGAGGAAGAAGAGGAAAGGAATCAGCATGAATAAAGATAAAGAGGAAGATGAAATTTCTAAAAGGGAAACTAGGACTTTGAAAGAGGAAGAGGAGACTGAGAAAAAAAAGGAAGAATGAGAGAAGGAAAGAAGAACAGGGAGGAGAAGAGGCAGAAAAGATCAGAAGGAAGAAAGAATAAAGAAGAAGAAAAGAAAGAAGAGAAAAGAAGAATTAGAAATAAGGAAGAAGAAGAGGAAGAAGTAAAGGGAAAATATGCAAAAATAGAAGAAGAAGAAGAAGAAGAAGAAGAAATAGAAGAAGAAGAAGGAAGAAGAAGAAGAAGAAGAAGAAGACAAAGAAGAAGAAGAAGGAAATAAATGCTTTTGTCATTTACAAAATCCTAAATGGAAGAATTTGCGATATTTGAACAAATGTCAAATAGAAATACATTATCAGTTTCATAACAAATTAAACAAATAATAATCAAGTTCGCACTCAAAACAACTTATACCAAATTAAAACCAATAAAATAATCTAATTGAATATTTCTGTTTTGAATTTTATTGAGTTCAACAAACATCATATAACTTGAAAAACATAAAAGAACAGTCAAGATTTCAATAGATGAAGTATGAATGATCAAACTTCAAGTTTTGAGTGAAGCAACTGAACAAACATTACAGGATATTGATAAGAAAAGAAAGATTATAGATACAATGTTTTCTTTCACATGTAAAAAACAAACAATTGAGCGAATTGATAAATAACTCTTGAAATTAACCGATTTTAGCTCTACAACACTACCAATATTTCATAAAAGAAAAATCAAGGAAGAACTTTCAGATTTATGAAAAGAATAAATAAAAGTGAAGATAACAGAGTCTACAGTAAGTTGAATAAAAGAACTTGAAAAATCCAAATTTTAACAAAGAATAGAACATACTTGTACGGTAATATCATTGCGCACGCAAATGATCTTACGGATAAACAACTTCAAATAAAATAATCGTTTCATACTAATGAATATTTTCAGCAACCAGAGACCATTTTAGTCACTTACCTCAATAACATCAACCCTGGCATCGGTGAAGGTGGGAGTCAGTCTGAAAAGGTTGTAGAGGCACTTCTGAACAAACATGTACCTCGACGAGTACCTCTTCAGCGCCAGAAGTATCTGCTCCTCAGTCGCCGTGCCTGCAACCTGAATTCAACATCATTACAGCTCGTAAGGTAATGTAAGTATTTTTCAATGTAATTTCTTTCAGCTTCAACTTCTTAATTATAATTTATCAAGTATTGAGTAGGCAATTACCTTCAATTGTGGTTTGTAGTCGGGATGCTTTGGATTGGTGAAGCATTCGTCGTAGCAAGCGTCCGATTGTACCAGGCCAAGAAACCTCAGGTGCGGATGATTTTTGATGAAGTTTCTCAATTCTTTTCTTGATAGCTCATCTTTACCTGGGAATGCACCTAAACAGAAAACACATCTAGGCTAATACTCTACGAATGAAGAAGAAGAAGAAGAAGAAGAAGAAGAAGAGAAGAAGAAGAAGAAAGAAGAAGAAGAAGAAGAAGAAGAAGAAAGAAGAAGAAGAAGAAGAAGAAGAAGAAGAAGAAGAAGAAGAAGAAGAAGAAAGAAGAAGAAGAAGAAGAAGAAGAAGAAGAAAGAAGAAGAAGAAGAAGAAGAAGAAGAAGAAGAAGAAGAAGAAGAAAAGAAGAAGAAGAAGAAGAAGAAGAAGAAGAAGAAGAAGAAGAAGAAGAAGAAGAAGAAGAAGAAGAAGAAAAAGTAGATAGAAGAAGAAGATAGAAGAAGAAGAAGAAGAAGAAGAAGAAGAAGAAGAGGTGGAAGCAGAGAAAGAAGAAGAAGAAGAAAAGGAAGAAGTAGAAAGTAATTCAAACTTCGCTAAGTGGTACTGTTCTAACCTGAGATGTCTAGAGCAGTGATGTGAGGAAACGAGTCGGGTCGTATGATGAAGTCGCACATTTTCGTTTCGGTCGACGACAGGAACTCATCGAGCGGCTGCTGGTCCTTTGCCTCGGACATGTCCAGACTCCTCAGTTCGGTCAGATCTAGAAGGATGTCTTCTCTCGAAGATACCTGCAAAATTAAGCATCATATTCAGCTAATACTCCTCCAGAACATAGTGATTGGTTTGCATTTTATCTAGTAGGCTAATAACTAAAGTATTTTTTTTCTGATGGTGATGCCCACATGAGCTCTAGGCTTATGCGTAGGTAATAAGAGCGGTGATTATGAGAAACTGTTTTTTAGGCAGTCGGGACCGACGGCTTTTCGTCTCCTCCGAAAGACGGGAGTGGCCGTTTTTATTGTCAAAATCCGTTCCATCGTGCAATATTGTATTGTTTTATTTTTATTCAGTATTATTTGTTAAATATAAATTTAGTATTGTATTTTAGGGTTAAGTGGAAGAGAGGGCCGACTGCGCCCTCCCAAATTAAAAATAAAGGCAGTCATTCAATTCAATTCTATTCCGTCAACGCTATTCGAACCAGGAACCTTTGGATTATCAGACTGGCGCTTATCGCCCTCGGCTACGGGCCACTCCAAGTATGAAACAATAAACTGTTTATATATTTTGATTGCAAAATAATCTGATTTGTAAAATGAATAATTTTCAAAATAACATTTAGGGTAGTATTAATATTTGTAAAATGAATAATTTTGAAATAACATTAAGGGTTGTGTTCATGAACATTCATTTTTTAGCTGATAGATTCACTTCACTCCTCGATAACATAATGATTGGTTAGCATTTTATCTATTAACAATTAAGTATAAAACAGAAAACTGTTTATAGTTTTGATAGCAGTCTTCGTATTGTATTAACATACAGAGACACATAGGTTCTACTCTCACTTGGAAACTTAAATCGCGGAAACTCAGCGACTCGGATAAGAAACATGTGTTTTCAAATGATAACGTTCAGACAGTAAGGTTGCAGGATTGTCTGAGCGTCATCATTTGAAAGCACATGTTTGTTATTCGAGTCGCTGAGTTTCCAAGTGTGAATAGAACCTTAAACTCAAATCGCTAGAAATTTAGTATTGCGAACTCTCTACATTGAACAGCATATCAGACAATTATTTTTTCCAATTTCCAACAAAGTAGGGAATCATTTTACTGTATTTTTTGGAATGTGAATAATGAATTCGTAACCAACCTAGAGGTTTGTACTCTAATTAAACAGGGTAAAAAATAAATACAGCTTCGTTCTAAAACAGCTTAGTTCTAAGTTATTCAATTTAGAAGTTTTGTTTCTAAAATTCCTAAATACCTTGAGATTGTACATGGCCAGGTTTTTCAGTCTGTGTCGGCATTTTCTCAACGACGATATGTCATCAACTCTAGTCAACGAAATGTTGAGGTTGGCAAGAAGAGGCAGATCTTCGACCACTATCTCGAGGCCATGTCGGTTGAACTCCGTATCGCTCACATCGAGGGATTGAAGGGCGTGCAGCTTTGAAAGAGCCACAACCACACAGTACCTGAACATAATTGAATTTATAATTGTTTCATGCATGCGTCCATCATTAATAAACTAATAGTTATCAATATCTCTTCATTATTTATGAATATTTTATCAATATTATGTGAGCAGTATTCACATAATGTCTGCTAAGATCATAAATCACGATCAAATTGAGTCAAAAGAGTCTCAATAGACTAACAAAGCACTAGTAAAGAATGGATCTAGCATAATTTAACTTTTAACTTGTCAGAAAACATTTGTTTCGACGAGCAATATCACAATACTTAACCTACAAATGCTGAATCTCGCAGATTATTGAAAAGGTCTTTTAAAAAGTTATTCTTTGAAAGGTCTTCTTTAAAAGGTCTTTTAAAGACTTCAAAGGTCTTTAAGACTTTTGAGCCTTTTGATTATTGTGTCGAAATCACTGTTTAATTATTACCGAAACAGCTGATTTCTGACAAGTTAAAAGGATCCTGCTATACAATATAAGTACTGTAAAATGGAAATCGGTGAGCATTGTGAAATGGGAATTGGTGATACAATACAGTACTGTTAAAACAAATTTACTGTATTATAATTTTTGTACTGTGTAACTTTTTACAACAAAATTCATTATTTCTAGTGAGTAATGTATACAGTCACCTCTGCTGATTCAGTCAAGTGGATGTGAAACTGGCAACCAGCTGGTAGGCCTAAGCCCACACAGGGCTGTTGAGCCATTGACAAACAAAAAAAAAGTAATGTATGTAGGCCCTAGTTGTATTGTGAAATGGAAATTACTTCCAAGATGCGGTGTGAATTGCGATGCAAGATAATGATACAATTCAATAATGATACATTGCGTTGCAATGATACAAAATTAATCATACGTATCTTAAGAGCTGCGTCTGATGAACATAATTTGTGGAGGTAAAGAATGAGGGGATTCAAACTGAGAAGTACGCTTGCGCGGTACGAGATGCCACACGGTAGAAAAGTGAATTCACTGTACTTACTTACTTAGATCCTTCAGTGAACGTACTGCGAGCCACATTCAAGGAACGCAAGTTTTGCAGGGTCCACTCTCCCAAACAACCTATCAAGTCGTTCACGGTTACTTTCAAACCACATGCCTCCAGGTCTTCGATTTTATGCCCTTTCAGCATCCTCAGTCCTTTGGTGGTCAAGCGGCTTGCGTCTGGCATTACAACCCGTCTGTAAACAAAGAAAATTAATTCGATTTCTAACAAATTATCAGTTTATTTGATCGAGAATTGATAATTTGAGGTACCGTAACGCATGTGAATTATTCAATATAATCCCTGAAAGAATCTTTTGAATTATATTTATAATTTTGGCGAGGGTGATGCCACTAGCTCACATAAACCCGTAGGTAATGTAGAGCGATGATGTGAAATTAATTGACGTTAAGTTTTTGGTGGGTTCCAAACCACTAGAAGTACTTTTGAAGCTCATAAATGAAGTTAGCGGAGCTGGACTTTAATGGTCAACCTTCCAACAGGAATACAGCGATATTGACTAATCTAATCTGAGAGATTTTATGTATAATACTGGCCACTGTGCTTATAACTTTTCAAGTGATTCAACGATTGACTTTGGATTTGACTTCTTGATCTTATGTTGTCATTTATTACATTATGATAACTGAAAAGTGCTGATACAATGTATTAGTTTAACTTATCAATAAATTTAGTTGGAAAATTGAAAGTAATACTCACCTAAGGCTTGTTGTCCCAACATCGAATAACGTCATTTCGAAGTCAGTCAACTTTCCTTTCGCGCACAGAGTAGTGAGTAGGTGTTCGGAAATTTTTGTATGAAAGTATACATCTTTGTCTTTGAAGAAGAGTTTCAAACCACCGTACTCATGAGCCCGTTTTCCTAATGACTGAGTTCCATATTCAATTTCAGATAAATCTCTAAATAAAGTAATCAAATGATCACATATGAAATCAACGCACACGTCTTGAAGTGAACTAGGAGAGTCGTACATTTTACTTAAAAACCTAAAACTTACAATTATTATCACAGAATATAAGACTAAGAAATGAAAATTTCGAGTAGAAGCTTATTCTAACTGATTATTTAGTATTCATGATGAAAAACTGTTCTTGTATTTGTACTAATTACAAATCCTTGCACTAGCAGCTTAGCTTTCCTTCATTCATCTATCAAACACCATCAGCTGTTTGGTTGTTTCACTTCAGCTGTTAATATTTTCGTCTACACAAAACAAAGTTGGAATTTCTCGACAAAATATGGATTGCTTTGAAAATTATTGTAAAGTATGGTAAAAAATCACATTGATAAATTCAAAATTTTCAGGTTATATTTTTAAATATTTTCTATTGATACTGTGGATTTGGGAGCCTTGAGGTGCAGCTACAGCTGATCAGGGGCTTGTCGTACAGCTGATGTCTGTCTTGCTTGAGTATTGATAGATTTCTTGAATACAAATTACTAACCTAATAAAATCATTGAACTTTTTATTTTCTACTTTTGAAAAACATTAGAAATCACCTACCAAATTCACATTTATTCACTGATTTTTCACAAATTTCTGAGATGGCTGCTGTCGGTGAACCATTAACTCTGGCAAGAGGTAAGTTCTTATGGTATTATTTTTTTTATCAAATCTTATTCAAGTTGACTTTGAAACAAACAATCATTCAATTTTATTCTGTGTACGATAAGGCTTCCAGCAATCTGCCACCAATTGATCCTAAACATTTCAAAATAGCTAATATCATCCTCCACCGCAAATTAGTAGACATATTCCTAATTACTCCCTCTACATCAATGACTAGGGAACTGGATAGATGGCCTCCTAATACTAAGATGGCAGCTTATACTATATTTCTTCTGGAGCTTTAGCACACTCTTGCAACCCGCTGCATGTCCCCACAGCAGGGGTCCATACAGAAATCTATTTTTTAAAACCACTGTTTGACTCTGATGAAAATTCTATGGTTCTGCTAGCCAGCTAGTTTCACTGTCCTTTCTCTAGAATAAAGTTTGGTGTCAACTCATTAATATAGGTCCAAAGAGCCCGAGATAAAAAAAAAGACTAGAAAGTTTAGAGGGCCCATTACAGATCCCTGCGGCACGCCATGAAGCATTTCAAGCTCCTCAAAAGGATTCCATGGGGAATTTCTCTTATTTTTGATCAATACGCCTTAGTCCAAGTGGATCGCGTCAACAGAATCTAATTTTTTTTTTTTTTTTAACATCTGCCCCTTATGGGCTTTGTCTTCCAGTGGAAGAGGTGAGGCAATCAGGACCTATTCTGATCTTTGTGGCCAGCTCTTGGCTTATACCGGCATGTTCCATCCAAGGCAGGAGCAGAATTTACTCAGGGCCTTGAAGTCCATTCCGTTTCCAGCTAGGAGTGCCTTTCCAAGAAGGCACTGTACGAGGCACTCCTCATTTGCAAGAGTGTTACATTCACTAGGCGCAGGAAATGTGCACCTTGCTCCCCCAGATTAGCCTACAAAGATGAACCCAAATGTCCCATTCCGAAGCTCAGGGGGCCCAGTGTTGTGCCTGTCAGGATGGACAGTTAAATCACATCAGATTCCATACAGGAGGAATTGCGAATCTTTCTTAGTTGTAAGCAGTGCGAAAACTAGGCGTATTGGCCCACTGTTTTCCGGCAGGTTTGGAAGTCATCAGGTGAAATCAACAAATTGAAACCTGTTCTTGCAGAGTAGCTGGAGGACCTTATTCAGTCAGTGCCTGGGGCAGAGGCGATGTTCACCCAGGAAGAGTGAGCTTCATCACCAGATGTTGAAAACTGAGGTAGCCTGTATCCAGAGTTCGCATACCCTGCCAAGCGTCAGGCACCCCCTGACCATGCAGCTTATGGGCTGTTCCCAAAAAAATATATATATTACCAGAGTAAAGGCAAAGGATGCTCGTGCAATTACATGGGTTTACAGTGATCACGATGCCAGCTGAGTGCTTCTCCAGATGTCTGTTACTTGCAACACCCTCTACTTAAGCTATGGGACGCAACGGAATAAAGTTTAGTCCCTTCCCCGACCAACCAGCGTGGTGTACATCTACAAAGGCCGAGATCAGGAAACCTGGAGGATTCATACAGCAAGGGTCCAAGTACTGGAGATCCCCTTTGGACAGAATACCTCCTGCTCCTCAAAAGGATTCCATGGGGAACGCAATCAAATGCCTTGCTAAGATCCACCAGCATCTAATGCACAGGGTCCCTCTCATTAAAAGCCTCTATCATTTGTGCAGCAGCTATAACAGTGGATCTACCACTTCTGAAACCATGTTGAGCATCCGAGAATAGGTGATTTCTCTCACAAACTGCTCCTTCATTGGGGCCTCAAACACTTTACCTTTAAAAGACCCTGCCAACTATTATAGACCATTAGCCTATTAAGTGCCTTCCACAAATTATAGAGAAAACTATCGAAACTAAGCTAGTTTGAATTCCCAGTTCATTACAACATTCAATAAAACTTGCATATTTTATTGTTTCAGATGTTAGTAGAGCAATTGAACTCCTGGAAAAACTCCAGAAAAGTAAGTACAGTACCAAACAAATTAAAGTATTCTTTATTGAATGTTAATAGGAGAAGTAATAGATTTCAGTTGCATAGAAAACTACCGTGAAACTGACGTTTCATAGAAAACTACTCATCTCTCTCAATTCAAATTTAAGTGGAATGAGTCATCTATCAAGTGAACAAGTTGGTCTGAAATCAATTTGGAGGCTTGTGTTGAACATGAGTAGTATTATCATGAATTGCATTTCATTGTTTAAATTAGCATAACATTTTTACAAATGAATTCTCAATTTGTTGACTTATGTTTCCACAGGATGATTCGGATTTATAGAGACATAGTATGATAGTGCATAATATTTTATTGATTTCAGGTGGCGAAGTGCCCGTTACAAAATTGGCAGCATTGCAGAAAGTGTTGCAGAGTGACTTCTTAAACTCAGTGCGAGAAGTTTACGAACATGTCTATGAAACTGTAGATGTCCAGGTGAGACTTATAATGGTTCAATACAATATTCACAATCTGTTTTCAAAATCTTCTTCACTGATAGTTTTCTCTATTTCTGCATTACTGAAATATCATTTTACTTGGCTCTAAATGTCCAGTTAGTTGGCGTGAAATTCATGGTTGCAATAGATTTGGCATGTTATTCTGATATAAAACGTTTTGCGGTGTGTCTAGAGAGAGAATTTGGTCCCTTGGATATTTAACTAGAAAATTAATAATTCTATTTTCTAGGTATCACTACGTACAAAAAATGAGTTAATAATTGTAAATTATCCTACGTTATTATTATAATTTAAATTTCTTATCATGGCAAAATGTTTCTATGATTTTTGGTTGTGGTAGTATTTTCTTTTTTTAAATCATTTTTTCTTTGCTTTCCTAGCGTTATTATTTTCTTTCTTTTTCACTTTTTCATGCAACTTATTTGTAAGTAATCATTTTGTTTTATAACATTGTATTACAGAATAGAATATTTATTACGCCAAAACACAAAAAATGAAATATATGAAATTCACAAAAGTGATAACAAATATTTGACACATACAGCAGAGTAAAACTTGAAACATTGCAACTTGAAACATCTGCTGAAGAACCTACGGGCTTAGCTAGACCCAAAAATGTAATTGATTTATTGATTAATACAGCAAGACAAGACAAGACGAGATTACTTAGTCACAAGACTTCACATAGTTGCTTTGAGAACAACACACCGATTAGTCATTGCATCGGTGTGTGCTGCTTCATAAGCAGCTATGTGTGACTAATCTCGTCTTGTCTTTAACCGGTGTACTAACCATGAGGGTGAGTCTAGGCGTACACCGGTTAGTCAAGACAAGACGACATTAGTCACAATAATTCGGTTTGAAGCAGCACACACCGATTCAATGACTAATCAGTGTGTGTTGCTCCATAAGCAACTATGTGAAGTACTGTGACTAAACGTGACTAATCTCTTCTTGTCTTGTCTTGACTAACCGGTGTACGCCTAGCCTTAGTGTTCTTGTGAAATAGTACTTCTTCTAGAGATCTAGAGAATAGCTTAGTGAACTTTATCTGAAGCAGGCGCAAACTCTTGTTGTTTCTCCCCTTGATACTGTACATGTATCTTTTGAATGATCATTGTTTAATGGAGTGTTGTGCATTGTATACAGGGTGCCCAGGACGTGCGCGCATCGGCAACAGCCAAGGCGACAGTGGCGGCCTTCGCAGCGAGCGAGGGTCACGCACATCCACGCGTCGTCGAACTTCCCAAAACCGAGGAAGGTCTCGGCTTCAACGTGATGGGCGGCAAGGAGCAGAACTCGCCTATCTACATATCGCGTATCATTCCGGGCGGGGTGGCCGATAGGCATGGCGGACTGAAGCGCGGAGACCAGCTGTTATCTGTCAATGGCGTGGTGAGTATTGCAGATGAATGGTGATCAATATAAAACTGTATAACCAATTGAAACAATTTACAATTGGCACTCTGAATTATCTCTGGTATAGGCTACTCCAACTATAGCAGGATCCAATTAACTTGTCAGAAATCAGCTGTTCCAGTAATAATTAAACAGTGATTTCGACACAATAATCAAAAGGCTTGAAAGTCTTAAAGACCTTTAAAGTCTTTAAAAGACCTTTTTAAAGAAGACCTTTCAAAGAATAACTTTTTAAAAGACCTTTTCAATAATCTGCGAGATTCAGCATTTGTAGGATAAGTATTGTGATCATATGCTCGTCGATCATATGTTTTATGACAAGTTAAACGGATCCTGCTATACACATGTCATAGGCCGCACATCAGAACAGCATCAACAATAGTCATACAGTGAAAAATCATACATAATAAACTTGAATACAAAATGTTTAAAACTTACACTAATTACATACTAACAGGGAATGTTGACTCAATAATTCAGCACATATCTTACAAACACGTATAGCTACTCCAACTATATAGGGCGACTCCACTAACCAGAGTTTCAGTTAGTGACTCAAATACCTCCATTAACCAGAGTTTATTAACTTGGAGGTTTATTAACTATGGTTAGTGGAGTCTCCCTATCTGATTTTTGAGTCACTAACATCATTGGCAACAGATGATTTTTTTGCAAGTGAATCATTGCAGAAATGAACGCTTCTTTAATTACGATCAAATTTTTACTAATCCTCAATTAACGTCGGTACTTAGAAACTTGAATCCTTTTTTCCTGAATAAACTTTGTATCTTAGTCACCAGCATTACTTATAATATCATAGGGAAAACAAACTCCAACACACATCATTATTATGGGAATATTCATTCATTAAATGATCCATAATTTTGAAATGATTCCAAGCATAAAATTTCTTTGTATAGCACGATCCTTTTGACTTGTCAGAAATCAGCTGTAATAATTAAACAGTGATTTCGACACAATAATCAAAAGGCTTATCTTAAAGTGATTAAAGTCTTTAAAATACCTTTTAAAGAAGACCTTTCAAGAATAACTTTTAAAGACCTTTTCAATAATCTAGATTAAGCATTTGTAGGTTTTATGTTGTTATTAGTTTTTGAATCATATGTTTTCTGACAAGTTAGAATCCTATACACATCATGAGTTTGATGGAATATTCATGTTGTAAATGATCCATAATTTTGAAATGATTCCAAGCATAAAATTTCTTTGTACCTGTATTTTAGCTTGTTACTTGATGAAATTTTATGTTGTAATTTTTCACTTTGTATTGTAATTGTGAATGATTTTCTAATGAATAAACTTGATTGTATTTCTAGATTTTACTTGGTAAAGTAATGATTGTTTTATGTTTCAGTCGGTTGAGGGTGAGAACCACGAGAAAGCCGTTGAACTACTGAAGCAAGCACAGGGCTCAGTGAAGCTGGTGGTCCGTTACACGCCCAAAGTTCTCGAAGAAATGGAAATGCGCTTCGATAAGCAGCGTGCGGCCAGGAGGCGTCAGCAGAACTACTAAGTTTTAAGTTCCCTAAGCCCCTTTCAAATTTTCAAGTCTCCCAAGTCCCATCACCAAGTCCCTTTCCAAGTTCCATCATCCTTCACTGTATTTTAATCTTAACAGACCAGTATTACTCATCAGATTATCTATGACAGTTTATTAGCTTGTAACATCTGGAGTGAGTGTTACACATTACATAATCGTCAATGTTGAATGTTATGATGAATCATTAAATAATCGTAGTAGGCCCGGTTTCTAGGACAGTCATTAGTTTAATGCCACATTGAATTTTAATGAAGCATACGATCATATGATTTTCTTCCTCAGCTGGAATTTCTCATGTATAGCAGGATTATTTTAGATTGTCAGAAAACAGCTGATTGATGTACGCTCGTTTACTGACGTTAAATCAGCTGTTTTCTGACAAGTTGAAATAATCCTGCTATATTTGTTGCATGGTTAGGTCGGTTTGGTTTTGTTTTCAAAGTTTTGTGACTGTGGATTTGTTTATTTCAATTTAAAATGGAAAAGAGAGACAGAGGAAAAACCTTTCTGGAGCAGAGGAAAAGCAATTGAAGAATATTCTATTGAAATACAAATTGGTATGGTGATAGAGAAAAAACAGATAAAATATGTTTATGTTTGGAGATTTATGTTCTGTTTTACCGTACCAATTTGTATTTCAATACAATATTTATCAATCACTCGTCCTCTGTTCCAAAAAGGGTTTTCCTCTGTGTCTCTTTTCCATTTTAAATTAAAATAAACAAATCCACAGTCACAAAGCTTTCAAAACAAAAACCAACCGGCCTCACCTTCAACAAAAACACGTGAAATTTCAGCTGAGAAAGGAAATCATATGATCGTATAGGCCTATATGCTTCATTAAAATTTAATGTGGCATCAGTTTAATGCTACATTAAACTAATGGCTGTCCTAGAAACCGGGCATAGACATGTATTAGCTCGATCCATCTGGATTCAGTTTCAAGTCCTTGGGATAAGTTCCATCACCCTTCAGTTAATTTTTATCTTAGCAGACCAGTATTACTCATCAGATTGTCTGTAACAATTTATTAGCTTTTACCATCTGGATTGAGTGTTGCACGTTATGTAATCGTCAATGTTAAATTTTATTATAATTAATAAAATTATTGAACGTATTGCAATGTTTTTATTTATTCAGCAATTATTTGCAATCCTTATGTAGTAGAAGACCAGTTTTCAGTGTTATTTCTAAATTTCAGGTACGGAAACGTTCATTTTCTCTTCAAAATTGTATTATAAGTGATATTAAAGTGTATAATATTCTTATGTAAGTTAATTCTTGAAAATGAGTCGACTGGAGCAGACGAGCTATTCCAGTATTTTTGAACAGGCAAATGTTTAAAGAAATACAAAATGAGCCTGAAATAATTTATTCAAGGCATAATTTTCAATTTCACAATTCAATGAACCGTACAAATAAAACAAAATGACACTTTTAATGTAATAGAAATAATGGATAATAATTTGATAAATCTATTGGTAGGAATAGTAATAAAACAATATAAATTTTACAAAATAAATTAAATCTACTGAATATAAACATTCATTTACAGAATGAATGGCACACACTTTGCTCAAACTGCTTGACATGTAGCTATGTATTCTTCCACAGCTAAATCAATCCTTCACTGAATTAGTTCATTATTATGAATTCCAAAACTTCATTTATTTACAAATAAATTGATTCCCATTTGTCATAGTTAATCGAATATATAAATAGTTGAATTATAATTTTGAACGTTTTGAATTCAGTAATGGCAAGTCACAGTATTATGTTATCTTGGCGAATTTCCATCAATCTTGATTATCTTTAAATGAGGTAGATAATTATTCTCTATTCAAGACGAAATTTAAAACAATTCAATCAAAGAAATTAATGTATGCAACCAAACTTTCACCAAGTTCCAGAAATCATAGTTCATTTTATCCACTATCGCAATGAATAATATTGCAAGGAAATTTCAGATTAATTTTAAATCTTATCGTTCAATTATACAACTCAATTTCTACACGAGCATTCATTTGAGTTTTGAATTCAATTTGAGAACAAAATCAATATTAAGAATAAAATCAACGTCTGAAAACTAAGGACATCATTATGGCTGGAACGATACTGGTTCGCAGTGTACAGAACTCAAACTACATAGAATAACTAGAAGCAATTTAGAATAAAATAATGCTACAAATAGACAACATAATTCGAAACCATGTAAGAGAAACAAATAACGTTAAATGGCATAAGATGAGAACATGGAATATAGAGAGTAATCAATTCATATTATGGCTAAAATAATTAGAAGTAAATAAAAAATACTATGAAAACTAGCAATGGAAACATGTCTTGTAATTTTTCTTGTCTTCGTAGTTGTAAACTTGTCTATCTCTCTCTTACTTAGGATTTTTTATAAGTTTTGGTTTTCCTTCAAACGTTTTTAAGCCATACTTTCTTTTTCATTAAGGGGTTTCCCATCATTATGAATCACTTCATCTCTCGCAATCACCCCTCTCATTACCCACGCACAAGCCTAGAGCTCATGTGGGCATCACGCTCAGAAAAAAACTTGAAGAATTATTATGGAATTATTTCAGTATCTAAGAGGTATATTAAAACTGGTTGGTGAATATTTACTCCAAGATTTTCCCACTGTTCTGAATTATTTGCTTCGAGCCTTGAATTACATCTTGAAAACTTGATAGAATTCATCTCATTCAAACTTAGAATTTCTCTTCACATTCAACGTGAAAATTTGTTCCCAAAATTTTAGTCTTCAACATTACAACAATAAAGATATATGAGTATAAAAATACAAGAAACTTTCTAAAAATACAAATTACTAGCACTAAGGAAGACACTGTATTGCAATCAGACTTAAATATAGAATGTTCATGACCTATCACAAACTTAGCTTGGTCCATATATTTATAACATTATTATCAACAATAAAATCCTAATTGTAGCATTATAACAAACTATATTTTTATTAAATTTGTGAACGCATTACAATACAGTATACTTTTTAACGTTATGTAGACTTATCACAAACTTTGCTTGGTCTACATTTATAACAAAGTTATTGTCAAATATAAACTGCCATGACAGTAATAATCAAGATATTAATTTCTAAACATATTATAAACTTTGCTTGGTCTAAGCAAAGTAAATTTATAACAAAGTTATTGTCAAATATAAACTGCCATGACAGTAATAATCAAGATATTTCTAAACATATTATAAGACAGTTCAGTTCAAACGTGATAAAAATTTAACTTCCAAAAATTCTTAAGAACACAATACAGCATATTTTTTTAACGTTATGTAGACCTATTACAAATTTGGCTTGGTCGAGATTTATAACAACATTATTGTCAAATATAGATTGCTAACTATACCATGATAGTGATAATCAAGATATTTCTGAACACATCATAAGACAGTTCAGTTCAAACGTGATAAAAATTTAACTTCCAAAAATTCATAAATTTAAACAATCATTTTACATTTTTGAAATTCCGATTTTAGAGAATAACTCACTATAGTAACTTTCAAGAACATTAACAAGTATAGAAAATCTTTTACTTATAAAACCGATTGCACGAAAGCCGATTTAATTTGACAGCCGTATAATATTACGTCATTCTTCGGAGGGAATAGGGATATTGTTTATTGGTGCCATCAGATGACGTAATTTTACAGGGTTTTTTCGATAAATCGGCCGTAACAAGAATTAAATATTTAACTGACTTAAATTGAATTACAGAACAGCATGGTACTGAACACAAATAAAAAATCACAATAACTCACAAAATTGGAGAGCTCTACTAAGGAGTTAATGACAATAATTGCAGTTCGGATGACACTTAATCCCGTTGACACCGCAATGGCATCCGCCAGAGCGGTCTCCGCGTCCCTGAAACAAAATTTTGAAAAATCAATGGAGAAAAAAAACATTTTTTCCAATGAAAAGATTTTAACAATATCAATACAATCATCCTCAAGACACGTCACGTCCCTAAAAACAAACAATTTAAATAAATAATAAAATTAAAATATTTTTAACCAAGAGAATAAATTGCTGAAAACAAACGACACTCATCAATTTGTAAGAAAATCAATAAGAATAACTTTCAACCATTCCAGTTCCCATCTACGTCATACTATTCTTTAGTTTTGTTGAGAATAGTTGAAGACTTTCATTGAAAAATATGACTACATTAATATGAATCTACTAATGAAATTTTTTAATACATACGTCATGAGGTTTTTTATTATATGCAAAGAAATAAAAAATTTGAATGAATACCGCACCTTAAATGAGTAAACAAAAAGTAACATTTACTTCGATAAATACTCCCTTTTCAATTATATTTCACTGATAATGTATCATTTCTAACCATTATACTGTAATCTTTTGCATTTGAAGGATTTTTATTTTTAATGTTTAATTCCTATTCAATAGGTTATATATGTAAATTAATAAATTTAAATAAAGATGTCATTCGGTTCTATTCCTATTTTATAGGACGATCGAGATTCTTGAACACCAAACATAAATACAGGAGCACTACAAAATAAATTAATATAAAATACAGATAAAGGAAGAAATGCACATCGTGTTCTACTTTTTCACAAAACAAAATAAATACACAAACACTATAGCGAAATATAGAACATAGTAATAAATAATATAGAATGCGCGAATAAAGAATACAGTGATATAGAATACAGGAAGAAAAACTTGTTCTACTTGTTCACAAAACAAAAATACACAAACCTACAGAAGAAATATAGAATAAGTAATATAGAAACAGGAAGAAATATAGATAATTGTTCCTGATTGTTTGCTATCCAATCAACCATTTTCTCTAGCAGATAATTTACCGCAACTGAAACGACATCAAAGACTACGAAACCCATAGAAACACACTCAGGAACTAATTTGGAAACATTTCTTACGTTGGAACCGTTTTGAAGAGTTTTAGCTTCATTTACAAGATTCAGTGACAATTATGGCAATTTGCGTGACATCTTTTTCCGTTTACACCGCATCTGCAACCACCTGTTACATCACCACGCCCCTACAAACATCAATAATTCATCAAATAATATTTTCATAAAAAAATAGACCGATGTCAGATACCACTTTAATTAATCAGAATTGAAATTTATGAATTTTTCTTAAAATGTTCGTCAATTATTGAGAATCGAACAACGTATTCAACTTTAGGGCTACATTAAGGTTGCTTCCCTCACCGATCCAACAGAGCTAGAGCTCTCACAGTTCAATTGCATTTGAAACCGTCGAGAAATGATGTCATCTGATGAAACCAATGTAATGATATCATTTTATTTAACGGTGGTTAAATTCAATTGCATTTGAAACCGTCGAAAAATGATGTCATCTGATGAAACCAATGTAATGATATCATTATTTAACGGTGGTTAAATTCAATTGCATTTTATAGAATTGTTACATGTCAAGACACAGGTATACCTCTAGTTTGTGGCCAAGACCACTAAAACAAAAGCTGAAGCTCTGTGTTTGACTACATCAGTGAGATAGTAAGGGTGATTGTGAAAATTATTAGGCTATAAAAACACTATGGTGCATAAATCAGGAGAATTTACGTATTATAGAGTTCTGAGAGCAACGCATTCATTACTTTTTATGAATATACCTTCAATTCAACACAAGCCACAATAAGGCTAGGCGTACACCGGTTAGTCAAGACAAGACAAGACGAGATTAGTCACAGTAATTCACATAGTTGCCTAAGAAGCAACACACACCGATTAGTCATTGCATCAGTGTGTGCTGCTTCATAAGCAACTATGTGAATTACTGTGACTAAATGTGACTATTCTCGTCTTGTCTTGTCTTGACTAACCGGTGTACGCTTAGCCATAGGCTGAAGTCAGCCCCCATGTCCACACTTGGTCGATCTTTCGTGCTGCCCAGCACGCTATCAATGCTAGTCAAGACAAGACAAGACGAGATTAGTCACATTTAGAGAGAGGTATACCTGTGTCTTGGCATATGCAGCACACAAAAATCGACCAAGTTTGGACATAGGCATCGATCAGTTTGGTCTCATTACAAAAATGTATGCTTTCTAAAATTATTTCCCAAATAATTGTTTTCTAAGAGTGATGCCCACATGAGCTCTAGGCTTGTGCGTGGATGTTGGTGAGAGTTATTAGTAAAAAACAGTATAGTTCGAATAAAACTAGTTGTCCCTTGGCCTGATGCTCAAGAACCACTCACGAGAAACTAGTGAGTGGTTCTTGAGCACCAGGCCAAGGGACAACTACTGGGTGGCGCAAGAAGAACGGATGGATTTGAGTAGAATAGTATCAGTTGACAAGAGCTGTCTGTGACCGCAGAGCGACACCATTTTGTTGGTTAAAGTATCCAGTTTTAGTATCAATGGCGCAATTGACCTTGCAAAATCGCATATTTGCTGTTGAAAAATATTTCCAATAGAATCAATCTGCAATCGTCGTTCAACGGAGCTTCAGCAGAAAGTTTCAAGTCGAGCTTATTGGCATAAGATTCTTCTTTACTTGAAATTCAAGTTTACCATCGTAAATATCGTTACATTGAAGATTTGAATACTGCAATACATGAATGGTGTTTTGGAGTTTTTCATACAAATTCTCAAATTGGGTTATTTACTTAGTATTTTGGTGTTAGGAAGATAACGGGTATGATGGCCCAGCAGATAACACTTTGAAAAACATCCGTTCTTTATGCGCAACTCTGTTCGAATAAAACTAGTTTTCCCTTGGCCTGATGCTCAAAAATCACTCACGAGAACTTCCTTTCATTTCCTGCAAACAAAGAATAGAATTAGAATGCAAACAAGCATTACCAAAACATTTAATTATAAGTATTCGCAGACTATGGAGGACTGAGTTAGCGAAATTCTCTTGTTTACTTACAGCAGGTCCCCAACGCGGTCCCATGGTGGCCCAGCAGATGTCAGTTTTGCACATGGTGCACAGACAGTAGTCGCAGCCGTCTGTTTTCATCACGGTTATGTTGCACGAAGGACAGTTCATCGCCTCACCACGCTCTTTCATTTCCTGCAAACAAAGAATAGAATTTATTATTTGAAAATGCATCAACAAGCATTACCAAAACATTTATACCCTTTAAGAATGCTTCTAGGTGTTGTTGGAATCAAAATTGAGAAAAATATACCTTCAAAAGGAATTTTGTTAAATTTGATAATTATAGCACATCGGCCAGTACATGATGACGATTTTGTAGAAGTAAGATTGCAGGAGTTAGTAGTATCATTGACTATTAACCTACACGTGGTTAATAGTCAATGGTAGTATCCTACTTCAGCTGAGTAAAGCTGCGTTTACACCGGAGTTAATAACAAAAGCCTCTAAAATAAACATGTGTTCATCCTTGGAAAAAACCAATTCTGATACAACGTAACGAAACGACAGATAAAACGGCACCAATGAAAGACTAGCTCTCTTTAACTAACACTTGCATTTGGCCTTCAATATACTATTGCCATCATACAAGTTTGGGGACTTGGAATTTACTTATACATTACTACTATCTTCCTAAACTTTCGGTTGCGTCCTTAATGAAACACCCGTTCTATTACAACCTTTGCTAGAAGCTCAATATTATTTCAACTATATTAAAACCTTTGCTAAAAGCTCCATCATTTTAATCATACTGTATTACCAAATCTGAAAACATTAACAAACATCGACAAGTAACTTACCCTGAAATAACGCAATGTTCTCTGAGCGTCCGGGTCTTTTTCAGCCAAAATGACCAGTTCATCTTGATACCGTCTACAGTCCATGGTCGGATGGATAGCCTGTAATACAAGGTGCATTCCTATATTATTGGTGAGGTGTCAAGTACCTCCTTTAAATAAAATGTTAAACACAATATTTATATTTTATACAAGTCTATAAACACTTATATTTTAATGCAAAATTCAAGTGTGAAATCAGTTTGATACTAGTTTCAATCATAAAACACTATGTAGCTTACACTGAGCTTGATAATATTCTTAAATGACTTTTTCTAGAATGACTTCAAATAGAAAAAATCTGCAATCGTCGTTCAACGGAGCTTTAGCAGAGTTTCAAGTCGAGCGTATTGGCATGTGATTCTTCTTGACTTGAAATTCAAAGTTTACTGTCGTAAATATTGTTCAATTGAAGATTTATTACTGCAATACATGAAGAAATCGCTGCTGTATCAAAAGTTATGGACCAATTTTTTAGGCGTTTAATGAGAATTAACGCATCAAGGACGCCATCTTTCCTATGTAATTTTTGAAATATACTCTAGTATTTTGGAGTTTTCCATACAAATTCTCAAATTGGGTTATTTGCTTAGTATTTTGGTGTAAGTAAGATAAATGTGTGATTTAAATGAACTTTCTTATAATACTTTGAAAAACATACGTTCTTTATGCGCCACTCTGTATACGAAGAACAGAAATGGAGTGGTCCGAAGCCGAGGGCGATAAGCGCCTGTCTGATAATCCAAAGGTTCCAAGATCGAATACAGTGTTGCCAAAACGGATTTTGACAGAAACGGCCACTCCCGTCTTTCCGAGGAGACGAAAATCCGTCGGTCCCGACTGCCAAAAAACAGTCGTCATCTCTCATCATTACCCCTCTCATTACCCACGCACAAGTCTAGAGCTCATGTGGGCATCACCCTCAATAAAATTTTTAATTTCACTTCTAAATGACACAGGCCCCATTATTGAAAAGTACCATAGATCAATGGATAGCTAGATTACTCATTCTAAAAATGTAACAGACCCCGTCTGTAACAGGGCAATGATCAATGTAACAGGTACCATAGATTCTGTTTCTGTTTCTTTCTGGTTCATAGCTTCTGTTTCTTTTGCCTTCATTCTAATTTCTTCTGCTTCTACATATATTTTTCCCGTTCAATATGTTTTTATCCAATTTCTTCTCTCTGTTCTGCTGGTCATACTTAATGTTATTATTACTGAACATACTTTCTGTCGTCATTATAAGTTTTTAATCTTACAATAATTATATTATCTTTTGTTTTCTTGAATATCACTATTCATGAGACTATCATCCTGGTTATTTTTTTATTTAATTATTATCTATTAATTGTATTGTATATATTTTTTTCTTTGTCCGTCAAGTACAATTTCTTATGTAATATTACAAACGACCCTCCTCACACACAGACTCGTTCTAGGTGAGGAGTATATTCATGTTTAGTAATTATTTCTTTGAAATGTATGTATTTTGTTTTGTCTTTTTTGAGAATAAACATATTTCAATTCAATTCAATTCAAGATCAATGAACAACTAGAGCACGGTACTCACACGACAACGGATGCAGTTTTCGGCGGTGCAAACGGGGCAATTGATGAAGGTGACCTCGTCCTCGACCACCCACCAGCCACAGCAGTCGGGCGTGCGGCAGTGGAACGAGTTCTTTATCTTGCTCTCCGACAGAGACAGGCTGCGAGCCAGATGCTTTTCGTACAGATCGCGAGGAATTATCTGCGTATCAAAAGTGAAAAGAAAACAATTATTATAAAGCTTAATATACGAGACACATCCGGAAAGTAATCTATAGCAGGATTCTTTTAACTTGTCAGAAAACAGCTGATTTAACGTTAGTAAACAAGCGTACATCAATCAGCTGTTTTCTGACAATTTAAAAGAATCCTGCTATAGCTGTGTGAACTCTATCAATGCTATCTTACTACAAAAGATCACACCGGCTATTGTCAATATTCGTCAATACTCAACGTCTATCGACCATACTGACAGCGTTTCAGACAATTCGAATAAAATTATTCATAGAGATAGATTAAGAAACAATGCAATTATTTAAGAGGTAGTACATTGAAACTAGTCACAACCATATATGACAGATTGACGAAATGGTAAGCCAGACAACCATTAAAAATACTGTAAATTACTGTAGCCTATACTGAAACTGTGAATTTCATTGTTTCAATTGAAACTGTGATTTTATATATTTTTTTAGAAAAAGATATTCAAGCAGTACTGTCGATTGGGCTTTTCAATTAGTATATAGGCTATGAGAATGAATGAATTTCTAAATGGAAACGAGCCAATTACTACACACCTCTCTGATTTCACGTTCCAGTAGATTGTGATTGCAAACATCATTTTCGGTCTCACCACGGTAAGGGCATTTCACTACAGCATCCTCATTATACTCGATGGTCTGGGCCAAGCAGTCCCTGAAACCGAGAAGAATTACAAATGAGATACTGCCTAATTTTCTGATCTAATCAATTTCCTGGTTTTTGGTACAAGTTGCAGTAAATCAATAGATTCTTCATCGATTCAATTAGGCTATTTATTTATTTATTTAGGAGTCCGATCTCACAAGGTGTCAAATTATCTATCGATAAACTGAAAACTTCAATAAATCTGGGGGATTTAGCGTATGGCTTTTTATAATGGGGAGACCCGAGTAGGGTTGTTCCACTTCACCAACTTAACCAATTATCCCTTGATAGGGAACATGGTGAAAGTTTGTTTTCACTTAGAAAACAGACATCAGCATTTAAAAAAAGTATTTTTTGATTCAATAAAATTACATTTGGAACCCAATGTTCCGCTGCATACGACTCTGAAAGGCTGAAATAATCGTGTAAAAATATTTTATTGAAAGAGGGAAATCCCTGAACTTGTGATATCAAGTGAAGTGCCTGTTCCAGCTCTTTATCTGAATTTTTAAATCATTTCAGTCTCAAGTGGATTCGCTTCTTGACAGGCTATAAAGATTCTAGAATATACAAGCTAAAAATAAACATTTTTTCCGCAAACTTAACAAGAGTAGCCTACCTAGTATAGCTGGTTGATTTTGCCAAGTCACTTGGACTGACAATGAATTCCTCAATGCAGCTTTTTAAAAATACTTTTTTAAATGCTGATGTCTGTTTTCTAGGTGAAAACAAGCTTTCACCATGTTCCCTATCAAGGGATAATTGGTTATGTTGGTGTAGTGGAGCAACCCTACTCGGGTCTCCCCACTATAAAAAGCCATACGCTAAATAAATAAAATAAAATGCAGCTTTTTACAATGTTTAAACTATGTAGTGATTCGCCCAATAAGCAGCTTTGTTATAGTAGCTTTGCTATAGTAGATAAGTTATTTTAACATTGCGAATAGTCATAATTATAATGGTAACAATTCATTCTAAATCCAATTGCCTCAGCTAAATGAACCAGCTCTGAAAAATTTACTTTAGGAAACTACGAAAGTGAACGTTTCAGTTCACTGTTTTTGGTGTTGATAATGTGGAGGATAAGAGTTGAATTATTTATTTACAGTAGACTGTATTATCTAACCTTGGAGTTTGATTAAAGCTTGTAACATTTTCCCAACTACAGGCTATATACGTCAATGTTTACAACATTTTCTGTAGGCCTATTAACTAATTTTCCTCTTTCAAGCAATGGTACAACATTTAAAATGAAATCAGCATTCTAACAAAATATTTTCATATTCATTAGGTTGAAAGGGCATCCGAAATAGTAAACTTTGAAAGAAGCTTGGTTTTGTTCCTTTCATCCTCGAAAAGCTAAACTCCACTCGGTACTAGAAATTCCAATGTTATGTATCAAGTTATGTTTGTTCAACGACTTACCTACAAAACATATGCAGACATTCCTTCAGCGTGATTCCTTCACCTCTATCTACCTTTGTCAAGCAAATAGTACAATCGAATGGCTTTTTGTTGACCACAACATTATCCTCTTCCAGTTCTATGAGCTGTTGGTAAATGTTACGCTCATTTAGCTCCTGGAAAATGATAAAGCATATACAAAAACCTGAGATATCTTCTATTTCTATAGTATCAACAATATCTTTAGAGACTATTCAAATCAAATCAAATCTATTTGCCATAAAATTAAAAAACAATAATGGACAAAATGCACATATATACACCAATACAGATACACATTTAAATATGATCTACACTAATTAATCAAGTCCCTCTGAGTATAATATTAAAATCGGTTATGTGAGTAAATGTGCAAAGTGTCAATGTAATTTTATTAATATTGTGGCTTGACTAGCATAAGTTAAAACTTGTGCGCTAGCCGTGATTAATAACTAGATTGCTTTAGAAATTGAAAAAAACGAGATTTCTTTAATCAAGATCCTAGTTTGCTTTATTAAAAGTGTGTAAAAACGATTGAAAAGCCATTACATGGGTTTTTTGTGAGGGTGATGCCCACATGAGCTCTAAGCTTGTGCGTGGGTAATGGGACGCGTAATGATGAGAGATGGCGACTTTTTTTCTGGGGATGATTTTCCGACATATGCTCTAGGCTTGTGCGACTACTTTTTAGGTTGTCGGACTTGAGTATAAAACATGTGATTTGAACTCTTCATCTCTATGGAAACGGATTCTTCATAACTGTTGTTATTTTCATTCCCACTCATTGTAATTCGAACCATGTATCGTTCAAGTTATTGAAAACCATTTCTAAAGGCAATGAAAGTTACTCGTCGTAACTTATTCCCATTACAATTTTAACAGTAAAAAGCTCAAAGTCTTCTCCGAAAGACGGCCGTTTGGAGTCAAAATCTTTTGAAGTCAACTGGAGTCGAACCAGGAACCTCAGTATTATCAGACCGGCTATCCGCTATAAAACACCTCGGCTACCGACCAAACTTGTTTAAAAAAAAGAATCTTAATATTTACTAATAAGGCAGGTACTCACCCTTCTCTGCTTTGCTGCTTTCAACCATTCATCCAATGTCTCCTCGTCATGGAATTGTATCGATATACTTTTAGGTCTGAAAAACGCGGCACATTTATTGGTACTAGGACCATCAACCCGAAATGTTTCGGCTATGGTTTCTGCGATGGCATTGGCATCTTTCAGATCTCTGACATACTCTCCAGGAGGACCAGCAGCAGCTCCGTTACCCAACCTAAAGGCGAGAGGGACGTTATTTTGAGGATTTTGGGCTTCCTCAAAAACTCCATTGTCTCTTGCAGTCTTTTTACTGAGCATTATATTGTACTTCATCGTCATAACGTCAGAGACCAGTGCGCGTAATATGATGTTGGAGTCAACAGAAATTTTCAAATACTCCTTCAAAGAGTTTTCGTAACGCAAAAAGTTTTGCTCATTAGACGCCTTAGTCGCATCCAACTGTTCTGACAAATTTTGAACTCTCAAATTTAGTTCATTTACTGTTTCACGAAGATTTCGGTTTTCAGTTAACACGTTATCAATACTTTCCTCCCCTGTCTGCAGCATGAGATTGAGTTCATTCTGCCCCAACTTGATTGATTGACAAAGTGTAAATAACTTTTTATCTGGAACTGAGCTGTTGTTATCTCCACAGGGTTCGTTGAAGTTGGAAGCACCAACAGAGTATTTCTCGTTTCCGTTAAACGATTTCGATTCTTCATGATTCCTATTTATCAAATCAACCAACTCATTCTTGACCTGTGTCATGTGGTGTAAGAAGTACGCTTGCATTGCACGGAAAAATTCATCAAATGCAGGATCAAGTTTTTTATTTGTCCGGTTCATTTTGAGTGACTTTATGAATAAGAGTTGAATTTAAAAGTTTTGATAGAATGTGGAGTTTAGAACGCAATTACACGCTTGCAATTGTCCGGTAATAAACACAGATAACACTTCACATAACCTATGCCTATGCAAAAAGTCAAAAACAAACCTAAAAGTACTTGGAAAATATTGATATTGTAAGATCAACAGCATAAAAATTATCTACTTGAAGAAAAATACATAAGAAGAACAGAGACTACTCTAAACAATAAAATATTAGCTCTTCATCGCCAACACTTCAAATTCATATCTAATCAGTTGTTTTCTCATCCCTCCATTTCCTCCACACCATTTGCAAAAATGTCTGATCTTAAAGCCTTTTAAATCGTGAAGGTATAAAATAATGCCAATGCCACTATTTAGAAGAAGCTCCCAAACATCAGCGCGCTCAAGTGAGAGACAGAGGAACAACCTGAGGGAATTGAAGATAGGTTATCATTGAATCAAATGTAAAAATGCCTGTTTTCAAACCCATCGTATTCGATAAATATTCGGCCAAAATTTTCCAGTAACTTATAAAATCAAAGCTACGATGTTCAAGAACACTTCAGTTGTCTCTTCAAGAGAAAAGAAACAAAGATAATTTTAATTTGATCCTCTCTCCAAAAGCATTCCTTTCCAAAAGAGAGTGAGATATGTAGTGATATAAAATATAATATTAAAAATAAATAGATGAAACATGGAAAATATAAGATGTAAAGATAATTTTGTAATTAAATTAAATATTATTTGTGTGAAATAGTTCATGTCTCTGGAATAATAATGTTTATAAGTACATACGATACCGATGGTTACACATAGCGGGAAGTTCAAACTTTAAAAATCCTAACCTAGCAAGAAGAGTCTAGCAACATGACGAAAATTCTGATAAAAGTACTTTAATCCAATTAATACATTCATTAAAACACCTTGAAACCACTAAATATATAGCAATAAAGTATGGATGATACTTTATCATTAATAAAGTATTGATGATACTTTATCGTCTATCTATTCTATAAATAGTTGGAATAAAACTAGTTGTCCCTTGGCCTGGGGCTCAAGAACCACTCACTAGAAACGTTTTTGTCAGAAAGTCCGACGTCCGAACAGCTGACCATTTGATTCAATGGTCGAGCATCATTGAATCAAATAGTCAGCTATTCGGACATCGGACTTTCTAACAAAAACGTTTCTAGTGAGTGGTTCTTGAGCACCAGGCCAAGGGACAACTAGTTTTATTCGAACTGTAGTCATTAGAAGTCACATTGAGGCTCCATTTATGAAGCATATATCCCATGCATAGCAGACATATGTATTGAATAAAGTAATCAATTGATTATGGTTTTCAAATAAGCTATGAACATATTAAAATATAAAAGACAAAGTGAGACTACCAAGATTACTAGAACGTGGAAGTATCTAATAGCCTTGGGAGCCCGCAGCTTTGCCATAGCCTTGTTAGCCGCAGTCACTGTATGGTAACCCACCGTCCGGGGACATCTCAAAACTCCAAGTCAAAAGATGTCACCAAACCGAAGGCACCCATGACTTACGTTGCCCGGCCCACACGCGGCAAGGTACCAGCAAAGTAAATACAGAAATACGTGATTTTTGTTTTACCTTGCCAGACCATCACCATTCGAGGACGTAAGGCTTGTGGGCCACGCGACCTACGGCGAATACTGTTCCTTGCTACACGCCCTATGACGGAAGGCGGTAGGGTTGGAGTCGAGAGACAATCCATGGGGTACCGCTACAGATCACCTCTCTCCTACCAACCAAACAGTATCCCCAATTTGGAATAGAAAATTTTGAAAAATGTAACATTACTTCCTCTGGGTCTTCTGCGGTACAAGAAGGTTAAAGCCTACATGAGAATACTTAAGAGTAACTCTCATAGACCACAAAAACCTTTACAAACAACAACCACCCCCCTCCCCCACAACAACGAAGTTCAAAAAGACCTCTACAATCCAACCCATCCCTAATCCAACAAGAAAAGAAACATCATCAAAGGCTCCAGAAGAACAGAACCTCTTGGATGCCTTTTGAAGATGAAGTCGACCTAAGCACCTATCTTCCTTGCACCGCAGAAAACCAAGAGGAAGTTTATTTTGCTGACAAAATGTAAAATTGTAAAAGAAATTTATCAAACGATCTATTATAATTAATGGGAATTATTTTTAAAGTGGAAATTGAATTTGGAAACGATTTGTAAGTTGGTGAAGCCAGTAAACAGAGTATATGGTTGCATTCACAGAATGATAATAAATCAATTATTATTAATCTGTGGACAATTATGCTTTCCACTTTAACAAATATGCAGTAGACGTGCTTCCTCCAGTCCAGTAACTTCACTCTCTAATTGCAATGTTGCATAAAGGAAGTGAATGCTAAAACTTGGTGATCTGTAACAAAAAACTTTTATTAGATGAAATACATAATAAAACACAATCCTGAAACAATATACTTATGTGTGAATCTTGATATTGGATCAAGCTAAATACGTGAAGGGAAGAGACATGAATTCTCTTAATTCTACCAAAGACAAGCCTAACATACCAAATCTAACATGCAAAGCAGGCACATACATAAAATTCAACATGTAATACAGTATATCATAAAAATAAAATGTACATGCACACAGTATATTATAAAAATAAAATGTCCATGCACACAGTATATTATAAAAATAAAATGTCCATGGCCTTGAATCCGTTGGAGAAGAGAAGCTGCATCTGAAACACACTTAGAAAATGAAGAATTGAGTAAATTTTCAAGAATAATGTTGAGTAGTCGACCTGGAACTTACAACTAAACTCTTATGACTACTCACACCTGAACCGCCAGGAGTGTGTCTAATCTATAACTTTTGACTAATAAAAAATCAATTTCAATTGATAACTGCACCTCTCAGCGTGTGTGAGAGAATGCCCTAAGCTACTGCGCTCTCCTAGCGTGTGTAGGAGAGCGTCTTCTAAGATGATTCATCTATGAGAGTTTACAGCTCTCGTTGATGCTAACTACTATACGATTCTATATCTTAAACTATAACTTTTAACTAAAATAATAATGAAAAATCATAAATATTCACCTCTCAGCGTGTGTGAGAGAGTGCCCTAAGCTACTGCGCTCTCCTAGCGTGTGTAGGAGAGTGTCTTCTAAATTCTTCTAAGAGAGTTTAACACTCTCATTGATGAAAACTACTATAAGTTACTGTAACTTAAACTATTACTTATACTAAATTGATTGTAATAATGCCAGGAGTAGCCCGGATAAAAATTGGTGTTGACTTATTAAAAAAATAATAAAGATTTCATGAATCTGCATCTCTCAGCGTGTGTGAGAGAGCTGTTGTCTTTTCTAGCATGTGTAGAAAAGTACCATATTTAAAGAAATTCTTGAGTTGAAATTCAAGAATATAATCGGTTATATATTGAGTTTCAAACTCTCAATATGACAATTGATAATACATGCAAGTTAGGAATTCGCCCCGGAGCTACCACAAAATAGCTGTGATCCCCCTTTCCCCATGCCAACCAGCAAAGGCTGGAGGCAATACTACTATAAATTGAAAAATAAATTGAATAAACTTCAATGAAATTGAAAAAAAATTTGACGACTCTTATAATATAAACATGCATCTAACAATAAATAATATCCTTCATACCCCCTCTCCTAACGTCTAACTCTTTTGCTGAAGGCACTGCAATCTTATATTTGCAATTTCCAGTCTTATGTACAATAGATCCCATCAGGCTGCAGTGTAAAACAGTTACCACCTCGTCATAAAATTGATGCTGGAATCGAGCCCGCAATCATAGTTACAACGCAGTGGAACTACCACACAGAACACTGACTAGGACTCTACGATACTCGACTGAAATCTGCAAATATCCTACGGGGACCCACCCTATCCAGCTCAATCCCTATTTATGGCTGTTATCTTGCGTCACATCCAACTATGCAATCACAGAAACAGTACCACATATCCCATCATTGCATGATGGGGAAAACATGTACATTTACATCTGCACTGCATGGCGGTGCTGCTATTAAAGCGCCCGACCAAGACAGAAGACACCCTCTCGTCGCAAAACTAGCATGATGACGTGGTACTGCCCAGGATTGTGTCAGAGTATGCTACATGACTAACAACTATAAACGTCCCACCCCCTATACCCCTATCTAGCTCAATCCCTATTTATGGCTGTTATCTTGTCTCACATCCAACTATGCAATCACAGGCACAGTACCACATATCCCATCATTGCACGATGGTGAAAACATGTACATTTACATCTGTACTGCATGGCGGTGCTGCTATTAAAGCGCCCGACCAAGACAGAAGACACCCTCATCGCAAAACTAGCATGATGACGTGGTACTGCACAGGATTGTGTCAGAGTATGCTACATGACTAACAACCATAAACGTCCCACCCCCTGTAACCCACTCTCTAATCTGGGAAAATGTTAGATAATTCTAGCCTAACTCTTCAACTAGTAATTTAAGGGAAAGATACCTCATACCAGATTCACCTATCCACATCTTGGTTTGATTGATTCCACATCTTTATATGTATTGAATGACTCCCTTTTCCTGGGAGGGCGAAGTTAGGTCGCAGCCGGCCCTCTTTTGAACTGACCCTTAGCCTTCCTTTGTAGGGGGGTTATCATTCAATAGATCATTGATGCCTTCCAATAATCGTTTGTTCATGTTTGTTTTTGTATTTTTCAAAGATTCATCCTGTTGAAACAATAAGACAACTTGAGTTTAGCTTGTATTTACAATTTGTAATTATTATTGCTATGCATAAATAAATTTATGATTTTCACTTGCATTTGAATAATAATAATAATATTCACAATTCACAACCCTCATAAACTTATTCGATAAGTTTATGAGGAGGACGAGACTTCGAAAACAAGCACTTAGATCAATAAAAGTAATATCTCCTGAAATGAAACGTAGTTTGGAATAATTGAACTAATTCAAAAACTTTACTTTGAATTGATTGAATAGAATAAAGTTATAGGATTTACTGAATGAATTGTTAATTAGTACAGGGAAATGGCTGGATAAAGTTTATGAAATCTATTTATGAATAACTACATACATTTATAAACGGAATGTAGTCTAACAAGATTTCAAATCAAAATCGAACCAACTAACATTAAATTAATACTGAAGTTTGGAATAATTGATGAGAATGACTAGGCAAATGTCGGTTTCAAAAATTTCGAACAATTTGTGAAGTAGATGTAAAATGTTTATCTTAATCAAATTATTGAAGGTAATTTGAAACTCTTTAAGAGTTTAACTGAATATAAAGTATTGAAAACTTGAAACTATTTACTTTGAAAAGAAATAAGATCATCTAACCTGAATAGTAGAAATGCCGGATCCAAAACTTCACAACCCAGTCTGTAGTACAATTACTTCGTTTAACCACCAAATTAAGTAGTTAATCACTAAATTCATTTGTAAGCTTCTCTATTTCAACTTGAAACTACACTCTAGTTGAAAGCACTCGTAAATAATTCGAAAAATCCAGCAAAGTACTCGACCCGTTGTTTACGTGACCGTTTACGAAGCAGAAATGAAGTGAACATGGCTGTCAGAGCTGACACAGACTGGCACAGCCTGAGTCAGCTGATCAATAATCAGCTGTTCAAATATTATTTGAATAAAACATTCAACAATCAATAAAGTTATTCATTCAGTTGAAATAATAATATTAATAATGAATAATACTTTTAAAAAAATATGTGGAGCAATTTAATAGCAAATTTTTCACGACCCTTCAAATCAATCGTCAGCTGTTGATACAGTCTGATCGATGTTGTTTTATTGGCCGGGAATTTCAAATGAATCTTTACGAAAATCTCAAAATACCGTTGGCCACTGATAGCTCAAGCTCAGTAAACTATCATCACGGATACGTAGTACCACGGATACCAGAATACACGGTAGGACCCACCGACCCACGCGCATATTCCAGCCTAGATTTAGAAATGTGTGACGTTTCGTGAACCGAAATAGACAATATTCATTTAACGGTTCTTTCGTAACCAGTTCATAGGTGGTACTTCATAATCGTGAACAGTATAATTATTTCACCTTTTTTTTTAAACCTTCATACATGGTTACCACAGACATTAAAAGTCATGCCTCATCCACACCATCGCCGAACTAGGCGAACGCGAGTCTAGCCCGAGTCAGACTTGCGTTCGCGTTACCGTCTACACGGCAGAAAGACATAACCACGAAAGCCGAGCGAAGCGAGCGTTGTAATCTACGAATGGCACCATATGCAAAATGGAAAATCTGGCTACTGCATCAGCGTTATGTGCTGCAGCATATCATAATCATGTTTTTTTCTTAAATATTTATATGGAAGACAAAATATTCAAAATTCAAAATGAATACGAAATACCGCCACAGACGCAACAGACGATGTGTAGAGTAGACGGTGTATATTTTGTGCCCACTCGCGCACGCTCGTCTCCTTTGATCTTGCTCTCCGACCGACAAAATTTGGATCGAAGGCGAACCGAGCCTAGCATACGCGAACTACGCGAGTGACCCCGTCTACACGCTCGCGTTCGCCTAGTTTGGCGATGGTGTACATGCAGCATCAGAAATAGTTAGGAAAAGTAAGTTTTTTTTTAATTTTTGATGAGGAGAATGTTTGGAAAAATGCCTAAAGTCAGAAAAATAGGAAAAATTGCTGAAAGTCAGGAAAACTTGCAGTGGCATAATCCGATCTTCTCAATTTTTGATTTTGATGGAATAATAATAGTTTACTTTTATAATGGTCCTTTGAAAGTTATATTTATGAGCGAAATCTACTGTCGCGGAACTACTAGTTTACAAAAATGATAGCTGTCGGATATCAAGCTCTCAAGTCTCGTCACCAGCAAAATAGCAGTACCGGTATGACTTGAAAAGGTTTGTATTATAATTGTCAGTATAAAATAAATTGACAGTATCAAAGAAAGTAATAACTAATAATGTAAAGGTCATCAAAATTAAAACAAACTGAAAAATGTATTAAAAATTTAATGTTGAATACATCAACATGATGTTACGACAAAGATCGTCCAAACAAATCAATTACAAGAAAACACAGGCTCACATAATTCAAAAACTTATTCATTATAATAAACTAATATTTACATTACAAATCAAAAATACAACCAATAATTACGAATCACAAAATCAATGACATTGAATGTTCTACTATACAATATGTTGATACATTCTATCACTTTTTCTCCCAATCATATATTTAGTCTATATTAATTTACATGCCTGAATGTGTAACATCCTAATAATGAGAAGACTAATTACTTCTAACATAAATTAACATTATTTCATTCGTCACATGGAGAATAATTAACTATACTTTTGATCAATTTCATGTACAGGTTACTAATTCATCATTTTATTTACAAATTGAGACAATAGTAGCTTCGAAGCATTCTTGTAATTGGCTGCTTCCACAATGCTCTATTCGTCTTCTATTACTAGCATAGTGCTGAGAAAAATACAACAAATTGGCATGTATCAGATACATCCATTTTCCGATCTTCTACAAATTATAAAATTTCAAGGATGTTATCAATTTTTAGATTGTCAATAGTTAAATAGAATTCGTCGTTATTCCAAGAAAATTAGATAAAATATTGATCAATATTATTACAATATTGAATATTTATCATAATTTTCTAATTACGTACTGCATAATGATACACTAGATTTTATTTTAAATAGTTATCAAAGCTAGAATTCCATATTCTGATTGTTTAAGATAGGTTGAAATGAAAATGGTCTCTAATCATAGATTTTCGTTGAAATGAAAATAGAAAATTATTGTATTTGATAAGAACCATTCCTAGCATTAAAGCTTAGGGAAAATTCAAGAATAAAAAAGGTGTTTAATTCTGTAACCAAATACAGTACTCATCAGTAGATTGAGAGTAGTACTGGATTCATGTTTTTATCATACAAGTACATTGATTTGATACTATGAATTAAGATTACTTTAAATGAGATCGAAAAATATATAGTAAAAATGCGATATAAATTGAATGAATAGTGCATATAAAATTATGAATTACAGTGGAGTAAAATTTATACATAATAGAAAAAAAACAAAATCTTATCATTGGTGGGATGAGAAGTAAAAACTCATTTCGTGACAATTTTTTAGAACACCAAACATCAACAAATATAATAAAATCTTAATAATCACCATAAATTCGAACAGACATGAAAAACAAAACATGCATAATACCGATTGAATTGAAACACATATTTCAAGAAAAAATATCACATGCAAGAGAACACATTGTTCTTTTTCAAATATTTCTGTTATTTTACATGAATATTGTACCAATATTCAATATTTTTTTTGTATTTTTGATTTCCTTCAATAATTCTCAAATTGCGATTCCAAAAAAATCTTCATTAACAATATGAAATAGGAATTTCCTTTCTTGTGCATTACACAATTAGAAGCAGGTAATACAATTTATTATTGTCATCTTGAGCGGAAAAAAGTAATGAAACAGGAAGTATTTTCAAAATGTTGTATTCCAAGACATCGATAATAATCAGGTTTTCATGAGATAATAGATATTCTTATAAACAAACAAACAAGATTTGAGTATACCAGCTCTACAGTAAGTTCAATGCTGTAACTAAATTGAACATTTCGTAATCAAAATTGCCGTAACGGTATGTGAATTAATAGTTTATGATAAGATTCATTTTCTTATTAATAATTTAATTTATTCAAACATTTCATAAGCAAAATGTTTCGCTGTAGTAAACTGAAGTTCTAGTCACAGTTAATTTTGGATAGAGCTGAACAAATTTTAGTAAATATTCCAGTTTCTACATCATATTCATTACTCCATACATAAAGTTGCTAGAGCAAGTAGATAAGAAGTGATAGATTTCTTAACACCAATCAATTTAGATGAGACTATTTTCACATTTATTGTTTCAATAACATGTATTATATCATGAGTTGAATAATTTCTTCTTCAATGTATGAACTTGTCGATCTTTAACTTAGGTGTTAATTTAGCTGCAATGAATCTCTCAGCTCCAAGCCTTCTTAATGGCTTTTGCATACAATTAATAATAATTGTCGTTAATAATTTAAGAGCGACTTTTTAATTTAATCTTACACTCCATTATTGTTTCATTTATTTAGTTTCAATCGATTTTTCAACTTGATAAACTTCCAATTCTAGTTGATCGCCAACTATGAATATTCCATTCATTATTTACAAATATAATTATTGAAAAACAATTTTTTAACAACCATTATAATTATTTTCATTGAAATCTACAATTTTATATCATATTGTATCATTGTAATGATTGTTGATTCTCATATTATTGCTTAAACTCTTGTTTTTTTCTTTTACAAAAAAGTAAGCATGTGAAATGCTTTCTTGAGCAGGTACAAAACTTTATGGAACTGGTTATAATATTTGAAATCGGTGGGAATTGTAATGATATTAGTTGGAAAAATAGCATACGTATACTAGTAACAACATGTTGGAGAAATTATTTTTTCTGTATAAAACTGTTGAGTTCAATAATTTACAGTTTCTAGACACATTTTCCACGTAATTTCAAAGCATAAATAGGATCTTCTAATCAAAACTCATGAAGATATGGAAAAATTCAGATTTGTAATTTTTCTGGCTTAAAATGTCACTAGCAATTTTATGTGTGTAACTCTTGTTCAATATAGCAGAACATACTTAAATAATGAGAAGATGTCAGAAAACATTTTTGTGACAGATTGTCAAAACAAGTACAATTTGAAAAAATCCATTCCAAGTTTTTTATTGCCAAAGTATTAACTCATACAATATTAGCAGTAAGACAAGCTGATTGCTGAAGCTGCTTTTATCAAGAGCAGATACAAGAGGTCAACTGTCAGCTACCTTAATTCATTCAAACCCACAGCACTCATAAATTGCAAGCCGGATAATTGTTGGTTTGTCGAACAACTGTTACATCGATCAACTGCTAGTTCCCTCAGTTCATTCAAACCCACAAGCCGGACAAATGTTGGTTTGTCGGACAACTGGTGCAATGATGAAGTTTTAGCTACCACAGCTCCTTCAAACCCACTAGCGGTACAAATGTTGGTTTGTCGGACAACTGGTGCATTGATCACGTTTTAGCTACCACAGCTCCTTCAAACCCACTAGCGGTACAAATGTTGGTTTGTCGGACAACTGGTGCATCGATCAATGTTAGCTCCCTCAAACTGCTGTTCTGTCGGACAAAAGTTACATCGATCACCTGCTAGCCACCCTTCACACCCACAGCACACATATTATTGCAAGCCGGGTAACTGTTGGTTTTTCGGACAACTGGTGCATCGATCAATGTTAGCTCCCTAGTCGGACAAATGTTATATCGATGAACCGGTATAGCCACCCTTCACACCCACAGCACACATATTATTGCAAGCCGGGTAACTGTTGGTTTTTCGGACAACTGGTGCATCGATCAGTGGTAGCTCCCTAGTCGGACAAATGTTACGTCGGTCAACCGCTACAGCCACCCTTCACACCCACAGCACCCGTATCGCTTCTCCGGTGTGAAAGTGGGTATCGACGGGCGTCGAACTCCATCTTCGATGATTGGGCGGCGGTTCGACCAATGGAAGACCGAGTTCAGGGTAGCCACCCCCTCGTCTGCCACCCCCCAAATCGAGGGGCAATCCGCCGCCCCCCAAGTCGGGCAGACCGACCTCGTGAAAGGAGCTCATCGACGAGAAGCCGCTCTCGTCCTCGGTGCCACCCCCGGCCAGCGGCGGCGAGCAGGACGTCGACGAGGAGGCGGTGGTGGGGGTGGTTCCCGCCGCCTCCACATCGTCGATCAGCTTCGGGGTGCGTCCTCGCGTCCGCGAGCATGAGCCGAGAGAGTTGATGGAGCTAGCACAGTCCAGAGACTTGCGCAGACCGCCGCATGAGCTCTGCAGCAGTAGCGAGCTGCAGCTGCCAACCTACACAAAACAATACTTGAAATTAAAATTATGCTTTTTTTATATTAGACAGATATATTAAACAAATATCAGTTCACATTGCTACTGGGTGGCGCAAAAAGAATGGATGTATTTGAGTAGGATAGTATCAGTGGACTAGAGCTGTCTGTGACCGCAGAGCGACACCATTTTGTAGGTTAAAGCATAGACTAACTATACTGTGTCTGTGTTGTCTGTGGTTAAAGTATCCAGTTTTAGTATCAATGGCGCAATTGACCTTGCAAAATCGCGTATTTGCTGTAGAACAATATTTCCAATAGAATGAATCTGCAATCGTCGTTCAACGGAGCTTCAGCAGAAAGTTTCAAGTCGAGCTTATTGGCATAAGATTCTTCTTTACTTGAAATTCAAGTTTACTATCGTAAATATCGTTACATTGAAGATTTGAATACTGCAATACATGAATGAATTGCTGCTGTATCAAAAGTTAAGGACCAATTTGAGGCTTTTAATGAGCATTAACGCATTAAGGGCGCCATCTTTCCTATGTAATTTTTGAAATATACTCAAGTGTTTTGGAGTTTTTCATACAAATTCTCAAATTGGGTTATTTACTTAGTATTTTGGTGTTAGGAAGATAAATGTATGATTCAAATAAACTTTCTTATAACACTTTGAAAAACATCCGTTCTTTATGCGCCACCCTGTATTATAATTAAATTCTGTAGACCTATGTAAAGCAAGAGTAACACCCAAGGTGTACAGAATGAAAGGTGGGTCGGAGCGGTGCAGCTTGGTGGGAAAGTCGAGATAGTGACTACAGTCCCAAACTCGAATGCAAAGCTAGTGGCTAGAGGACTGCAGTGACGTCACTATCTTGACTTTCCCAGCAATCCGCTCCACACCGACCCACCGTTCATTCTATACACTTTGAGTTTATTTCACATCAAATATTCTATTCATTGCCCATTTCTTTTAGAAATATCACAACAAAATGAAAATTTATTAAATGTACATAACAAAATGAAGAGAACATTCTTCAAGTCATTCCAAGAATACTTGGTATAGGAATAGAATTCACTATTGTATTTATTGGTGAGAAATGTTGTTCAATGGATTCACTTAGGATTAAATCATTGGTAAAAGTGAGAATGAAATTAAAGCACAAGATTGGAACTCAAAGGATAATCCGAGACTTTCAGAATTGAAAAAAAATGTATTATCTTAGTGAAACAGAGATAGAAAGAATTGGAGCTCCACAGTATAATTTTATCTTATTACAGCGTTGCCAGATGCAATTGATGAAAAATCACAACTATTTAAATTTGGGAACGAAACACCTTTAGAGAGAGAACATGAATAATGCATTCACTGACTGGTTTTAATGTATTACATGCATGTTATATTCGCACCAAAACATTAAAACATGCATAAAAAATAATTTGTAAAATCCCCAGAAGATATTGTGTACCTCAGTAGCAAAGGTGTACAGAAATGGATCGTGCCTGTCTACAGGTATGTATTAAAAAATGCAGCATTTCATGACAGTTTCTAAATAACAAGAATTGTTAGAGCTCAACTTAAAAAAAGTATGAAAATACAGTAACATTAATGATTTTAAGTACAGTATTAAGATAGTAAGTAAGATGAGTGAGACATACAACAACCATAATGCACAATTAACTTCTAACTAAGCAAGGAGTATACACACTACACAAATGCACAGTAATATCAATCTTTCAAATAAAACCATGAAAAAATGATTTCATGATACTAATATTAAAGTCAGTTAAAGAATGCATGAAACATACACAGATTAAGAAAGAATTCATACTCAAATCTTACAAACACAATGAAACAAGCAAATAAGAAGGCTAAAGAGGAAAGTAGAGAAGAAACAAATATACGGAGGAAAGTTTTCAGTTGAGAAAGAGAAATTCTATACTTATTTGGAAAGCCTGTTATTTACAGTCTGTAGTAACTTACATTATTTGTTATAACGTACAAGTATAACCGTAATAAAGGTTGGTCCTGAGTAAATTTGATAGTAGGAGTTCCAAATGAATCTCCAATTAAGAATTTTTCTATTCTTTAGCTTAAATCGATCAAATCGTGAAACGTTTGAATAAAATGGAGTTAATATTAGAAAAATCCATTCATAAATTCCCATTTGATACCTACAATGCATTCACAGTTCAATAAGTACATAATTTTCATCTAGTAATGAAAATCGCAATAGCATATCAATAAATACAATGAAGCGTTTTCAAAAACTATGAAGGACATAGATTACAGATAAATGGAAGAATTTTAAAGTATACTGTTGCGAGGAAGATTTGAAAGCAATATTATCAAATAAATAAAAATCTGTAGTAGTATTAACCTGATAACAATGAACCAGGAACTAACATTACCATGAAAACACTAACTTAGAGAAGAAGAAACAAACAGGAGTCTATACAGCTATACTAAAAGCTATGAGTGTAGAGATCAACTTATTTTGATACGAAAAAACAACTCCTCATAAGCTAGAGGAACCTTCTATAAAATAAAATAACATATTTTTGCATGACAAAATTCTAGAAAGCCTCTCAGCTTCATAAATAGACTACATTAATAAAACCCTGAAAAAGGCTAGCAATGAAACGGTAATTTCATTATTGTACCACAATATGCCAAATTAATATTCTGTATAAGATGCGTGTGAACAACAAAAATGCCAAAATGCTATTCAAGGGATATTAACAATGGTGTTCTATATGCATTGATTAATCAAATATAATGCCTTGTTAATAATGGAGCATACTCGATAAAATATTTCATTCGATACTTGCTTATTTTTTTTGGTTTTTGTCATTATTTATTTTTTAATCCTAATGAGTGCTCGTTGAACAAGAACTCTGGGAATCGGATTCCACCTGTAGAGGATAGACGTTGAATCGAGTTATTTCAGTTTTAAACCAATACAAGAGAAAAAGAAGAACATTATCAAGCTATATAAATACTGTATATTTCAGCTTATCAATGATGAAAGCTACATATTTATTAAATTTGTTGACAGAAAACTTTACAATGTGAAAAGAAATAACGTGCATTCGCCCAAAATTGCTTCAATTCCAAATTATCATTGCGTAGAAGAGGTTTATTTATTTATTAGTTGACAATATACTGCACAATATGAGCTGATAACTCATAATTATAATCATAATGGTATATCCTGCATTGACAGAGAAAATGAAAAATATTCTGAAAAGGCCAATAGTGTTTAACAAATTGGATTTATTGAACACTATTTCAAAAACACTTTTTAAATAGAAAAAACTCGATTTAACTCACATAGTGACAATCGCTTCATCCTGGTGTTGAACATCATCAGATATTTTCTACTTGAAAAGTTTTGTTTTTGAAATAGTGTTAATTACCAGTAGAAGAATGTATGGATATGCAACACAATAAACTTATAACAATAGAATAGTAATTGAGTTTTGAATGTAGCCTACTGAATTAATTTCCAATTATAGTAAATTATTGAGTATACATATAAATATTATTGGGTCACCCTTGAGAACTATTTTCTGTTGTCTGATATCGGTGGATGTGAATGAGAAAGCATTAGAATGCATATCAACTAAATATTCCTGCAATAAGGATAAGCCCACAACCTCATTATTTAAGCTCGTTTCAACCCTAAGCAAAACACTTTGAAAGATCTTAAATTTGATAAAATTTGAATTGAAAGACAGGGCCCACAATATGTTATGACCTTCACCATTGAAGCATAGAAATAACAGCTTTTGAAATTCGTATGATAGAAGATCCTACAATATAGTATAATATGCATGCAGAGCAAATCTAATCTTGTGAAAACCATCAATACCAAATACAAAATAAGTAAAAAGAAGACATAATTAATTCAAGAAAATCCTATGTTTTGAGATACTCTTTACAGTACCACCACGTTATTCTACAATCTGAAACATCCAAGGGAAAATGTCAGTTTCTCCCCAGTCTTTTCCAATGAAATGTTACCATATGAACCACGTGAACTATACAATATATACTGAAGTCACTATTTTTTCAGGACACTCTGTAGATGGTTCCTCTCTATTGATTCAGACACTGTGTACTGTTATGGTAATAAAAGCGACACTGTGTATTGGTTCCTTATTGCAAAACTGTCCTATCTACTAAAAAACAAGCAATTGATATCATCGATTGATAATGACAATATATCGATAGTTGAGTAGGTAGGTCTATTGACTCAAGAAACAAACAATCGACAGCTGCACCATCGATTGACAATATATCGATAGTTGAGTAGGTACTTCTATTGACTCAAGAAACAAAAAAATCCATATCATCGATTGATAAGGACAATATATCGATAGTTGAGTAGGTACTTCTATTGAATCAAACAATCTCATCGATTGATAATGACAATAATTATATCGATAGTTGAGTAGGTAGGTCTATTGACTCAAGAAACAAACAATCGACAGCTGCACCATCGATTGACAATATATCGATAGTTGAGTAGGTACTTTTATTGACTCAAGAAACCAAAAATCCATATCATCGATTGATAACGACAATGTATCGATAGTTGAGTAGGTACTTCTATTGACTCAAGAAGCAAAAAATCCATATCATCGATTGATAATGACAATGTATCGATAGTTGAGTAGGTACTTCTATTGACTCAAGAAACAAACAATCGACAGCTGCACCATCGATTGACAATATATCGATAGTTGAGTAGGTACAGTACTTCTATTGACTCAAGAAACAAAAAATCCATATCATCGATTGATAATGACAATGTATCGATAGTTGAGTAGGTACTTCTATTGACTCAAGAAACAAACAATCGACAGCTGCACCATCGATTGACAATATATCGATAGTTGAGTAGGTACAGTACTTCTATTGACTCAAGAAACAAAAAATCCATATTATCGATTGATAATGACAATGTATCGATAGTTGAGTAGGTACTTCTATTGACTCAAGAAACAAACAATCGACAGCTGCACCATCGATTGACAATATATCGATAGTTGGTACTGACCGAGGTGCTATCACGGCGCTCGGAGCCAGAGTCGTTGAGCGTCTCCGAAATGGATGTGGCCGGAGTGGGGGTGGGGGTGTGGTGGGGGGTGAGCGGGCGGTGCGCCATCAGATCGGGCTCCCTTGTGCCGAGCAGCGACTGCACGGTGCGCAGCATCCTGAACGCCTCCTGCGCCAGCTTATCAACCGGCACCTCTTCGGCGGCCGAATTCCTCGAGCCGCCACCTCGCCTGCAATCATTCACAGGAAACGGATCATTAAGACATAGAACATTTCAATCTCAATCCTATGTTCAATAAATGATTACATGCATTTGGTCATTTACATTTCAATCTTATGTTCAATAAATAAATAAATAATTATTTGGAGTGGTCCGTAGCCGAGGGCGATAAGCGCCTGTCTGATAATCCAAAGGTTCCAAGTTCGAATACAGTTGCCGGACCGGATTTTGGCAGAAACGGCCACTCCCGTCTTTCGGAGGAGACGAAAAGCCGTCGGTCCCGACTGCCTAAAAACAGTCGTCATATCTCATCATCACCACTCTCATTACCCACGCACAAGCCTAGAGCTCATGTGGGCATCACCCTCAAAAAAAAATTATATTTTGCAAATTTTCAACTGAACAGTGATCCCTGAGAGTAAGTATTCTCAAACTTATTTCTTTTATAGGTTACATTTTATGAAACTTGGAAACAAAACATGATTTATTAATTATATTTTGCAATTTAATAAATCAAGTTGGAAACAATAAAATCATTAATAATCATATTCTGCAACTTGTCAACTGACCAATGATCCCTGAGGGTGGCATAGCTGTGCGATTCTTGCATCTGTGCAATACTGCTGGCGCGATGCACATAGGACGGGGTGGGGGTGGGCGATGGAGACGGGGAGGGGGAGGAGGGTCGACTATGGCTGGAGGAGTAGGAGGAGGAGGAGGTGGTGGTGGCCACTGTGTGAACGCTGCGGGAACGCGGCACCCGGCTACAAAATAAACAAAAAAGATAGACAAATTAATTGAACAATAGGACAAAGTAGATGTAATTATTATTGTATTCCTTATTAAGAACATGGAATTCTAGGTCCAAGATTCATTTTATCGACTATCAGGCTACAATAGCACAAATAATAGGAAATAGTTATTGTAGTGCTTATCAACAACATGGAATTCTAGGTCCAAGATTCATTTTATCAACTGTCAGGCTGTTTCAATCACGCCTGTTTCTTCTACCTTAATACTGTATTTTTGATAAAATAAATGAATATGAATAGCTCAAATAATAGGAAGTAGCTTTGTATTGTATTGCTTATTAACAACATGGAATTCTAGGTCCAAAATTCATTTTATCAACTATCAGGCTGTTTCAATAACGCCTGTTTCTTCTATCTTAATACTGTAGCGAAATTCAAGTGAAAATATAATAATTATTTTAGGAAGTTTTAATATTATTCTTGTTTAATTAATTTGACTTTGTCATGTAGTAATCTTAGAAATTCAAAATTATTGTTAGTTAATAGTTTTTTGAACTCACAATTTCAGTAAGATGAATCAACAACATAACCTCTGGCCTATTTATCAAAATTTGGGAAAGAAGCAGTTTTGGACAAATGTCTGTTGATTCTTCCCACATTGTAATGTATCTTGCCAATAAATGAATGAATAAATAAATAGATACTGTATTTTTGATAAAATAAATGAATATGAATAGCTCAGATAATAGGATGTAGCTATTGTATTGTATTGCTTATTACATTATATTACAGAAGTTGACCACTCATCTCAAAATAATGTAACAGAAAAACTTAATAAAATAACACAAATAATAATCAGAGCCGGTTGCACTATAGATTTATCTTTTGAACTTCGTACAATGACGTAATTTCATGGCGGTTTAATGTTTTCGGTTTTCGTGCTACTGGGCCTTAGAATATCAATATATTCAGTTCCTTTCACCAATTGAATAAAATTTTTCTTCAAATTCTGTATTCAATTCTATACAATACTTGAAACTTCATTGTCTGACATTTTTGATGCGTATTCATGAGTTTTTAATTGTGAGTTGTAAGTATCTTCAATCCGACCTCTTGAAAGAAAAATAAATTTGAGGAGATTCAAGTAAAATATACAGTTGGAATGTAGGTGCTCACCTTGATTTCGCTTTTGAGTTGCAGGGCTTCACACCATTCGCTTGATCCAAATTCTTATGAACCCGTTCCAAAAACCTTGATACCTGCTCAAGAACAGCACGGTACATTTGTCTGCTAGATTCGGCCTGAAATTGAAGCAAAACATTACTTATCGAACAGTAAAAACAAATAAATATAAAATTATACAGACATTTACTCCTCAAGCTCATGTCCATATAAATTAAATTAAATGAAATTAATATCTTAAGTACTGATTTCTTTTTTTAATAAATTGAAAAGAAAATAATGTAGAAATAGAAATAGTCCAATCACTCTCTTCTCATCTCAGGCCCCATCTTGGTTGATATGAACTGAGTTAGACAATACGATTGTTCAAACTGTAGATCCACAGTCTAAGCAAAGACATTACAAGTTTAAACCACGTTTAGTTAAACTAAGTCTAGAAGAAGATTCTCCATACGGGCTCCAACGTAAAATGCTAACATTCTTTATGCAGTATTGCATGTTAACAGTCAGTAGATTTATAACTTATTTCCAAACTTATCTGTTACTATCTGTTAATTTCATTTGAGTTTTTGAATTAGATTGATACTGAATCAGTATCAGTCTTGAATCAAAAATTGAATGCAGTTATTTTTGATGGACATCATTGTCGTTAATTGACCACTATATAAGGCTAGGCGTACACCGGTTAGTGAAGACAAGTCAAGACGAGATTAGTCACGTTTAGTCACAGTAATTCACAAAGTTTCTTATGAAGCAGCACACACCGATGCAATGACTAATCGGTGTGTGTTGCTTCATAAGCAACTATGTGAAGTACTGTGACTAATCTCGTCTTGTCTTGTCTTGACTAACCGGTGTACGCCTAGCCTAACAGTCAGTAGATTTATAACTTATTCTCATACTGATCTGTTAATTTAATTTCATTTGAATTTTTGAATTAGATTGATAGTGAATCAGAATCAGTCTTGAATCAAAAATTGGATGTAGTTATTTTTGATGGACATCATTGACCACTATACAAGTCTATAACAAATAATTTGGTACGCCAGTTTTGTTTCAGATAACATTGATAGCAGTGAATCGAAAACACCACCTTTTAATGAAAACCATTGTCAACAGATCGTCCACTATTACAACAGAAACATCATAACCCACTGATCTGTACACAATGGCGGCGAATCACCTTTGTTTACAACAATGGTGGCAACATGGTCCACTGATCAGCGGACACAATGGCGGACAGACCTGCATAATGTGCAGTTTCCTCTAAACTTCACTTTCGGTTTTGTTGTCCTCTAGTTTCATTGTTTGTTACGCTTAATTCGCCCCGCAGATAGCGTGGCGATCAGATCAAATCGACAATCGACAGTCGACCGCAAAAGTCGATCTCTTGACCACAAACGTCTGCGCCTTCGAGGAAAACTTTTGCAGCCTTTCAAGGAAAAGAGAAATTTCCGTCGAATTCGAACTTTCCCTCCACTATATACTGGATTGTTGTGCATGTTCATGTGTTTGTGTACTGTTCTCATTGTGAATGTTGTAAGGATTTGTCATAAATTTAATGATGGAAAATTTTAATTCAATGACATTAAATCCAGACAATTCTACTTGATGAAGTAGTCAAGATCACATTACTGCCTTAGGCTAGGCGTACACCGGTTAGTCAAGACAAGACAAGACGAGATTAGTCACGTTTAGTCACAGTAATTCACAGTAAGTCAAGACAAGACAAGACGAGATTAGTCACGTTTAGTCACAGTAATACGTGCTTAATTTACACACCGATGCAATGACTATGTATTGTTGCTGAGATTGCAATATGAGATATGCAGTGAATAAATGTGACTAATCTCTAAGGCTGGTTGACAAGACAGTCTCTGTTAGTCATGTTAAGCGATTTTTAGATTATTTGTGAAGCAACAAACAGTCATTGCATCGGTGTTACAAGCACCAATTACTGTGACCAAACGTAATTGTTATTTATTGTTAGGATTGAGAATCGAAGCTACTTTTCTTAGTTTGCCGGTCAATATTAGGAATATTAGGCTACCTGTTTGAGTTGCCATTGCAAGGTGTCGACCTGTGACTGAAGATAGGATATGTCAATGCTGGTGGTGGGCGAGTGAGCTGGTGAAGGCCTCTTTGGATCCACTTGTTGCAGCCTTCGATTCTCCTCCATCAGGTTTTGGCATTCCTGGACACACACACAAATAAAACACACATTATTACCATACGAATGAAAAGGCTAGAAGTTGTCACAATCATACATCTTATTAGTGATAATAATTAATTGAACGAAAATCCTAATTAATCGCTATACAGAGTTATCATAAAAGAATGGTGCGAAGATTGAATTTTTATAGAAACCAGTGTTGAAGCCAAACAACCTAAATTAGACAGGAATCGTGAACTGATTCGCGTCAAATTTTTGTCAGAAAACCGCACCAATTCTTTTGAAACCGCACCATTCTTTTATGATAACCCGGTATTATTATGATTTAAAAGAAATTGAATTGTTGCAATATCTCATTTCCATCCATTGATCACAGACGGCCACCTCCGTCTTAGGCTAGGCGTACACCGGTTAGTCAAGACAAGACAAGACGAGATTAGTCACGTTTAGTCAGAATAATTCACATAGTTGCTTATGAAGCAGCACACACCGATGCAATGACTAATCAGTGTGTGTTGCTTCATAAACAAATATGTGAATTATTGTGACGAAACGTGTTTAATATCGTCTTGTCTTGTCTTGACTAACTGTACTAGCCTAAATTGAGCCATCATGGCTGTCTAAAAAGTAGTGTGTCATCTCTCATCATCACCCTCATTTGAATATCTAGTTTGTTATTAGTGTGTTTCTTGTCGTTACGACCATTGTATTTAATATCTACGTACAGCAGAATATAATTTTCATAGAGGATTGAGTTGGTATGAATGACTATGAAGGTGTGGCGACTAGTCGTTCACCTTCCTAGGTCATTCAAACCAACAGTGATGCTCGAACATCTATGATAAAATACTGCTGCTAAATATTGAAGTTCAACAACAGAAACACACAGTGCAAGAAATTACAAGACTAACCGGTTAGTCAAGAAGACAAGACGAGATTAGTCACGTTTAATAATTCACATAGTTGTTATAGCTGTACACACTGATGCAATGACTAATCGGTGTGTGTTGCTTCATAAGCAACTATGTGAAGTACTGTTACTAAACGTGACTAATCTCGTCTTGACTAACCGGTGTACGCCTAGCCTTAGTGTTGTTGTACTGACTAAAACGAATCTGATTATTTGAAAAATGTGATTGAAATCTTTTTATTATTGTCACCTTACTAATAATTTTCAACACTAGTAGTTCATCAAACACTCTGCAAACGGTCAATTCGGCCAAATGACAGGTCGAAACATTGGTAAGCGACCCATCGAACTTAGTTCAATTTCAAGCTATACCTTACTGCCCATAAACCTTATATACCTTATTACCTATATACTATATACCTTACTGCCTATACATCATTACTGCCCACTTTATCACGTAAATATTTTGTGTTCAGTAAAGTTACTAACGTTCATACAAAAAAACTTCTTTCAATTTGTGCAACTTCATTTTAAAACTAGTAAATACTACCAACAGTATTCTCTTCAATTTCCATTGCGAATTCACAATTGTTCCTTCCATGTCAATAATGGTTGAATTTGGATGTAGACTACTGATTAAAAACTGAAGTTTCGATCTCAATCAGTGAAACTGAACCAGCTCATCACGTTTCATCACAAAGTAAGATTACAATCGTTGAGATAATTGAATTTTCGACGTTATGCAATTTCGAGCATTACTCGTAATGTAGTATACTTTCCTCTCATCCTTTGTTCTATTAGTTTCCTTAATTGTTACTTCCATTTTTAATCGTTTTTATTCGGCTCCAACACGAAATCAAAGATTGCTAGGATCTAGGATATGATTTGATTCAATGGATTACGTATACTCTATTGAACGTTTCTACAATAAACTACGTCAAAAATAGAATGCATAGTATGTGTGTAGAAGAGAACTTTCACAGAAATTTATGAAAAAATGCATAGTTTACATGAAATATATGAAAAAGTTCAAGGTTCATTGTACTGGCACCAAGGAAAACGTATACAACGTGAAACGTAAGTCTTGAAACATAAATTTCCTTCAATTGAAGAAATCTATTCTTCTTAAAAGAAAACAAGTAGATACGAGTCAATACAGCCTCTTGATATAAATAAAGTAAATGTAATTTTTTTGTAGTCATTCATATGAATATATTAGATTTAAACCCTGGCGGCTCGTGCCGATTTAAATTCATTGAAATGGAAAGAAATTCATTGCAATGAATAGATTCAATCGAACTATGACTTTCGTGACAAGTAAAAAAAAGGATGAATATCAAGGTTCAATGATGAAAATTCTATTGAATATTCCAGCTAAAATATACTCATTAATCAATCTTCCAAACCAAATCTCTTTTCATAACGAAAATTCCACCAGAATATTCAGCAAAAGAATAAATTCTGAATTATGTCAAGGCAACGGATTCAACCCGACAATGGAGCCGCATTTCTAACACTATAAATAACTTCTGGTACTTCAAAATGGCGAATAGCGTGACTTGAATGACAGAGGATAATCGCATTTCAACTAATCTGATATTAATAGTCGGCGACTGTTTTCACGAGACTTCAAAAAATTGTTAGGTTTGTGCTGGAATTTATTGTGAATTACGGTAGAAAGTTTTGATTGATGGTAAAATAATAAAACACCACTTGAAAATTCTTTGAAAATTGAAGACTTCAAGTGACTTTTTCAACTGCCTAAAGATTAAATTCCAACTTTCCAACGTCTTGTGAGAGTTGAAGTTCCTATTACAAGTTTGCTTACTATATTAGCTGAGTTCCTTATAGAACAATGAGTTTAATAAGTTCTTCATAAATAGTCCTTATTAGTAAATTGAGACACTGAGTTAATAATGTGAAACATTTTCGACAGATTGTCTCATTAAAACCCTACAAATATGGAAGGTACACCAACACGAACAACAAAAGTTGACATTTCACTTGTATACTTTATTACTTTCTTGTCTTTCAAAGTCTGTCATATTCTTGAAGACACAGTTATACAGAATACTACCTATGCTATGTCATCTTGGCAAGACAATACTCCTACTAGAAACATCATAGAACAAAACAAATTTTCCAGTTACATGAGACGTAGTTTGCTAGCAGCTAGCAGGCAGGCGTTACAACGAGAAAAGGACACAGGATGACGCCAAAAAACAACTAAAACTAATATGACAATCATCATCACCAAAATCATTGACAGCATCCTCTTCTTATTCTTGCTTTTCCTTTTTCTTACTCCTTTTCAGCTCCATTCTCCATATCCTCCTCCTCCTCCTCCTCCTCATCATTCCTCCTACACTTCATACTCATCTCATCTTCCTTCTTCTTCTCTTCTGATTCCTCATCTGGTTTTTCATCACCTCCTCTGCCTCCTCTTCTTCTCATCTCTTCAGTTTTCCTCCTCCTCCCGCATAATCAACTCCACCTCTACCTCACTCTTTTGCACTTGACTCACTTTTTATCTATTCTCTCTCCCCTATAATGTTTCCTCTTTTTTCATCAACATTCTTCAACTCCTCTTCTTTTTCCTCCTCCTTTCTCGTCACCTTCAATTTCATTCTTTTACATTCCTCTCCCATCTCCTCCTTGTTGTTTTTTTAACTCATTCTTTATCACTAACCAAATTTCTCCGATTTTCCTTTCTCATCTTTTTATTCTCTCCTTCTTTTCTCTAATATTGTTCTCCTTTTTAAAATTTCCATTCTATTTCTACTTCTCCTTCTTCGTCCAATTCTCTTTCCAATTTCTTCTCCCATTCTGTATTAACGGATATGTCATCTTCATCATCATTATCATTCCCCTCTCCCATCACCTCTCGATCACTCAATTTTTTCTTGGATCTCTTCTGCTTCATGCTTTTATTTATCTCTTCTTTTTCCTTTTTAATTTCTTCCTTCATTCTCTTCGAGTCATCACAATCCTTTTCCTTATCTTTGGATCAACACTTCTTCGTCTTCTTCTTCTATTTTTTCTTCTCCTCCTACTTCTTCTTCTTCTTCTTCTTCTTCTTCTTCTTCTTCTTCTTCTTCTCTTCTTCTTCTTCTTCTTCTTCTTCTTCTTCTTCTTCTTCCCTTCTTCTTCTTCTTCTTCTTCTTCTTCTCTTCCTCTTCTTTTTCTTCTCTTTATTCTCCTCCTTTACCTATTCCTCTTCGTACTCCTCCTCTTCCTCCTCCTCCTTCTTCACGGTTCCCATAATTCTCATCATTTCATGACCTATGAACCAAGCGTATGTCGGCCATGAAATCACACCACCACCATATCATCATCATCATTATCATCATCATCATCATCATCTAGGCAATCTTTTGGTGACATCTTGCAGTGGCAGTGCACATTCCATTGTCTTCCAGCTTCCTGTCGGCTGCGTTTTCTTCGTCGCGTCGATTTTCCTTCTATTTTTCCAGCAGCAGCAGTTTTTCCTTTGTCTCCAACTGTGCGACAAGAGACAGGACAGGAGTTCCACTTGGTCTATCATCACTGGACGCGCATGCGCCTTGAACCGGATGCACATGATGACGATGGAGCTATCTTTTTGTATGAAAAACAATAATAAGCAAGTGCAAAAAGTACGTCTCAAATTTGATCGACAAGAACTAGTACAATTAGAATATCCGTTTTAGACCAGAAATGATTTGTTTTTTTAATTTTAAGCAATTACTAGTTTTTCATCAGATTGGTTTCTATTATGTTTCAGAATTGAAGCCCAGTCGAATTCAACTTGAACTTGAAATTTGATTGAAAATTTATTGATTTCCTGTTTCTGTTTATGGATTTCTTGTTTAGTTTTGTTTACAACTGGAATGAATAATCTAAAAACTAGTACAAAATTTTATTATAAATTTATTCCGAAGCTGAGTAAATGCTTTTTTATATCAGATTGGTTTCTACTTTGTTTCATAATTGACGCCCAATCGAATTCAACTTGAACTGAAACTTGATTGTGGTACTCAATGAGGATTTATTGTTTAGTGCTGTTTTCAAATGCAATGAATCATCTAAAAACTATAAATATCTATAAACTAATCATCTAAACTTTATAGCAAAATATTTAAAGCAACTGGAAATATCTTGCAAACTGGTATTTCGCGTTCTTCTCTTCAATGAACTATTACTTTTTAGAACTGTATTCGGAACATCAGTTGGATCTAAGTTCTGATCTTTGATCTTTGTTGGAAACATTTTATAGGCTTACATTTCGAGAATATTCACAAAACCCCTTATTTCATCACGTAAGCAATTTTTACCTTCCTACAATGTCACAATAACTGTACAATTACTTGTAGTTAACATCACTGACGTTGGTTAAATGACGTCATTAGAAGCAGCTCAACCGGGACTTTGATTAATGGAATGGTTTGATTCCGTTAGGATTTAACCACCACAAAATGTCGTCATTAATAAAGTGATTGGCTTTCGTGCAATCGACCATAAGCGCTTAAAACACACCACAAATTTCAAACCCGAACCTCAGGGAACAGGAACAAAAAATGCAAATCTACATTTTTAATTTATTCCACCGGAAACAAGCCTGAGTGGTTGCTATTGACTAAAAGGGGAATCCTATGAGGAGGGGAACGGGGAGGGGGACCCGTTGGCTAGCCAATTTGCCAGTTGCTGTAGTTACTTTGTTTTGTTTTCAGTTTTTTATAACTTTTGGGGTACAAGTATGGTTGGGGTGGTTTTAATACGAGGTGTTTCATAGTGGGGGGAAGATAGCGTCATCCACTGATAATATCTTCTCACGCCTGTTTTTCAACCCCCCCTGAAACAGCGTTCTACCAAGCGTTTATTTTTCTTCTCACGTGAATGTTTCCTTCTTCTCTTTCTTTATCTTCTCTATTTTCTTCTCCTTTTGATCCTACTTACTCGTTCCATCCACTCATTTATCAGTTCTTCAACATACACTATTTTTCTTCATTCTACTTCTATTTCTTATCAGTAACTTCTACTTGACCTTATCACTTATCATTGCTACTTGTTCACCTCATAAACTCCCATCACAATAATTCATTGTATTCTCTGTAAATTTATCAAATTATTGATGTTTCTATCCTTCATGTGAAGTCATTGTGAACCCATAAATTACTATCACAATATTCATTCTATTCTCTGTAAATTTCTATGTTTCTTAGGCCCGCTTTCCCCAACGCTGCTTAAGCTATACATCTAGCTTAAAAGCCTCATTCGAAGAATAGGAAAAGTCAATATCGAGCTTCAGCTGTTGCGTTGGGCTAAGCGGGCACGTTGGGCTAAGTACGAAAGTTTCTTTCCTTCATGAAAAGTCATTGAGGCGCTTGAAGAAGTATTTTAATATATATTTGTATTCCATTTATTCTACAAATAGAATATTCACACTTTTCAAAAAAAAGTGTAGATGCGTGTAACTAAAAGTGATATTAAGAGCCACAAAAGTCCGCGCTTTAATTCAAGGGAATTTGATGAATACCGTAATTGTATCGTGATCAAAGGTCTTTCTTTCTAGTTCTAGAGTATAGAATTTCCTGTCGAATGCAATGAAACCAAAGTGTGAAGTTTGTAATTAAACTGAATATTGAGAACAACCAATCTGAGATGAAATTGAAATTTAAAGCAATCTACAGCAGCCTACATGTTGATTTTCAAAGCAACAATCTACCGCCAGCACTGGAAGCCCTGAAAATGTGTGATAGGGGATAGGGTAGGGTAGTTATAGCACCTCAAATTCTGTTGTGTTGGAAGGGAGCCTACTACACTATATAGATCACACTGTGGTGATAGTTTTTTATGGTTTTTATATCTATATTTATGTAGGTTTGTCGGTGCGGTGACCAACAGACCGAGGAAAGCGCTTTCCGTCCATATATATGTATTTATGTAATATATGTATAGATAATATAGTTCTATGCTTCCGTCCACTCATATCAGACAGGTGCTCCAACAGGAAGTAGTCAACCCTCTCGAACTTTATTCTCTCACTCATTCACTCTCTCTCTCTCTATCTCACTCTCTCTCACTCATTCACTCACGCTCTCTCTCTACGTATTTTACAGTAGTTATTTCTCTTTCTCACTCTTTGTTTGTTATCGCTCTCCTCTCTTGGTCTTTTTCTTTCCAATTCTTCCAATTTCACTCTGTCTCTCTTATCCTCATCCTTTCTCATTCTTTGTTATTGCTTTTCTCGCTTGGTCTCTCTCTCACTCTCTCTCCCAATTTCCAGCATCCGCTGTACAGTTGTTAAGTTTTTAATACCGGTACCTATTTTCGGACTGCCAAAAAATCATTCAATTTGGAAAGAGACTTTACAGGTATAGTTACTATATTACCAAGCAAACGATTTCTACAGGTTTTGAAAGATTTTCATTGTTTTTTTATGAAAATCTTCAGTTTCAAACATTTTTTAAATGAACTGATTATTTTTAGAAATGAACTACAGCATGAAACTCATGAAAGGACATTTAAAGTTTTTTCTTGACGAAACAAAGTTTTTAGTCTCATGTTATTAGATCTATGAATATTAGATTGGAACAAAATTGCTCATTAGTTTTCTTAGGCTAGGCGTACACCGGTTAGTCAAGACAAGACAAGACGAAATTAGTCACGTTTAGTCACAATACTTCACATAGTTGCTTATGAAGCAACATACCGATTAGTCATTGCATCGGTGTGTGCTGCTTCATAAGCAGCTATGTGTATTACTATGTGAAAGGCGTACTGCGCTGTGATTGGATAAGAACTGAAACTTGCTTCTTATAGGCTGAGAACTGAAGCTTGCTTGCTATTGGCAGTAGCAGAAGCTGAGGCTGATCAATGAGAAGAAAATGGCTGCCTTCAAAAGGTTCGACTAGGCTAGAAAGGCGTACTGTGCTGTGATTGGATAAGAACTGAAACTTGCTTTCTATAGGCTGAAAACTGAAGCTTGTTCGCTATTGGCAGTAGGAGAAATTAGGGCTGATCAATGAGAAGAAAATGGCTGCCTTCGATAGGTTGGACTAGGCTAGAAAGGCGTACTGCGCTGCGATTGGCTGAGAACTGAAGCTTGCGTTCTATTGGCTGAGAACTAAGACCGGTTTCCTATTGGCTGTGGGAGGAGCTAAGACATACAAATGAAATGGCGACTTTATGTCAATGAATGGGGATTGGGGAAACCAGGTCAACATTTTTTTTTTCATAAATGGAGGTAGAAAACAGAACCGAACGAAAGAATACAATTTATTTCTGTAGAACAATCTATGGAATTCAGTTCATTACCAATTTCTATTTTTAGCAGTAGAAATTCATCCAAATTATTGGTTGCATTGTATTCAAATGAATTCTTGAAATACTTTTCAGCAATATAGTATTATCTGTTTATTATTTTACATTATTTCATAATAAATAGCTGATATATATTATTTCTAATACATTTATGGAAGATGATGCTGGTAAATGTGAAGTTTATTAGGCTAGGCGTGCATAGGCGTTACCTCGGCGTATTTTTGTGTCGGTAAGGCTAGGTGTACACCGGTTAGTCAAGACAAGACAAGACGAGATTAGTCACGTTTAGTCTCAGTCATTCACATAGTTGCTTTTAAAGCAGCACACACAGATGCAATGACTAATCGGTGTATGTTGCTTCATAAGCAACTATGTGAAGTACTGTGACTAAACGTGACTAATGTTGTCTTGTCTTGACTAGATTGCGATTAGATGAGGAAAAAACATGTTATTCATTTAAATATTAATTAAAATAGCTTGCTAATACTTCTACTTTTTCAATTAGTTCAACTATTGTAAATAAACTTGTAGAAGAACCTACTCTTGTTCAAGTGTTAACAATTTCAATATTAATCAAATCACTTTTAATATTTTATTATCTCCAATGAGTTTCATTCCTGATTGAGCTAGGAAAATTACAATTTTTTAGAAGAAACCCATGCATCAAGTGGACACAACAAGTATACTTCTGAAAACCGTTCTTGTTACACCATCAGTTTCTCTTTCAAGTTCTCATTGAGAAAAAATCAAAAAGAAAACATCATCAAAGTTATATTATAGTGACGAAACAACATCTGTACAGTACATGACATGAACACTATAGTCACATAATGAGGAAACAAGTCTCAGTTGATTTGTTAATAAATAACTCCATCCACACCTGAAATTTTGTTGTCGAAAAGGAAATAAAGTATTGTATAAAGAAGTGCTGAGAAAAGGATCACTAACAAAAACTCTAGTTTGGATACCAGAGCTCCAGATTGGATGCGTAGAAAATAGACAAAGCAAAGTGGTTGAGAAAAAAGTAAAAAATACAGGAAATGAGTACAAAAAAATGAAAATACTGTCAAGAGTTAGGAAGCGTTTTCTAAGGCTAGGTGTACACTGGTTAGTCAAGACAAAACAAGACAAGACGAGATTAGTCACGTTTAGTCATAGTACTTCACATAGTTGCTTATGAAGCAACACACACCGATTAGTCATTGCATCAGTGTGTGCTGCTTCATAAGCAACTATGTGAATTACTGTGACTAAACGTAACTAATCTTGTCTTGTCTTGACTAACCGGTGTACGCCTAGCCTAATTTGACACCCGTGTTCAGACAAATTTATTCCATGACATGCTCGTGGGATAGCACTAATAGCACAAATATTCATGCTATCACCAAAAGCAATACATACTGGCCGATTCTAAGCTCCGTGTCCCTGGGAGGAATGCAAAACGTCATCGAAAAACGGTTTTAGTAGTGCATAAGGCTAGGCGTACACCGGTTAGTCAAGACAAGACAAGACGAGATTAGTCACGTTTGAGCTGGGTTTACACCAGATGTCGTTGACACATTTTTGTGACAAAAGTGAGTGACTTTTGTTACAATTTTAAAAAACGCTAAAATTTCTCGCGACATTGTGTCAATGACACTTGTCAACGACAGAAAATCTCTGTTTGTGACAATGTCACAAGTTTCCCATCGAGAGTCGGTAAGATCAAAGGACTGTCGATGACAAATGTCACAGTCACAATGTCGCAGTATATGTAAACGCTGCGGTGACATTTGTCTGCGACAAAAGCCTGTCAATACAGTCAGTACACGGGTGGCGTAGCATTGCGGACAGGATGTGAGATACAATATGTCATTGACAAAAACAAAATAGTTTGCATCAAACTGTGACTTTTGTCACAGTTTTCAACAAAATCATTTACATCAAACTGTGACTTTTGTCAATGACATTTGTTTGTGACAAGTATGTCGTTGACAAAAGTCATTGACAGTTCTGTCAATGTTAAAGTCAGTTACAGAACTGTCAATGACTTTTGTCAACGACATACTTGTCACAAACAAATGTCATTGACAAAAGTCACAGTACTAAATTCACTACATACTTGTCACAAACAAATGTCATTAGCAAAGTCACAGTACTTCACATAGTTGTTTATGAAGCAACACACACTGATTAGTCATTGCATTGGTGTGTGCTGCTTCATAAGCAACTATGTGAATTATTGTGACTAAACGTGACTAATCTCGTCTTGTCTTGTCTTGACTAACCGGTGTACGCCTAGCCTAAGAGAGCTATCTTCGTCTCTCCGCTTCAGCCGTCAGGGACACGGAGCTTGGACGCGGGCAGTAATTATGATATTAAGTATATCGTCTTTGCTTCACCTTCTATGTTCACGTTCACAGCCTTTCATTTCCAGTCCAGCTTCAACTCTTTCTCATTTACGGTTAAAAGTGTCACGAATTCTCAAGAACACCAGATCTGCCAAGTGAAATTATTACACCCACCACCAGATTCATTCACTTTTGCAGAATATTGTCTCAAAGGCAATCCTGGATGGTATGACCAGTGGACCACAGTGAGTGAAGGTTCCTCCAATTACCTACAGAGTGCGTGGCCCTAGTTAGAGCGTCCATCCGTGCGTTAACGTTTACAATAGCGGGGGCGGGCGACAGACAACAAATTCCACAAACGTGCCCTACTCTCTCACTCACTCTCTCTCTTTCACAGTTTTCACTAGCCAATTCATTCTCTCTTTCTCTCGATTTTTATCGCGTCGCGACGTCGCTACGCCTGTCATGTTTTTGTTGTCGCATTGTTAGAAATTCCACTAGAAAAATGTCGCCCGCCACCCATAGTTTCATTGACAACTAAGGCTAGGCGTACACCGGTTAGTCAAGACAAGACAAGACGAGATTAGTCACGTTTAGTCACAGTACTTCACATAGTTGCTTATGAAGCAACACACACCGATTAGTCATTGCATCAGTGTGTGCTACTTCATAAGCAGCTATGTGAATTACTGTGACTAAACTACTGTGGCAGTAGTAGTTAGGCTAGGCGTACAACTGTAGTCAAGACAATACAAGACGACATTAGTCACGTTTAGTCACAATAATTCACATAGCTGCTTATGAAGCAGCACACACCGATGCAATGACTAATCGGTGTGTTGCTTCATAAGCAACTATGTGAAGTACTGTGACTAAACGTGACTAATCTCGTCTTGTCTTGTCTTGACTAACCGGTGTACGCCTAGCCTATGGATAATACAGTATTGATAATGTTCCCAAACCGGCATTCCAATATTTTAATAAATTTGTGGTTGTGAAAACTGCTAGTCTTTTTGTGATAGAAAAAATTAGCTCATCATTGTAAAAAAAATGCATACCATTTTTTAATGCAATGCATTAGCATTAAAAAAATGCATAAAGCTTATAAATTTTATCATCAGTCTTTTAAACCGTTCACAGGAAAATATCAACACTATGGGAATACTGTAATAATTTGACCCAGTAGTATAGACTGAACGCTTCATTTCACAAGAAGGCTAAGAAATTTTTCTAGTCTGAATAGAATAGAATTCTTTATTGTCATTAAACACAAAGTGCAATAGACATAGTCAATCAGGACACATACAAATCATACAACAGTCACACAGAATCAGACAATATAAGACGAAGCAATTCCAAGAAACTTGATTACATAAAGTACGAAGACAGCTTAAAAAATTATTCAAGCCGACCCCTACAGCGAAGAAAACAGCTTGAAACTATTTTGAAACAACTTAGAAAAAAAAACTAAATACTATGACGAATTCAGGCGTGGGCTAGCTAGACAGATAGACCGCGTGAAACAGCGTGATGTACGTGACCACGAAATAAATCAGACAAAAGTTCACGTCACGCCGTTGAAAAACTACAACTCAAGGCGTGAAATTGTGCCGCATGATTCATAAAATGAAAAAGACACAAATATATTTCAAGTTATCCAGCCCGACTAGAACTGTGAAGCAGCGTGTTTAAAATCAGTTTTGATTTTTTTTCAGAGTGGATAAAATCGAAGGGTCAAACTGAGACCTTGCTGAGGTGTTTTATGCTTTAAAGAAGGAAAAATACCGCTCAGTATCTTTGAATGATTTTCCAATCTTAGTTGAATTCTTAAATCTTTGCTTATAATCTACACCATAGATGTACTGCATCTTTTTTATAATGTGAAGACGATACGGGTCGTGGTGAAATGAAAGTGAATTGATTAATTTTGGATTGATGAATAAATAAATAATTTTATTTCAACGATAAAAAAATTGAAGTGTTCTTTTCTTGAACATATCCAACTCTTATTCCTGTGAAAATTTGAAAAGAAATGAAAATACATGTACCAACGCAAATAGGCGTGCTGGGGATTTATAAAGAAATCTTCTTTCATGTTTTACTATGGGATATGAGTATTTCAGAAACATATTTTGATATTGAAGTAATATTTTGGTAGGATAATCATCAGAAAAGTTGTTTTTAATAATCTAATAACTCGCAATAATATATACATTAGCATGTTAGAGAGTATCCAAGTCAACCCCTAACTCTATTTAAGTATTCATGTCATATATATGTGTGTTATGTCCGTGTGTTATATCTGTGCAGTGTGTTGGAATACACTTTGGGCGTGGCTTGCCTTGGCCAATGACAGGCTTTCACCTTGGAAGGTCAGCGTTGGACCAATCGTATTGTTCCATGCTTAGTATGAATTCTACTGCTTGTTACTTCAGCTCCATTAAACCAGAGATTGATAAAGTTGTTTCAAACGAAAATGTTGTCCCTATTTCAACAAATATGTGGTTATCAATACTCTTCTAGTTTTTTATTCAATGATGAAAAGTATCCCAGACAATTATTATGTTCAATTATTTTCAATTGAGATTTCTCTTTTTGATTCAATCATGGCAATATCCCACACAATTACAGTATATCAATTTATTATTATTTTTTTTTTAATTTTTCACATTATCCGAGATGATCTTACTTCGTTTTTTTACATAAATTCTTCTAGTACTTCTTCCATTTCCTATTTTTCTACTTTACTTTGGCAATAAATAAGGTTCTTTTCACAACATTCTTCCATATTTACTTTTCATTTCAGGGATTGAATATAAAACTAGAGTTGTTTCTACTATTGACCAAAATACCACCTCCGTTACACAAACAAATCAGCAGCCACATCTCAACTCCATAATATTCAATCTCCTTCACAAAACCAACACGTAGGGAGTTTCCTTCTTACCTAGCTGAATAATTCCCTCCCACAGCGTGTTTATTACACGGACTAGTAAACTAGACAAGGCACTTGAATGGAAAATGCATGCACTGAAACTAACCTGCCCAAGTAGTTTGTCTATTCAATGCAAATAGGGCACGATGGGGCACCTGGGGAGGAACTAGCATAGATCCATACATAGATGGGGAGATACTACATAGATATATTACTATGTGAACTATCTACACCCCTACACTATCCGTGCGAGTAGGCTGTGTAGTGTATTGCCTTGGTTAAACTGAAAAGAGACGCTTTAAAATATAGTGGGTGGTGTCTATGGAGAAAAGTAGTTGACCTAGATATTGACGACAAGTAGTAGAAGCAAAGCAACTATAAACTGCAAGCTCTGCATAACTCACTTTTAAACAGCTAGCTGGAAACGTGTGAGAGGAAGGGAAGGTGGAGAAGAAGGAGGAGGTGGAGGAGAAGAAGAAGAATGAGGAGAAGGAAGGAGGAGAAGAAGAAGAGAGGAGAAGGAAGAAGAAGAGAAGAGGGAGGGAGGAGAAGAAGGAAAGAGAATCAAGAAGAGGGGAAGACGAATGAGAAGGAGGAGGAAGAAGGAGGAGGAGGAGAAGAAAAGGGGAGGAGGAAGAAAAAATGAAGAAGAAGAAGAAGAAGAAGAAGAAGAAGAAGAAGAAGAAGAAAAGAAGAAGAAAAAGAAGAAGAGAAGAGAAGAAGAGGAGAGAGAAAAGAAGAAGAAGGAAGAAGAGAGGAGGAAGAAGAAAAATAAGGAGAAGAAGAAGAAGAGAAGAATAAGAGGAGAAGAAGAATAAGAAGAAGAACAAGGAGGAGGAGAAGAAAGGAGGAGGAAGAAGAAGAAGAAGAAAGAAGAAGAGGAAGAAGGAAGAAGATGAAGAAGAAAAGGAGGAGAAGAAGAAGAAGAAAACGATGAGTATGATGAGATGCACCTCTCGATTTTAATGAGCTCTGGTATCATGTGAATTCACTATACTCCTCCCATAGTATTGATAACATCTTCCTTTAATTAGGTAAGATCATATGATAATAAATGAACCTTCTCTATGCATCTCAATATTTTTACACACACAAATTTCCACAGCCAATAGCATCATTGTTTTTAATAACTATAGACACAACCATAATAGACATGAATTTGAATTATAGAAACAGAAACTAAATCCTGTATAAGAGGAATACAAACAGTGATGATGATATTGACTTGTAGTTGGCTCTGATACTGTATAGGCCTATTGAATTTTAGATACTGTACATTGAAGTCGTAGGAGTGATGTGCTCGCATTAACAAACAAACATCTCTAAACATAATTATCTACTTAATAATGATTGTTCAGTCGTGTTAGACACTACTCCAAAAGTTAAGTCTCAATCATAATATCAACATATTCGGTAAACACTAATAATCATATTAACATAATTACATTTTGTGTCCTGTGACACAAAATCTTAGTTCAATAGAATCTCATAACTCTGTTTTAAGAGAAAAATACAGTATTAAGGAAAAAATAATGTGTTCAAGGAAAAATGAATTGAAAACAAAGAGAAAATAATGAGTTTCACTGATGTGTTAGAAAAACGATACGAGTGAAAACGCTGCCAGTAATCCATTTCTGTAGAGTAGAGAAACACTCAACTATCAAACGAATTCAATATTGTAATGTTATGCGGGATGCGGTTCAGTGAAGCCATATAGATCATCCACTTACAAAATGGCTGTGTTCAAATGGCACATCCCAATTCAGAAGACTTCAAACGTTGTATGATACACTTCAACATTCTATCAATCTACAATCAATTTGAAATTTTTAGGAATCTTATTCTCTGTCATGAAACAATTAGATTTTCACAACAATTATATTTTTGAATTCTTCTATTTTTCAAAATGAAATAGTAATATTAGATTTCAGATTTCATCTGTTTCCATGTATGTACTGAGAACTGAACTAGTATTATTGCTATTTATTTGTTAGTTCATTCCTTTGGTGGCTAGATGACAACAAATACTCAGCTTTTAGGAATTTCGTCAGCGAACAAAAGAACGACAAAATATCGTTTAGAGGAGCGACTAAAGAAAAGCACAATAAATTATTGTGCGAATGGAGAGGAAAAGCGTGAATAATCGAGAATGATTGGTGCGCGCGCGCGTGCCGTATGTTAGCAGACGATTAAATGCAAAAAAGAAGAACATGGAGGAAGACGAAGAAGAAGAAGGGGGAGAAGGAGGAGAAGGAGAAGAAGAAGAGAGAAGAAGAAGAAGAAGAAGAAGAAGAAGAAGAAGAAAGAAGAAGAAGAAGAAGAGAAGAAGAAGAAGAAGAAGAAGAAGAAGAAGAAGAAGAAGAAGAAGAAGAAGAAGAAGAAGAAGAAGAAGAAGAGAAGAAGAAGAAGAAGAAGAAGAAGAAGGAAGAAAGAAGAAGAGAAGAAGAAGAGAAGAAAAGAAGAAGAAGAAGAGAAGAAGAAGAAGAAAGAAGAGGAGAAGAAGAAGAAGAAGAAGAAGAAGAAGAAGAAGAAGAAGAAGAAGAAGAAGAAGAAGAAAAGAAGAAGAAGAAGAAGAAGAAGAAGAAGAAGAAGAAGAAGAAGAAGAAGAAGAAGAGCAACGACAACAACAACAAGAACATGAACAAGAAGAAGAAGCCAATGACAGAAGGTAGAACAGACATGGGCAGACTACAGTAACTAGACATAGCCCTCTAGACGGCCTAGACTACTTGGCATCAATATTCGCAATTTTACTTTCAGTTGAAGCAATTTTTACTTTCAATTTTCACCCACATCTGTAGATCACGTTCCATCGTGAATATTGCTGTCAGTGGGAATCAACTAAATTGAGCAACAATAGAAGGCTTTTTTTGTCTCAATATTCATATCCAAATGTACACTATTCAAATATGTACATTGTCCAATATCCTTTAGTTGTTTTGTCCTAAATTTTGTTGTTTTGTCGAATATGTGTGGACAGCACAGTAATTCAATCGAACAATACAGAAACCAACCTTAAAAAATACTTTTTATGCTACCATGAACCCCCACTCCAAATCCAACCAAAAATCTGAGACCAAATTATTGGAAACTCACGCAAAGTTAAGCTTGGTTGAGTAATCTTTGCGTGCAATGCACCTAAAAAGGAGGATGAAAGAAGAATAAGCAAAAGAGTAAGACTAAGAAAAAGAATAGAGGACGAAGAACAAAAAGAAATATTATTCAACTACACTATTACATCTTCAGAAGTATGAAATGGATCCAGTAGTGGTTACATTCACGACCAAAGTGAAGTTTTCGTTTTTTTTGTGGTCGATTGTATTACATCGAAAGCTGTGGTGGAGCGTTTTCATTGGCTAATAAATCTGCAGCCACTGTTTACTGAAATAACAAAATTATAAAGTGCTTGAGATAACACAGAAAGCCTGTTACTCAATATTTATCTCAAAAATCAGGTTATTGCATGATATTGGTCCACTTAATTCAATATGATACAAATACTGCCTATTTTTGCCTATATCAGTACAGAGTAAGAGAGAAACCATTTGGAAGTTTGTTCAAATTCGAGTTGTTTGAAATAGTCAAATCGAGATACAGGTGATTTGAATATTTTTAGGGGTCATTTTGTCAAGACAAGATGATGATTAATTATGTAGTTTTGTAGAGTTGATGTTTTGAAGCCTCTCCATAATATTAGAACAAATGATGTGTTGGTAATAGCATGAAACCATGATCCTGTAGCTCAAGTATAAATATTAATAAAGTGAAATTTCTCAAAATCGATTCTTTGTTCTAATTAATCTCCCAACACAATAATTTTCTATAATTTTCGTTGTGTCAATTATCAATTTGCGAATCATTTTTGTTTTGCATTTCCACCAAATTCGATGTTTTCAGGTTTCTTATAGAGTTTGATTAAGAAAAACTGTGTCCCAAACATTATACCATCAAACTTTAAAAATCAGTTACAAAACTAATCCAAGTTTAAATTACTCGAAATCTTTCCCCATCCGAGAAAATTCCTGGCTTCCCACAAGAATACTATTTCAAATTTTACGGTGATAAATTTTGGTTGAAATTTATTCAACTAGCCTAGGCTATAATACAACTTCTTTCTACCAACGCTGGAGCATTCCCAAACAGTATCAAAAGATACATTACACTAGAACAATTCAACTGCTTCTGTAGCATAGCATTACTCAGCATTAATAGGTCATAAAGTAATATGAAGAGATTCTGTGCCGGGAGGAATTGAAGAACAAAAGGCAATTGCGAATAAATTTGGCAGAGAGCCTTGTCATTTCCATAAAAACCGACAAAATCAATAGGCTGAAGTAGAAATTTTGACATTCAGACTCAACTCTGAGGGCTTAGTTCTATCTGTTTGGACTGTTTTCAATATGCCCTCGTTCTCAAAATTGAATATTTATGCTTATTGAAATACTTTTTCAAATTACTTTGTGAAGTGCACTTGTCATACAGAGAATTAAAATTCACAAATTGATGTGTGAGAAAGTGAAAAAATTGCTTGAAGTGAAAAATCACATATTACCATCATATACAAAGCAAGTTCAATCTAGTAAAGTAGATTTGGAATATTAATACTGTTTTTTCTATATGAAACTCACTCACCATACACTAAGCAAGAGATGGAAAATAGTATGTAAACGGAAATCCTCACCTGTAACATAAAAACAATACCTTGAATATTTCATTTAATTTTCCATTTCTTTTGAAAACACACACCATTTCAAGACAATAAAAATAATGCGAAAAATTTAGAAGAAAACTGCACCAAACGTGTTTGTTGGGACTGTGTGCGACAACAATGCACAGTGCGGCAACTATGCACAGTGCGAATAGGATAGAGACATCAGCAACTGCCTTGTGCTGAACAAGGATAGCAAACTCCCATCTAAGCAAAGCTGCTCACAGGAAAATATCAACACTATGGGAATACTGTAATAATTTGACCCAGTAGTATAGACTGAACGCTTCAGTTCACAAGAATGCTAAGAAATTTTTCTAGTCTGAATAAAGATAACTTCTTTAATAATATTTTATTTTTCTTTATATTTTATTTAGACGCACTATGCAATGCCCTCTAGCCAGAGTCTGTAGACGACATGAATACTTCCCTGTATAGCAGGATCCTTTTAACTTGTCAGAAATCAGCTGTTTCGGTAATAATTAAACAGTGATTTCGACACAATAATCAAAAGGCTTGAAAGTCTTAAAGACCTTTAAAGTCTTTAAAAGACCTTTTTAAAGAAGACCTTTCAAATAATAACATTTTAAAAGACCTTTTAAATAAATAATCTGCGAGATTCAGCATTTGTGAGTCAAGTATTGTGATATTGCTCGTCGAAACATGATTATGTTTTCTGACAAGTTAAAAGGAACCTGCTATAGTAAATCTAATCCTGTCCCGCATTAATTATAAAAATATAGTATTACTATACAGTGTACACAGTCTGTTAATATATTAGTTCATACAGCATTGTAGTAGTAATATTATTGAACTTGACAGGGAGTGCCCTGGCCATAATACAGTACAGTATTCAGTTCTCATAGCTCTCTGGTTACTGTCGTCCCATACAAACAAGTTCATTCAACTACTCTTGAAATTATAGAAGGCTTCCAATGTCATTCATAACCAGAGCATGTTGATGTACTATAAATATTACTGTACACAGTCTGAAAGAAATTTCTGTTTTGAATAGTACAGTAATATTATTGAACTTGACAGAGTGAGCCATAAGGCACAGTATTCAGTTCTCATAGCTCTGTTGCTTGTAGCTGTCGTAACCCACACCGAAGTTCAGTGACTACTCGTGAAATGTTTCCACAGCAACTATGTGAAGTACTGTGACTAAACGTGACTAATCTCGTCTTGTCTTGTCTTGACTAAACGGTGTACGCCTAGCCTAAGGCAAATTCTCATCTGAATCCCAGAAGACAAGTGAACTGAATTGGAAAATTGAAGCATGAAAATCGAAAAATTTAAACAATTTGGTAACTTTTTAAGAAATCTTTCAAGGCCTTGAATTGAACAGCAGACTTTTGAGGTATCCATACACTAGCCATATACGGTTATAACGCAGCAGTTCAAGAGATATGTATGAAACGTTTCTGTGAAGAATTAATCGAATTCAAGTAAAATTTAAGTATTCAATGCACTCCTCTTATATTAGCTCAACTGAAAAATAATAGAATATAACGCTAGGCGTACACCGGTTAGTCAAGACAAGACAAGACGACATTAGTCACGTTTAGTCACAGTAATTCACATAACTGCTTATGAAGCAGCACACACCGATGCAATGACTAATCGGTGTGTGTTGCTTCATAAGCAACTATGTGAAGTACTGTGACTAAACGTGACTAATTTCGTCTTGTCTTGACTAACCGGTGTACGCCTAGCCTTAGAGTCTCATTTCCATTTCTTTGGCATTTAAAACATTTGAGCAATTAAATTACTATCTAGGGAACTGCTGTCTTGAAATAGACACACAAGTTATTCATTCATTCTTTGTATTAAAAATTTGAAAAAATCACAGTTTTCAACAATTTTCCATGAATTCTTTGAGAAACTATGGTAGAGCTTGCTCATAGGCTTCCGATACTTCGATAGAATTTCAATACGAATGCTAGTTTTGAAGCCTTCTATAGAAAATAGAACAAAACGTTTCAATTGTTTTAATATATGAACTGTCGAAGCCAATACAAGCCAAGATGTCGTCACTACACAACTATTTTTGAACAATGATCTAATGAGAATGTAAAACTTAGCTGGAAAACTTGAACACAATTCCTACCATAAATGTCCATCCAAACGTTTCCTGAATTCTCTATATAGTCTACTTCATACATTACACTCTATATTATACTCTATAATACTGTATGTTATAAAAATATGTTTTTCATGTACTGTTTGTAATAATTGACAAACTTTTCATAATGTGACTCAAACGGCGAAGTGAAAGGGTCTTTCTCCCAATACATTATTAAGGTTGTCAAGACAAGACAAGATTAGTCACGTTTAGTCGCTTATGAAGCAGCACACACCGATGCAATGACTAATCGGTGTGTGTTGCTTCATAAGCAACTATGTGAAGTACTATGACTAAACGTGACTAATCTCGTCTTGTCTTGACTAACCGGTGTACGCCTAGCCTTAGAGATACACACTTCCCATTACTTATGTAGAGACAATTCTATTACTTTATGTCTGTAATTTATGTCTTGAATGAGAATAATAATTTAGTTTTGAATTAGAATTCAGGTTGTTGAAAAATCAGACTAAATTCAATTTGCGCTTTAGATTCACTCTGCAGATTTATATTTTTTCAAATATAGATTTAGTTCTACAGACGAGTAGCCTACATCTTTTTGAATTGAATTGAATGAAAAAGTTTTCCAGTTACTATTTTGAGATGAGCTTGCACAGTCTTGCACTGTTCCTTGTAATGCATAAATTATGCCTCATCATATCTCTTCCTCACCGGAACTTTTTGATGGAATAAGTTTTCAAATGAAATTGGCTTTCACTCAGCTCCTCTCAAGGTCTGCACCAACGAACCAAAGCTTGTATCTTTCATTCCACGATAATAACAAAGGCGAAGGCAAAATTGGGACTGCATTTTTGAAATGTCGCTCTCAACATCACCAAAATACAACTAGTAATAAAATGGTTCTTGGATCCAATACTTGAAATCTCATGTCTCTTTCTGATGTAGTAGCTACTACTGATAGCAGATCTACTAGATGAGATGAAAATTTTAACTAAAAAAGTAGCAGATCCAACAAATTCGATCCTTGGTCAAGATCAAGTGCAACCTTGTTTGGCTGTGAGAAAATGACAATGAGAAGGTCGTTGGGATATCAAATAGCACTGACAGATCACATTTCTATGATCCAGTTACTTCCAGAGAAACACAATGATTGTGAGACATTGAATGAAACCAATAAACGCAGATTCAGTTGAATGGAATTCATTTCGTTGACTCTCAAATCATGATTGTATAGCTGGGTCATTATGCTGGGTTGAAAATAGATATATCATTACAAACTTTAAGGCTAGGCGTACACCGGTTAGTCAAGACAAGACAAGACGAGATTAGTCACGTTTAGTCACAGTACTTCACATAGTTGCTTATGAAGCAACACACACCGATTAGTCATTACATCAGTGTGTGCTGCTTCATAAGCAACTAATTACTGTGACTAAACGTGACTAATTTCGTCTTGTCTAGTCTTGACTAACCGGTGTACGCCTAGCCTAAGATTCTTCAAATTGTATAAGAATTCATTCACTGTACAATGTCAGTATGGCTGCATCATAGTGAATAAATTTGTCTAAACTTTGAAAACTGTAGAAAGCTGTAATCAGGTAAAATTATTGTTGGCCAAGGTGCCTTGCAAAATGGAACAAAACAAAATAGATCGCAGAAATTTTTATTACAATTACTTTTCAATCCAGGTGTCCTTTGAATGAATCATCTATACTAGTCGAGTCAAAATACAATCCAAGTCCAGGATTCCAATTCAGAATCGAAAACCAACTGCAACCAACCATCGCTTAGAGACGAGTGAAACTGGATTCAAAACCAATTATGACACTATTTACATCCTAAGATTGGAATTTCTGATCCCGACCAAATCTTCATTTCCTTATTGCGCAGATTGGGGCAGGTGAGAGGTCACAGAGTAACAGAGTGTTCCTTAACATGTTCGTTTGAGTTTGGAAGCGTTACAAATTGCTGATCAGCCATGAGAGGGATTTATAAAGTAGCCTAAGGCTAGGCGTACACCGGTTAGTCAAGACAAGACGAGATTAGTCACGTTTAGTCACAGTAATTCACATAGTTGCTTATGAAGCAACACACACCGATTAGTCATTGCATCTGTGTGTGCTGCTTTATAAGCAACTATGTGAATTACGTGACTATTCTCGTCATGTCTTGTCTTGAATAACCGGTGTACGCCTAGCCTAATATTCAATCAAACAGGTCCATTTTCTGGTCATAACGGGAGATGGAAGATGATACTTATTGATAAAAATGCCAGACGGATTGTGAGTCGAACTCCAATAAGATGATTGACGAGATGATGAGTTACACAACATGAATATATCAAAATACAGAGAATCTACAAAGAAATACAGCAATTTACAGAGAATCAAATAGAAAATAGGTAAGGTAGATCTATTACAGAGAATAAAATTCAATGACCAACACCTATTATAATTATAATTATTATTATTCCTTATCAAAATACAGTATCGTTCAATTAATGAATGCATTCGACAAGTTTGATTGGAAAGAAGCTATCTAATAATAAATCAGGCCGGTAAATATGAAATGAATGACTCAACAAATGATACAATAAACGAACCCAGTCATGTATGATTGAATCGCATGAATAACCCTGAAACAGGACCTTCAATTATACTAATATAAAGAACCATTCATCATGATATGGGTGTCACTTACCAAATCCTTTCAACAAAATGGCGGCCAAGCCTGGTCATCAATTCAATCAGAAGGTGACAACTTAGAACCAACAAAGGCCTGGCTTACCTTCACTATTGTAGCCTACTGTCATCTAGACCAAAGTGTATCTTGATTACGAAACGTTAAGTTCATTCTAATTTAGATTGTAATTGAAAAATAAGGCCGAACTTTCCATCTAGCTGACAATGAAGGAACTGAGCTGCTTTGTTTTTCGTTAGTCATGGTTCTCTGTGCATAGAAATTGCTGTAAAATGGCATGAATAGACGTCAACTTGAAAGCACCGGTGTCAATCAGAGACTGGAGAGTGGAAAATCTCTAAAAAAATCAACTTTCTGTAATAATAATTTATAATGATAAGGTCTGAAAACTATCGAATATTAAATACTGAAGAGTAGTATTCAGTTTCTAGAAGAACTATTCCCTCTCACAAGGAAATGTGACCACCTCTCGCTTTCATTTTTATAAATATTTTTATTGCTTTTTTATTTAGCAAACTGTGAATTTATTTTCAGAATGAAAAAAAATTATTCCATATTACATATTCATATTATTGTTTATGGAATCAATTTGTTTCAGAGAATAGTAAACTCACCAAATGTTTTATATGCTCACCTCTCTCAACTATCTTTCTCAGCAATTATCTTTCTTTCTCTTTTGACACATCTCCATTTTCTAATCACCTTCAACTTTTTGATTAATAATCATCTCATTTTTATTTTATTGAATCTTTTTTTTCTTTATCTTCTTTTGTAAATTTTGTTTTCATCTTTTTCTATTTCCTTTCTGTTCTTTCTTCTTCGTCTTGATTCACCTTTTGTTTTCCTCTTCTTTTTTGAACAAATTCTTTTCTATTCTTCTTCCTTCCCTTCTCGTCTTCTCTTTTCTCCTTCTCTCCTCTTTTTCTTTCTCTTCTTCTCTCTTCTTCTTTTCTTTTCTACCCTTTTTCCTTTCCTTCTTCTTTCTTTTTCCTCCTTCTCCTCCTTCACCTCTTTTCTTCTTCTCCATCTCCCTCTTCTCCTTCCATTCTTCAAATTCTTATTCCTCTTAGTTCTCCACATACTCTCAATTTTTCTCTTTAAATCAGCTCTCAAGTCGCACGTCTGAAAATACTCAATTTCACGTGATTCAACAGATTAGCACGGAGGCCTTCCGCATGATGCGATGAATCCGCTGTTCACCGCATCATATCGTAAAAATGCCGGAACGAGTGCACAGCGAAATATCAATGGAGCAAAACAAACTGTGGCAAGTGAAAGTGAATCATACTCTGCCACTATTTCTCTCTATCTTTCTCTCACACAAACCTTATAATTCTCTCTCTCTCTCTCTTACATACACTATAATTCTCACTCTTACTCTGTCACTTTCTTTCACAGAAACACCTTATAATTCTCTCTCTCTTTCTCTCACACATACACAATAATTCTTTCTCTCTCTTTAAATCTCTCACACACACGCTCTCTTACTCTCTTCCTCTTTATCATTCTCACAAATGCGCGCTCTCTCTCACTCCCTCTCTCTCGCTCTCATATTTTTCCACTCAGTACAGTGAATTCTTCTTGAAAAAATAACAAATACTAAGACAAATGCAGTCTACAAATAATGTTGAGATGAACGTTATAGAGTAGTCGAGAGTTTGAAGAGACACGCAAGTGCAGAGACAGTCAGTGCGAGTGCAGTAATTAGCATGACTTTGAAAGGCATAATGAGGTGATATCAAAACAAAGGACTCATTACTTTATTTGTCATCATGCTATCTATCACCGGTGAAATGCGTGAAATAAGAAGAAGAAGAAGAAGAAGAAGAAGAAGAAGATAAAAAATATAAAAGTTGGAAATAGGTAGAAATTAATGACAATGGCAATGGAAAAAGGTAAAAATAATCGGTAAAGGAAGAAAGGAAAATGTATTTATAGAAATTGAATAGGTAGAGAAAGAAGAGTATGAAGAAGAAAACGAAAAGGAAATTAGAAATTGAAGAAGAGTAATAGAGTTTTGTCATCTGGACAGGTTAATTGTTTTAGTTGCCTATCAACTGTCAGGCAACAAGTGACGGTATTCAAAACTGTGCGACATTCTTTCTAAAAACAATTCTCTCTCCACATTCAGTCTAAAAAATGCTGATAGTTTGACATTCTCTCACTGAATTGTCATTACAATAAGTGAGTTCTGGTAAAGTACTATCTTCTGACAGCGTACTATCACGATTCTGACGATGAGATGACTGTCTCCACGCTAATAACAATAGAAGCCGAGAACTAAGTTTTGTGTGCTGAATAATTAAACTGCCTAATTAACCGTGGAAAAATATTGTACAGAGGAATGAAGGCACTACTTCAAGAACATTCCCTGGACTAACCCAGTACATTCTCGGTACCAATAATATGAAGAAAAAATCAGATAGGTATTCGCAAATAAGAAGAATGTCATTAAAGTAATCCATGAAAATGTTCATTACCCTCAAAACCAACTACACTCCACTAATTTCTGAACCTTTCAAGCAATTGAAGCTTGAATTACGTGACGGTATCCCAGCTAAACGTGACGCCATTTTGTTAATAATCAACACATTATCTTGGCATAATCTAGCTGGAATTTAATGGACCGCAACTATCATTTCCTTCGCTCAAATTACTGAATATTAGAAGGTAAAACAATTATTTGTACAGTTACAAATTACTTTTTCAGACACAATTAGTGCAGCGGAGTTGCTTGATTACAAAACTTGAAATAATGTGAAAATTCTCCCCTCCCATTCATCTAGTAACAGGTTCTATAAAGACAAGGAGAACATTTCTTAATTTTAAAATAAAATCAAGATGATTCATTAATGTTATTGTAATTAGTAATTACATAACAGGTAAGTAATATAATATTTAGTGCTGGGCCTATGCGTATATAATGATTATATTAAAATTCAATCTGGAATTTGAATTTTTTCTCAAATATGACTTACACAATATCATGACTTATAAAATTTAATAAAAACATAGTTTCTTACAAAATTGTAGCCTAAAGCTAAAGCTACGCATACTTTATCAATCCAGTCACTGTAGTAGGTCTACTGGATACTGAATTACTGTAGAATACTTTTCACATAGAAGCGATCTCTATTAAAGTAATAACGATTTCGAAAAAAGTAATTACTAGTTTTATCGATCAAGTTTCTGAAATCTTATGTTTCAAATCATGGTTTGAACTTTGAAAGAGCAACAAACAAAATCTTAATAGCAGTCTAGTGTCGAACTAAAGCTGTAATTACCAAATTGTGTAATGATTGGGAATTATGAATTCTATTTCTGAGTTAGCAAGATTATTATCAGTGTATCAGAAAAGTTTCCGCTACCAAAATTAGAGATACTATACTCTTATGAAATTAACTCTACCTTTCCTTTGAATTTAATGCTTGATTCAAGTACACTCTGTGATGAAATAAGGAAGGTCAATAAAGTAAGCTATGAAATTATATTCCACGTTATTTATGAGTTACTATCGATCTATAAGTGCAATAATTGAAAAATAAGAGCATCAATGAATAACATAATATAATAAAACGATTGAATGAAATGTGATAAATGAATAAATAATACTGTCAGTGTTGCTGGGTATTTCATGAGAACAGATCAAGTAAATAACATTGGTTTCTTTTAATATTAGACGGATTTGAGCGTTATAGAATGGATTAACATGTTCATCCCTTGTTACACTTCATGAGCTCTACGTAAAGGTAAAATGTTACCGTTTAGGCCTTGCAAGATGATTATTTTGTTGCGCTCACTAAACGAATAGAACAAAATCTATCCCATTCTCTACCTGTATTACATTCAAGCTATGAAATTCAGTAGAAGTCGAACCACAATCTAATCCTACAAGTAACAGAAAAGAACAGTCGTTTATTTCAAAAACATAAAGCCAGTTGCACGGTAATCAAATTGAATTTAACCATCATAAAATAACGTCATCTTTTTGAATTGATTCTCTTGGATGACATCATGTTACAGTGGTTGAATTTAATAGGATTATCTAGCAACTGTTACAACCAATCAATTATATTACAATCCTCAAGTATTATTAATAACTTTCTTCTTTCATCAATATTAATATTATATTATGAATTTTTCAATTACTCACACAATTAAGCAAAGTCAACATTCTAGAAGCTTCTCAATTTCCCAAATCGAATGTAAGCACTTCGATAAGGGAAACTCTGGAAAAGCTCCCCTCCTTATCTACACAACTTAATTGGCCGAGTATCACTTGGATTGGCAGCAACTAAACTTTCCATTTCCAACTTGCACCAATTATCGTTGTTCAACTAAGTTAAGCTTTTCCAATCTCTACTTTTCCAGGACTTTGACTTTTACATTTCCTCATTTTATCCTTCTTCTTTACGCTTCCTTCCTCTTCACCATCTTCTTTCAATCTTTTCTTTTCCCCTTCTTCTATCTACTTACCTTCTCCTCCTCTAGCCCTCAAGTGAGTCACTCATTGCTTTCAGGGCTTACATAAAACTTTCATTAGCAAGTTGACTCTTGAAATACTGTAAGCTTGCAGTATTTTCCTGCCTTTGTTCTTATTGGTTGCTTGCCATATTGAAGAAAACAGAGCCAATCTACAAAAGTTTCAATTTCATTGGATGATTTCCTATTTATAATTTAGGCACTTGATTCGCATAGCAACTTCAATTTGCATGACTACGAGCACTATAACAAATGATATTGAAAGAATAGATTTCATATTCGGCAATTCCAAATAAAATTTCATTTGGGATCAATTTCATCCAAAACTATTTTTTTATTCATTTGAACGTACGAAATCATACTTACAAAATTAGAGTCTGTTCTAATCAGGTTGGTCTATCAGCGAACCTGATATATTCAATTGTAATATTTAATAAGAAACAATTGAAGATTTGAGAAAGTTATTAAAGATTTGACAAATAAGTCCACGATAGGCTATATATCAACTGAATACAATGAAATGAATAAAAATTAAGCAGGTATTCCCAGTAGAGATTATTTCTCATGAATATAATAATTTTCTAAATGGTAATACTGTATCTTACAAAATATAATAAATAAATTTCTCAAATTTATGTCGTGCAAATGCACCTACTGGAGACACCCACCTATTCATTGTATCTAATGACAACATCAAACTTCTATTCACAATTCCCAACCTAATTTCACTTCATTAAAACAAATAACCTAAATAAATTATACCGGAGCACAGTGCTAGCCAACAATCAGCATCCATCAGAAAGCAGTTTCGAAACGAAAATCATGATCTACAGACTCTGTACTGCGAAATTATAGCATTAAACTTGGAACTATAAAGTGGGCGACAGGAATTTATGCAAACTATAACCAGAGTCTCATAACAATCAGCGCTGAGATAAAATCAGTAACAAACAATAAAACCAGCTGATACAGTTCTACTAATGAGGAAAGGCACGGTCATGATCCAACCCTCTCTTACAATAAGATTGCATGAATAGAAAGATACATGAATTATTGAAACTGTATATAAAGAAATACAAACACATTTACTAGAATTTTATGTGCTGCATGGATGGGAACGTTATTATCTTATTTCTTATATCTTTATCTTTAAGGCTAGGCGTACACCGGTTAGTCAAGACAAGACAAGACGAGATTAGTCACGTTTAGTCACAGTAATTCACATAGTTGCTTATGAAGCAGCACACACCGATGCAATGACTAATCGGTGTGTGTTGTTTCATTAGCAACTATGTGAATTACTGTGACTAATGTCGTCTTGTCTTGTCTTGACTAACTGTACGCCTAGCCTAAAACGACATTACCGTTACAGGTTTTATTAACTTGCTGATTGAAATTACCTGCAGAACAAGTTTGATGAGAGACGTAAAACTAATAAAATATTGTTTATGGCATGAAGTTAGAGTACAAGTCCTATTGAATTTGGCGAGGTCGTTTGAAGTCCGTATTTCAACTAGCAGAAGCATTAGCATGAGTGTGTTTCATGGTTATGTGGGACATGTTGTAGTTTACAGTTCATGTAGAGTACGGTCTATGTTCAAATAAATACAGAAGTTTAGAGCTTGTTTCAAAAGAACTTATAGTAAAATCCGTATAACTTGGCAGCATATAATTATGTATTACTAAACGGAGAATAAATTTGAATTCAGAGATGATACACAGGATCGACATTGAAGGACTTCTGCTAAATAACTCCGAACCTACAATACTACTGGAGTCTACTTTGGTATGAGTAGAACTATATTAGTATATAAAATACTTGAATATTGTCAATTACATATAATAACAAACAAACTTTCTAAATTACAGCGAAAAATACACAAGATACAGGATAGAGCATCTCAGCCGAATAACTTGGAAATAGTAGGTTCCAAGCCACTATAGTCCGATTCACGTCAAGAAGTCAGTATTGTTTATATGAGGAGCATTGATGCCAAGTTTCATTGAGAGAGAAAGAGAAAACTGCACCAAACCTGTTTGTTGGGACTGTGTGACAACAATGCACAGTGCGGCAACTATGCACAGTGCGAATAGGATAGAGACATCAGCAACTGCCTTGTGCTGAACAAGGATAGCAAACTCCCATCTAAGCAATGCTGACTTCTTGACGTGAATCGCACTATAGCCTACTTCAGTAGAAGTGAGTTATTTTCAACTGAACAATAACAGCCCGAAAACAATATAGATCACAGCATTTCGACAACAAACAATTTACAGCAGAAAAAAAACGAAAAATCACGACCAAATAACAAGGTAACAATTGAGAAATGCACGTAACCTGCAGACAAATTTCCGCTGGTATGGAGACGAAGAAATTCAGGCCAAAACAATAATATGCAGACAGACAGACACAGATAATTCGTCATGTTCATTGTTATGTTTACGGTACAGGAGGAGAATGTAATCACAGAATGCTATTATCATAATACCGTTGGTCAGCAATATTGTCTGATAAAGGTCTGCGGAGCAAGTGCAATTATTATCATAGCACAGTTATTTTATTAGTCGTAAACTAGGTGCTCGTCTGAATTGGCTGTACTGGCTTTAATTTCGAATTCAGGTTCAAAGTCGATTGTCTTAACGGACCAAGCAAGGCGATGATGTTGTCTCATCAAGAAGAAGAGAAGATGATGATGATGATGATGTTGGTGGATACAAGCTGAAGTAGGAGGCGGAGGAGGAGGAGTAGGAGGTAGTGGTGAAGGAAAAGGAGTAGTAGTAGGTAGAAGAGGAGAAGAAGAAGGAGGGAGAAGAGGAGGAAGAAAAGGAGGAGGAGAAGGAGGAGGAGGAAAGAAGGAGAAGAAGGAGGAGCAGGAAGAGGAGGGGAAGGTGGAGGAGGAAGAGAAGGAGGAGGAGGAGGAGGGAGGAGGAGGAGGAGAAGGAGAGGAGGAGAGGAAGAGAAGGAAGAAGGAGGAGGAAGAAGAAGAGGAAGAGGGAGAAGGTGGAGGAGAAGGGAGGAGGAGGAAGAAGAGGAGGAGGAGGAAAAGAAGGGAGAAGAGGAGGAGGAGGAGGAGGAGAAGGAGGAGGAGGAAAGGGAGAGGAGGAGGAAGAGAAGAGAAGGAGGAGGAGGAGGAGGAGGGAGGAGGAGGAGGAGAGGAGAAGGAGAGGAGGAGGAGAAAGAGGAAAAGGAGAGAGGAGGAGAAGAAGGAAAAAGAGAAGGAGAATAAGGAGGAGGAGGAGGAGAAGGGAAAGTGGTAGGAGGAAAGAAGGAGGTGGAAGAGGGAGAGGAGGAAAAGGCGAAGAGGAGAAAGAAGAGAAGGAGGAGGATAAATGTGTGATAATGAGCATATCGAGGAAGAGTAACATAACAAGAAGGAGAAGAATACGATTAGAGGAACAAGAAGACAAGGAAATGGGTGAGAGGTTTGAGGGAGGAGAAAGAAAAATGAAACAGCACGTAGGAGAAAATTCAGAAGAAGGAGAAGGAGTAGAAGAGGATTAGGAAAAAAATTAGATAGAGAATAAGAGAAGCAGAGGATGAGAAAAATAGTAAAAACAAGGACGAAGAGGAGGAGAAGAAGGAGAGAAAAATGAAGAGGAAATAGAAGATAATAAGAAGGAACACAGAGGATATGAAGAATAGTAATGGGTGGAGGAGATTGAAGAAGAGATGTGGGAAGAGAAAAAGGATTAGGAATGAGAAAAATATGAGGAGGAGGAAAGGAGGTAGGAGATAATGGTGGAGAATTGAAGAACTAGGAAATGTTGAGAAGAAATAAAAAGGAGAGAGAAAATTAGAGTAAATGGAGAATACGCTAAGTAGTATTCCGAGGGAAAAAAGATGAAATATGGTGATAGTACTTTAGTAAGGATGTGGAAAGAGAAGAAATAAGAGGGAAGAAAAAGAAGGATAAGAAACAGGCATTAAGGAGGAAGGAAAAGAAGGGTAAGATACAGAAAATAAGAGGGAAGGAAAAGAAGGATAAGATACAAGGCAATAAGGAGAAAGGGGGAAAAGAAGGATGAGAAAAAGAGGAAGAAGTTTAATTAAATAATAGTAAGGACAAGGAGGAAGGAAGAAGAAGGATAAGATCAAGGGGGAAAAGAAGGATAAGAAAGAGAGGAAGAAGTATAATTATGATGATAGCGAGGATGAGTATCTAGGAGAAGCAGGAGGCATTAAGAAAGGAGGAAAGGAGAGGTGATAAGGAGGATAGATGAAGAAGTAGGATAACAATGAGAGGAAGTAAGAGAAGTCTAATTATGACGATGTTGACCCATCTTTCGGCCGCTTTTCTACCGTCCACTGACCAGAAATGAAACAGAAATGTGGGTTAATTCGTCCGTCAATCTAGTGGCGACTACCGTAAGAATCGAAAACGGTAAGCTGAGTTATTACGCGGCGATGAGATAAGCAAGCCAGTCAAAAATTAGTGGACCACAACGCCATGAATATCAAAAATTGACCAAACAGTTACGACTAATGCCACGCGTTTATAGCAGGATTCTTTTAAATTGTCAGAAAACAGCTGATTGATGTACGCTCGTTTACTGACGTTAAATCAGCTGTTTTCTGACAAGTTAAAATGATCCTGCTATACTACATTGTAAACGCACCGGAGAGTGTAGCCACACAACAATTGTGCTCCTTCAATCTCTCAAATACAGTCATGAGAAAAAGGACCGATAAACATTTGTAAATAAACAGAGGAAAGCTCATATTATGCTGGATAAAATTACAATATGGTCCTCAGAAAAGAACCTATAAATATGTGTGAATAAACACAGGAAAGCTCAAAATATGATCAGATGACTAGTTTATGACCTCTTCAAGAAGAATACCTTTCCCATTCTAATGAGCGTATGCCTCTAATACGCCTCTGAGTAGTAGCCTCCAAATAAATACCGTAGTAAATTATTCATTTTACATATTCAACAACATTATGCCATCCATTCATAACTGCCCAACAATATGAAACAAACAATAAATTAGCAACATACTGAACATAAATTTCCAAGTGAAATGATACCTCAACATGATCCAGCACTATTTGTAAATCTCCATTTTTCAAACGAGTTTTTAATGACTGTTTTAACGAGATACGGATGAATTTCGTAATAGAGAGTTTCAAGAACATATTCGACATGGAACCTGTTAACACGCCATGTTTTGTACATAGAATGTATACATTAATAACATGTACAGGCTACTTACAAGCTGGGTAATAGCGAACGTAATCACCAAAATATTTATAGTTTCACTTGAAAAGGATACTGCGGTTGTAAGTTTCGTTGTAGTTTATGTCAGGATTTGTTAGTCAAGTGATAACAACAAAAAATATGTTAATATATGTTCATGTTATCTGGCCTCATTACGAATTGTGTTTACGACAATTATTTGCTAATAAACTGTTCATTAATAGGCATACAATAATTTGTATGATATTCTAGGCAGCTGCAATCACAGAGTATGGAAAGAGAATTTACTCCCTTTCTCTGTGGTTGCAAGTGGAGTGACTAAGTAACTAGCTTATTATCATATATTATTGTATATGTATATCTAAAACTATATATTAAATTGGAGAACGAAACGAGAACTAGATTTACTACTACTTAGGAATCTATTTAAGCATAAATTATGAATTAAATTGAAAAAGAACTAGATCAAGAGCTTCAATGTGACTGAACTTCAGTTTTTTCAGATATTGTTATCGAAAGAGCATAAACGTTGAAAGATGAAATTGAAAAGTACAGTTATCCAAGAGCATTCATTGTATTGTTTATATAGAAGTTAATACAATTTGAAATGAAAGACAATGTTCGGATTGCACGAAAAACAATTAAATTAATGAATCAACAACATTCAGTTAAAGTAACGACTTGTATTTCAGTTAAAGTAACTGAATTTTCTACAAGTATTTCGTCATGGAAAACAACATTGATAATCAACAACACTTATCGATGAATTAGGAATGGATAGAATGCCTTCGAGGATGCATTAAATTTCACCATCAAAATAAGTTCAGTAGGGACCCTATGTACTACAGGACAACACTCTTCAACAACGAAATAGAACAGGCTACAGATCTCGATATTTTCTCAAGCAAACTAAACAATCTCAATCTGCACATCATCCCAGTGAGTCAGCATACATCTACAACACTTTTTACCCACCAAAACATTCTGTGAATGCACAAATTATGCACGTATATAATTACAGCATACAGGTATAACTACGATGTACACTGCCTTCATAATTACACGGAGAATGAGGCCGGCAAGCACCAAATTAATTGATAGTCGCTTGATGAGTTCGGCTGTATGCAAATCAAGAAGGCAGAGTGTGCGAATATAAAGCCTCCTGGTAACAAAGAAAGCATGTCGAGAAAGCTGTGTAAGATATTGTTATTATCTGCTAGATGAATTCAACAGTCTGTGACCTGAACAACATAGTTCCGAAACACACAATAGTTTCAACTGATAATATCGACAAAACATCGTTTTGAGTGTGTAGACCCGTGGCGAAGCGTGGTATACTTATTTGGTCATCCTATAGGAAATATACCCGGCGATGACCAAATAAGTGTACCACGCTTCGCCACTAGTGTAGACATTATCAAGAAACACCGAACCTCAAGAATGGACCTCAAGATTTGAGTGGATTTCGAACTAAAGATGAAGGAATCCACTAACCATACCCTACCTATGCCTAATCAAGATTTAACTGGGTTTCAAACCAAAGATAGGTCTTCAAAAACAGATAACTACAGGATGTGGGACATACAGGCTACCAAAGGGAGATCCAAACGCTAATAATTCAACTGTTATGAATAATTTAGCCTGTGTATGTCATACTGTATAAATACAATATAACCATATTTTATAGAAATAATTGGACAAATGCATGCCTATACAATTTTCTATAAAGCAATCAGATTAGTTATAAATCACGATAGATTCTTGATTATGATTTATTGATAAAACCAATAATAATTCATGTTTAAATGATCAAGAACTCATGGAAACTACTTGATTGGAATTGAATTGAAATCCGTGGCGAAGCGTGGTATACTTAATCGGTCATCGCCGGGTATATGTCTTATAAATTATTGAAATTGTTACTTGATATGATTTTCGGTTTTTGTTTACTGCAGTGAGTTGAACTCTTGAGATTTTGAAGTAACTTGTTAGAGAAGATCTGGGATTTTGAGCCATGTTTTCAAGTGCCCAATTGGAAAGATTCTATCTATTTCCAATTGAAAAATTGAAATGATCTAATTCTGGTATAGTACAGGATAGTAAATCAGATCGAAATTTGAAAAAAAATGACAACTAAACAGCGGTTAGCTCTTAAAACTCACCAAGCAGCGCTTCAGAAATCTGCAGCAAGTGAACTGGAATCGAATGCTGTGGCTGTGGTTATTATGAAATTCATCCACTTTGAACTTTCAACTCGCGGAACTATAGCAGTCACGATACCCCTCCCCTCCCCTCCCACACCAAACCAACCTGCTGGAATTCTGTGGTGAATGACTTGAGCTAGATACAGCACAAAAGAGAGCGATTAGTACCATTGAAAGATAGTGGTTGCTTATTGAGAGGATTTTTATTTGCAACATGATAAATGAAATTTGAACATGATAAAATGATTTAGAATATGAAAATGGACAATTCCTCTATCCCACAGCTTACAAATTAAATTGAAAGCCAATTTCTTATCATGAAGATACGTAGGCTACTACTAAGAGAAACTAAGACTAACTAAGAAAAATAATAAATTTGTGTTGAAAAAAGCTTGAAACAACGAAGCACCACGGTATGATAGAAGACCGGCAGAGATTTTCAAAAGAGCGCCGATAGAATTGAACATATTTTTAAAAGAGTTCTTGAATCACTTGTTAAATGGATTCGAAAGGTTGGACTAGGCTAGAAAGGCGTACTGCGCTGTGATTGGATAAGAACTGAAACTTGCTTCTTATAGGCTGAGAACTGAAGCTTGCTTGCTATTGGCAGTAGGAGAAGCTGAGGCTGATCAATGAGAAGAAAATGGCTGCCTTCGAAAGGTTCGACTAGGCTAGAGAGGCGTACTGCGCCGCGATTGGAAAAGAACTGTAGCTTGCATTCTATTGGCTGATAACTGAAGCTTGCTTGCTATTGGCAGTAGGAGAAGCTGAGGCTGATCAATGAGAAGAAAATGGCTGCCTTCGAAAGGTTGGACTAGGCTAGAAAGGCGTACTGCGCTGCGATTGGCTGAGAACTGAAGCTTGCGTTCTATTGGCTGAGAACTAAGACCGGCTTCCTATTGGCTGTGGGAGGAGCTAAAGCAGACTAATGAAATGGCGACTTTATGTCAATGAATGGGGATTGGGAAAACCTGATCAACATTTTTTTTCATAAATGAAGGTAGAAAACAGAACCGAACGAAAGCTTACTGTAGAACGAATACAATTAATTTCTGTAGAACAATTTATGGAATTCAGTTCATTACCAATTTCTACTTTTAGCAATAGAAATTCATCCAAATTATTGGTTGCATTGTATGCAAATGAATTCTTGAAATACTTTTCAGCAATATTATGATTATTATCTGTTTATTAATTTACAATATCTCCTGATAAATTGCTGATATATAATATATTCCAATACATTTATGGAAGATGATGCTGGTACTTGTGAAGTTTATTATTAGGCACACGAAGACAAGACAAGACGAGATTAGTCGTTTAGTCACACACCACATAGGTTGCTTATAAAGCAGCACACACAGATGCAATGACTAATCGGTGTGTGTTGCTTCATAAGCAACTATGAGTTATACTGTGACTAAAAGTGACTAATGTCGTCTTGTCTTGTCTTGACTAACCGGTGTACGCCTAGCTTAAGTTTGCAGACTCCGTAGGACCGTATCCCATGAAATTTTCAATCTTTCCTCTCGATTGAATTAGATTGAAATAATTATCTCTCCATATCGTGCTGTATTTAAACCCAACAATCATTGCAATTGGACGTTCGGGTGGGATCCGCTAAGAACCGGTCGTCCAAATCCAATGTAGTATATCTATATTTAATAATATACAGATATAGAAATAACATATTATGGACAAAGATCGGTCAAGGAGCACAGAACGGCCTTCCTCAGGGCAAGAAGTCACTACAACACACACACAGGTTACAGAGAAAGGACTACACCTCTAGTAATACATGTATATAGTAATATTACTAATGTATAATAAATAGCTCTACGCTAGCAGGATGTAGTTAGTGGCTATTTTGCTCCCAATGGCCTTGAGAATACTTCAAACCATCATTAAATCTCTTCTAAACAAGGTGTATATATCGGAATAAAATAAGCCTAGATATCCTAAGACAAGATAAGGATCGCATCGTTGGAACATGACTAGTTTCCTTTCATCTAATGACAATGAATTACTCTGATTGTTGTATTTGAATTGAATGTACTGTACATGCTTCAACTGTCATTAAATCATTCTAAATGACAAACAATGTTTCGTCGAGATTGTAACAATCATTAAATGATTAGACAGACTCCAAAAATAACAAGCACCAATGACTGAACACGATTGTACATACTGCTGTAACTTGATTCATAAATTATATTGATTTGATTTTAACTGAACATTTCATTCAACCCTCTGAGTTGCTGGACTATATCTATGAGAATACATATTTCATTGCTGATGATTCCTAGATAAGTGTGTGAGTTGTGCGAGAGGGTGATGAGTGAAGGGGATGACACAACAAATGCCAGATAGGGCAATAATCGAATGTTAAATTCATGTTATACTGATGTGAACAATAAAACTTGATTGATTGATAAATCGGTTGCAAACTCGGCGACTCAGTTTCAACCGACCAAAAGCCTAAATCCTTATTAAAAAAAGTCTAAATTAAATCTAATCTTAGGCTAGGCGTACACCGGTTAATCAAGACAAGACAAGACGAGTTTAGTCGCGTTTAGTCACAGTAATTCAGATAGCTGCTTATGAAGCAGCACACACTGATGCAATAACTAATAGGTGTGTGTTGCTTCATAAGCAACTATGTGAAGTACTGTGACTAAACGCGACTAATCTCGTCTTGTCTTGTTTTGACTAACCGATGTACGCCTAGCCTTAAGCTTAAAGCCTAAATCAAAATCTTATTCCGACCAAAAGCCTCAGACCGAAACTGATTCCCTCCCGAATGTATAAAAAATAAACTCATTCAAAATTAAGTCATATTAACACATCAAATAGTGTGATACGGTGACAATATTAGAATGAAAAGATATTATTTTTCAATAAAGTGGATTTTTACCTGATAAATAATTCTGCAACATGAAACACGATCAGTCACACTCACCTGTAATGAGAAAAAGAACAGAATTAGACATAAAATATAAAGGATAAATTTGTTGAAATAGTTGACAACTTGTAAAGGAACAATAAGCATTGGCAAAAACTGCTTCAATCCTAAATTTCGATTAGGATTTCTATAATCTTCCACATTTCCATAATCTTCCTTAGGGCTTCCATCGAGAAGTCTTATAAATAAGAACGTAAAAGGGAGAGAAATTTGATCTTAATTTGAAAATTTACTGATGAGGGAGAACAGTCATTATATTCAAGACACACAATCCATGAAATCATTCCTAACAAGCATATTAATTCCACAAAACTTTATAAGAACGTGAAAAGTGAGAAAAATTTGATCAGGAATAATTTAAAGAAACAGAAGTTTACTGATGGGGGGAAAACAGTGATGGAAAATCAAAATTTATCAAGAAAATCGATTTACAGTGATTCATATGAAGATAGAAGGAAATGGGATATTGCAACTATTCAATTGCTTTTCTTTAAATCCTAATAATTTATTATGATTTACAGTGATTCCATAAAATCAAGAGTAATCAAGGTACACATTCCATGGAATCAAAAGCATGATACGTTCCATAAAATCATTCCTAACAAGCATAATTTCCGACAAGCAAATAACATGAAACCAGCGCTCTTGACACGATTATGCATAATAACGGCCTTTCTACTATGTTTAGAATGCGCCTTGAGAAGCCGACATGTAATGCACATCAGCTTAGTATTCCATTTCTTCAATATGGCAGCAAGGTAGAGATGAGAGCATACAGGATGCAGTGTGCAAGGCCATCAAACGAGAGGATGTCCAGTGTACACGCAAAACTGAGATGGGAGTGGTTTTGAATTAAGGAATAGCTTTTCAAATGAGGAATAGTAAGCAACCAATATGAAGAGCTGCTCTTCAAATTAAGACTAGCTATCAAAATAAGGAGCAGCTGATGAAATTGAAATTTTAATTAAGGAACAGATTGTGTTATTTTATTTATTTTGTATAAAAATAATAAGGACTAGCTCATGAAATAAGTACTAGCTCTCAAAGTGAGCTCTTGAAGTTCTTTTCCTTGAAAAAAGACTATCGCTACATCACTGATGCCAGTTGGTGAAAACTAAGAAGGATACTATTGAATTCAGAAAGAATGGCTTTTGTTCAACAGTCCTATATAAACTACGAAGGATATAGATTGATTCATGACCAATTTCGCAATTGTGTATTGAAAAAATCGAAGTAATTCAGGACGTTTCAAAAGAAACTGTGCTACTCACGTTTGAATTAAAGTCATATCAATATAGAAAAATCACAGATCTAGAGAACATTCTCATGAAACAATAATAATAAAAATACAACCGTATTTAAATACAGTACTAAGAAATAGTTAAAAGACTATGCCCAAGTCAAATTACAATAATGAATGATTAACTTTTGAATTAGAAAGAAGAGAAAAACAAAAGAAGAGGTATAGAAAAACAGCTAAAAATGAAAGAAAAAAGGGAGAAATTGAACAAGGACAAACAAGAAAGAGAATAAAATGAGATAGAAAACGTGAAGAAGTCAAAACCAGAGAATATAGAAGAAGAAATCCACTTCTATTCTCTCTAGTCAAACCGGGAAGCTATCTCACAAATTATAAAAACATAAATGAATTATTTTCCATGAAATAATACTTGAAAATACTTGATTAACTTCAGATTTCATCCACGATTCGCTTCAATTTACAAACAGAAAGTTGTAAACGAAAGCGAGATGGTTGAAGTTCAAATCTGCATAATCTGAATCACAACTCAAACGCCATCTCAATTTCCTGTGAAAATATTCAACTGCATCCCAGCATCCTAGTTCCGGTATCAAATTATTGTAATTCAAATCCAACTACAAACAACCAGTAGAAACCCTGCTAGCAATCCTGATAAATATATACAAATTAAACGAACAGTACACAACCAACTTGCAGCGTTTCTCTGCTAATAGACGATTATTCAACATTTCCTTGCAATAAACGATCATCCTACAATCAAAAGCGGCAGGTATGCGTATAATAATACTATTATTGTAGATAAAACGCTTGATCAAAAACGAAAGTTCCATGAAAACATCAGGTGATGCACTTTTACTGCATAGCTGCATATTATTAAAAGATGATCAAATGCTAATAAGCTACTTCCGCCTGAAAACGTCTACACAATTTATTCAGAATATTTCAATGATGCAAATAATATAAAATGCAAAATAGTTCACGAACTTGTGCAGTTATGCAAGCGCGGTGTTTTTTTTTAATGCAATCATTTGACAATTCACAACTCGAGGTGTGACGACTACTTTTGTACAGTTCTCATGATTAAACTTATGTAAGATTTTCTCATATTTTGCAATTGAATTGAAAAGAAAGTGTTAAATTGAGATTCAATTTGCTTTGAAGAGGTGTATATTCATGAGTTGTTTTGAAAAATGTTTCATAATAATTCAGTGTGAATACTTGATAATGGTAAGTAGGGATTTTTGATATTTAATGGAAGAATATGACTAATCCATTCATAAAAGCTTTATGAAATCTCTCCTTATATTATCCTCATCCTCATTTTAATAAGGAAAAACCTGTTTTCACCTGTTGGTTAAATCATTCATCTATTTTCCTTCAATTCACTCAGTCTGTTCGTCCTAATTAATATTCATTGTTTTTACTTTATATTACAGGATTCCATAGTACAGTAAATTCCATCCTATCACCCTAACATGGTAGCAAGACCTGACATTTACAATACATTATTGGATAACCTCTTCAAACAATATCACACTATATTATACCACACTAGAAGCTACTCCTGAAACCTTTTAAAGACACATTCAAAATAACAAGCAATAATTTACTTCCCATAACTACCCAAACAAAAACATCTGAACATTTTTTCACACTCAACCAGTTCTAAATCCAGTGTGGGCGTTCTCATTTATGAGCAAAACGTGAATAGCTTCAGGCCTAAAAAAGGTTCCTAGCTATTATATTACGATACATTATATCATACAGATAAATTGCTTGTTCAAATTAAAGTGGCTATTGAATAAACGCCGTATCAAAATAGATTTCATTGTCCAGAGACCTTGCCTCAATACAGACAGTACCTGCATTATGCAAAATTATTCCTAACAGAATCTTACACAAGCAAAAAGGGTTGTTTATTTTTACTTCTCGTAGCATTGCACATAATTGCAACTATTATTGTATTATAATTCATTGTTTATTTTTTATTTCTTGTTGCATTGCACATAATTACAACTAATATTGTATTATAATGTATTGAGGTTCTGCTTGAGCAAGATTGAATACCTTGCCGCAGTACGGTATTTGCCAATTTCAGTTCATGAATTTTCATGATGAATTCCAATCACTTGTGTTTCGGACAATGGAGTTTTGTTGCAGAATAATGCTACAGAGGAATTTCGTGTCAGGAGAACATAAATTAGCGTAAAATGACTTTGTAATAGAATCACAGAAGACATTCTTTCTACATGAGTCGATGAATAGTTTACCAAACTATCTGGGAATATAACTTATTCTGATTATTATCAATCATTATTTGACTCTTCTTGAATCGAATCTATAAACTGTATTAATATTTTTTTTCACTGTTTCATTACTGTTCATTACAATGCATTGATGATATACAATCATCATAATCATTATCCAAAATAATATCTTGTTTTGACAATGCGCAATTATTAACTGGATAACTGTACATTATTGACTAACACATGTTCTATTAAAAATATAAAAGTATACAATCAATGCTCTGATAGAGAATAAGAATATGAACTTCTTCTTCTAAAGATTTGATCCAAGCTGGAAAAGCGGTAAATATCTTCTCATTTTTAGTTCTATAAAAATTAGGTAACCTTGAATTAAACAGCTGACTCGTAAGCTACTCACACACCAGACATTCATATTTATCATTAATTACTTTAATTACATTACATTAATTACATTATTTACATAATTACATTACATTAATTACTGCATCTTGGGTTGCTGTGTTAGGCTAGGCGTACATCGGTTAGTCAAGACAAGACAAGACAAGATTAGTCACGTTTAGTCACAGTAATTCACATAGTTGCTTATGAAGCAACACACACCGATTAGTCATTGCATCGGTGTGTGCTGCTTCATAAGCAACTATGTGAATTACTGTGACTAAACGTGACTAATCTAGTCTTGTCTTGTCTTGACTAACCGGTGTACGCCTAGCCTTACGATTTCAAGTTTGAGACGACCGTTCCCTAGGTCCAAATTACATCACTCGGCTAACAATGAATAGAACCACACCCGATGCATGATAATTCCACCATGCTGGAATTGTTCCCCTATCCCAGTGGGGGAACAATCCGCATTCAGGGGACCAACTGAACCGCAACAATGTCTGAAATCATGGGGGAATCCCCTCTAACCCCCCACCCCACCCAAAAACCACAACTCATATCTCCCTTGAAACAGATACTGTAAAACAGATAACACTCAACCTACCATCGTCTTACAACTCAAATATTCCTAATCTGCACACAAATATTAGAATAATAGGAAAAGTTTGGAAATTATGTAAGTTACCGCGTAACAAGATAAGTTTGTTTGTGTAAACATCAGTTTAAACTGCTACATGAAACTCAAATTCACATTACCCCGTTGAAAAATGCATGGAAACATTAGCTGGCAGTTCCCTCACGTTATCTAGACATGGGTTCTCGTTATTGAATAAAACAGTATGGGATCAGATGGGAGCTTTCACAATAGTTAAATATTGTACAGTATGGGATGAGATGGAAGGTTTCACACAAGATGAATATTGAACAGTTCTTTTTTGAGTAACTTTCACAGCTATATTCAATACTGATATTCAATGAAAATTATAGGATAATTTGAAAGGTTTTCACACTGAAATTTATTGTATTTAGATGATTAGCTACTTTCAGTTGCTCAACATAGTATTTTACAACATAGAAGAGTTTTCAATAATATACGTTGTCATATGCAGAATGTATGATGATCTTTATTTTCTCATTTGTATGATTGTTTTCTTTTCATTCAAAAAATGTTCTATTCTATTGTATTGTACTCTGTACTTTTGTACAATTGTATATTATAATCATCGTAAAGGAGACACATAAGGAGTAAAACCTGTTGTCTCCATAAATAAATAAATAATTTTTCCTCTATTATTTGTCAACTTTACTTTTTATAAATAATGGGGCATTGAGGTATTCGAGTCGAAAAGGTTCTACATCAAATTCGATCTAATAAAATAACATAAAATAACAGTGGACGTGTAAAGTTAGTATCCAACATTCATTCATTTATTGAGAATTGCAATGTGGGAAGGAAAAATTAAAAAAAAAGCATCACCCTTAGCTAACCAATATATTGAGAAGTTAGGAGCTGAAACCAGTCCATGGAACTCATCCCATAATATCAAAATTTTAAAAGAAGTTCAACAAACATGACTATGTATTGCGTTTTGAATGGTCTAAGCCAAACTAGTAATTGGATCTTATTTCATAATATCAAAATATTAAAAGATGTTGAACAAACATGACTATGTATTGCGTTTTGAATGGTCTAAGCCAAACTAGTAAATGGATCTTATTCCATAATATCAAAATATTAAAAGATGTTGAACAAACATGATCATGCATCGCGTTTTGAGTGATCTGAGCCTGCAAAGAGGTCACAGCAGAGTAGAACTTACTTCCGTTGGTGAAATCCTTCAGGCGTCCAGTCAGAGGAGATCAGACCTGAGATGCCTGAGGAAGATTGAACATTGCACAACTAGAATCATTGCATTGCCTTTAAAGGTTATTGCGGAGTAAAGGCAACAAAGAGATTACCAGCACTGATGATGGGCCTCTTTGTTTAAAATGGCGGATGTACGTGTCATCTAGGCGCTTTTAATTATTTCGGGCAGGCCTGTACCAAAGAGTATGTTACAAGTACTTGTAACTGCATACTTTTTGCCTGTACTGATGGCTTTGAAAAGGTACTTGGAGGTAAGCTTCCAATACACAGACTGTCGGCAGAGCATCTGAGTGGCGAGGCAGAGCAATTGAAAATCATTCAACCTCTAAATACAATGGGTCATGAAAGTGGGCCACTAAAACAATGCAAACAGTGAACAAGTAAAAACATACATGTGGGATAAAATTTTCAAGATTTATTCAAGAAAAAATAAAACGTATAATTTCAGTAGGATCTTGTTTGTGGGGATGATTCTACTAAAAATGCCTTTTTGATAAGATTATATAGCAAGGAAGGAAGAAAAGAATGGATGCAAACTCATATTGTGATAATTTTATCAGAGGTACATATAGTTAGAACTACAGAGAGTTTATAATAACAGTGCTGACATTACAAGTCACAATTTCGATTGGTTAACTCGGATAAATCCACCATACTTTTGCCAATTCCCATACGATTTGCATTGAAATGAAACGCAAAGGATTTATGTTTTGTTGAGTGATACATTTCCAACTTACAATTTGCCTTTGTCAGTGTTAGTTTTCATCATTTTATGCTTTTAAAACATTACCAAGAGTAGAGAGATAATTTATAGTGTTAGAAAAGTTATTTTGGATATTATTTCTCTTGAAATAAGTTTGAAAATGAGTGAATGGGTTAATGTTTGCCTGTAATCCCATAATATCAAATTCAAAATTTTGGCAAAAGTATGGCGGCGGCGGGAAAAAATGATCTCCACATACTGTTATGGAGTGCTTCATACCACACTGTTATTATACACTCTTTGTAGTTAGAACGTTTAATTTTTGAGTGAACCACCAACGTGTAGTATCTTAGATAATTTTTACATTATGAAGTACAGTAGTACATATTTGGAACTTGAATTTATTGTAATTTATCAGTAATTTGTAAAACCTCAAACAGAAAACAAGAAATAAACTAAATGAAACATTTGTGGAATGTATAAAATGTATCATTAACTGAATATGAAACCCAACAACTGGCATTTCATGCGTCAGGTAACCGATTTGACCAACAAGTTCTACTCACAGCGTGAACTATAACCACATCCACAAAACTTATAACTTGTCGAGATTATGTAGTCTTCATGCTTGAAGGCGTACACTTGAATTACTAGCGAATTACCCGGTGCCCCACAACGGGAAGTGCACGATATAATGAAATCTTACAAGCATATAATCAACCATAACCTGTTGAAAAAGAAAGTGGCCATCAGCTGAATAATGCCATCTCGTGGCATAATGTGTCCCGCACAGTTCTATATTACTGTATTTATTAATAAAGCGACTAGTTTTTCTCAACGATTTCTGTCCTTTGGAATTTGGAAAGACCTATAGTAAACCTACAGACCTATGTAAGAAAGACCTACTAGTAGTGAGACGATTATTAATAGTCCTAGAAAATGTAAGAGCAGAATAACTGTTAATATTTTAAGCGATTGTTGATATGTTGAGCTAGGCCTAAAAATGACCGACTTCTAAAACACATCACGTCCATTTTCCTAAAGCAAGCAACTAAATTGAAAATGAATGAGTCCCAACATCCACATTTGGAGGGATTTTTGTGCAACACTCACAGCTTGCTAACAATGCTTCAACATAAATGCAGCATGTTTTGCAGCTCATAAAAATCGACCAAGTGTGGACATGGGTATTGTCATTACAACATGAATTGTTTGTTTTCAGATTGGTTTCTACTTGAGTCGCAGATTTGACGTCTAGTGGGATCAGACATTGATTACAGCTGTTCGCGATGTTCACAGTGTATGTTTGAACACTTCCACTGAATAAAATTCGTTCATACTTTCGTAAACATTGGTAAAAGTTGTAATGATGTAATTCATTGTCAGTTTAATGCCCTATTGAAATGAACAAGCTATATGTGATGATAAGGCGATCATTTTTGAAACATTTATGAATGTCATAAAAATAAACCTGAAATTTGATAAAATACAAGAGTTCATCTCGACAAAATATCAAACATCATTGAGATCTTGTAATACTCTCTACATGATATTTTTTGTACGACGTTTTAGGTGTCATAGAGTAGATTGTTATGATTATAACATTAGAAGATTAGAAGATTAGAAGATTATAGTGCATATTGAATAGTTATTCAGTAGATATAGCCTACGAGTAGACGCAGAGAACAGATTGAAGAGTATTTCTTCTCTATGATTAGAATGATGAAAACACTACATGTCAAAAATATCATTGGATTAATAAAATAAATTAACAAAAATGTTTCAGCATCATTGTGCTACCTTCAGTGTACTAGAAACTAAGGGCCGGTTCATGAGCTCGGGATTTAGCCAAGTACTTGACTAAAACGGGTGGCTACCGTAGCATCGACAAACGTTTGTCTCGACAAGTTAGTTGGTTAGCAGCATAGAGCCCTTAGTACACAGTGTCCAGGCTAACGTTTGTCGATGCTACGATAGCCACCCGTTTTATTAGTCTAGGACTTGGCTAAATCCAGAGCTCATGAACTGGCCCTTTTAAAGTTTATTTTTGAACAAGATATTGAAATGATACTGAAAAATATTTGTTAATTTCTTTTATAAATCCAGTGATATTCGGCAACATCTTAGTGTTTTCATTATGTTTACATCTCGTATCTCACCAGACACTGTGTCAGAAGATATTTGATATAGACTAGATTATAACAATGGGTTAAAAGTAGAGTGAAGGAACTTGCCAATACAATAATCACAATCCATCAAGATATTCATTGTTGAGAGCAAAAACTTGACATTTCTGTGTGGGATTACCATTTTTTCTGCCAAAATCCGAAGGTTAGAACCCAGACATAACTTGTTACATTTCAATGCAAGGTAATGCATTTGACAGCCTGATTAGAATACCTACATCATTTTTATTCTGAAAGAATTGAAGTTTTCAAGTGGGTTTTATTATATTTTAGTGAAAAATAAACCAAGAAGCGAAGGCCGCTCAGATCTCCCACAAATGCTACAAAAGAAGAGATAAATAAAATCTAAAAACACTAAAAATTAAAAAAAAAAAGATAAAATAATAAATGTAAAAAAAACGAAAAATTCAAGAAATGACAAAGAACACGCGGATGACTGACAATTGGATTGTTTTTAAAGAACTTCCTTCGAGACTTGTCTTGTTGAAAGTTAGTCTGGAGAGCGATACAGTATAGTTGTTAGGTGGGAAGTAGAAACTTGGGCAGAGGCAGATATTTTATGCTCTACAAAGGAATTTCGGTGGAAATTTGCCAAGAGAATTTCAACTATAACAACAAGGTGGAGATGTTGAAGGAAATGTTTAGTGAGAAGAGGAAAGGAGATGAGGAGGAAAAGAAGGAGGAGGATGAGAAGGAGGAGGTGGAGGAGGAGAAAAGAAGGAGAAAAAGGAAAAGAAGAAAAAAGAAGGAGAGGAGAAGGAAGGAACTTATATGAATAAAATTAAGGTGAAGAAGGAGAAGATAGATAATAGGAAAGAAAATAACACAAGGTATTAGAAGATGATGAAAAATAACAAAAAAGAAAGAGTGGAGAAAATAATGAGGTGAGGAAGAATGAAGAGGGCAGAGTATAAGAAATTTGAATTCAGGAATTGGAGTAGGCGAACAAAAACGTAGACTACAAGAAGCTGAAAGAAGATAGAGCTAAAGATGCTGATAGAAACGAGAAATATAAATAAATATTGGAAATAAAGAATATAAAAATAAAGCATTGGAAGGAGCTGGGGAGAGTAAGTTGGAAGAGTAGCAAGAAAATAAGGACAGAGAATATAATGATGAAGTGACAAACTTAAAAAGGAGCAAGCATAAATGATACATTAATAAGAGCAGAATCAAAGGAACAAAAATTTAAAGTCAAGTGAATAAAATATGAAAACATTTGAAAATTTATTGTATAAGGTGAGGAAAGAGAAGTGGCAGAAGACAGGAATGAAAGAGAAAAAAACAAAGAAACAGAAGACTATATCCGAAGAGGAAAAATGGAGGAAACACAAACAAAAAATGCAACCTACACAGAAATAAAGCAGAAAACGGATAGCTGCAGAGAAAAAGAAGTAGACGAATTGAGAAATGAGAATAAGAGAAATAAGTAAAAAAATTGAACATGAAAATGAGGAAAGAACTTGACAATACAGGAAATTAGAAGAGATAGGGTTAAATTAGTAGGTAATTGAAGCTTAGAAGCAAAACATTACTGAATTATCTATCAATACATTACTATTTATCTATTTCTATAGAAGGAAATGAACATGAATAAGAAACAGAACAGCTCCGGAATTAGACTACGTGTGTAGGCGGAAAACCAACTCAAAATTCCAAAGTGTTTTTGTTTTATTGAAAGCATAATCAGAAAGATGAGGCATAGTCAAAATTCCAAAGTGTTTTTGTTTTATTGAAAGCATAATCAGAAAGATGAGGCAGACAAGACAAAAAAACAGTGTCGAATTTATCGACTTTGACTTTTTATAGACAAGTGGTTCATCGACTTACAGGTAACGCACACACAAACTAGCATGTCACGTGATTTCACGGCGAAATCCATCAATTACAAATGGCGGACAGAGTGGTGACGTGATAAACGGCTTTGTCTCAAGTAAAAACAAAACCGTAGAAAATGCAACAAATTCAGAAGAAACACTGACGTGAGACAAATCACAGCTACGTGGAAAACTAACTGGAAAGAGGTGACTGAGATAAACATTAAAAAATACATAAAAACTCATTTTACGAAACAAATTTCAATTTTCATCTCTGAATTGTATTGGACTTGACAAAGAAATTCAATAAACTATGAAAAGGATTCCAATAAAATTCAGAAGAAAAAATAATCAAATCGAATAAGTTGATAGGTGACGACCAACTCTATTTCAATTTAAATAATAAATACTCTCTATGAAATGAAGCGCAGTCATCATGACAAATAAAAAGTTTAAATACCTGAAATGAAGAGGAAGTCTCCCTTAACTCACTTTATTAAATTGGTCATGCTGTACAATAGAATAATTATACCTACTGTAATATTTATTTATTTGATTTATAGTAAGCCAGTTAAGATTATTGATAGTATTTATTATTATCGATTATTTATAGTATTCATTAGTATGCCAGATAAAATAATTGATCTTTTTCAAGCACATTAATACAGTTGAAGTAATAACATAACCGTAATACAGTTGAAGTTCATTTAATTTATAACAAATTTAATACAGAACAAACTACGAAATTAAACGTTGGTATTCTAATGTTCCTTAAATTCAAATACATTGCCAACTACTTTTCGCTAGATTCGAAATTCATCCATTTATAAATTTTGACACTAGATAGCAGTACTTGTCGGGTGATGCTCATCTTCTTCCCCATTGGTTGAAAACGGACACGCCTCCTGCCATCTGAATCACAGTATACTAGTTTCTGAATTCTGTCACTAGATAGCAGCAGCTGTCGCGTCATCTACTGTACACTGAAAACAGACACGCCTTCTCTCACCTGATTGGTCGATAATTCAAAGTGACCAGGTTCTGAATTCTGTCACTAGATAGCTAGATAACTAGATTTTGTGCTTTGTTCCCAATGGCTGAAAACGGTCACGCCCTCTCTCGCCTGATTGGTCAACAATTTAATTTCTGAATCTATTGTCAAATACATAATTATGTTTTCAACTTTTACTTGCATACCTTATGTTAAAATAACAAATTACCAATATTTACTACTATTATAATACTATACTACGATTAATACTATATGATGGATAGTACAGAGTGATTCAAAAAGAATACCACAACTTTAAAACTCTATATTTAATAAAAGAAATATAATAGAACCTTCTCTTATACACCATTTCGAAGAGTAATTAAAGAAGTTTTTTTTCACTCACAAAGAAGTTCAGAGATGTTCAATATGACCCCTCCAGACACTCGAGCAATATCAACCCAAAACCTCCCTCAAACTCTTTTCCCTCTCACTGTAGCATATCAGGCGTAACAGTTTGATAATCTGCTGTTATTTCTTGTTTTAAATCATCAATATCCATCCACCACTGATGATTTGAAACTAGAATAACAGCAGCCATCCAAACTGTTACGCCTGACTATGCTACAGATAGTGTGGAACAAGTTTAAGGAGGTTTTGGATTGCTCAGTGTCTGGAGTCATATGGAACTCTGAACTTGTTTAATGAGTGGCTCTAAATACTCTTTGTAAAGATGTATAACAGAAGGTTCTATGATGTTTCTTTCATAACATACAAATTTTTAAAGTTGTGGTATTCTTTTTGAATCACCCGGTATTATAGTAAAGTTTAATCCTTTTCTAAATAGATCTTTGTCTTTGCTTTCAATAATCTTATAATTATTTCCAATTGAAGTTAATCAATATTAGTTATGAGTCAAATTCCGTGGCGAAGCTTGGTAACAAGTTCCTGGGTTTAGTGGTACTGTAATTGAAACTGGTCTCTACAAGTAAGTTTATAGGAGGCTTAGGTTCAGGTTTATTTTCTATATAGAGTATATTTATCTTGTAAGAAGTTTGTACTTGTACAAGCATGAAGGAAATAGGCTACTAATAGCCTAGAACAGCCTATTAATGAAACAAGTGACAAGCAAACGGATGTAGTGAGCCTATTTTCATACTTTTCTTTTTCTTTTTCCTCTTCTTTCTTCTTCTTCTTTTCGTGTTGTGCGTGAGAAGATAAACATGGCGTGTAGTCTGGGCTATTACTGTTACTATACTAGAATTGCTATTACTTTAAAATCGTCTGATTGCCCTTACAAGCTTCCTATGTAACCAGTAATAACTAAACAATAAAAGAAGACCAGGTTACCGTTATTGTCTTGTATAACCGAGATAGTGATTCTTTTCCTACATATTTTTTGAGATTACATCTTGGAGACTCCAGAAGGAAGTTGTAGACAAATCAGGTGCTTCATTTATGGTGGGTGGGTTGCTTATGCGGGGAATAAAAGTTGAAGTTTGGATTTATAGCAAAAAACTGAACGATAGAAAAATTCAACAACAATCTCTGAAACGAAGATGAAATTATCAGGAGAGGAAACTAAGGAATAAAGTAAAAATAGACCACTCAAGAAACTAGACAACGGTAGAAAAAAGTCGCCAGGAAGAATTGGATTTAAATGAGAGAAATACCAGCTGGGGGAAGAGTTACAAAGCAAACAGGAAAGATCCACTATTTTTACACGCCAACTAAATAGAAAATCAGACAGCACTTGCCTTTCAACTTTCAACTAGTGGAATCTTTTGGAAGAAAGAAAGGCATGCCTCAATTTCCAAACATTTCAAGAGGAAGTTGAAAGTTATAAGTAGTATAAACTTGCAATGGGAAGTTGGATTGAATGTTGCAAGAGGCTAAAGACTAGTTGAAAAGAGTTTTAAGAATTGCAAGAAGCTACAGACTCGTTGAAGACAAGTTGCAAAGGGTATAGAATTTGTTGAATGTTGAAAGGAATGTGGACGAAGCAATATATCCACTTCTTCCAGTTGACAAATTTCAACCAGAAACCTCTCCAGGCGATCGCACTAGCAATAAATTGTAGGATGCACTTCGTATCTATCTTCTGGCCCAACTCCACATGCTATTATTTATAGATTTGAACAAGAATCTTAGGCATGTTATTATTTCTTTAAAATAAATTGAGGAACGTCATGTTACCTCTCTCAACTATAGAGCTACACGTTCGCTACGTTTTGCTTCATAGCCATTAGTCACTATAAAAATTTGTAATATTCCAATTAATTATATTTATTTATATTGAACCATAAATACTCGACCATCGAGGGTACGTGAAAATTAGTCAATATATGAGATTTAATGAGAGTGTTTTGAGTTTTATTTCGGGAAATGAGTAATGTACAAAAAATCTAAAATCCTAGGATTTTAAGGGTGGGTTTATGAGCTCGGGATTTACTAGTCCACCTAGTTTATCGTTTAGTCTCGAGATGAACTGTTGTTGGACTCATAAACCCAACTTTAAAACCTCGTGTTTTTCCCTGCGACAATATTGCTCTTTTACGCCTGGGACTTGCTAATCTCGAGCTCATAAACCCGATTTTCAACACTCGGCGCAAAATCCGGTTTATAGCCTCGAAATAGAGATAAACCGGAGCTCATAAACCGCCCCTAAATGTTTTAGAAACAATAAAATAACAGAAAATTTCCATAAGAGTACAGCAATCCATGGAAACTTTACAATCAAATATCAAAATACAAATTGAATAACGAAACATTTTCATTAATTAAGGTCCTTCTATGCATACGTTTTCGTACGGACAGTAAAAAGCAGCTTCTAAATACATTGAAATGAAAGAGTGCTTCTATGGAAATCGCACGACACACGCCAAAGCATATAAAAGGAAAGCTAATTCACTCCATTTTCTGATGGTGCGTTTTTCTATCATAGAAACGAAATCGCATGCATGAAAGGACTCTATAAAAGCATGCTCGAAAATTAGCGTTGTCGGAAAGTGAATTATACAATTGTGAATAATAATATTTCATTGAGTAACCTTTCAATATTGAAACCACACCACTATAAGTTAAAATAGGCTACTACCACTATAGGCTACCTAATTCGCTACCTATTACTAAGGCTAGGCGTACACCGGTTAGTCAAGACAAGACGAGATTAGTCACAATAATTCACATAGTTGCTTATGAAGCAGCACACACCGATGCAATGACTAATCGGTGTGTGTTACTTCATAAGCAACTATGTGAAGTAGCCTACTGTGACTAAACTAGTCTTGTCTTGACTAACCGGTGTACGCCTAGCCTAACTTATCTCCCCAACCTCGACCCAATTCTGTAACTTCTCCACCAAAGATCTTCACAAACCCAATCACCCAGTATTGGCCTTTTTTATAGGTTAGGTCACTTATTAGGTTCATTGTGTTCACGACAATCGGTACGTGAAAGTGGACAATTGGCATCTATTAACACAACATTATCGCAAGAAAATTGGCAACAATTGCAGGATCGTACAGCAGAGCCAAGGATCAAGGATTAGGTTAGAGATAGAATTTCACAATAAACCGTAATCTGAGCGAACAATCTCGGCTAATAACACGCTTTCAATGTAGAAGCACAAATTAGAAGTAGCAGCCAGCAGATACACCGCGAACAACAGTGGCGTAACGTTTGCCAACTGGGCCCCCCGCAAACAATAATTCCGGGCCCCTCCTTCTAAAATCTCATGCCCCTCTCTTAGCCCCTTTTCCCTGAACCGCAACCATTAAACTCATTAATGAGAGCGTACCTCATGACTCTCATGAGTGAATAACATATTCATGTAATAAAATAAAACATGCTCTTGATTGAATTCTACAATAATTGTAATAATTATTAGAGATTTATAATAATTCATAAAAACCGATGTCTTTTATCCGATGTCTTTAAAAAAATAATCGAGTTTCATATTTTTATTAGACTGTTTTCAAGTTCCTTCTTTTTTTTCTCTTTTGAGCTCCACTCAAATGATTGTAGGGCTTCATAATTCTGTTAAATTAATATATAAAAGACCATCAAGTCTGTGTCACACCTGGTTACTAGATTAAAGTAGCCTGGTGTGACACTGGCTTTACTAACATATTACGTACAAACTGGTACACAGACAACACTCATACTGAAAGCTAGCAAAAAATGTTTGTTCACTTGAAGGAAAGAAAGTTAGTAAAGACGGAATAATTGAAAATCGAACATCATAATACTGAAAATACGTTTAGGAATGCAATATGAATCAAATATAATAAATATGAATCAATTTTTTGTACCGTAATGAAGAATTAAAACCCACTTTCACAAACTCACTGCTTACGGCTCACTTCACAAATTTCTATCCGAAACGCGTTTACATGCGTCTAGCACAACGGTTCGAGACGAACTGAATGAAAATGAAATAATGAATTGAGATTGACTGAGTAAGCTATTCTTCGACAACTCTTGCAGTCTATTTCTATTAAAAATTGTCATTAATGACGGAAGAACGTAAATAGTTGCACAATTAACAAAAGGTCTGCTGGTAGCTTATCGGGAGATAATGAACTTTGTTTACAATCATTGAATGGAGATTGGAGACAGACATCCGGTTTCTCGACCCAGACTGTTTACACAAATATATTGTTTCGCCCATCGAATTCCTGATCATAACCAACTGACATTCTGATTGTTGATGCATAATTTTTTTTTACAATGGACAATATTAAGAAATTATTGAAATTTGTGTTTAATCATATTACTTTAATTTTATTTCTTGAGCTTAAGAAAACATTACATTATTTCAGGCCCTAGCCCGGGCCCCCAAGGGCCCGGGCCCCCCCGCGCCGCGGGGTTTGCGGGGGTGTAAGTTACGCCACTGGCGAACAAAGTTATAGGTTAGGTTTCCACTCCTTGGGAGATGTTGAGGTCAGATTGCATGTAGTAGAGGAGAAAAAGAAGGATAACATAAAAAATGAAGCGATAGGAAGAAGGAAAATAGAGGAAAAAGAAGCGAAAAGCATTGGAAGATAGGAACGGCCACCCAATACTGATCATCAATTAGGATACCAGCCAACAACTATCTAACACTGATCGTGTTCGTTGAAATTCGCTCCAGAATACCTCTTTTTTATTTTTTTCTCAATTTTCTGCTTTCTTGTCTTTGCTTTTTCTTTAGTCAGAGATTTCTTATTTTCTCATCTGGATTTTTGGATTTATTTGCAGGATCAACAAACCTGGTTTGAGCCATATATATTTTTATAATAGTTTCAGCCATTATGTGGCTCAAATGATGAAAAATACACTATACAGTTGTGCAAATACATAGTGCAAAATACAAAAGAAAATTTCACATTCACAACAACAGTAAACAGATAAAGAAGAAAGTAATTCTAGAAATAATACAATATTCAAGATTAAAATTGTCATGAAGAAAGAATAAGATCTAATTGCTGAGCAGTAAATAGTAATAAAAGCACTAAATTTGTAGAAACTGTATTGTATTTGTATATTTTGTAGAAATTTTATTAGGATATGTCAAGATATTATGGTATTATTTTTTGTAATTATTCTTATCTCATCTATATTGTTGTAATTGGTTTATTTATTATTTATTTATGTGTACCAATACCAATTAGTGACTTACTTACACCTAGCTCGTCTTTGCAGGTACTTCATCATCTATTCAATCTATTAGCAATGGTTGTTAAGAGTAGTTCTCTTAAAATGACAATAGATAAGAAGTTAAATTATTGACCAATCAGAAAAGAGTAGGCGCGAGTGTTTTCTGCCACTAGAAACAAGTAAAGTAAATGATGCAACAGCTATCTAGTGACAGAATTCGAAAACAGGTTGACACAATCAGAAGGGAGGAGGCGTGTCTCTGTTTCAGCCAATGGGAACGAGGTACGCTGAATCACCCAACATCTGCTGCTATCTAGTGACTGAATTTAGAACTTGATGCACTTTGAACAGTCGACCAATCCTGTGAGAGTGTAGGCGTGTCTGTTTTCAGCCATTTGGAACACAGTACAGAAGAAGACGCAACAGCTATTGCTATCTAGTGACAGAATTCTGAAACTGGTAGACTATGAAACGTCAAACAATCAGGTGAATTACTCAATCAATTCAGACTCAAAAAGTTTTACTTTAATATTCTTCTTTTCTTCTTCTTCTTCTTTTTCTTCTTCTTCTTCTTCTTCTTCATCTTCTCCTTTTTTTTTCTTCTTATTTTTCTTTTCTTCTTCTTCTGCTGCTGCTGCTTCTTCCTCATCTTCTTCTTCTTTTTCTTCTTCTTCCTCTTCTGCTTCTTCTTCATTTCTCCTTCTTTCTTCTCCTTTTTATTCTCCTTTTTATTCTTCTTCTTCTCCTGCTGCTTCTTCCTCATCTTCGACTTCTTTTCTTCTTTTTTCTTCTTCTTCTTCTTCTCTTCTTCCTTCATTACTGTCTCGATCTTCTTTTTCTACTCCGCAACTCCTTCATTTCCTCCTTCTTTCCCATCTCCGTTATCTACTCTCTTTCTTCTTGAACACGTTTCAGAAACAGGAGAACGTATTCTTCCCCTCTTCAACAGATCTACTACACATGATATCGTGTGCACCAGCTTAGTTGTTATCGATGTAATTGCTACTTATCAGAAACCTAAAACTAACTGGATGGCCACTTAAGAGTACTGAACTATACTGCACCTGTACAGGTACAAACTGCAAGGCACGATTCTGTCTGCATTTCTGCATTGGAATTGCACCGTTAAACCTTGGATGTAAAAAGGTAATTACGTTAATTGGTAAACATGTTCTCACCTGCTCCGTAAATTGGAGACTATTTGGTTCAATTCCTTGCAAGAAAACTGATTATTTGATTATTGCACACTCATCAAACATTCGTCCGGATTGCACGAAAGCTGATCAAATTTAACCGTCGTTATTTTACTCCAACTAACAGAATGATCAAAATTAATCAATTTATTGTAATCCAAATTTGGGATTGAAGTAGTTTTGTTTGTGGGATTGAAGTAGTTTGGGCTATGCCTGTTATTTCTTCCCACATAGTGTGCAGTATATAATTGTCAATAAATAAATAAACAAACTCAACAAAAACCCTATTGAACTTGAAAATATATAGAATAGAATATTCTATTTTACCAAAAATATAAAGTGGATATTTCGCCAAAATAAAATAATGTAATTATTCAACAGTTGAACTGTAACTTTTTTAGAGTATGGTACAAAAATACAAAATGAGAAATGTCTATTATCAAAATAGGTTAAGGATGGAGAAACTGGTCCAGAAGATTCAAAATGGGAGAATATACAGCACACATTCATTCAATAAGAAACATTCAAAAGAAGATTCTATCTTCGTTCAAATAGACATTTCCTCCGCAGTATAAATTTCAACCCAAAGACCGTGAACAATTCATTGCAAGCCAGCTACCGAAATAGGCTAACGGCTTTTCAATGGAAGCACATAAACAGTACCCTATGAAATCTCTTGCAAAATCTCCCCGGCTATTTATTCAGTGAATAGTTTGGCTAGAACTTATTTATTTCATACCAGACATGGATACAACAAAAAAGTAACTTTTCGCGTATTATTTCTTGAAAATAGCATCCAAGTTGAAAAGGTTAATGTTGTAGAAAACATCCCAAGTCTGTACTCTGCTTTTCTTCAAGCTATTGAAGGAAGTTTACCAATAACCTTAACATTGTTTTCCTATAGACAGAATAACTCTGGTGAAAGATTTAAAACGATTTTGCTTCTTTTTGCCGATAAAATACATCTTGTGTTAACGGTTTCCTGAAAGTTTATTTTGCAGATATTCTTGTATATTTTTTGGAAGACGACGAAATAATCAATCAAGATGTGAATAAATAGGTACTTAATTTACTGATCGAATATTATTAAATTCTGGAAAAGAGTTATGAATTATCTTCTTGTTCTCCTTTCTATAGTATTGTTGATCAAAATGAATAATCAAAATAAATTATTGATCAAAATAAATAGTATTCTTTCTATTTGTATTGCTTGATCAAAACAAATGGATAACTTTTAGTGGTGATGAGTATTGCTTCAAAAAAATAGTCTTAAAAGATTTGAGGATCGAAGGTTTTTATACTTACAGTTCGTTTGTTGGTGGTATAGCTTGAGCTTGAGCTATGGCAGCAGGGTGACACACCAATTTGTCGACCTGTCATTTGGTCGAAAAGTCCAAAAATCAAGTCTTAAAGAGATCAAAGAATGAATAACCCTACCGTGTATTCTGATATCCGTGGCTGAAGCCACACGTTACGAACTTTATTCTTCTAATTATTATTTTTATAAAAGACCTAGTAGTAAACAGTTGGCTACTCAAAATTAAATTTCAGTAGATAATTAAAGATGGCGGCCGATTCGAAGACCATGACCTGAATGATTCACCTGATTCCGTTCTGTTGTTTTGTCGGCAATTATCGCATCAAAAACAATAGTTTTCCGCAAAGTGGAAACTGGAACAGAAACTAATTAAAATGTTATCCTGATTGCTCAGACAACATAATAGCATACCCACGTTGAAAATCAGAGTACAATGTTATAGAAATGTGTAACGCGTTTTTTTCGTAGGAAAATAAGTGGGCTGAGACAGGCGCCTGTCTGATAGGCGAGTGAGGATTTTGAAAAATATTAAAAATAAAGCGCAATTCCCGAAATATATAACATTGAAATGTGATAAAAAATAGAACTATTCTAGATTTGAATTCTCATTGGAAACTATTCGATTTCGTCTTAATTGATTCAATATCTCCTATTATTATCATCATTGCAAAACAACCCAATTTTCAACAGAATCCAGTGATTAGCTGTATAATAGCCTATGTATTAGTAGCATTGCATAAAGTGACGCCAGTACTTGTCATGCTATTAGAATATCAAAAAGCGTTTGACAGGTTTGTTGACAAGAGTGTTTATCCTGTTAAAGGAACCTACAATCAATATTAATCACTGGTTACGCGTACAAGATAATGCTTTCCTGAATATCAATTGGTTATTCTATACAGGTGGGCAGTTGCAGAGTTGATTAGCATTTTTATTTTTCGAATAATTAGTTTGACTCTCCAATTTAATTTTAAAATGTATTTAAAAAAATTACAATTCTGTTTTTTTAGTATGCGTTCTTTGAAATATATTCTGCATTATTTGTGAATGAAAAGATTTGAGAGATTTGATTTGCCTAGTCATTTTCCAAACAATCGATTATTAATAATTTGATATTATTTCGAATATTCGATACAAACCTATATTGTTATCACGATGCGATACATCAATTCGATAATCGATACTGGTTGTTGTCGTTTTAGGCTAGCAGGTTTGTGGTGGCGATGCATTAACTGCATTAACCGCATTCGCAGTGCAGTTGAACTTTCACTTTTGAGGCTTCAGAAGAAACTGAGAGAAGTGTTTCAACATTATCGACTGCGTTTGCACGCCATGTAATCGCACAATTATTGTAACTTTAAAGATAATGTGTAATATATCAGTTATAGATCTCTCAGCTTGTAAGCAACCAAGTGTATTATTTTTTGAGTTGTTAAAATTATTAATTCATTCATATTTCAATTTTAAAAATAAATATAATATTATTGAATCTAAGGAGATTAATTAATTTTAATGTATTGAACACTTATCTATGCAAAGACCCTTTTGTCTAAGTAAGCTCATTTGAAACAGAGTGTGATATAATACATTACATTGAGCTTTTCATGTCCATTACCTAAACCTAGTATATAGGATATAGTACATCTGACAACTATATCCTTTTCATACAAAAGTATAACTCAGAATATCTGGCAAATATGGAGTACCTATATGGGATTACCGTATTGGAAGATACCGTACTCGGTAAGGGAAATTACGTAGAACGAAGATTTACTAATCAACAGTGCAATAATTATTTGTTTACATGAGTTTCAAGTTTCAAAGGAAAAAATTGATGAAGAAAGAGTAAATATATGAGAAAATGAAGTGTGAATAAATGATGGAACCTGGAATGTGTCGAGAAACTTATCTACGAACTTGGAATTTGAGTAAATTTCGCACTTTTTCATAAAATTAATTATTTAGTTCAAACAAAGGTGTCCATTTGTGATGAAACAGAACGATTTTCACAATTTTTAGAGTAATGAGTCTCCTAGAAATCTTCTCACAAACTGAGCTGAGATTCATGCACCTTACTAGAGAACTCAAATTCCAATATGCAGTAGGCTACTAATATCTATTTGTACTATTGTACTTTCAATTGTTTCACCTACAAATATCTATTATCACACGGATTCAAAGTTGTCTATTCAAAAATAGAATTCAAGATCACTGGGAATTTCCATGTGTACGATAAGAGCTGAAATAAAATTGATTCCTCATCTCATGAAATGAGGGATTAGACTGATAAAACTTCAAGAATCTCGTTGTTCATCTGAACAAGAGCCGAATAAATCATAGAAAACTTCAAAGACGGAACAGAAAATCCTAATAAAATTGAGGAGCACTTGATTGCAGCACTTGATGAATAGAGCAGGGATTACGGTAAAACTATTTCATAGCAACTACCTCAACTCCTTCTCGCTTTTATCCTCTTTCTCTCTCACACCCTCTCTCTCTCTCTCTATTCTTAATTGATCTTTCTCTATTTTTCCTTCATTCCAGCACTGATTTTCATCTTGCTCTTTTCTTCTTCCTCCTATTCCTCAGTCTCCTAGTTTTCCTTTTCTTCTCCTCCTCTTCCTCTATTACATCCTCCTCTCCTCCTCTTCTTCTTCTTCCTCCACCTTCTTCTCTGTCCTTTTCTATTTCCTCACAACTGCGAAAGTGTAACCAATTCACATCTCGCATTTTTGCCAGTACCATTTCTGAAAAGAAGAAAAATCCTTTCACTTGGTCCCCGCTATTATTATCATCATCGTTATTTTGCCTTTTATTATTACTTCTGCCAGCATCATACTCCTTTATTGTTATCTAGATCTAGTGGATAATAGTGGATCGTGAGTTTTTGGCTAACATAACCAAACTTTGGTTGCTGAGAAACAGAATTCAGTACAAAAATGTATGTCGATCGCATTAGAAAAATGTACAAAAATTTGTGTTGAATGCGGTATTAGTGGAATTGAATTAGTAGTAGTATAATTACAATAATAATTTATAGTTGTACAGAGTAGTTATACTGAAGTATATAATATAGTGGTGTAGTTACAGGATAAAAGTCAGTTCATCCTTACTACTACACAAAAACCACATCTCTTGTAAGTTGTAGTAGCATACAATAATGAAATTCAATTATAAATTTGATAAAATATCTAATAAAGCTAAGTTTATCGTGACTCCAACACAAAAACGAGCATTTCCACTTTTGGATTTATCCATGAGAAAATGTAACTTTCTTATGAAATGGGCTAATGAATTCAATTATAAAAACCAATATTGAATGAGATCTGTACGGTATGATAAAAATTACTATCTAATTCACGAAACAAAAATGTAATCAACAAAATTAATAAAGAAATTGGAAAAAATCATTTCGTACAATGAACAAAATCGGTACTACTGTACAATAAAAACAACGCTGTGAAAGCCCTATCAACTGGAAGTTCAAAATCACCGATCTCTAGAAGATTATCACAAATAGGCCTACTACAGCTGTTATCGATAGCAATTGCGAACAAAGGCCACCTACTTTTTCCTGCAATTATTTACGAATCCTGCCAGAGAAAGTATTGAAGGATAATTTTTAAAATTGGGAGAAATGTAATTTATTACGTCGAAGACAAATTACTACTCAACCAATAATCTCTTTTATTTCTTTTGTACAATTTCTTTCACTTATTACCGGCCATAAAAAGTAACAACTTCCAGTTTTTATAATAAAACCGAAAGTTTCAACTTCAACACTTCCATACAAGAAAATAATAATAACATCTGTATTAGCATCTGTCAGAAGTCCAAATTATAGAAGGAAAATAATACAATAGCAATCAAAAACATACATATAAAGTCAGAAAGTCGAAATTATAGTGGGAAAATACACTGGCAATCCGAGTAATTCTTGTGATTAGGTTAGCTGCAGTCAATTATTGTGTTATCTTCATTTCATCTTTACTGTCTTTTTATCTCTACAATTCTTCTGTAGATCAATGTTGCAATTTGCACCGCTGTACAGCAAATGTGAACATCTGTCCTATAAAGGCCCACGCAACAATAAAAATGAGAAAATGGAACGCATACGCAGGTTTCAATTTCTATTTTCTCCAGAATTTTATGACCTTTTGAGAAGAGAGCAGAATTCGACTAAATTGCTAACAAAACGATGTGAACTTTTATTCTATTTAGAACTTCATTTGCTACCTGTCCTTGTATGGAGAAAAATTCAAATTGATAGTTCAGTACATTAAAAACATAGATATAGTGACAGCTATAACTATACCATAGTTATGGTTTAAATAGGGAACATAGATATTAGTTACAGTTTCAACATAACTATACCCCAGTTATAGTTTAAATAGGGAACGGGTACTTCACTGTTTTGAAAATTCGCTGTGACTCCTCATTCTCAGTGAGCATTCACTTTTTTATTTAAACAGATTCGATGTTCAATAATCATACAATTTCAACTTCTTCTCTTGATATAGAATATCCATGTAATACAGCAACGAAAAAATCAATTCAAGAAAAAACATATACGGTAACCAAAATGCTTCACATTTCGTATGAAATTTAAGAATACTTTCAAAGACTTGAGCTTGAATCTGTACGAACTGTAATCAAACTTAGTTCCAACTTTCAAAATCTGGTCGAATATTGAACAAGATTTGAAGCAATTTAATAAACTTTGAAAGAAATTAAATAGTATTTCTTTCATTTTATTAGATTGGATGAAAAATTTGATCTTACAAAAGCGTTTATTATTTTCATCATAATATAGTGCAAATTTTTCCAAAGGACGTTACACTTTGAACATTAAAATTTACAACATTTCTCACATTAGAAGTTAAAGCTTTAAAATCATCAAAATCATTTTAGAAACATCGAAATCAACCAAAATTTGTTAACAATAGTTATTGTTAAAATTAGTAAATTGTAATATTGGGAAATCAAAAATCCGAAAAGCAATTGAATAACTAAAATATCCAATGATTATTTTATCTGATTTTTCTCCATTTCAACCTGAATTTTCTCCCTTCTTCCATTCACATGAATATTTTCTACTCTATTCTACTCACTTTTCACTTTCGTTTTCACAGAGGAGTGGCAACAAGCCGTCCCTGGAAACCCAAACAGTTTCTGTTAAAGATTTAGGAAGTGGAAGCAGCGCGCCCCGGTTGTTAGGTGCTCATAAAAGTAAGTGCTCCGGGGGTTCTTTCTTTTAGGGTACACCGCATTTTGCGCTAGCTGCAACCCCAAAACAACACGTGGCCAGACCTTGAAACAAAGGATTTTCCCGTGTGACGTCACAGTTTTTCCTACACACGTGCCGGGAGAGGGAAAATTTTCTGCAGAATTTTACGAGTTGGGAATTGTGCGTGAATAGGATGTAAAAAGTGGAATTTTGTGATTCTGAATGTTATCAGAATTAAAAGGTAAAAGTGGAGTTTATGCAATATCAAAGCAGAATATTTTAAAAGGATGGGAAGAATTGATTGAATTACGAGATGAGAAAAGTTAAGCGCAGTTATCTAATCGCTCATAGATAAGAGACGTGGGCCAGATACTCCTGTTGTAAGGGTGACCGTTTAAGACTTGGTCTGCTAAATATAATTTGTCAGCATTAAAATCGCTGTTAATTACACAGAGTTTGAGTAATAATTAGTACTTCATGTAGTACATAACATTATTCATAACATCTATCATCTTAACAAAGACAGAATTGCGTTTAAAAACTATTTTGATTATTTAGTCAAGGAAAGTGTATTATTTTTTCCAATTCTCTCCACCATAGAACTAATAACCAACTTCCAAGAACAAGGATACATCTATGAGGGAAAAACCTATATGAGTTTTTCAGTTCTTTGCGTTTGTAGAGAATTCAAAATTAATTCAATCATAACTCACGAAATTTAGAACCGTAAGAGAAAATATATGCGCTTTGAGAATCATACTCAATCTCAATCTTTCAATTTTCAACCCAAATAACATTCCTAATTACAATAAAACTTTGAAGTTTGGACAGTTATTACTCAGTGGGTTAAACTTGTGTATTACACATTTTTAACTGAAGTCAAGTTCAACTATATCTACTAAGTTTAGTTAAACAATTCTAGTTGAGATGTAACAAGCACAGTGCTTCTCAAGTCGGCACCGAAGATTCAAGTCAATAAAACTTTACGACTACATAAAAGCACCACTCCGCTGCTGCATAGCCAAACCAATCAATACAGTTTCAATGTCGACTTTACTTCAGTTTGAACAAAATACTTTATGTAAATTCGCAAATCCCGTCCTGCGAGGATTTTAGCGCAAAACACAACTTCGTCAGCAGCATGCAATGTCGCAATGCTTGTGACATGCAAGAGCATGCTAAGAGGCTTAAGCCTTGCCGGTAAAGTTGGCTCTAATAATGTAAATGAAACTCTGTTTCAGCAAGTACAGGATGCAAGATACGGTTTATTGATAGCGTGAACGATATGAGTGGATCATAGTTCAAGGTCGTTGAATAGATGAAGGTCATGTGTAAAAAGTATTCTGAGGAGATATGCTAATTGCAATGTAGAAATGCAGAAGAATACTGCATTAGGAATCATTAGAATTCAATATCGAATCACACGCTAGACCTGTATAAAAATGTGAATTGATGGATTTTAAAGAAATTGTAGCACTCACCATCATTGCGCAGAAACAGGAAAATCACATATTCAGTAAGATTCAGAAGTACTCACCTGAAACAAGGATAAAAAATTAGTGAAAATTTGAAAAAATGAAAAAAAAAAACAACGTGGAAAGAAAATAACTGTTCTTTGAACAACGAAAATGAAAATGAAATTTTTTAAGAAACACTTACTCACTAAACACTAGCAGCCCATCAAAATTTATGATTAAAGTATAATAATATTCTACTTTGTTATACTATTGTTATAATAATATATTAATAACAATGAAAATAATTGACGCATGCATTGATTTTCATGATTCAGATTGGTAATAAAATATAAATAATGAAAATGTAAAAATAATAATATCATTTCACTATAAAACAACAGATCGTTAGCAAGACGAGTCAATAATAGACGATTCAATTCAATAATTATTTGAAACGTAGACTCACTCGAAATTTCCCTTTCTACCACGGTTCTATGAATCTGTTTCAGCATTTGCCCATGATATTTATCCTTATATTTTTTATATATATCCATGTATACAGTATCTCATATATATTTTTACTTATCCATAATATCAATAGTAGGCTTAATGTTTTTGTGTACTTTCTAGCCAAGAAACAGTTTCTTTCCTACTGTTTCTATTAACAATCCAAGAATTTTGTGAAAACAACCACTGGTAATATTGAAAACAATTTTCCAATTTGAAAACACGACTCAAAGTAATAGATTGATACTAGCTAGATAAAAGCTATAAGAACTGGCCAGAATGATGATAAGATAGAAAAAAGCAACGGTAACAAACGTTTTGAAACAGCAGTCGCCTATCAGAAATCTTGATCCGACAGACAATCACTAAAGGAAACCCGACTTTCCATTTCTGATCCACATGAATTTCTTCCACCGTTTTTTCGCCCGTTCTGCAAATCTGAACGATGCTTATCTATATTAGGAAGAGTTACATTACTGAAGACACTATTCTACAGAAAGCGGCCATATTGTCTGAAAGCTATTAAACCATGTTCACTATATCATGCACTCAACCACGTTCAACGAAATATCCTTGTAAATTATGGTTCGATGAAAACTATCACCAGAAAACAATTGGATGAGACCTAAACTTTGAAGATCTGAAAAAGTGAATCTTAGAAGATCTTTCTATAAATTCTTTATTTGAGAGACTGTGAGTGATGAAGTCCTAGATTTTTGCGTAGGTAACAGGGGGGGGGGATGATTATCATAAGCTTGATGAGAGTTTGAAAGAACTACAATTTTAGGTGGCTTCCAAACGGAATATATTCGAAAGAGGAAGCTTTATTTCAGTAATGAATAGTAGCCTATACAAGCAAACACACTATAAACAACAAACACTACAAAACTATAAAATAGTGAGTAAAGGATTCAGAAAAACTTTATTTAGAAACCCAAGTATACATAATTTTACGTAGCAGTTGAAGTGATTTAAAAGAGAAAAAGATACATAAATAAATAGTAAATAGAACCACAATAATGTAACGTGAAGAAATCCTTCAGCTTCTCTCTTTCCTTTCCTTCTATTTTTCTCATCTCCAGTATTCTACTCTTTTAAGTAATGTAATAAAGGAATAAATGAGTGAATAGTTGAGAAAACAACAATACCGTAATTTATTGAGAAATTTTCTTTCAAGTTATCACCTTCCTACTTCTTCTTTCCATATTCTTACCACCTGTGAAGTTTTCCTCTAACTTATCATTCTCCTCCATCTTTTTTCTTTCTACTCTCCATCTCCAGTATTACATTCCCATCTTAATCCTTCTCCTCTCTTTCTCATCTCAATCCTCCTCTCTCTCTCACTCTCGTCTCACTTCCTTCTCCTCGGAAGAAACAGTAATCTCAGCTGTGCAGCATTTCGCAAGAGCGTTCAATCCGATTCGCGACGCCAGGCCAGCCGAGGCTGCGAGGGAGGTTCTCCTCTATTAAAACTGCTATCAAATATACAGCAATATCCCCAAACATAGATATACACCTCGTTCATTCTGCGACAAAAATACATAACAAAACACGATAGAAACAGATATAACCGACACAGTAACAGACAACGCAATACTGCAATGACAAAAGCGGCTGGTGTTCTGGACAAAATTGAAAATGGTAACACTTTCACTACTCTTGTCCTGTCTGTGCCATGGTAGTCTATCTAGGAAATGCGGCGACGTCTATTGTGGTGAAGGCCCCCTTACCAGGTCGCAGCCAGTAATGGAAAACAGCACAGTCTGGTTTGGAGGCGCCATTGAATAATGTATACGTTGAGTCGAAACTTGGAAGGAATTACTTTGATTACAGTGTTGTGATAGCTTTCGGTGATATTTTTTATAGTTGGAAAATGTTGAATTTCACTAGATTAAGCTTATTGGGCGAATCTTTGATTGAAACACAACCAAATCATGTGTAGGCCTACTATTCAAGTTCAGGAATTAGAGAAGATTTTTCTCTATTAGAGACTCTTTCTCTACCCAGTCTATTGTATTTGTTCAGCTAACTTGTGGAAAAATTGACATATTTTTGTGAGCTGCAGAAAAAAATGACATGAAATATATGAGAGAAAGGGAAGAAAGTGATTATGAGAAATTTACAAGAGAATACTTTGATAGATAACGAAATCATGTGTTGATCTGAATTTTATTAGATCAAGCAAATTAATATCAAGGAAGGAGACGAACCAAAATGCCTTCTGTTCCTGTTGAAAATTAAGTCACACAAGTTCAAACAACGATAATGCCTACAGGGAGACTGGGCTTATGGGAGGATGATGATTATACATGATCAATGAATTGAAAGATCTACAGTTTTAGGTGGGTTCCGAACCACTGAGAAATTATTGTAATGCACTCAACAGAGAGTTAAGCAGACACCATGTTTCTTAAACTGCTACCTATTAAATTTTGAACAAAAATCTGAAATACTTTGAAAACAAAACTGTCAAAATGAAATCGGAGTAATTCAAATTTATAACCCGCCTTAGGTGGCGTAAACAAAGTCCGTATAACTTTACTGTCACGACAATATAGGCATGCTTCAGTTTCATACCGGTATTAAAAGGAAACATCAACTTCAAATAAGCGATTTATTGGAGTTTCATAACTTCAACCCTCTATGAAAATGATACCACTGGAAGAAACAGAAAACTTCTTGAGAAGTATAACGCTCACAATGAACGCGAAAGAATGGGATCACGATTGCATTTCCTTACCGAACCAAGTTCACAAAGTTCAAGGTTTTCGTGAGAAAAGTTCGTTGCTTTCCAACTTTGTTTTGACCGGAGGGGAGAAAAGGGGAGCGGTGGAGGTGGAGGTGGTGGAGGAGGAGGAGGAGGAGGAGGAGGAGGAGGAGGAGGAGGAGGAGGAGGAGGAGGAGGAGGAGGAGGAGGAGGAGGAGGAGGAGGAGGAGGAGGAGGAGGAGGAGGAGGAGAAGGAGGAGAAGAAGAAGAAGAAGAAGAAGAAGAAGAAGAAGAAGGAGAAGGAGAAGAAGAAGAAGAAGAAGAAGAAGAAGAAGAAGAAGAAGAAATGAAAAGAGAAGTGGGAAAAATGAAGAGAAAAGCAGAAAACGACGACGAGGAGATGGGGAGAAGAGAAAACGAGGAGAAGAGGGAGATATATTAGCAGAAAAAGAAGAGGATGAGAAGAGAATAGGAAGAATTCTGAAGGAGAAGATGGAGAAGCAAAAGAAGAAGAAAGTATAAATAAGGAAGGGAGGTAGTTGAAACGTGTGACATTAGAAGGCAGGGGGTGGAGAGCCGTAAGTGGCTGAATAGATACCGACTACTTATGCATTTAATTCGATTGCCAGTCGGTGAGAAGTGTGTTCAAGGTACTGTTGGCATTGGAGTGAAGTGAAAGTCTGGCTCCATGTGATATGGCATGCTTTCCCGGCTTGGGAAAGCCACGTGGAAAAGCGTCAGGGTCAATAGCGCCATGTCTTGCGCATTTCCCCAGGCGGCAGACGGCTCACTCACACTCTCTCTCTTACACTTTTCATCCCCCTCTCTCTCTCTTGTTTTTCCACCCTTCACCACCCCGGAAAAGCGCAGCTTTCCACCACTAAACGTCTGATCGGCCAGCAGTCAGTGTGCATTTCCCAGACTTCCATCGATGACGCATAATTTAATCCCTCGCCGTCCCCCCCCTCCGGGAACACAACCCCTTATTTTCCAACTGGTACCCCCACAAATACGCGAATTCACTGTCGGCTACCTACCATCAATCACACAAACAATCCATTACTGCTGAGACTTTTTCAATGTTTTATATTGTTTCAATGTTTTATGGAACAGTTTTATGGAAGTGAGTAAAATATACTACATATTATTATGTAGAAGTTGGCTATAAAAATAACATCAAATCATGCATTACTGCTTTTCTACGACTTTTTCTATGTTTTAATCAGGTAGGCTACAAAAATAACAACCAACGAACCATGTAATAAGGGAGAAGGGGATATAGTACAGGGCAATATCTTCGAACATTAAGGGCCGGTTCATGAGCTCGGGATTTAGCTAAGTCCTAGACTAAAACGGGTGGCCACCGTAGCATCGACAAACGTTAGCCTCGACACTATGTTCTAAGGGCTCTCTATGCTGCTAACCCACTAACCTGTCGAGACAAACGTTTGTCGATGCTACGATAGCCACCCGTTTTAGTCTAGGACTTGGCTAAATCCCGAGCTCATGAACCGGCCCTAATAATAATCAACGATTGAAGACTTCATTAACATTAGAAAGAAAATCGTCATCGAATGGAGACAAAGCAACGAAATCCCTATTAAGCACTGTAAAATGACATAAACCAGAGACAATTAAAGTACTTAATAGTTTCCTATCGTCTTTGCATAAACTTACCGCGGTTGAACTTAACTGACTTCCGAGCAATCAGCCCAGCGACTTCATAACAATTTTTTTAGCACAACCAAACACTAACCTACCAGCGATCACAACAAAACATAGCGGACTACATTGAAGCCATAGTTATCACCGCGTTTACTAGTTCAGGTGAAAGTAGGCAAGAAAATTATTCTGGAAATAATTGTACGCGCCCAACAGGAACTACTACTGTACTTGCTATCATCTGGATTCTGGAGCAATAAAAACCTATCTAAATTATTACAATTTCTATTGCATTATCACTATTTGCCGCTAATGTAAGTTACCGGTAAGTTATGGCACAGCAAACGTGATAAATTTAGAGATAACAGGAAGTAGGCTCCTGCTATTATTTCATTGGTAATAACTAAAAGTAAAAAATGGAGGTACGTAACTGAAGGTTGGATGATATCTATATTGTTCATTCTTTATCTATTAGTTGAGAGTGGATATTATTTCTATGTTGTTCATTCTAAATCTATAACTTGAGGTTGTATATTATATCTATGTTGTTAATTCTAAATAACTGCTTGTATTTCGTTCTTTGGTTTTTGTCAATGATTATTACTGTATTTATGCTGGTACGGTATTCCTATTTTTTGTTGGCAATCTCCTCTCGATGAACTGTTTATTTACTTTCGAATAGTTCCAATTTATTTTTACTTCCTGAATAGAGCGCAATGATTCGTACGTACATCAAACGTGCACTGAGATTGTATTGAAGATTTGGAGTGTTGTTAAGAATTGGATTGGTTAGGGCATTAACGAAAGCCGATTAAATCTTACCTACGTAGAATCATAGATAACAGATTAGAACCAGACTCCTATCTCTATGGTGGAATGATGTCATCTAACGATAATTCCTTTAATCCCTTTCTCAAAATTCCCTTGTTTCACACTCAACTCAAAATACAACAGAGCAGAACACATAGAATTAATAAGAAAATCAAATAGCAAACGCTACAAAGAGCTGCAATGATTATGCAAGAGCTGAAAACAATAATTATTATCCTTATTCCTTTAGGAGAGGCTTTCTTGAAAAGTGTTCAAAAGGAGCCAAGTTGTAAAACGGTTCTATTCAACTGCTTTGAATAAGGGAAGGAGATTACTGAGCTTATTTGCCAATCTACTAATAGCTTTTACTTCTTTACAGTAGTAAACACTTCATTTCCCCCTTTAGAAAAAAAAATGTTCTTACTAATTCAACAACTACGATGACAGAACTAAAGAGGAGAGGCTTTACAAAATAATGAATAGGTATGAATGAAAAGTGAGAGTGAGTAGGGTAATCAAATTTCGCTTAAAACCACAATAGACCTAACAATGATATTTCCGGTTGAATTGCGAAATACGAGCGGTACCGCTCTTTGCAAAATTGAATGAGAAACTATAGAATCCATTACTATTCTGTGTTGAGATCTCAACAGGAGTATCATGAATACGTATTGTGAGAATTAATGGTTTTTAAATAACATTGAGCAATTCCAGATGGAACAAAAATTCTACTCAATCAAACCAGTTAATCAAACCATAGTACAATATCAATCTAGGCTTTCATATTGATCATTTTGGAAGAGGAGAAAAATAAAAATAACAAGAAAACAAATAAGAATCAATGAAGATTACAAAAAGAGAAGAATAAATCAAAGGATGTACTTGAAACAAGAAAGATTGAAAATAGAGAATAAATCAAGTAGGTTCAAGAGAAGGGTTCTACTTGAAGAGGAGAAGTTGAACTAGAGCTGAAGCTGACTGCCAAGGAAGCAGCCTCTCTTCAGAGCCCTCTAATGTAGGAGGCAAGAGGCATAGAACTATATACATAGATATATTTCTAAGGCAAGAGGCAATTTTCATTTCATTCAGCCAACAACTATTACCCACCGACACCGTCCGAGGTAGTTGGGTTTTTTCTCACACCGGGATCACCTGTGAATGGCACAATGAACCTCCCAGACGGACGAAGGAGGAGGAGGAGGAGGAGGAGGAGGAGGAGGAGGAGGAGGAGGAGGAGGAGGAGGAGGAGGAGGAACGATGTCCAGACAGGAAGCAACCACCTCCCCCTCGCCATCCTCGACTTTGACTTCCTTTCTCGAAGCCAGTGGGAGGAGGATTTCTAGACTACGAGAAAAAAAATCAACCCAAGTAAACTCATACTCGACTAGACTCATCAGGCATCATGCTACAAAAAGCAGTCTTGCCCATGTGAAGTGGGGACGGAACAGAAAAATTAGTATTGCTGCTTTTGAACAAAGGTTTACTGCTACTACAGTATGCTATTGCTATAAAGTATAATAGATTTAACATTAATTGATAAGTAAGAAGAGGTTAAAAAAGAGTGGTGGACCGAGACAGAAAAATGAGTATTACTGCTCCTGAACAAAGGTTTACTGCTACTACAGTATGCTATTGCTATAAAGTATAATAGATTTAACATTATTTTGATAAGTAAGAAGAGATGAAAAAAAAAATGGTGGACCGAGCAGGATAGTGTTTTGAATTCAAGAATAGTACAGGTTAAAGGTTAGAAGTGATAAGAAATCAGAAATCTTGGATTTCAGCACTATAGTCAGATTCACGTCAAGAAGTCAGCATTGTTTATATGAGGAGCATTGATGCCAAGTTTCATTGAGAGAGAAAGAGAAAACTGCACCAAACGTGTTTGTTGGGACTGTGTGCGACAACAATGCACAGTGCGAATAGGATAGACATCAGCAACTGCCTTGTGCTGAACAAGGATAGCAAACTCCCATCTAAGCAATGCTGACTTCTTGACGTGAATCGCACTATAGCAGACTGCAGAGCTCATCACCATCGATATTTTTATTCTTTAGGTCGAACCATAGACAACAAGTCTATAGTTGTTAGTCTATATGTAAACTTATAGTCTATATGTATAGTTAGTCTATGGTCGAACCGAAGAGATTGACACCACTCCCAAACTTCAATACCTAATAGGCTAACGGGAGCCTTTTTTGAAACACTTGTCCCAGGACTAATAGTAGAATAATTAGCATTAAATATTAAAGTAATGCATTGGAGAAGGCCAGAAATGCCTACTCAAATAACGTATATACCGTGTAACACATCAATATCACTTTTCAACAAAAATTTAGTTTTATGGATACGGGATTGGTTACAAAACTCAACAGGATTCGAATAGCAATGTTATGTAGTTCTAGAAGTAGATGAACACTGTAAAACTCAATTTATTTCAAAATAATTATCACGTTTCGGGGAGCCTCAATTTTATTTTAAATCACTATTGGTTGGCCCAGTCCCAGTCCAATAAAGCCGATTTCACAACAGAACACAATAATCTGTTTTTCGACAGTAATTTCAGTGAAAACCAACAGTTGAGTAACCAATACAGTCAACAGAGATTACACAACGGACAGTTCAATTCTCACATTATTCGTTATCGTTATTTGAGCAGATAGGGCAAGATAGTATTAAATCAAGGCACTGAACAATAATAAAATCAGTGAAGTTATCAAGACAATAAAAATCTCTCAACGTCGTAAAATGTTTGGGTATGATCAATACTCACTTTGGTTCAATGAACTAAATAGGAAATGAACAACCTTTTTATATGAATTAGGCTACTGTAATAAATTATCCTATTCACAACAAATTTATTCACTGTAGGGAAAATTATTTAGTGTGTAATTCGAGCTCGAAGAATTGTTTCTGCATTCAAGAAAAAGATTTCACTGGTTTTCAATACAAAACTATTGGTCTCGGTGCAGCAATTTTCCACTTTTCGCTCTAGTTACAGAAATTGCTATAGTTCGAATAAAACTAGTTGTCCCTTGGCCTGGTGCTCAAGAACCACTTAATAGAAATGATGTCAGCATCATTGAATGAAATAGTCAGCGTTTCGGACATCGGACTTTCTGACAAAAATGTTTCTAGTGAATGGTTCTTGAGCAGCAGGCCAAGGGACAACTACTAGTTTTATTTGAACTATAATCCTCAATCATTGACCTATATGGATATCAACTGAAGGGATTATTGACTTATACCACAGCTGATGCTGAACCTTTCACAACTTTCATACGCTGTTTTTGTTCCAATGTCAATAACCATCAAAACCCATTGACTAACAACCCCCCGAATATTGCAAAAATATCGCAATACTCTTCCCTTCAAACGGGGGAAAAACACAAGACAATACTTTCCTCTGAAACCCACAGCAATAACATGGCCTTTATCACTGACCAACCGGAGCCTCACGTTTCAGATATAAAACTGGAGTGGCTTTCTGATAGAGTACTCAAAAGCACAGATAATATTAAAATGTTTCCGGTACAATTGTGACAGGTATGATGGCCTAACCAAACAAACAAACCAATATAGATAACATGCAGCTACAGCATACATATAGATATAAACTGTTTTGTATTTCCTACATATATAATCAATACAGATATAACAATATTCTTCAGACCTTTATATTCTCCCTGTACATATATGTCCGTCTAAAACCACACATATAGTTATAATCTGTTCACATCTTCCCTTTATATAACCATACATATCGGTTAATATCTTTTTTATCTGTGACCTGAACCATCTACAGTCCCTACCATTGTATACAGATATGTAATCTGTTGTATTTCACTGACCTGAACCATACATACACACACAGTATACATAGATATGATCTCAATATATTTCCTACATATATTTGTGTGAGTTCTGAAGTGGAAACCCGCATTGAGGTGATGACCAATGGCAACAAAGCGAGCAAAGAGCAGCTGCTGTTAAATATTGGAGGTTCTGACCGTAACAGCTGCTTTTCGTGTCTAGGGAACACTATGCTTTCCGTTTTGACACCCTCACTCGTTTTTTCTATCACCTCTCTTTCTTTCTCTTATTTCTCTTTAATATTCCTCTCCTCATCCTCTCCGTCTTCTTTCTCTAAATAATCTTATTCGTTTCCGTTGTGTTTGAATTTGTGTTAAGGTATTATGATTTGTGTAAGGATTATTATCAATGAATTAATTATTGTAGGAGCAAAATTGCATTTTCCACAACTTACAACTATCCATTGAGCTAATAGATATTTAGCTCAATGACTGTGACTACAGTAGTCATTAAATTACATCATTTGAACATGCAAAATAAACTTGATCAACAAAAATTTACAAAATATGCTGCTGTATCAACCATACTTCAAGTTTCAGCATAATACTACTTGGAATTCTACTCTTACCAACTTATCTACCGTTAATTAATTATTATAAAAATCCCATGCTCATAAACTTCCAACTAGGAACTTATCACCGATAAATTTCCACCTGCGAACTTTCTAAATATAAATAAAATCCTTTACTAGACATGCCAGTAAATTATCACGGACGTACTTGAGATTTACGACAATAATTTCTGTTTGTACTCCGCTTGGTAATTGCAGTAAATATGACGTTTGTATATGATTTACACGACACTTTGCGATAATTAATTACTGTAGGAGCAAAATTGCATTTTTAACAACTTACTTGCAACCAGGGTGTGCTAGAAACTGCAACCGAAACTTACATCACTACTTTCAAAGGATGGATTTATTTTATAATATGTTTTCTTTTTTTTACCATTGTCTCTCATCTACTCGCACTGTCTCTCTCATACAAACCTGAAACCTACAACTATTTCCAAAGGTTGGATTTTTACACATTTTTGTTTCTTTACATTTTCTCTTACCCTATATCATCACTCTCTCACTCACACGCTCTCTTTCTCTCACACATTCTCTTCCTTCCTTTTTCTCACGCAGGACAAATGAATACGTTGACCCTTCCTTTCCTGTGTTTTACAATGTTGTTAGAATAGAGGTGTTAGTTAGCAACTACCCACATCTCCATCCTTTTCTCACATTTTCAAAGTCTTCTTTCTCTTTTACTCTCTCTCACTCTCTCTCGCCCTCTCTCTTTCAGTAATTGTGACTAGTTTACACGCCGCTGGACGGACGGAATCCAAACAAAACAAATTAAAATTTTAATAGTGCTTTATAACGTTAGTTTTTATTTTTCCAATTCCACTGCAGAAATTCACTTCCGGAGACGTGAAAAGTGAGAGAAGAGATTGCTAGTAACAGAGCAAGCAGTGGAAGTGAGAGAGTAGATAAGTGTTAATAACCTCGACAATCAAAATCTCTTCTACGGTCGCACTGAACGATGGAAAATCATTATAGGCTATTGAATTGTAATTATTCTTAACTTATTACTCATTCTTACTTATTAATAAACACGATAGGAAACTATAAGTATTCTAATAATTGTCTTTGTTATTACTCATTATGAGGATTTCCAATATTATTGATGTCATATAAATAATTATAATTTCGTATAATCAAACAAGTTCACCACGTACAGAAATACACCAAAATTTCAAACCCCATATTGACTTGACCATTTTAAAAATTTATAAGCTTTACAGGTTATCTCAACAGGTTTTTTTTATAAGGAATTCATGGGTTATGCGCATCAGAAGGGGCCACACTACCTGTCCTCTGGGTATTTTTCCATAAAGGTCCGAAAAGGTCCCTAAAATTACTCTACTCTAATCTACTCCATTGTTATTGGATTCCGCTCGACTACACTCATTAGTGGTCCCTTCTCTGGTACCATTGAATATATATCCTTTAGGATAAAGGATATATATTCAATGCTGGTACTGAGGGCACTTTTGGTTGGTGGTCATCAGGACTACCTGATGACAAGGCTCTCTGGGCCGTTTGGGTAAAATGAGGAAATTGGTACATAAATAGTCTACTATTTAAAATAAATAATTTTCCATATTACTTGGAGCGGCCAGAGAAGCAACCTACTTTGAAATGGAATAGCAGTAAGAGTATAATTTCAAGTGAGTATGTATTTGTAGGCCTACTTCTAGTTGTTTTGAATATTTATTATATTATGAATAGATAATTGATAGTATTTAGTGAAAAATGTTTGCCTGATTATTATTACTAGTAATAATTTATAATTTGAGTTATTAGTGATTTTGGTGATATTTTTTGTGTTTTGGAATATTCTAAATCAGAAGAACTTTCAAAAATGTAAATTTCAGTGGATTTTACCAAGAACTACAACAATTTCCCATCGAGGAACATTGAGGTTATTTTGCCGGTGGAACTTCCTTATGGGACTCCCCACCAGTTATGGCATAAGCTAATAATAATAATAATAATAATAATAATAATAATAATAATAATAATAATAATAATAATAATAATAATAATAATAATAATAATAATAATAATAATAATTTGAGTTGTTAATACAAACTGTGTAGTCTGAGTGTAACTAAATTTGCAATATCTATTTGCTAAGCTGTAAAAGTGTCTTTAGACCATCAGAGTGGTCCACCAATAGTTTCTTCCGTGTGGGAAAATTTCATTTCAATAACAATAGGCGACCAAAAGGTTGAAATTCTACAACAATAGACGGTCGCAGAGGGTGTAGCACAACTTCTACCTTTCCACCTATTGTTATATGTGGCCCCTTCTGATGCGCATAACCCGAATTCATTTTCATAACAATTCAATTTCATGATGCTGAAATATCATGTAATAGAAGGTGGATACAGTATTCATTCAACAAAATTGGAAAATTTACGCCTAGAATAATGTAAAGTTTTGAAAAAGTGTCAATAGAGTTAAAATATCACAGCAAAGCGACAGCAGAGACAATTCTACTTTTTCATATTATTGTACTTCTTCTTCTTCTTCTTCATCTTATGTCATATACTTCTATAGAGTGATTCACGTCAAGAAGTCAGCATTGCTTAGGTGGGAGTTTGCTATCCTTGTTCAGCACTGTGGATTGTTGTCGCACACAGTCCCAACAAACACGTTTGGTGCAGTTTTCTCTTTCTCTCTCAATGAAACTTGGCATCAATTTATTAATGCTCCTCGTATAAACAACGCTGATTTCTTGACGTGAATCGGACTATACTTATTGATAGAATCTACGTATTGACAGTATTGTCTATGGCGGCAGTAACTCAGTACAAGGCACTGTATCAAACTTTATTCGTATAATCACTTAGAAATAACATGAAATAATTGGAAAAACTAACAGTGTAGGCATAAACTTTTCATGGATCCAACAAGGAAACAGTACAAGTACAGTACCACAATTTTTCTCTCGATTTTTTGTGAAAATGATAAGAACCTATTGCACGCTCCATATTCGGAATTTATTTGTTTCGCTCGCTACCTGGTCTAGTAGGCCTACCTGACGTACTGCTGGCCTCCATTATAAATAGTTCAGATTTGTTGCGGCTCTAGCAATATTACTACGGTTGAACTATTCTCCATTTTGAACGCTGATTTTTTATGAGTTCCAGTCATTACTAATGGCCATCTAGTTGAACAAGCGAGCGCCGAGCGAAAAAATGCCCAATGACGAATACTAGTTTGGTAGGAAATAGTAATTCCTGTAAATAGTGCAAAGAATGAGATTTTACAGTACGAGATAAATATAGGAAGGAAAATAATAGTACACAATTCTACAAAAATAGTATTATGAGAGTAGTTCAATAATTTTTACAGTTTATGTTCAGTAAAACTTGAAAAGTGTGAAATGAATTTTAATTTATTTGAAACTATCAAGGCTGAAACCCTTTTAATTGAATATTGATCAGGCGTATGATTGGTTATAGAGGTAATACAGTATCTCGAATAATTTATAAATTTGACATTAATGAAGGATGAAGCCAATGGGAGACTTGAAAGGTCAGCCACCAACCAATCACATTCGAATAGTAGTCTATATAGACTATTATTATGATGCTAGATTGCTAGTTATTCAACTTTAATTACCAGAGATCAGTTAACGGTGTAACAACTGGAACCGGTATTTTAGTAATTCAATAAAAATTTAGTTATACAATTTCTACTCTTATTGTTCAATATTGTGAAGCAGTATTATAATTGATTAAATAAAATTGAACTTCATATTCAAAGACATAATATATTTTCCAAATCACCAGTACAATGCTCGAATAGGAACTAAACTTGAAATAACAAAATAAATATGAATTAAGTAAAATGATATCATATGATTGATAATTATCAGATTGAAACTTTTAGTCAAGCAGTTGTTGTATTACCAACAACTTTGTAATGGTTAAATATTTGTGACACCACAAATCTCTCCCTCCTTCGTTCTTTTTTTTTTCTTTTTTTATAATTATTTTTCTTCATACGCTTTTGTAAATGCTCATAATTGTCAACCAGCAACGACAATAAACATTTCGCAGATTTGTTACAGGAGAATGGTTTCTTTCCGTCTTTGACCGCCTGTTTTCGCATTTTCTTCTTTATCCTTCAACTCTTTGAGTTGTTTCTTCTTCTCTCTCTTTATTATCCATCCTTTGAATCAGAATTTTTATCTGTCTTTTCTTTCTGCATCAGTTGTATCCATCAATTCTTTAAGCATTTTTCTTCTTACGACGAATTTTGTCCAGAAACTTGTAGTTGGTTTTGAATTTCTTTTCATCGTAAACACCACAAGCATCTTCAAATCTAGGATCCCTTGCTACAATTTTATTCTTTCTTCTACTGTCCTTCAAAATCTCATCAATCTCAATTCTTCCCAATTGTATTTTTTCTTCCACATTCATTTTCAAATTGTCAACTTCACTCTTCATTATCTTTTGATCTTCTTTACATATTTCTACATCTGCTTTTATCTTGTTCAAATCCGATCTCACCTCTTTCATCTCTTCTCTTATCATTTTCGACATTTTTATTCCTAAATTCTCAATACCTACTTTCATCTCTGTCATTTCAAATTTCATATTCTTTTCTAACTTCTCATTACCTACTTTCATTTCTTCTTTCATTCCTTTCATTTCTTCTTTCATATTTGTTTCCATTCCTTTCATTTCTTCTTTCATATTTGTTTCCATTCCTTTCATTCCTTCCAAAATATTTTCAAACATTTTGCTTATGTTAACATTCTTTCTCAAATCCATTTCCATACTTTCCTCCTTATCTTTACAATTTTCCTCATTTACCAAAAACATTTCACCTTGTAAATCTATATCACTCAACGCACAATTCTCTGTTTCTTCCACTTTTTTGTTTCTTACATTTTTTTGGCATTGTTTACTTTTACTTCAAAAAACTTCAAATCCAAATATCGTTTAATCAATTCCAATCTTACCTTATTCACAGGTTCTCCAATCAGTTCACTGATTCTTTTTTGTTTCTCATTCCTTTTGCTTCATTATTTTCGTAGGTTCGTTCGGGATGCCAATTTGAAGCAGTATTATAATTGATTAAATAAAATTGAACTTCATATTCAAAGACATAATATATTTTCCAAATCACCAGTACAATGCTCGAATAGGAACTAAACTTGAAATAACAAAATAAATATGAATTAAGTAAAATGATATCATATGATTGATAATTATCAGATTGAAACTTTTAGTCAAGCAGTTGTTGTATTACCAACAACTTTGTAATGGTTAAATATTTGTGACACCACAATTGATTCAACCAAAATAGTATTAATAGGCCTACTACAAGTAGATTATATATGTATATTTTGATACCAGTAGTATACATTGATACTACACAAGTAGTTGAAACCCCCCATCTATAATATTTCAATTGCCCTCATTCCTAATACCTAATACCTTCCTCTTCATCCGTTACCCACACTTGCGGGACCGATGGCGTCAATTTACACACAAACACATCATATATAAAATGAGGACGCAAAATTCCTATAAATAGAGGACGCAATTCGGATTTTTTAGTGATATATATGGAATATTACATAATTTAATTGTTTATTAGGCGTATTGTTATTCATTATTGAAGGCTAGTTGTGTCCTTGTGTACTTTTTCCAAGTGTCGCATTCAATTACACAAAACTTCATCATTATCTTTCTGAGGATGACAATGACAACTTATGATCCATGAAATGTATAGATAGACGCTTATCTAACAACAGACTCCTAGCCGCAATAAAATAGTGTATCTAGTATACTAGATACACTTTAACTAGTGTATATCAGTGAAGTCAACAGGATCCTAATTTATGAAATATGAGAATATGAAATATGTGAAGGCGGGAAATAGGTCAGAAAAACACCAAGTTTTACAAGTGATGAAAGTGAAGAGAAGAAAGTACAATGCAATCATCATAACAGTGCAACATGAACATAGATTCAAGCAAAAAATGAAAAGTACCCACAAACCTATATTCAAAAATACAAAGGCTAGTGCTCTCCATACTAACAACAATCATTTCACTAGATTTCTAAGAATTCCTCTCAATCTGATAAAAAAAAAATTGGAAATACAATCTACAACTACGACTCTCCTCAGACCTATCCGGAAGCAAATAATGAGAAATACAAGGAATTCCACAATTTCGCCAAAAGCAAATTACTACTGAAATTGATACAACAATCCACTAGCCGATTTCAGAATACCTACTATTCAGAAAAACTAAAAAAATCCAACCTAATTTCCCAAACCAACGGAGTTTAATCAACCGCCTGTGGTTTTCTCCAATTCCTTTGCAAGTGCTCACTTAAAAAATTCCGTCCGTAAACTGTTTTAGAGAACGTAGAGAGGAGCCACATCTCAAGTAGCATACATTCTTCAGACGTCCTCAGTTAATTGCTCTTAATAATACAACAGTTACATTCCTGTATTCGTACCTATTTCTTTCTTACAAACAATCTAATCCCAATTTATAAGATTCACTTGTTTTTCTACAAGTAACTGAAATTAGCTTGAAACCTGCTTTACAACAAGACTGAAAACTAGTTCAAGATATAATATAGATATAACTGCAAGATAAAAATTTATATAGATAGTATAAATGCCTTGTTGTGATGAGACAGTTTTGTAGATAATTGTTATCACTAATGAATTGCTAGTAGACTAGACTGTTTTTCTAGGTGAATAACATCACAGTGCTTTGTTATTCAACTCAGGTAAAGAATCAGTTGGCAAAGAGATAGCGAAGATAGCGGATTCCACCAACACAGAAAAGTAATCTATATAATAATTTACCTACGAATTTCCACGACTTTATTTATTTATTGAGTAATGTATATATAATACTAAATGGAAGGTTCAACAGGCTTCACGCCGGAAAATTTTATATGATCATGATCCAAGAGTTTTTACTAGAAATTTGATACCACAGAAAAATATGTAACAAATCACAATAAACTGATGACACATCTCAAGCATAAATTGTAGAAATAAAAGGTACCAGAAATTAAGGATATCGATCAAAACTATATCCTCGAAAAATTATTGTGCTACTGAAAAGTTATTAATACTTGGAAAAGTTACATTTTTGACATTGAATCCATGGAGCATGTATCAACCCCAAACAGCCTTAATTATACAGCAAACTGTTGCATTTCATTTGATAAGCAATTTGATGTATTAATTAAATTGATAAAAAAAATCCTCAATTTGGAAAAACTGAACATTTTGAAAACATAATATGCTACTTTTGTTTTTGAAAAATCGGAATACCATTTTAATCAGCAATCTGATGTTAAACTAATTGACAAGAAATGTGAAAACGAGACTACTTTCTTCAAACAAGAACAATACTTCTTGTCAATAGGTACTTATTTTGTCAATATTTATAATAACTATTTTGTCAATAACTCATTTGTCAATACAGTATGCATACATAAGGTTCTGCTGCACAAGTGCAAGCCTTCTTCACGTACGGTACGACCTTCACTGACCTAGTCAACGCGGGGATCAAGGTCGCCCTTTCTTTCCCCACCATTCTTCTGCATTTGTCAAGCTTCACACCTTCTGACCAACATACAATACTCATCTCATTCTTGTCAAACACTGAACTAACATACATATATACAGGCCACTGTAGTTTAAATATTGAAGTTAAAAATATTTGAAGTTCAAGGTAGGGTTCAAATTTGTTTCCACTAAGCTCAAGGCCAACTTCAAATAACTTCATCTAAAAAATTGTTTTTGGAAATAGAACACACTTAGTTCATAAGCATTTTGAGAGCATAGTATCATATGAATAGGATATAATATGTTTTAGAGCAGAGGCCGAACGTATAAAATTTCATATTACCTCTTTCAAACATTTTTTTGATAATTGTTCAAAAATAGTTTCGAATCCAAAATTACAGTATTAATTTTTCTTCATTGAATTAATATTTACAAATTGAATAAGGTTCTTGTTGGCTTCCACCACAGAGAACAGATTAGAATCTAGAATCTAGTTAGAAACTGGAGAGTATCGCTTCTCTATGCTTCCACTTCTCAAGAATGCGATATGACTCCCAAAAGTAAGAAACAATTCACAAAAATGTCACGTTAATGACAACCGGCAATTAAATACACATTTCTGCCAACAAATTAAACAAGGAAGCAGTACAGGCAAGGACATAAACTCAGCAGAGAATTATAACAGTTCTCCAACAGGTGAACTGCAATACGGTAAATTAGCACGTTAATTACGTCATTCAAGGTGGTGGGAAACATTTCATCAACGAAAGGTGGACGCAGAAAAGTAACGAAGGAAAGTCAAACAATACCATCATTCTAAGTATATATAGTTTTATGTATTATAGTATTATTATATATTTCTTCCACGAGTACAACGACTCCACGACGTAAAGGTCGAATTATAGTGCAGGCATTTGAAAGTACCGCTCTCACACATCATTTGAACGAGCCTGGTAATGAGAAAGGAATTCGTTCTCTATCTAGAGCTTCTGTCTGACAGTTATAATGGAAAAATGTGTTTTAATACTGTCTCGGATGTCAGAGCAACATCCTGGGCGTTTCTGGGTACACGTTGAGGACAATGACAATTCACTCTACTGAACGACAGTAAAGTTGAACAAAATCTTTTGAAAACAACAGTAAATTATGTTCAACACAATGCACTCTTATGATGTTTTCTTACAATATATTCTTGACAAGATTAATAGAAGAGTAAAATACTCGTGGAAGAAGGTTATTTTAAAAATCCAATTACAATACCCAGTTTGTTTAGACAACTTCAGACGTAATTTCACTGATACCAAAGACATCTCTATCTATGAAATAGAATTGTTTCTGCTGATACTATTCTAATGTATCTATTAGCATTGTAATTTGTACTGATCCTGGATCTCAAAGAATTATTATAATAAGACCCTATAATAATTATTATAATCAAGACAATCTACCTCAAACTTGAAAAATGACAATTTTCAGCATATTCTGCTAAATATCTTAACAAACACTGTAATTGCAAAATACAGTTTCCACTGGATTTCTTGGTATGTTCTACATTAATTAAAAAAATTTAAATAGTACATTTTATGCATATTTCTACATGTAATTGTAATGGACATAAGCTGATAATATCACATATAACAGAATTAGAACAGATGAGCTGTTTAGATGAACTGATTAAGATGAACAGATGAACTGATTAAACAGACTAGTGAGTATTGCTTCTCTATAATATTTTTGCAGAAACTTTTTTCATTATTCTGATGAGTACGAAAATACATCAAGAGTATTCTCAAATACTAATGGGACAGGGACACTCTGTATAGATTTGAGGGGTAATATTAGTAATAATAATAAGGGTTGGAAAAATGTATAGTATTTAGTATATAATAATATTAATAATGAAAAGCAATGGAAATAATAGTATATAAAAAATTAATAGAATCCAGAGCACTCACTCACCTTTCTTAGTCGAATTAGTTCATTGCAGTTATCCTCAATTTGCTGATGATTGTTTTGGTGATGATACTGATTGTTCTCTTTACTCTCTTCTTCTCTTTTCAGTGTTTCCTAAAAAAAACATTCAATTGATATATGAATATTTCAACAGAAAAAAACACACAAAAATAGAATATTAAAGATACAAGTCTCATTCACATCTATATTTTGTAATAATAGAGTCAACAAGTGATAAAGTTGTCTCTATGGTACTACATAAAACTAGATAATTTTCATATCCAAATCAAGCCACCAAATAATTATGAAAACTTTTATTGAAATAATTTTGATATAATAAAAGTCAGCGAGATTAATCTATGGGATGGAATTTGATAAAACTTTCCATCAAAAATAGTGTACTAAATACTATGATGTGGCGATAAATATACATAATGAGGAAAACATTTTCAGGAATAGAATCATCACTCTAAATAGAATAAGTGAGTACGCACATAAAAATTTCTCGTTTTATAGACTAGATTGAAGGCTGAATAGTAGAATTTAAATTGCAGTTATGACACACCGTAAATCTTGAATTTTATGTGCCCAGAAATAATCTTAGAAAAAGATACATCCATTCACTACAGGAGCATTGGGTATGTTATCTCACTATACAGTATGTTGTAGGAATGTCTCCTTAATTTGATTTGATGCAAATCAAGGAGACTTGATGCAAATCAAGGAAACTTGATACAAAACAAGGAGACTTGATACAAATCAAGGAAAATTGATACAAATCAAGGAAAATTGATACAAATCAAGGTGATTTGATACAAATCAAGGAGTACGGTATCAATACATTTGAAATACCGTATCCTATCCTATCCTACCCCAAACAGTCTATTACAAATGCAGTAGTCAATAACATGAAAGATAATTGAGGAATGAAATTCAATACGTATCCAATCAAACTGTGACAAGTTAAATCATTGAACTAGATACTCGTATATCATTCTAGTTCCAACTTAACGGTACATTTATTACAGAAACTATTCCACGCTCATTTATGCCTATTATTCTCAACAATTTTATAGCCAAAAACTATTTATAGTCCGTGCAAATCTGCGGTATGGAGTAGGCCTACAGTGCTGCCAGATTACAGCTCTATTATTAATATTAGTGTAAGTATTACTACTATTTTGAACTATTATGGCGCGGTTTCACGATACCAGTAGATGTGTAGGTTACTGGCAGTCAGGTTGGTCATATGATCTTCCACTCTATACAAACAAATAGTGTTTGTATAGAGTAACTGGTGTGCATTGCCCTATTTGTTTGTATAGAGTGGAAGATCATATGACCAACCTGCCTGCCAGTAACCTACACGTCTACTGGTATCGTGAAACCGCGCCATTAGTATCATTTTCTTTATTTTACTTGTGTTTTTTCTCTGTTTGTTTAATGATGACTCCTCCCTGCACACGGACAAATCATCCATGCAGGAAGTATATTCAATAAATACTGTAATACTGCTATATTGTAAATTGTTTTTAATATATGAATAAATGAAATTTGAATTTATTTATTCCTTGTAGAATTTCCATAATAAATTATGTATTTTTCATATTTCTTTGGTTTCCGTATAGAATTTCACCCGCAATAACTAGCAATGCAGTAGGCGATCACATCTTTTTTGCTTTCGTTTCAAATGACATAGATTTCCAACTAGCGGCATTTTTCAGTGTTGTCTGTTTTCGAAATTAGTTTGGTGCAATGCAGTATAGAGGGCTGCACTGTAGCACTCTCCTCCCGTACATAACCCACCTGAAAAGCTCTTTCCTATTCCCTACCCTACACTCTTGTCTCCTCCGTTTTGTGTCACGTACTCTTTGAAACTTTCATTCCCTAATTTCTTTGAAGTCTCACTACTCCTACTTGCTCTAGAAGTAGCTCGCACCCTACGCAGACAGACACTCTTCAACTTGTTGTATTTGTATGAACTTGTTTTGAATACGAACTTGTCTAGTATTTGTACAAAGAGGAGCTAAATTACTATTACACGAAATTCTATTTCTATTTATTATTAATTTAACTATTTCTAATTATTCTAATCTATATTTCTTATTCTATTTACTATTACACGAAATATTAGTATCATTTACACGTTTTACAATAAAACTGTGTTGGTGTTTCAAAGTAATTTAACCAATCTAAGTGCGAACCATTGCTGAAGTTATACTGGGAATATCAAATTGTAGTCATAATTAAAAAACAGGAAAAATGTAAAACAGGACAAAGGCTAACACACACTATACTGTTAAGTTTCAAGTTTATTTCAAAGTAGGCTGTACTGAATAGTGTGTGTTCGCCTTATTGTTATGTGTTACTTCTTACTTGACTTTCAAGTTTTATGAACACAGAAACCAGGGGCTTATTTCATAAAACTTGTCAGTATGTACAGTAATTACATAAATTGCTGAATTCATTGTTCAAACTGACCCTTGATAATAGTGGATTTGAGAAGACCTGTTGTTATTGCCGATTCAACTATATTGAACACTTATTGATTTTACTATTAAACACCTATTGTGTCACTGTGCTTTCAGTATTATTGATTCGCTGCGAGCATCCAATTCAGAGGAATTGACAATTTCAACAAGTTTTCTCATTATTACGGAGAGGTTCCACAACATCAACATTTGTTCTACAAATTTTGTTGGTAATTCTTCACTATTTTCTGTCATAGCAGTCTCTATCACCTCTTTCCAATAATATCCTATGTAAGAACTTTATCCCCTACAACATGCCAAAATTCAGTAGGAAAGTAATAAATCATCTCGGGAAAGCTTCTTCCGATAGATAGTCGACCTTGAGAGAGGTTTTCAGTCTCCTTCATAACTTGTTTCTTCATTCAACGTGTGATTGAATAGAGCGCGCTAGCATCTGGCAAGGAACTGGGTCATTTTAAGCCCTTGTTTTTTCTCTTTTTTGCTCTTTTCTTCTCATTACTCTCCTCCTTTCTTATCTTTCTTCTTATCACTCCTCTTTCTTCTCATTACTTCTTCTCTTCCATCTCATTACTTCTTCTCTTCCATCTCATCACTTCTTATCTTTCTTCTCATTCCTTCTTATCTTTCTTCTCATACCTTCTTCTATTTCTTCTCATCCTTCCTTCTCTTTCTACTGAACCCTTTCTTCTCCCATTCTCCCTCTTCTTCGAATTCTCGTCTAGTCCTAGAGCCGACAGAAAACAGCTCGGGGTGTTTTCCAATAAGACGCCGCTACCAACACCCGAATTGCTCTAGGAATCTAGGAGCAGCTTATATACCTTCCTAGAATATTGCTAGAAATATTACTAACGTTCTGTTGCTGGATTCATTTCGGTGGTATGTTGTCAAGGTCACAAATGTATGAAAATATTCACGACCACATACTTTCTACATTCACAGTTGTGTGATTACTTTTGAAAGAATACGTTTTGGACGAAAATCAAATTTGGATTTAACCGTGAAATGATGTCATCTAACGAAACCTATGCTACCACGGATAAAAAACCAGAATAGATGGTTATGCTGTTATTTTTACTTCTGTTGTTGACTTTGTTATGCATTTTGTGAAATGTTTCGACAATAAATGAATTTGAATTTGGTAAAGATCACTTGCAGATTCCGGCTTAAGTTTAACGAGAACCAATGAACGAATCTGACGTCAATGCAATGACGTCATTTTACGATGGTTAAAAATTGGTTGGATAGAAATTTTCGTGCAGCTTGCTGTATGACTAAAAATTACAGTTTAATAAAAGGATTATATTCAATAATGATATAGTATGAGATTTTAACGTAGTATTTTATATTGTAGTTTGTTGATAACAACTGTTTGAATAATTGCGAAAAATTTGAGAAAATGAGCTTCAAGAATTTTAAGTTTCGTAATGAATGGCATTCTATACTGCATGTTGATAATTTGTTTCATCTAATATCTTTTCAATTGTAATACAGAATAAATTAATGATAATGGTTAATTTAAAAAAACTCTGCTAAATTACAATTTATTATTAATGTTCTAATCTCATTGTTCAATGCTGCAGACAGAAAAATTCTGTTTCACTTACTTGTGTACTCCCCCTTGATTAATATTGTCCTTAATGAAAATGCGAAGGTAATTAGCCGTAAGCTTAAACAGTACGAATTCTTCCGGTTTAAAGCAAACCGAGGGACGTTTTAGAGGGTTTGGGGAAGTTTTAGCTGGGAAGATTGTCCTGGGAGATCGCCGTAATTACCCTCATACGTCTTGCGCTAATTTGCATTAACCGAGACAAACAAAATTGTCCCTTCATTCAGAAATCGGTTGAAGAAACATTTCACATTTAATGCGATTTCTTATTTTGAATTTGATTCAATGAAAAGAGGACATGTAAAGGTGGGATTGAAACCTCAAATTATAATGACTGATTCGAACCCAGATCAAAATATGATCTAACACATAACCAGTGAAAATGACATGTTGCAGTGTGGGTAATAGCATAGTCAACATTATCAATCAATCTTGATACTGCAGAATCCTGTACTGACTACTAGAAACACCTGCTTATGAACAAGACAAGTCTCATTTAATTAAGTTTTCAGCGACAAAAATGGGTGGAGTTGAACACGCCAGGCAATTATTATAAAGTGCAGCGACAACGAACAGGTAAGAAAAAGAAGAAGAAAAAAGGAGGAGCAGGAGAAGAAGAAGAAGAAAAAAGGAAATAAGGAGGAGAAGAAGAAGAAGAAAGAAGAAGAAGAAGAAGAAGAAGAAGAAGAAAAAATAAGAAGAAGGAGAAGAAGAAGGAAAAAGAAGAAGGAGAAGAAAAAAAGGAAGAGGAGGATAAGAAGAAGAAAAAGAAGGAGGAGGAGAAGAAGGAGGAGGAGAAGAAGAAGAAGAGAAGAAGATAAAAAGGAGAAGAAAAAAGAAGATAAAAGGAAAGATAAGAAGGAAGAGGAAGGAGAAGAAGAACAACAACAAGAAGGAGGAGAAGAAGAAGAAGAAGAAGAAGAAGAAGAAGAAGGAGGAGGAGGAGGAGGATGAGGATGATGATGATGATGAAGAGGAAGAAGTAGAAGAAGAAGAAGAGGATGAAGAAGAAGAAGAAGAAGAAGAAGAAGAAGAAGAAGAAGAAGAAGAAGAAGAAGAAGAAGAAGAAGAAGAAGAAGAAGAAGAAGAAGAAGAAGAAAAGTAGGAATAGAAGAAGGAAGAGGGGAGAAGGAGAGAAAAAAGAGGATGAAGAAGAAGCAGAAGAAGAAGAAGGGAAGAAGAATAAACAGAAAGAAATACACCTGACATGATTGTGTAGGTTGACGATAGCCAATACGAAATGACCTTCCATCGTCGTAAATCAGTTGTTTGTAGGCTCATTGGCTGTAACTGTACAGTACAGTGTACAGCCAAGCTTACAAAGACGTTAAACTTGTCTTGCATGCATCTTTGCAACTCATTAAAGTAGCCCCTGATGATAGTCATCTCTCAGATGGCTATGAACTTGTAGTTTCGTGAAGTTTGAATTTCTACAGTGATAGCATGATTATTGAGTCAGCAGCACACGCGGTATCTCAATGTATGCAGCAGGCGATGAATGGAGACGAGTGCTGAAGAGAGAAACGATAATCGTTTCACTTTCTTTGAAAACGAATCACTTTCTTCAGCGGCCCAATTTCAGAACAACGATGGTGACGAGCAGAAAAGGAGGTAGTAGAAGGAGGAAGATCAGAAGGAGGAGGAGATGGAAAAAGAAGAGGAAAAGGTAAGAGGAGATGAAAAAAGAAGAGGAAAAGGTAAGAGAAGGAAAAGAAGACGCACAAGAATATTATCAACATCTCAATTTAACAAATCAGCTCCTACAATACACTGATGTTCAAGTAATTTTTGGTGAAATCCACCTAATTTGACCTTGGGCTTGTTTCATAGGACTTAGAATGCAAGAATTACAGGAAAATCTTGAACACTGGTGTTCAATTACTTATTTGTGAATTTGACATCAGTTGAACTTGCAGGAGTGAATAACAATTACACTTCAAAGTTCAAAACCATCATCATCGATTGTTCTAGAAGCCACAGCATTGACACTGATACAAGGTCAAATATTTAGAGCATTACCAAAAAATGTATTTTATCAGATCAAATCCTGTAATATTTCACCTCATTTGCGCCTGATTGATATTAGTAATTCGTAGTCCCTCTTCTAAGCCTACTTCTAATATCATCGATTGTTCTAGAACCATTAGCATTGACATTGATACAAGGTCACAGGTGTACTATCAACAATTGGATGTTATCACATCAAGTACTATGGAACTTGAATATGAAACTTGTATTTTTTGGTGTATTTCGACCTGACAATACAGTTGTTCAAGAACCTTTTGGTGAATTTGAAAATGTAAGTTGAAATGAATATAGTTTGAGTAGAAAAACGAATTGATACAGAAGATGGAATGTTGCAGATTTTGAAAAGTGATATTCTAATGATACAATTGATTGACAAAAATTAATAGGAGAAAGAAAACAAAAATTAGTCGGGGAAAGAAAACAAAAATACGACGCTGGGTGTTATAGCCTATATTGTGACGTAGGAGAATGAAAAGAAGTACGATAAGAAAAGGATAGGAGAATCTGGACTAATATGGATGACAGTGACCAGCTGAATGGCGTCTGACCAAGTTTCAAGTTCGAGTGGCCAATTAGATACAAGTTTGATATCTCAATAGAAACCAGTGGCAGCCAACATAATATTATGACGAACGGAGGGAGGCTGGAGTGAATGAATGCAAAGATCATCATCATCTTTCACTTTCATCCACTTTCAACGGTCGGTCGGTCGTTGTCCCAATTCACACATAAATGATTGCGATTCAAATTAATTTCCAGTTGGAGAAAGAAATTAAAATGGGAGAAGAAGAACAAGAAGTAATTAGTGGAGAAGAAGAAGAAATTAGTGGGAGAATAAGAAGGAGAAGAAGAGGAGGAGGAGGAAGAAGAAGAAGAAGAGGAGGAGGAGGAGGAGGAGGAGGAGGAGGAGAAGAGGAGGAGGAGGAGGAGGAGAAGAGGAGAAGAAGAGAGGAGGAGAAGAAGAAGAAGAAGAAGAGGAGGAAGAAGAAGAAGAGGAAGAAGAAGAAAAGAAGAAGAGGAGGAAAAGAAGAAGAGGAAGAAGAGGAGGAAAGAAGAAGAGAAGGAAAAGTTGGAGGTAATGTAATCATGAAAAGGAAAGAAGGTGTGGAAGGAGAAGAAATAAAAGATATGAAAGAAGAATAAGGTGTAGGAGAAGGAGAGAAGTTGAAGAACAAGACAGAAGGCAGGGGATGAGAAGAATAAGAAGGAGGAAAAGAAGTAGATGGAAAAATATTAGATGAAATGGGGATGTGGAAGATACACAAAACTAAGATAAATATTATACAATACAAATAACAAAAGAATACACATAATAAGAGAATAAACAGAATAAGAAAATATACATACTGTAATTGGAAAGAAGAGGACCGAAAAAGGAGATGAATGAGACTTACGAAAGGAGAGAAAAAGCATAACTGTAATTAGGAAGATGAGAAGAAAATGTGGAAGAGTGGGGAGAAATGGAAGACATGGAATAAGAAGTAGTAGATAAGACGGAAAAGAAGGCAGAAATAGAAGGAAAGACTTAAAATTTAGAGTAGTGAAAGAAAGAAAAAGGAAGTAGAATAACAATGAAAAGGTAGAAGACATGAAAAGGAGATGGAGGAAAACTAGAATCAAAAAATGAAGATGATTATAAAGGGGAAATTGTGTGAATTTTTATTAGGAGCCAGTCGGTTAGCCAGTAAGGTTATCGTCATCACCATTTCTTCTTTTTCTTCTACTGCTTCTTCTTCATAATCATCTCTTGTCCTGGTTCCAATTTAAAACCAAGTTTCGTTTTCGATGACTGCCGTTTTTGCGTGTGCAAAATAAAAAACCAATAAAAATTTTATAACAGAACTTGCCGATCATCATCTCAACTCTTGCTTTCCTTTTCAAAGTTGAACTTTCGCTTGTTCCCAGAGCTGAACTTTTCTGGGCCACAGCCTGTTGATATTAATTTCAGATAGAAGATATTTTGCATACATCAGATTTATTGCGGGACACTTTGTTTCAAGTGAAAATTTGTTGCTAGTGAAAATGTTCATAAAAAGTTGCTAGGAAAGATCAACTTGTGATGAAGGGAGATTTCACATTTTCATTGAACAACTCAAATTGTTCGAATGAGACAAATGTTTCTCTGTCCAAAGTATTAAGTGTTCAACTCAACAATCACATACTAACAAATGTTTTACTATAATCTTTATTATAAATGTAGACATTGGATCAACTGATGTCATAAAGATTAAGATGAACCCTTTTCCCCCCACACTCTGAACCCTTCAGACCCCTGTAGTATACAGTATGACCCGTCAAACCACAAGAGCACATAATTAACACGCTCTTGCAACACAAGTAACAAGTTGAAGAAGAACACAATTCACCAGCAGTGGGAAGTAGTCCGATCACGGAGCCAATTGTTGAACAAAGAGGTAAGAAGCCAGTTTTTCAACTGCTTCTTCTATTTTTTCTACTTCTCAGATGGTCTGTAGACAAAGGAGGACTCCCATTGAATGGGGCGGCAGCCAAATAGGGGTAAATCACAGAGCTCGTTCCAAGCAACACTTTCAATGGGATTGCTTGGCTTGATTGCTTTCAACCCTTTCGAAAGTATTCTCCAATGATAAATACGAAAATAAATTCATTCACTCTCATTTATACAGCTGTATATTAGGGGTCAGCTAAGACAATAACACAAAATTTTGGTTGGTGGTCCGGTAGCTCCAAGTTTGAGAAACTCTGGTCTACTGTACACTATCAGTACTGTATTTTATTTAATGCTAGTTCTTTCAGTCTTCAGTGTTCTCGCCTTTTTCATGTATTAGAAGACTATTAATAAATTCTTATGGAAGAGGCCCCAGATATGAAAAAATACACGACATGGAAAGTAAAACTCCCAACTACCTGGATAGCTGCTGGATTTTGCTGAGTTTTTTGCGCTTGAATTGAAAATGAATTTTACGAAATGTTAATAGAATTCATTATTGTGAAATGCTGTAGAAATATTAAAATGTTTGTCAATTAATATTAAAATGTTTATGAAATATTAATTGAAATCAATTACTTTATCATGTTAGTTGTATTATTATCATGTTCATAAATTTGTACAATTTACAAGAATTCATCTACTAAACAACATTAATATGGCTGCATCGGAGTACATGAGTTCTCAGGCTAGGCGTACACCGGTTAGTCAAGACAAGACAAGACGAGATTAGTCACGTTTAGTCACAGTAATTCACATAGTTGCTTATGAAGCAGTACAGACCGATGCAATGACTAATCGGTGTGTGTTGCTTCATAAGCAACTATGTGAAGTACTGTGATTAAACGTGACTAATCTCGGCTTGTCTTGACTTTGTAACTAGGTCTTAATTCTTATAGGCCTACACTTGAGACATTGTAAAAAGCTGTAATGAGGTAATTACATTGTCAGTGTGGGTGCCTTAGCAAAATCAACCATCTAGAATTCCATCTATAAAATCAACCATAAAGAGTAGAAAACGCATCAGCAGCCATTTTTAAATTCACATAAAATCGCCTATTCTATAACAGCATAGCACTTGAGAGCAGCAGATACGCTCAGTGATTATGCCACGCTGGAGCAACGAGCAATGCAGTGGAAATGTGGACTTCCCTTTTCCTTTGTTGGTTTTTTATTTAAATGCCACTGTTACCGACTCGACACCGTTAACAGTCTAGCCGAGATTCCGTCGCAATAACTGTTACATTATTCAAATTTCCATTGCGAATGCCCGATAAACCTGACTGGCGCTAATCAATGCACGTTTTTTGTACATTATTCCACTGATTGTTTTGTGTATTACTCGTTGATTATTCGACTACTGTAGGCTAATCAAGTGGTAATCATTACTGGAAATTTAATTTTCGATCTTTATAATATTTGATCTTTAGTTGTAATTTGCTTTTTATCATTATCATTCTTTTTCACTATTTGCATGCAAATTATTTGTATAATAAAATTTTTTGTTTGGTTTCATAATATTATACTTATTTGTAAAATTTAATGTGGGCACATGCTGGAAAACCTACCGGTTCAGCATGACCCGGAATTGTAATGATTATTTACTTTAAATAAAATTGATTGATTGATTGATCGAGTATAGTATTTTACGAGGATCAACTTATGTACATTGATGAAAATTTTAAATTTTCAAAAATTCAGTACTTAGTTTCATAAGGATGATGATGCATCATGAAAGACTCAGTAAATTGATGATCATGGAGATTAGTGTGGTGGTAAAAGGTTGATGATCGTGGAGGATGAATTAATTGGCTAAGGCTAGGCGTACACCGGTTAGTCAAGACTAGACAAGACGAGATTAGTCACGTTTAGTCACAGTACTTCACATAGTTGCTTATGAAGCAACACACACCGATAGGTCATTGCATCGGTGTGTGCTTCATAAGCTGTGAATTACTGTGACTAAACGTGACTAATGTCGTCTTGTCTTCTATGACTAATCCTGCTAATAATTATATTTATGAATATTTCAATTCTGACATCTTCAATAGGATTTACCTCACTTAACCGTGATTATTATTACCATCAACGATTAACAATATTACAACATCATTAAAATCATTAACAATTATTGTCAAATTAATGATTATTATCAATTATATAGTTGATAGTGATTATTAGATTGTTGCCACTTTCAATTCATTTGTATCAACGCATTTCAATTGCTCACAGCAGTTATCTTGAATATTATGCACAGATAGCAAGAAGGAAATCACTCAAATAATATTCTGTCTTCATAAATATTCTCATTTCAACTACTTTCAGAACTTTCCATCAACTTTTATTCATGCTCTTTCATTTACTACATAGATCGCCTCATCAATAACCAAGGCTAAGCTGTCATGAATTCATTCGAAAATGTCATAACTGTCATGGAATTCCATAATTCAAAAATATTGTTGAAAGTGCATATAATCTACAATAAATTCCAATCAAATATCGTTTTACCTTCTATTTACCAGCTATTTTTCAGCTTTCATCTACCTTGTCTCTACATCAAACTTCACATCAACATCTTTTATCTTCACATAAACAAGAACTAGGCTATTTTTAACACAAAATTCTAACAAAATGTAGTCAAGTTGAATATGCAAATACTTGACTGAACATTCTCAACATAGGCCTATCTCTCATTTCTCTTTCAACGAAACTTTCGTTTTCTTCCATCTAAATCCTTGATATCACCCTGCTCTTGTCACCTTCGAATCCAGTTCTGGAGCCAAACTGCTGGTAATTCTTGTAAGTGGATCAACAAAATGAAACTGAAATCTGTGATAACTTTCAAAGCCGGTTGGATTTCCGAACGCGCATCTTGTTTTTCTCTCAAGACGAATGTGTGCCAGTTATCTTTGAATATATCAAGTCAACGTCCCATTAATGAGCTTATAGGAATAACATCTTCACTTTCGTTGCTTCTCCTGTTGTGAGGATTAACAACATTGAAGGATTATTCCAGCGATTGAAATTCATGTCAATTTCTTAAAATATAAGGCTAGGCGTACACCGGTTAGTCAAGACAAGAAAAGACGAGATTAGTCACGTTTAGTCACAGTACTTCACATAGTTGCTTGAGCAGCACACAGATATCATTGCATTGTGTTTAATTACTGTGACTAAAATATGACAATCTAATCTTGTCTTGTCTTCTAATTGTATAACAAGAAGAATAACAGTATTTGTACAGGATATACAGTATTTGCTCAAATAAGGCTTTGTCAAGTTCAGCAAAGCCCCATGAAAATTCAAGTTGGCGTGCTAACAATATAATCGATCAAATGCACAAGAACCCAATATGGTTAACCATTCTCAAGAAAGGATAAAGATCGCCATTTTACTAGCTCAATACGGATCTCATTGCATTGGTTCCGTTAGATGACGTCATTTTATGGCGATTATAAGTAAGTACGTAATATATAAGTTACGGCAATTAAATTCAATTGACTTTTCATGCTCAATAAGATTTTTTGGCCAAGTCTGGTACACAACCTTCTTTAGATGTCGCCATAGAAAGATGTCGCATACTGAGAGGTCTGGAGACCCTGGAGGCCAAGCGACGTTAGAGGGTTCCTTGAAATTTTGCGTTCCCCAAACAAATGACTCACTGCAGCCACTGACAAAAGTTATTTTCAATTCTATTGTTATTTCATAGTAATTTCCAATCTTGCATCAAACACATTTCGAGCATTAAAGTTTTTTTGTACAATTAATTGGTTTATTATAATTATTTCAAATTTTTCCGTTTCTCTGCGCCACCCTGTATTACATTTAAATTTTATCTCCACTTTTATTGTACTTAGGCTAGGCGTACACCGGTTAGTCAAGACAAGAGAAGACGACATTAGTCACGTTTAGTGACAGTAATTCACATAGCTGCAATGACTAATCGGTGTGTGTTGCTTCATAAGCAACTATGTGAAGTACTGTGACTAAACGTGACTAATCGCGTCTTGTCTTGACTAACCGGTGTACGCCTAGCCTAACATGTTTGTAAATATTTTATGAAATAGAGCAATTTCAATTCAATTGATTGATTAATTCAACAACAAAAAACCTCACAATCCCTATGATCTCTGGTCAAATCTGGTAACAGACACATTTTGCTGGAAACAAATTGATTGATTAATCGAATAAAAACCACACGGATTGTAGTAAGACTCCTAACACCAGACAATACAAAAACAATCGATTTTTCACCGGCGTTTTTTCTTCTTTATAATTAATTGCACAACCATGAAAACAATCGACCACAAAAACCAACCAACGGAAGCTGGCCTGTTAGTCCGGCCAGCCCTGTACCAAATGAGACGCTCAATTAGTTACCCTGTTCTAGAAAAAGGTCACCATAAACGTTTGCACGTCTCTGTCTTTGCCAATTATTCCATGAAACAACGAGATTGGTAACGGCAAATGGGCAGCTCCGCTAACAGACTGCTGGTCTTATAGAAATTGAGAGAATATGAAATAATGAACTTTATTCATAAAAGCCTACAAAAACTTTCATTTCAATTACAGGAGGTAGAGTAGTTGTCCAGATTATCCAGTACTCGTGGTCAACTTGGAAATTAAAAGAAAATTATCACAAATTGAAATACAATTTCATTTGATATTGCTGGAAATTACCTGGTGATTTTATTCTCATTCTTGAATTTGTTTGCATTTTGGCACGATTTTATATGATATTCCTGAGAATTTATTGTGTGTAGTAATATTTTTGTTGTAATTTTTTGGAATTGAGACTTGAATTTCATTTTGAGTCCAGCAATATTGAAAACTTCGCACTCCGTCACGTCTGCACAAGGATAAAATATAGAAGAATCAAATACATGTTGTTTAGAAACGAGTAAGAATACAATTGAAAGTTAAGAAAAGAAGAAGAATAGAAAGAAGAAGATGAAGAAAGAAGAAGAAGAAGAAGAATGAGAAGAAGAAGAAGAAGAAGAAGAAGAAGAAAAGAAGTGATGAAAAGATAGAGAAAATTTGAAAACAGAAAATAAAAGAAAGAACAGAACATATTATGAAATTTTAAATAAGTTTTTTCATAAAACAAATAATAACAATTACATGTTATTAAACATCAAGGTCAATAAAAAAATAACATATTGGTAAAAATGTTACCAAGGAAATGTTATGAAGGGTCAGGATGAATTTATTGACTTTTGACAACCTAAACATTCTTTGTGAAATACATCTAGTTTAATGAAATAAGAACACCGTACCGTACCATATTACGCTCGAGAGTCAAGTAGGTCTTCATGCCTGCACTGGAACCCTATTACCTGGTGTAATATAACTCACTAAATTACCTTTAGTGCAAAACTGATTGCCGCAATTATTGAGAGCCCAGCTCGATACACGGATAAACCTTGTTAAAGTATGTTACACTACACATGGAACAACAATTAGATCAGTTATCTGTTGTTATCGAAGGAAGTACCAATTAAAGGCTAACTGGGAACATGAGAAAAAACGTGATAAAGCACTCAGGTCACTGGAAGTTCATTCTACTGTGTGAACACGGTCAATATACAATAGCAACACCAAACTTCCACTAACATTTATACAGTAGTTCGATTTTGTTTTAAAACTTGGAACTCTTCTCGTAAAATCGGTGGATTGATAACGCCAATTTTATTAGATTCTCAACAGCCCTGTAATGAGCCCATGATCACCTCAAAACTAACTATTTGAATTGATTAGCTTTTTAATTAAAATTAGGAAGAGAAATAGTGAAGGCTGAGCCTGTATTTTCTCTCCCAAATCATTATGATTTTCGAGTTTTTATCAATGAATAAAAAATAATGGAAAAGTGAAGTATGTTTATTTTCATTGGTCTCTTTCAACCCTCCTATTCATTACTAATAATTACCTAGTTATTAACTAATTATTAGTTATCAACAATTATTATAAGATATCAAAGAACTACAAAAATGTTAATTAAGCTCTGTTGAGGAACGTTAAGGGTCGTCAAGCGTAGTCACAGTACTTCACATAGTTGTATGAAGCAACACACCGATTAGTCATTGCATACATCAGTGATTGACTAAACTTGACTAATCTCGTCTTGTCTTGACTAACCGGTGTACGCCTAGCCTAATAGTAATTTCCACAAAACAAAAAAGAGAAATTAATAAAAGAGCAAATATTAAAAAGAAGATAAAAATCATAAATCTTGAAGAGACTCACAAACCCTCATCATTCCAACACTATCAAATTTGAAAAATATTTGAGTTCATTCACAAAGAAATGTGAAACTCAAAACTCATTCACTGTAACAAAGAGTAAGGAACCTAATTTCCAAAGTTTTCAAAGTGAACTAAAAACGAGCGGAAATTGAGCACCCTACTTCATCTATTCGCCCATTATTTTCAACTGGTCCAATTCACCAAAACCTTTAGCACAATAATTAGACCTCAAGTAATTTCAGATGCTGACCAAGGAGATATTACAGAACAAGGAATTGCAATTTTAGAACAAGGAGATAAATTTTAATGTGCACACATAAACACCCGGACCACCCAGATCAATCTCCATAGAAAACTGCACCATAAAAACCATAGTTGTACACCGCAAGTGATAGGAATGGAAATAATCAAGCACTATTATCAAAGCAATGGGATACCTCAGCAAAACACTTTTATAATATGATATATTTGGCAGAAAAAATGATACTCTATCCAGGTTATTAGCAATAATGTGGTCACCTTTGAAATACTGTGAGAAAATCAGAACAAAATGTTCCTTGTAAATATTTAATAGATATTGAATACAACACAATTTACTCTCAAGAGAAGACGATGTGGCTACTGCCACATAATATATATAGCTTATATCCTGTTGTTATCAGATACCGGTAATTTAGGGCAATTTATTTTTATAACAGCAATAGCAAAACGATAACAATCGTATTGGATGAATCAGAGCATCCATTAATACAAGATCATCCTGATACCAATATCCTTTCTATGAATCAAGGTCCGTGGCGAATCGTGGTATACTTAACCGGTCATCGCCAGGTATATTTCCTATAGGACATATACCGGTTAAGTATACCACGTGGCGAAGCGTGGTATACTTAACCGGTCATCGCCGGGTATATGTCCTATAGGAAATATACCTGGCGATGACCGGTTAAGTATACCACGCTTCGCCACGGTTCAAGGTGGTGTTGAAGTTCAAGTTTCAATAAAGATGTCAAAAGAGTTAGGTAATTAAAAAATTAAGTTATTATAACTTATAAGATCATATATTTCAAGTATAGATCAGTGTTTTAAATCACTAAAATTCAGTAGGAGTTCTAAGTTCGTATTGCATGAATCATCAGAGAATCCTTACAAGATCATCCTGATACCAATATCCTTTCTGTGATACAAGGTGGTGTTGAAGTTTTTAATTAAAAATTAGGCTAGATCAAGTTTTTCCAAGCTCTGAAATCTATATTTTTGCTGCGGTGATAGCCACATAAGCTCTTGAATTGTGTGTGGGCGAGTAAGTTATATTTACTTCTATCAAAGACGATAAGAAACTATTAGTTTCTAACATTTTATTTTATAATAGTTTCTTATCGTCTTTGCTTCTACTCTCTCTGGGTGATGATGATTATGAGAGATGAATGGACCTTCAGCTTTAGCAGGGTTGAAAACACCGGGAAGCGAGTTTGATTCTCACAAACTTAGATGGTATTCAGCGGAGAAGGCCTCGAAAGTGATCACCCTTACAACGGGAGTAGCATGTGCACGTCACTCAACTTGAGCGATTGGATACCAGCACGATTATGAAGCCAACCGCTTATTTGATTATTATTCTTAAATATTAGGCCTACTTATCCGATACGATTGAACAGAAAATAAATAGACTACACTAATTCCACACTATAATCTGATTCATTTAATTTGATGATTATTTATTTATTGGCATTACATGATATATATTAGATATTATTTCTTTGCCATCGTACTCTACGGTCATCAGCAACGTCAAGAAATAATATCTCTCTATCTATCTAATGCCAAGCGTCAAATTAAATGAATCTGATTATACATTGTATATTAAAGTCTTCTCTATCAATTTCTGCGATACTAATTTCTGGGAAAACGTAATTTTGTGGGAAACCCGAAAAATAATTCAATTTTCTTACACAACTATTTGAACTAGATAAACGTTAGAGGCAAGCAGAAGACAAATGAAATTAAATAGCTGACTGGTTTGAGTGAATTTTGTCGGCAAGATTGTTCTGTTTATATTGTTTACTACAGCCGAACTTCAGCCTCATCTTTGGTGCAGGGTAATGTTTACTATTATCTCAAATGATAACAACTGTTGAGTAACAACATTTTTATAGGAAAGATGAAAGCTACGTGTCAACTACAGTCTACATCTTAGCTTGGTTGTATGATTTATTAATTACAGTAAACTAGTAACATTATTATAGTGTAACATTATTTAAAATATAGCAGGATTCTTTTAAATTGTCAGAAAACAGCTGATTGATGTACGCTCGTTTACTAACGTTAAATCAGCTGTTTTCTGACAAGTTAAAAGAATCCTGCTATAGTGTTGTAGGCTAACTTATTTTGCAACGATCACCAGCGGGCGAAATTTCTTTGGTGGTCATGCCATTATAAGTAATTATTTTTTTTAAAGAATATACATACACATGAATTTGAATTTGAGTTCACATATAAATTATAAATCTATTTATATTGTTGTATGATTTATTCTTCACTTCAAAGGAGTCAATTTTTAGCTGTGGTGAAACCCACATAAGCCCTTGGCTTGTGCGTGACTAAAGAGAAGGATGATGGAATGAATGACTAAAGAGAGATGAATGGACCTACAGGACTTTAAGTGGGTTCTGAACCACCGGGAAGCGATTTTGATTGTCATAAATGATATTCAGCGGAAAGGGCTCGAAAGTGGTCACCCTTACAACGGGAGTACCAGGTGCACGTCTCTTATCTGAGAGCGATTAGACACCGGCACGACCATAAAGCCAACCGCTTCCCTGTTAATTACTAGTAGAATGTACGGATATAAAATAAATACCGAATACGGAATGCCGCATAAAATATGATATAATATACCGATGATGATGATGCATTTATTGATTGATTTAACTGATTTCAATTCCAATACTTCAAAGAAATTTTCCATAATAAGGGCCTCGGATAGAATGCAATTAATAACAGATGTGCTAAAAAAATCTATAAGAAATATAAAATCTATAAAATAGGCCTATAAAATAAATCTATAAAAATCTAGAAATCTTATAAAATCTATAAGAAATATATGAAATACATAATTTTTAATGTTAAAAAATATATTTGAAGTCTTACCTTTTTCATATTCCACAGCTTGAGGGCATCGTTCGTTTTGTTTCCATTTCTGCCATTGATTTTTCCAAAATCAGGCGAAGTGAAAACTTGATGATTGTTGATAGTTGGACTGCCTTGATAACTCCTAGGAGGTAACGGCGAGAAAGCCTTGATACCAACAGAGCTGTCATCAGCAGTCAACTTTTGGTTATCCGTTTCACATTCCTCGTTTATTGTGGCTCTATCAAAGTAAACATAGTCCAAGGATTTACTTTGGTTCGAATTACTGAAAGCCATTGAACGGGCAAAAGAACTTTTGAAATAGTTGCTCGTAATTTCACAAGAATAGTCGAAATTCGGAACCGTACCGTTCGTATCCATTATGATAGATTAGAAAAAAGCTAGCCTAATGAAAAATAACCACACACAAACAAACAAATAGCTAACTTAACAAATATACAAAAATGACGGTTACGGTACAGTTATCAGTCTGACATGACTTTAGTCAAATTAAATCGTCAGGCTATTCAGTCTGATGATCTTCCACCAAACTAAACCACACCAAGGGTTTACAGTCGAAACTGAACAATAACAATACAATCTAAACTCAAATTTACTACAAACTACTTGAAAACACACGTGGTTTGACCGGTATCAATACAGCACACACCGGTGTAAAAGCAATTTATTGCTACACAAATTACTTGCGTAGCTCAATATTCAGACACTTTCACAATAATTCACAAACCGTAGAAAACACTGAACGAAAACTTGGTCAAGTACATAATTCTGATAATATATTTCACGATTACACTACATGATGCCCGTAATATAATATGTTTGCTAGGACATTCAACGTTCTCAAACCGTCAACAAACAAATTCAAACAGGACTGAAAGATCTGTCCGTTGGATACTAGCGGAGACGCATGCGCAGAGCCAGGTCTGCCAATAGTACGGACACGATTTCCCACAACACCGGAGTGGTTGCATCATTGCTGTCCTTTATCACTGCCGAATTTTATCAGCGGGCTTTCACCGCTTATCTTTTCCTATCAATGAAAGATCAAAGATCTCTTGCACTTCCCAACGGCGCAACGAGGGGGTGAGAGGGGGTTTTGGGGGTTAAAATAAAACTTTGAAACATGTTGAATTGAAAAATCGTTATCACAACTTTAAGTTAGATCAGTATAATAATAATACCTCACACAACTAACACAAGTAAAAGAGTCAAAAAACACAAATATGTTCCATGAAAGACAATAATTGATAATTGCCACATGAAAGTATTATTGCTTTTGGTTCCATTTAACCACTTTATCAGTCACACTAGCTTAAATTCAAGATTTACGATTTATTGAAAATATTCGTCGGGACTTCAAAGTCCTTTGATCAATTTTGACAAGAAATTGCTCTAAAATTCATTGCTCTCAAAATTCCCCAAGTGGTGTTTCAATCTAGATCTTTGATTAGAGTTCTTCTGAAAACTACTACATTTTATGTTTAAACTTATACATTAATACATACACTATATTATTATGTTCAAACTTATACACACAACTACAATGAAGAACTTGAAAAGCTTCAACTTGTGAGGTATCATTGATACGCATTCAGTTTTTAAAATAGTAATTTGGCAAATTATAATTGTCTCTTTCTAATTATCATTCAATTAATAGATTATCTAACTCGGGTTAAATCTTAATCATTATTTACTCTAGGCCTGAACCGCCTGAATCATGTTAGGGAGAGCTTGAATCTCGTCAATTGATTATCAATAAATAAACATTACTCATTCTCATTATTTATTTACTATACTATGATTCGTGATAGCAACTTGTCCGATAATGATTATGAAGTACTGGAATTCCAGATTTAAGGTCTAGTAATATTATTCATGACTTATTTCTGTTGTATTGTTGACAATACTTATCAGTATTTCCAACATAGAAAATTCTGCCACTACCAGTACATTAATAATTATTAACATTTTCGAGGAGAAGATGGATAAACAACACAAAACTTTTTCTCAGTTATTATTATGCTTGCTACAGACCTTGATGCTTTGAAAAAATCTTCAACTCTTTTCCTGGTAACAAATATATCAACTTTCTTATGACTCATTTCTTTCAAGAGCTAGCTATCTCAATATTATCTATCCAGCATAGCCAGCGGTCTAATAGACAACCTAAACAAACAATAGAGGTTGACCACAACTTGTTCTAAATACTTTTGTTATACGATGATACGGATCTTCTCGGAAATACTTTCCTCAAACCAATCTATCAATGACTCATCGAAGAAAAATCCTGCTTGAGCTGTTAGGTATTAGTCTTTAGTAGAGGAATATTTTCTAAAAAGTGGATACAATGACAAATCATAGATCTGATATTAGTCTATTGATAAAATGACATAATATTTATCATTTTTGTTCTAAGAATAAAGTATTTACGATACTGCAATTCAAAGTCAATAAAATAAAAAATATTAGTCTATATTTTGATACGCTGACATCCGACTCCGAAAACATTTACATAATTGATAATTCTAATAAGAATTTTATTAGTAATTTTAGTTATTAGTGATTTTAATTAGTTATTAGTGATTGTGAAACGGGTAATAATTCTTTACAAATTCCAATTAAAATTGGGAGACAATAATCAAAAGCATGTATTCTATATTATTTCATATAGGCCTAAACAAAATTCAAGTGAAGACTCCAAAAGGGTTCGGTGTGAGGATATCCAAAGCTGATAAGGCTTGAAGGTGAGAGGAAGAGGGAGCTATTCCGAGAAAGAAACAGATAAAACCACTTGAAATTCATTGAAGAAAGACAAAAGAGAAAGAAACAGAGAAAACCACTTGAGATCCAATAAGGAAAGACAAAAGAGAAAGAACAGGGAAATAGTTGAATGGTGAGTGATTGAAATAGATTTTCTGTTTATAATCCTAGCAGTGACTGCCGCTAGTCAGTGATGCATTGCAGAAACTGAGCTGCAACTATTTTAGGTTTGAATATTGGACTATTGGTTGAGTGAGTACATTTAGAAAATAAAAACAGAAACAGATTCGACTAATGGGTCAGAGTCGGTGATTGGCAAAGGGAAACCAGCCATAAAGGAAGGAGGGAAAAGGGAATCAAGAGAGCCATAATACAGGAAAATAAAGAGTGATGTCGAAAATATGATTCTTCAGTTTCTTTTGAGAGCTCGGTCGTGTTGACGCTTTATTTTTCCATAGCAAACGTGTTAAGTGAATATTCTAGTTTGAATTTATAATGAAAAATTATCATTTTTTTGAGTGACAATATTTTCATTAAAAAATGTTGTAGGTGTAATTACTCATTTGGATTGTTTCTAAATTTGATAATGGTGAGTGTTTTGTTTATTCAAATCAAATTGTCACCACTTTAATTCGTTCCAATTTATTCTACCAAAACTTCGCTCACTCTATTCATTGGTTAAAAATGAGTATTCCATAATAATTATTACAGTCTTCGTGTGCCAATGATTATTTTACAATAATTAAGTGCTCACAATTAGAACAGTGGCACAGTTCCATACTATGTACCACCGTCATTTGTTTTTTTAACATTATCCCCCTTGAAAGGGTCTGAGTTTTTCCCGGAAACTTTTTCGAAAAAATATTCTAAAACTATATTTTTGGAAGTTTTCAACCTTATTTACAGAGGAAAATTTGGTAACTACTCCATAGTGCTTTCTATCTAGCTAGTGTGATAACCCTTGGTTGGGTGGGGGGGATTTCCCCCTTTTCAATTCCCCAGTTTCCCCTTTTTACAATTCTGTATATTTTTGCCTGAGGTGAGGAGAAATTGAGAAAATAATATTATCTCATTTCGAGTAAAATATGCCTTATTCTACTTATAATTAAAAAATGTGAATAAACAGGACAGGAAGATTCAACAAAGAGGAAGACTTTAGATATTAGATATCAGTCCACCAATGAAAAGGACAGCGAAATGCAGGCTAACGCCATCTAGTAGAGAATTCACAATCTAGCTCCAGCAAGTGAACTAAAGAGAGTATTACATAATAGTAAAAATAGTACTTTTTGATCAACATCAAAATACTGTGATAAAATTATGAAATTTTTTATTTCATTTGATACACAAAAATATAGAGTTAAATATTATCGAAAAAGTGGAGGAGAGACTAAAATTTTTCTCCACGAAATTCGAATTCTACAAGTAGTAGGCCTACCTGACTTCAAAAGCAAGAGAAATAAATTTGTACAATAATCATTCCACATCAATTTAGATATAATTCATTAATTAATTTGAAAATTTAATCGAATAATAGTATGATCAGGATTTTGGCCCTTTTCATCATAATAAAAACTCACTATTGTAATAATTGACCTCTGTCTAAATAAAAATAAACCTATTTGAATATTATTTTTTTGTTCAAAGTAAAGAGTCCAAAGTAGGCTACTCTGCCATTCTTTTTGTTTCATCTTCAATAATTGAAAAATAGAAAAATTGATCATAGTAACTTATAGAGATTTTTTATCAGAATAATATAAAACCAGTTGACCTTCACAAGATGAAGATAGAATTCATAAATATTCATAGATAACCATATACCTTGGATGCAATTGAATAAATGAAATTTTGTGATAATTTAGAACATTTTTTATTCGAATCTGGCCCGCCTAGGCATTCTAAATGTAAAATATGGCCCTGTGCGAATTTGAGTTTGACACCTCTGCCTTAGACTAACCAAATAAAATGTATTATCTGTGATAGTAAATTCAGTATGTACTACTATATATTTTATAAATAGAAGAAATAGTGTAAAACACATGAAATATAGCAAAGAATAAGAATAATAATCGTTTCAGAACACTCTACCAAACTCTTTCTCTAACTGAAATAGGCCTATCAAGTGATTATTGTCCTTAGGAAATAACCATTGAATGCTATCCATACGAGGTCAATATTAGATCATTCAATGGGGTTAATATATAGTCCTATTTTCCTATTTGTACTCTTGCACATAATAATTGGTCAATTGTATTTCATACAAATTTATTTTTCAATTGTTTCAGGTACATCCAGATTGTAGAATTGACAGGAAAAGAAACAATAGATCACTATGATATAGACTTCAGTAAATTCAATAAATTGCACTTTTTCATTTTCACTTTTCAATCATCGGTAAACGGATAAAATTAATTGAGATGAGCTTCAAACAAAGCACAAGGTTTTCTACAGCTATGGAATTGTATTTTAGCTAATTTTATAATTAGAATACAACATGAAGACAAGAAAGAAGGCAGAGTGGAGATGACACATTAAAAATATGTATCAACATGAAATGGAAGGAAATTAAATTACTGTTCAATCCACTAAAATTATTTCAATAAAAATATGTTTATACATTCTGCTGAAAGTTTCGTGAGCTGAATTATTTCAAACAATGGAACGAACACTCTGGTGCTTGGTACTTGATGATGAGGTGGAAAATTATCTTTCCTCAGGAATTTATTATTTTAAGAAAATGAATTGAAACTTTTGTAGAAGAATGACCAAAGAGAAAGCTAAAATCACTATTCCAAAAAGAGGAATGCTACCCAACAGCATAGGCTTCATGGATTTCGACTACTTTTATCAGTTTTATGGATGTAAGTAACAATTCAATTACTTAGTGAGTAATTGAGTACTAATTAAGTACTAATTTCTAAGTAAGTAACTCAACTGTAAGTAATTAACTTAATTGTTGAGATAATATTTGAATACTAACAAGTAATACAGTATTTGAATATAATAATATATAATATTAACTAACTAATATTTGAATATTATAACAAGCTTTTGCATGAATATACTCTAATATTTCATCATTTCATCTCGATATCATTCAGATACTAACCAATAACATATGTTACAAGATTTGTGGAATAATCACATCCAATTTTCTGCATCAATAACATGGAAATTTAATTGAAATAATCATTTTTATTATCTAAAAACAAACAAAATACATACATTTGTAAATTTAGATGTATTTCAACCAAACGTAGGCTAATGGTAGAAGTAGAGAAAGCGTTATATTTTTGCTTATTTAGTCTACATTTTAGAGATTTTGTTAGTTATTCTTCACCAGAAGCTGGAAGCCCGAACAAAGAACCAGCTGTACACTTTGATGAGATCTCCTGATTACCTCTAGTCTACAGCTTTCAAATCACTAGAATCGACAAACCAAAAGGGGACCAGCAGCTGCTTCTATCCGAATGTTTTTCAACCCAAAATTATTATGAACCCAAGTCATAAAAGAAAGGGCAAACGAGAACGAAGGAAGAGGAGGGGGGAAGAAGAAGAAGAAGAAGAAGAAGAAGAAGAAGAAGAAGAAGAAGAAGAAGAAGAAGAAGAAGAAGAAGAAGAAGAAGAAGAAGAAGAAGAAGAAGAAGAAGAAGAAGAAGAAGAAAGAAAAAGAAGAAGAAGAAAACCTAGGCTGCCTGCTGGACCAAAATCAACGAAAAGGTGTAAACAGAAAGAAGCAGGAGAAAATGTAGAGCCACCTGCTCTTGTTATGTCCTGCTGTGTACTCGAATTTGGATGAAGAAAGAAGCTGCTAATAATATTGAAATGAAATACTATTAAAACGGGGTGAAATCTTCCTTCATACATTTCACTACTCAAAAACAACACGTGAATTTAGTAATTAATATACTGGCATTATACTTGTTCTGGAAACTTTAAACTAAAAAAAAACTTTTCGTAATTTAGTAATTAATATACTGACATTATATTTGTTCTGGAAACTTTAAGCCGTCAGTCCCTGCTGTCCAAAAAACAGTTATTAAACTCTTATCTCAACATCACCATTTTTATATACCCATGTGTACAGGTTTAGAGCTTATGTGGACATCACCCTCTAAAAAATATATTACAATGTGGGAATAAAAAAATGTATTTACCACAAAATGTACACAAATAAAATAATAAACGTAAAAAATTATAAAGTAAGAACAACTTCATGATATAAATCGAATTTTAATAAGAGAAAATTATATTTATTTATTCTTATTCTGACATTTATTTCTCATTTATTAAGATAGGAATGTCCTTGATGAGACATAAAAATTGAATAGATTAAGAGTGACAGAAGAATGAAATAAAATAGAATGATAAATAATAATTAATGTAAATAATTTACAGCATAGCTGCTTTGATGAGGCACCTGAATTGAAAATTAGGTAAATTATTATTCATTATTTTTTACCATTATGTTATAATATGTTATAGGTTGATTATATTCCTTTATGTTCGTTGTTTGAATCATATTAGAAATAATACGGTACACTATACAATATTAACTAGGTTGCAAAACGTAATCGATAAATTCTTGTACACTTTAAAGATTGTAAGAAGCTGTAATGTGGTAATTCATTCTCAGTCAGGGTGTTTTGTCAAAATGAACATTTTTCGAATCTGTAACGATTTCTAAATTTCTTTTCTCATCTCAAAAAAAGAGAATTTGTCAAATCACCAGGCGAAATAATAAAGAATGGAGGAAAAAGGTAGAGAGCATATTGGTGTGGAAAACCGAAATTTCTTTCTGCTCCAGTTCGATGCCTAGCTTAGCACAAAATAATTCTATCGGTTGCAACCAGACTGGGTTATTTTTGGACAGTGTGTTAACAGGTAACCAAACCAAAGGGCTGGTGGCCTATTGCATTGTATGGCTTTTACGAACAAAGAACAGCCATGTGTCTCCTCCTATCGAAAACCGAAATAGATACATGCTCGTGCTAATAGCTTTTGTCCCATGTATACAGGTATACTGGATGACTAGTTTACCGATACTCGGCGAGAAACTAAAATTTAGAGGACAAAAAACTTGCTCTATTTTAGAAAAGAGAGCCTTTAGTGGTGGAACTTCTATTCAGCATCATCTGTACAATTTACACTTGTACTCAATTTTACAATTGTACAATTTACTGTACAAACGTAAACAATTTACTGTACATTAAAATCGATTTACTGGATAAATAAATGAACAACTTGTGAAAGATTGTGGTGAAAATGCAGCTTTCACGTCGATAAACGTTTTCTGTGATTCTATTTTCATACATCTTCTGCCAATTGCATGAAGGAAAATTAAATGAAACTGACGTGAAATGACGTCATTTGATGGAAGAGGTGCGAGGAAATCCTATTGTTCTACTTTATTTTACGGCGGCTAAGTTCAATTGGCTTTCGTGCAATCAGCTGTGAGTTATTAGCAAAGATAATTCAAAAATAATTCTCTCCTTTTCTGCGCTATTAGTCATTTAAATTTAACCTTCATTAATTCATTTTTTTCATAATTAATTATTCAATTTTAATTCATAATTAATTCATTTTTACAGTCAGAGCAACGAAGCTACTAGTGAACTCCGTTAAATGAAGTTATTTTGAAGCTGTATTTAATTGACTTTCAAGCAATCGACTGATAGGTTTTTTAGTTACTCCAAAAACAATTCAACTACTCAGTTAATTTAATTATAGTTTGATTGTCTTTGGTTACACGTTACAAAGTGTTACAAAAAACGTGAAACGTTAAAACGTTTCGTGTACTAGAATATCTAGAATATGGAAGTCAGTACATAGTATCTGCAGACAACAGATGGATGTGTAATTTGCTAGAATTTGAGAAATCAATTCATTTTTATTATACACAAACAAATTTTATTCCCTTGATCTTCCTCGCTTTGTCCTATCTTTTTCTAATGTTTTTACTCACTCCTTCACACTCCGTTCCCCCTTTTTTTGTAGCATAACAAGTGCTCTTTCATGCGTTTCTGAAGGGTGCAGGACTTGAAGGGGAAGTAGCCTACCTACACAGTTGAGAAGCATCAGGTGAAGAGGTTCGTTCGTCAACCAGTGTTTGATGAACATTGTTTGACGAACATTGATACCAGAAAAAAGGACACAATGTGTGTCTAATGACATGGTATTGTGGGGGGAGGGGAAGGTATGGAGGGGCTTGTCTAATCAATTTGTTGCTTGTTCTCGAAGGAATTTCAACAGAAGGAAAGAAGTAACCGGTAGCTGTTTCTAACGGGCCACAATGACAGTTTTCAATAGATAGTGAAACTCAAGTCAAACTAGGAAGTATCATGTTTTGGGGAACTAAACTTTCACATTTTTCGTTAAGTATGATAATGCAATAATGCATATTAAGTTGTTAACCAATGATCGTTTTTTGATGTGTTTATTAACACAACGTGTAATCAACATCCACTAGTCTCTCTCCATCGCAACTAACAACTAAACCACGAAATTCAATATAAAATGTTTACAATGAGTATTATGCAAAATATGATTTTACCAAATCTTGAAGTTTGCTTATTTCCTTTTTCCATTGTATTTCTCAATTAAAAAAAAATGCAACCATTTTAAAAATTATTCATCCCTTACATTAGTAAATGAGTAAATTATCAAATATGACTCATCTCAACATTGAGATGAACCTTGTTTAAATAAACCTTGTTTATTCAACATCAGCTTCTACATTTTTGGTTGTTCATCGACAAAGTGTAAGGCTAGGCGTACACCGGTTAGTCAAGACAAGACAAGACGAGATTAGTCACGTTTAGTCACAGTAATTCACATAGTTGCTTATGAAGCAGCACACACCGATGCAATGACTAATCGGTGTGTGTTGCTTCATAAGCAACTATGTGAAGTACTGTGACTAAACGTGACTAATCTCGTCTTGTCTTGTGTTGAAAACCGGTGTACGCCTAGCCTAATACCTCTTGAAATCTTCTGTATCACTGAGAATGCAACGTATCCTCGCGCTGAACTGTGAGCTTTCTGTTTGTAGTAAGCCGAAAAATAGCTGTGAGAGCGCGGATTGTCAGTTTACCTGGACATTTGTATGCGCGAGGATTGGTGAAAAAGTGAGACAAGTTACAAGGAACATGTGCGGCTGAGTATTTGTTATTTTCTTGTAAAAGAGTTGATTATTGATTCAAAAAAGTGAACAAAAGTGTTAATTGTGTTTAAGTTGGCATTGTGTGTGTGATATGTGAATAATTCCGGTGAATTGTGATTTTTCAACAAAATTATACAGAAATTTAGAGTACATTAATTTCTTTATTAGCATTCTCTGACCGCCTTTAAAGTGGTTATAAATGGATTTGTCTGTAATTTAAGTCGTTGAAAAATATTCTGATGCTAATGAGAAAAGAATTACACAATTAGAATTTCTTCCCTCATTTTAATTCTAAATTTTCAAATTCCGTCCAATGTTATCTCTCAAGTTTTGTCTATTTCTAGTGTAAGAAACAAGTCTCTATCTTATCATCCAATGTTTTACCGATATAGTATTCAATCAATCAATAAGACAATACAAGAAATTAAGTAAAAAGCTATACGATGAATAATACCATAATCAATTTTGTCTTTGGATGAAAATACGAGGAAAACAAAATGAACATTAGAGCAACGAAAATAAAATGAAACAATTTTAATAATTGAGGAAACCTTAAGTGATTCAATCAATAGAAATTCGCCAATCGTGTCACCAAAGTAACTGATAACATATGTCATGACTAAACACGATAAGAATGATAACGATTATTCCTAACTGTTCCTCCGAGTGACGCATTGCACAGTTAACATGTGACGCACGCTTCAACTATTGGTAGAATAAATATTCCACAATATCGTAGGTTGCTTCAATCAGAGATCCATTATTTGTCCATTGTTAGTCTATGCTTCAATGTAACAAATGTTACTACAGTATGTACTTACAAGTTTCAAGCTTCGATTGTCTTGATTGCGAATTGATAACTGGGCTTCATTAATTGGAATTGATTACAACCGGATCTAATACTTTGCTTTGGCTTCTTATGCAACTGACTGCAAATGCTTGATAGATCCTTCTACAGAAGAGATTTGAACGATGAGATTCGTTCGTTGTTACACAAAAACCCTTTATTGTTTCTGACAATGGATGATTTTGATTTGATTCCAAATGGAACACTACAGCTTGGAAAGACTTGTGCTTTGGCTTCTTACGCAACTTACCAAGAAATATAATTGTGAGCTTGTTGATAGATGGATCCTTCTAGAAGAAATTTGAAAGTTGAAAGAGTAATGACTAAGAAAGATGAGATTCAGATTCTTAAAAATGCAATAGGCTACAACTTATTGGAAAGATTTGATAACAATATTCAAACTTCACAATACGATAGAATGAAATTTTTTCTGACGTGGCGAAGTTTCGACAGTAATGTCCACTCTACCACTTAACAAAGAGAGATCTAAAACTATCTTAGTTTTGATCGACTATTTGGAGGATGAGTTTTTCTAAACTTGAGTGATGAATACTGTGGCCCTTGATTTGATACAACATAAAAGATTAGGTAATGTTTTCATGAGTTATCTAATGGAGTGATAATTCCATTTAAGTGTAGCCTACACATTAACTCATGAGGTAGGTTATAGCTTCAGCTATAAAAGAGGGGAAAATAAGAAAGAAGAAGAAGAAGAAGAAGAAAGAAGAAGAAGAAGAAGAGAAGAAGAAGGAGAAGAAGAAAGGAAGAAGAAGAAGAAGAAGAAGAAGAAGAAGAAGAAGAGAAAAGAAGAAGGGTTGAAGATTTTAATTTAATAATTAAACAGAAAAAAATATTAATTAAAAAGAAAAAGGAGATGAAAAACAATTTTATAATGATGGTTTTGAATAGAAGGAGATGGAAATGAAAAACGCATAAAAGAAGGTAATAATGCAGATAGGTAGGAAGAAGATGAATGTGGGAAACGTCTACTTTTAATTATTTCTCGATCAGCTGTCAACACACAGGGTCAACGCACTAACAAGGTGGCCGTTCTTCATTGCCTGAAGAGGATAGAAATATGAGTGTAGGATGCAGAAGCAGAAGATATTTCGCAGACCTGAAAGGCCTGATAACGTGTAGGAGGAAGCTGAAGATTTTTGAGTCCCACATGACTGACATTCTTGAAAAGTTGGACCAACAGGTATCACAGTGTGACCAAACCACAAACGTTTTCTTCTTCTTCTTCCTTTCCATCTTCTTTTTCTACTTCTTTTTCTTCTTCTTTCTTCTTCTTCTTCTTCTTCTTCTTCTTCTTCTTCTTCTTCTCCTCCTTCTTCTTCTTCTTCTTCTTCTTCTTCTTCTTCTTCTTCTTCTTCTCCTCCATCTTCTTCTTCTTCTTCTTCTTCTCCTCTCCTCCTCTTCTTTCTTCTTCCTCCATCTTCTTCTTCTTCTTCTTCTTCTTCTTCTTCTCCATCTTCTTCTTCTTCTTCTTCTCCTTCTTCTTCTTCCTTCTTCTTCTTCTCTCCTCTTTCTCTCTCTTCTTCTTTCTCTTCTTCCTCCTCTTCTTCTTTTTCTCCTTCTTCTTCTTCTTCTTCTTCCTTTCCTTTTCTTCTCCTCCTCCTCTTTTCTCTTCCTCTTCCTCCTCCTCCCTTATTTTCCTTTCTTTCAGTTCTTCTTCTTCTTTTCTCCTCCTCTTCCTCTTCCTCCTCCTCCTCTTCCTTTTCCTCCTCCTACTTCTCCTCCTCTTTATATGCGCTTCCTCTTTGAATTCCTCTTTTCTTCACTTCCTCTAACTTTTCTTCATCTTTTCTCCTTATCCAATCCATCTTTCTCTTTTCTTCTTCTACCCATCTACTGGACAAAGCCCATCCAGTGGTCTATTTTGATCACACTGTCAGTCAGTTCTGAACGATGTCTTCTGCAGTGTGTTGAACAACTCAAATTTTTTGGCAAATCTCCAGTTTATTCTCCCGAGATCAGTGCTTTGTACTCATAATACCCACGTGGATTAGATAATATTATGCCCAAACGAAAAAGATTCAAAATAAATTACATTGTAAAAGTTTGTTTGTCAAGGGTGATGCCCACATAAGCTCTAGGTTTGTGAGAGGGTAATTGAAAGATTGACGATGAATGAAGGTTTGAGAGATGAATGGGTCATTGCTATAATATTCGAGGATTTATTACTGCTAACTTCTCTTTCTGTTCAAAATATTTATTACACTTTACTAATACACACTTGATATTTTTAAACAGTAAGCTGAAAATATACGGATATTGTTGAAAATACTAAAATAAAATATACTAATATTACACTTCAATATAATCATCAATAATATCATTGAAACAATTTTCAAAGTAATTGAGATACCAACTTGAAAGTAGCCTACTGAATCAAGCCTACAGTAATTATTACAGAAGTAATTATTACAAAATTAATCATAACTACAAAGATGAAAATAAAATGAGAGTAAGAAATGATAAATTCAATTTGGATGTGAGAAACTAAAAAAAGTAGGCTATTTTCCATTATCAAAATAAGTTTTTTCTCTGTAAAACACGCTAAACCCATGGCTTTATCAAGAATATCAACCATAAAATATAACCATGAACGCCCCACGCAGTATATCCACGCCCCCAAATAATGTCAGTATAATATTCTTCAAAATTACTTCAATAAAAAATGACACTTTCAGAAGCCACCTGTTATGGTAATTATTCAAATGAGATTGTTGCCCGATCTTAACCTTGTTTCAAGGATAAGCTTCCCAACAGACAATAGTGCTACCTACGCCCCACTATTATTCAGATGCTAGATTAACGAACTTTCAAATCATGCAACAAATAATCGCTGCCATAATCTACTAGCATAGTAGTTTATTAGGCTGTGAAGCGCTCAATAAAATCATAATTCGTTATTAAATACGTCCCACAACTCATAAGAACACTCAAAAATGTGTTTTGTTTTCCTGGAATTGTAGTCGACAACGTCTATTTGATAAGTAAACATAAGTCATGAAGAATAAGTAAAATAAAAATACTTGATGAAATGAATTATATTAGATTAATAAAAATGTTGTATAAAATAAAACAATAAGAAATTTATTTTAAAAAAAACATTATACAGCACAAACAGTATAATACATTGAAATTTTGTGTCACATGGGGTTTAAAACCCTGTGCATATAAACAATGTACCTACGAGTACATGTTCCCGAATAAGGCTTTCTTAGATTCATTAGAAACAAATTTCTGTTGATTTCTTATCAAATTGGGTCCAATTATTTCAAAACCTTTGGATAATTACTACTTTTTCAATGTTCCTGTTGCATGTTCGAAGAACTGTCAATTACTGTTGATGCTAGAATGGGACCAAGGCTGTTCAGTTCTAACGTAAATGTCATAACTAATTTGTTGAAAAAAGGATTCCTCGTAATCAAGTTGAAAAAATAACACAGAATTTCAAGAAACCTGTACACTTTTCTCAAAAGCACTATTTTCCTGTCAATTTTCCGCGAACGATATAGCAGGATTCTTTTAACTTGTCAGAAAACACCTGATTTAACGTTAGTAAACGAGCGTACATCAATCAGCTGTTTTCTGACAATTTAAAAGAATCCTGCTATAATTATCTGTGAAAACCAGTTGTTGGAATTCGTTAAACAATTATAAGGTATTCTGAATATTACTTGTGATAAACATTTTTGTCAAATTCATTTTTTAGTTTGTTGTTTTCCATTGGTTTCTCAAGACCTGGCAAAGGAGTACAATCCATCAATTTAATAACATCCGGCTTCTAGAAAAACTTCAAATATTTGATTAATTGAAGAGAAAAAAAATTGATTCTTTTCCATCAATAGTTTTACTTCTCGGTCATGGTCCTGCACTACTGGTTGAGATAGAGAACTTTAGAACGTAAACATGGTTCACTGTAAAACGTGTTCTGAGGAAGCATTACACCAATGCGAAACGGCCATAAACACTAATATTGAATATTAAACATTAAACAATAAATATTAAATATGTGAGTCATATTTTCACTCTTTTGCTTACTTTAGTGTTTGAATTTGATCAAGAGAAAAATAGAAGATGTATACCCAAAACTAGATTTCAGATAATATTATTTTATTATATTTCTTTATGTATCCAATGGCACTAGGGTACAGTACAGCACAAAATCCTTCCCTTCCCCCACAAGTTCGAACGCAAACATGAAACCTAAATGAATAGAAGCAACTTGAATGAACGAATAGAAGGAGTAGCCTGGATTGAAAGGTGGAAACCTGAATAGAAGAAGAATCAAATATACTGTAATAACATTCCAACCCAGGTGATCCAGGTCCCCATACCTTACGACACGCAACAGGCGAAGCAACATCCTCTTTCTCCTCTCTTTTCTTCTTCTTCTTCTTCTTCTTCTTCTTCTTCTTCTTCTTCTTCTTCTTCTTCTTCTCAATTTCCTAAGCACGACACACCCACTCCACAAGGAGCTTTAAACAGTGACGTCACACACTGCTTGGGTTACCTCATCTTATTACGAAGCGCGGCTTATTACGATCTGAGACCAGTTCCGAAGGTGATTGAGAGAAAGGAAAGGGAACAAGAAGACGAGAGAGAGAGAGAGAGAAAGAGGGTGAAGATCAAAGGAAGATGCCGTGAGAGGGAGATAAAAGATCACGCTAGCGCAACCTCAATGTCCCCATCACAAATAATGATAATGGAACATGCACGATTGACCGAGAATGAGGCAAAAAGAGATGACAAGAGAAAACAAAAAATTAATCGAATGAATGAGGATTGACCGAGAATAGGATGAAACCAGAGAATGAGACTTCTCTTCTCTCTGTCTCTTCTCTTTCTTCTATTCTCTCTGGATGAAACGGAGAAGACAAGAGAATGTACAAGAGAAAAACAAAATAGCATGGAATGAATGAACATTGACCGAGAATCGGATGAAAGAGAAGACGAGAGAAAAACAAAATAGATTCCAATGAATGGCAAAGCTGGATAGAAGAGGTGAAAGCAGAGGTACAAATAGAAACGAATTCGTATTTTGTGCGCCAGCGAATGTTTTGATTATACAGAGGAAGCTTGTTTGATACGCTGTTATAAATTGCGTTGCTTGGAATAAATTCAAAAAAATTCAAGTAAATTTTATTGTATAAGCAGAATACATCACAAGTAAAACAGAATACAGAATACAGAATACATAAGTTGAGAATTTTCCCCACATAAACGAATTTGTGTTGTGTGTGTTCTTGTTCTTGAATCTTCTGTGTTTGCAAGAAATAGGGAGTGTTTCCCCTTGACGAATAATTGTGCTAACCCTTATTGATAGTCAATGCTTTGATAGTTTTGGATGTCTTCTGCACTGTAACTACCCTTGGTAATGATGTTAACATGGTCTAAAATAAAATTTCGAAGGGAAAATAAAATAAAAATAAAATTTTAGCCTGTGGAATTGTCCTATAACTAACGTGGATTGGATTGATAAATACCAAAGAAATAACGTATAAAAGACAATATCTTATGAAGGATAATATCATTATGAAATGCAATACATATACTGAAGTACCTTACTGAAGTATAGAGAGATATTGAAGTATATATATTGTGAATATTATGAAACAAAATTTTAGAAACAACAACAAACAATAATAAAGAATATTAAAAAATATAATAACGACATACAGATAATGACGACAGATAATAATGAAATACAACTACATAGTATTATTCAACAAAATATTCATTTAAGGAACGCATTTTCTCCAACAAAACAAAAACACCTATTATTGCGGGACCATTCCACAAGCAGGAAAGTTTATGAACTTGTTATTCCTATCCTCATAAGTTCTTGAAAGGTTTTAAATCTATAATCTATAACAAGTGAAATATTTGGAGATAAATAAAATCATGAACAATTCTATTCATCAGAATCTATTTATTTTATTACTACAATTCTTCTATTATTAGAATGCCTGTGCTAAAAGTGACTCAAGGTGAAAAAATGTTTTTCAATCGTATGATAAGTTTCCAAGAAACTTCAAAAATAAGTAGAACCAGCACCGAACTATCACAATCACACACATAATGCTCAACATTGCAACATATCTGATAACATAGTGCAACGAAACGTTCTGATTAGGTACCTACTTCAAGATAACGCAGTGACCAGCAGAAGGCCTACAAGAAAGATAGCTGAAACCAGTTTTTAGTACGGCGCAGTATAGTGAATAAGAAGGACAACTCAGTTTATGTGAGAAAAACAGTGACTTGAACTGTTAATAATGTGACACAAATACCAAGTGTGTATGAAATACTAAGTGAAAGGACGGGTTTCAATATTGTTATGGACAAATTTTGTTGTGTTTGCCATTAAAAAAAGTAAAATAAGTCAATTGACAGATTGAAAAGAGTTTTCACATTCAAAATTCAAAGTGAACTAATGACTGTGATGATCACCAGTTTGCAACACACGTTTAGCTCAAGGCAGATTAGAGTCAGTTTCAAATTCAAAAAATGTATTTGAAAGGTGTCAAAATATTTAAATCAATAGATAAACAATAATCGAATTAAATGAACTGTGTAATCATTATCAGCTTGAATAATATTAATGTTGACTGCCTATTATTTAAAGTGCATTAATTAATTGATTTGTAAGGGTTGGAAGCCCTTCTCAAATTAATGAAAAATTGTTGAAAGAAAGTGAGAAATTAAAACTCTATCATCATAACCAAAAAGTTAATTTATAAGGTGTAAAACATTAAGACTGAGAATATTCAAACAATCTACAAGTAAAAAATCGAGTGCTCTATTTTCAAGCATAAAAACCTGGACCAATACACATGGGAATGTAAAATCAACAAAACCGTATGATGTATCCACATTTGCACAAGGCGCATCCAAAAAGTAGTGAGACATGACTTCAAATTCGCTTACCGATGCAACTCTGCCACGTGTGGTGCCACGTCTGCGCCAAGAACGACCGGCCAGCCTCTACGACAATCTGAGAGGCAGTGGAACGATGACCAATGGCAGCGCCGCTGGGGGGGTGGGCACCTCCCCAGTCGTCCACAATCATCCCCTTAATGGCGGCGCCACTGGTGACGTCACAAATGGCGAGGTGTTTCCCACGCAAACGCATCTGATGCGCACGACTGTGCCGCAAAATATTGCTGCAACTGCTATAGCGGGACGACATGCTCCGACCAGGAACTCGCTGCGACACTCACGCATGATTGTGCTCAACCGATCTGCAAAAGGTAGGCGAATATAGTAAAAAGTCTACCCAATTAACTAAATTGGAAACAAATATAAAAATAAATGAAACATACAAAATAAACACAGGGTAGCGAAATGACCTTACAAAGATATTGAATCCGGTTCTAGATCCTTTCTCTGATAATTTGCGCAATTTCAGTAAAAAAGGTTGTAAAGCTCTCAAATTTTAGATTTTCACACAGTTTTGCAGACCAAAATTCTAGTTTTATATAATTTCCCCTCCTATTACTAATCTACTCTCTATTATTCAGTTGCTTGTGTTGCTTCTTGTCTTTTTCCATACTGTATCAATTTTTCACATTGTTTCTCTTTTATTTCTAATCTTTCTCATAGATTTTCATTTAGTTTAGTGTAAATTTCCATCATCTAAAGATTCTAAAGGATATTGTTCACAAGAATATTGAAATCTATTCATCAGAATAGTTGATCCGAACAGTTGAATCAAAACAGTGTGATTCTTCATGTTTTTACCTTTAATCTTTAAAAGATCAATTTTTTACCATCGTTGGTGTAATTTCAACATTTCCCGTTTCCCTGCGCCAGTCGTAGATACTTCTTTGAAATGCGATTTTTCTTAATTCATTTTCATAGGCTACTTGGATAAACTTCTATTTTTTCACCCCATTTTCCCTTCATATTTGATTATTACGCAGTGCAATCATGCTTGAAAAAAGTAAACATGTTTTGAATTGTGCTAGGTATCTTATATTCCTATTTGTAATTCTTCATGAGCAGCTGCATAACTTCCATTTTTCACTCTCTTCTTGTATTGTTATTTCTATCTTATTCATTATACAGTGCACTCATGCTCAGAGCGTATCTCACACTCATCCTGTCAAGTGATACCTATGCTCGACGTGACTCGCCCTCTTTTGTTCACGCTCAAGATGGGACAAGCATGAGCCACGAAAGAGCACAAATAAAGAATAAGAGGAGGAGAAGTAGTGAGAAGAAGAGGAGAAAGAAGAAGACTAATTATGGTGTTCGTGACCAACACTGCTTCCTGCCTTTATCAATGGAAGATGGCAGAAATTTGCTATTTAGCAACAGAGCCGAATAATCCAAATAAATGGAAGTTAAACACTGGTTTCTCCTATTATTTTCATTCAAAAATAATTATTATACAATTGTATTCATTCAAATAAATTGTTAGCTTTCAATTGAAAATTTCCACTCTACAGTAGACACAGTTGCTTATGAAGCAGCACACCGATGTAATGACTAATCAGTGTGTCGCCTAGCTAAACTTTCATTCTTCAATGTTTGAGTAAACAGTAATAAGAATTAAGAATGTAGTATACCCTTCTAGAGTATTATGCAATTTGACCCAAATAATCATTATTTTATTGTATGATTTAGAGATAATTTTCAAACATGGGTACATGCCAATTAAACACTAAACAATGTGCGATTGCTAGTGTTAATTGTCAACTGAAGAAAATCAAAATAGCAAAGAGCATAAGTTACTCGCTTCCTAGAAGATAATCCTAGATTGCGAGCTTAGTGTCTGCCAAAAACTTGTGAAACAAAACAAAAGCTGCATTTGGCAGCTCTTGTCAGCCGTATAATATGTTAGCTATGACACAGAGATAAATGAAAAGACAAGATGTTGTCAAAACACTGATTTATTAGAAAATCGAGATACCTTTTTCGGTTGTTACACCATTATCAATCTCTGGTAAACTGAAAATTTAACGTACAGAGCAGCAGTATTTATACTAACGGTAAAGCACCGCTATTGGTAGACGCTCTAGCCAATGACCGTGAACGGCTGCCATTGGCCTAGACAAGCTCCTCCCCGATTAGCGGTTCAATCGGTTCAATGACACAGAGATTCAGAACACAGATAAGCAGAATTAACTGCAGATTTAGCTAAATAATTAATTACTAATCAAGTTTTGATGTGTATTTATAATAACCAGAGATCAGAGTGAATTTGTTAGTTTCTCCTATTCCTTTATCATAAAATAGCTGAAGATCAGAGTGAGTATGTTAGTTTTCTCCTATTCCGTTATCATAAAATATTGTGATCAAGAAAATTTTTATCATAAAAAATTGTGAATTTGTTCAGTTTGTTTTTGGCTGTGGAGCTCTTGGCTTGTAGTGGTTTGAATAGGTTTCTTACTACTTTGGGTTTACCACAGAAATTCACTGAATTCCAATTCAATTAATTTATTATCGTTCATTTATTACAACATTTTTGAGCAAAGTGTGTGTTTAATTATCGTATTATCATGAATAATTCGAATAGAAAAATTGAAATATTGTTAAAAATATTAATTATTAATCATGCAACGAAAACAGTCAGCTACAAATGTAGCTTATTCTTTATTTCTATTCTAAACTTGACTCTTATACAAAACTTTTTATGAGAGGTTTGAAGAAACTATTTGGAAATCCATTGGAAAACGAAACTATTTGGTTTCCATTTTAGAATAGAGTAGTGATAAAATCAGACAAGTCGCCTACAAAATCGTCGCATTCAAGTGGGTGATTTATCTGACTACAGAGGAGACTTCATTATAATAGTCACAGGCGATGAACTCCAAGTTGTAGCTTGTCTTGTAGCGACCTCACGTGGCCAGGTGAATAATATTGAAGTCGCGTTGACTCTCAGAAAGCACGATCATAGTTCATTGACTTGTTGATGATGTGCCTCTATTCATTGTCTATGCAGTATTCTTCAATCCGTTTCATAACTGAGAAGAAGAGAATGAGAGGTCATGGAGTACCTATGCAAAAGTATAGCATATTTCAGTTTCTCTTGCTGAATTTGATGTGTTTTGAAAACATTTATTCATTCATTGATACAGATACAAAAATCTTGACAATTTGGGAGAGAAAAACAGGCTTAGCCCTCACTTTTTCTCTAACGAATTTTATAAATTAATATTTTCGATCAAATTTCAAATAATATTTGAAATTGTCAGCATATTATGCTGACAATTGCTATGAGTAGATAAACTACAACACATTGTACTACAAAACATGTAATTTAAGTATTAAAGCAAGATTTGGTGGATATTAGAAAGCTAAGAAACTTCAAAGTAATGATTCAAAGTTGATTTATTATTATTCAATTGAATCCCGAATTTCGAGGGGCATACATGGATTCCTATACGTTTTTCTAATTTACTTGCAATTTGATATAGTAACTGTAAAAATTACTTATCAGTTGATCACTCAAAAATTACTCAGTTGTCTTTTCAATGGATATATTGAATGAATAATTATTAGACAATCTTCAAGCTCTTTTTATTTATCAATTAGTAATAATCTCGATAACCAATTGTCAATAGTACCACCCATAAATGATTTTTAATTAAATTATGACTGATGGACTAATGCAGAAGAATAAAGTTTGAAAGTTTACTACGGTATGTACCTTCCCTAAATTTTTTTATAAAAATTGATGACAAATAACTTGCGTGATTATATTTCATTTGTACAATAGATTTTTCAGATTTAATGAGAATGTTCTGTTTGTGAAAGTGCTGTCAGTCAAAGAATACCTACGGTACATAATGTTATTGCTATTATGCAGAAACTGCTAGTTACAAAATATCTGTCTAACGATTTTGAAAGGTGAAGAGTAATAGGCTTACAAAAGGTAATCAATCAAAATCAATCAGTTCAGTGTCTTGTCTTGCATGAAGGCTTGGCTTAGCCAACACTTCTTATTAGCCAAGAAAGGTTTCACATATCGTTACATATACATGGTTACATCGTTACATATGATGTATTACTATGATACATTATGATGGTTACATATTAAAGTAGTCCACCAGTACCGTACCTATCCTTTGTAATATTCACTTTGTAATAGGGTGAACGTTCAGATATGATCGCTAGTGGTGTCCTCAAATACAAATAAAATTAAAATTGTAATAAAAAATGTAATTTTTCAATCAATTAAAGAATGATAAAGATTGGAAAAAAATTGTCAAGTTCCAGTTCCTTTAATGCAACATAATTGAACGAACAGAGTGTTGTTGATACTTGTTAGCAATAAACGGAATTTTTTATATTTTACGTTTTTGGGAAATGAGTGACATCCTATCAATTCTTATATAAAAATGTAATAGTAAAAATTTGAATTTCTCAAAAACTATCTGAATTCAAGCAGAATCAGGTCAATGTATTTTAATGGGTACTATTAAAATACTTTTAAGGCGTGAAAATTATTTGTGAACAAATTTGTGAACCATAATGTCATTGTTATCTAACAATCTGAATGAGATACTGTATAGCATTACCGCAACAAAGTATCGTGGTCTTTCGCGGTTGTAATGAATGCTATCAAGTTCACTTTCCTATTGTTCTAACCACCAAATTATCAAGTCTGGAAGTGACCTTCACGCAAGCTAGGCCTACTTGAGAACGGGGATACCTAGGCTTGAGTAGTAGGCTACCAGGCTTTGGCCGGATTGTAAACAATTGTGTGAATAATTCTATTTAAACACTCCAAGATAGAACTGTAGAAGTAGAAGGTCAGTTGGATTATTTATCATTGTTTGAAAGCTAGTTCAAGATCTGGGGCCTGCTTTATTTATATTCTGCCTACAATTTAGAATCTGCCTATAATTTATATAGCCTTAGTAATCATCAGTAATAAATAATATAAATTTATTATATTATGATCATCAGTAAAAAATAATATTCAATTGGATTAATATTGTTGTGTTATAATATTGAAGTGTTGTGTGTTATCTAAAATGACAGTTAAAAACTTATAAAACATTATACAAATTGGATTTTTTTATAAAAGTACTATTTAATGCTATTATTATACACAATAATTGTATTCTGCTATTGATTAACATTTGTTGTTCTTATACTTTTCATTGAATAACAATTTCAAAATGGAAGGAAATGAGGTATTGCAACTATTCTATTGCTTTTAAATCATAGTAATTAATTGAACGAAATTCCTAATTAAATTAATTATTAAATTAACTAAAGAGATAGTCTATTAACTGCGGAGACTTTTAAAAAATAAATCGAATAATGTCTATTTCTCAGGAAATACAAGACAATTCATTCAAAGTACATAATTCATCGTTTACGCGTATTTACAGAGAAACTAGGTAGGTACTCCCGAGAAAAATCTATATTGACAACAGAATAATACGAGTCGCTAGAAGTCTCCAGGGTAGTTTATAGCATTATTAATTAGGAATTTCGTTCAATTCATTAATAATTTCAAATTTCTTCCACCTTCAACAAAGAAATCTGTACTTTCAACACCAAAACATCTTTTCAAAAATCATATTCATTTATTCGATCAAGAATAATAATAATATCAAGGAAATAGAAACAGGAACATTTTGTTCATAAGCTCTTCTTTTCAAGCATTTCCTGTTTGCACCAGGCTCACCCAATGGTCAGGCTTTTCATTCCTCCTATTTAGAATAAGCCACAAAGAGCTCGACTTTAATGGTGCCTCTAAAAATAAAGCCGTAAGTACTGAACTATTCTAAGCAGTCGCTAATAATAATAGCGGCAAATGTGCAGGCGCGCTCACAACTCTATTCTTACTTGGAAATCGAACTAGCAACAGCCAATCAGACAATAAACATCTAAATTTCCGCAGCAGATATTTGGTTTTGGTCAAACGTATGAGGATGTAACGCTGCAGGCTTCAATGAAAAACATACACAAAACATAGAAACTTCTTTACTTCTAAACAAGACGAGAAACGGAAGATGTGGAGACTTTTAGAATATTACAGTATGTAGCAGAGTTTCTCAAAGTCAGAGATACTGCAAGCCTGAATTAATAGAAGTTTTATTGGCTTTGCCAGTGGCGTATCGAGGTTTCAAGTGCCCCCTGGCGCAAAAGAGGATGATGGAGTTTCCTCTCCCTCCACAAAAAACAACAGTGCAAACGATTTGTTACATTGTCCCATAAATTGAATTCAAAAACAATTTTGAAAGAGTTAAAAACTTCAGGACTTTTGTCAAATTTGTGGAAAGACATTGAAATAGATTGAATTTTAGAGTCTTGTCTAGTATTGAACAAGATTTGAAGCTTTTCAAATTAGTTTATTGGATGAAAAATTCGTTTGTGTACGCCTTTAGAAACAGTAGATACTTAAACGTTGATGAAAACAGTGGTTGAGGAGAGAATTTATTATTTTATTTACATAGAAAAAATTCGAATTTCAAGAATAGTTCTGTGACTTTTATGGCACCTTTCAATTATTTTTTTCTTGTATGCTACAACTATAAAAATCCAGTAATCCAAATAAAATCAAGTAAAATCCAGTAATGGTTGAATAATTTTCTTAGTTCCACCACAGACATGAAACATGATAAACTGTCTCTTCATGTTGTCTATGATGTATGTTGTCTATGGTTCCACTTTGGTCTCGTTTATGCACTATATCATTCATCTCTCAACATATCAACCTATATCTTTCTTAGCAAGCCAACATATCTTTCATTCAATGTTTATATGAACATACAAATAGAGGTTCATATTCTCAAAAATTGTTAGTTGAATTATTAAGACTAGCCTAAAATGTTTTGTGGCAGATAAATTGAATTGCATTTATCAATCTATCTTCGTCTGTCTTTTTATCCATTTATCTTTCACTTTAGCTTTCATGCAACCCTTTAGAGCTGAACTGACTTGAGCTTGAGGTCATTTCAGACATATATGGTTGAGTACTCCATTAGCATCTATCCACGTTTATCAGTTCCTTTATCAATGTGCATGATTCGTACATACAATTTCTATATAAATATATATAATGAGCATTATCAGGCAAAGAGTCAGTACCTACCGGGATTGTGTAGTGAGTGACTCGGTAACCGGCTAACCTGAAAGCGGCGGTCTTCTTACGTAATGAATATGACATTAGCGTTTGTTTGGTAAGCTCTATCTACTCTCTACACTAGTGCTTGGATTTCTTCATTGTGCGACTTTCACCTGCACTCCTCTCTCTCCCTCTTCTTCTTCTTCTTCTTCTTGTTATTTTTCTCCTTATTGTTTTTCTTTTTTAATTTCCTTCCTCTTTTTCTCTCGCTGTTTTCTATCCTCTTCTCGCTGCTTCCTCTTCTTTTCCTTCTTCTTCGCTCGATTCTTCCAGTTCTTGTTCTCCCTGTTCCCATTATTCGTCCACTTCTACTTCTTTCTATTCTTCTTTGTTAGGACATCTTCATTGCTCCTGAGTACTTTCTCTGCTCTCTCTCTTTACTCATTACTTTTCTTCTTATTATTCTTCTTCATCCTCTTATTCAACTCACCATCTTCCTCCTCCTCCTTACTCGCCTTTCTCTTCTTATTCTTTTCCTTATTCTTCATTTTGTTCTCCTCGTTCTGTTTGTTGTTGTTCTTCTTTCCCTTTCTCTTCTCATCCTGTTACTTATCCTTTCTCTTCCTTTTCTTCTCTCTATTCCCTTTCCTTCTTCTCGCTACTTCCTCTTCTTCTTCCCTTGTTTCTCCCCTTGTTCTTCTTACTTATTTCCCCCTTGTTATCTTCTTCTTTCTTCATATTTTTTACTTCTTCTTAGAAATAAAAATTTAACTCAATTCAATTCCTCTTCTATCTATTCTTCTTCATCCTCTCTTTCTTCTTCTCACTTTTCACCTCGTCCTCCTTCTCATCTTCCTCCTCCTCCTCCCCCTCCTCCTTCTCCTTCTCCTCCTCTCCCCCTACTCCTCCTCCTTTCCCTCCTTCTCCTCCTCCTCTTTCCCCTCCTCCTCCTCTTCATCCACTTCCTTCTCTTTCTACTCTTCTTTGTATTCCTGTTCTTCTGCTTCTTTTCTTGTTCTTACCTCCATCTTCATTTCAACAATCTGCTGTCAACAATCCAGTCATGCTTCAGAAAGCTAGCAGCAAGCCTAGGAGCCTACTCTCTCATCTCAGGTTCATATCGAATCGCTCGCTGTGTAGTCACACCCTCACTTTGCTGTACAATACATATATATAAATACATATATAATACATACAATACATATATACTTTGCTGTACACATACAAAACATATTCTATGTTGTGAGAGCTAGTTTAGTGGGCCAAATCCGTCAATCGCTATGTAGCGTATGTCGACATCCATCTCCAACGTCTAAACTAGAAAACGAAACAATGGTGTAACAGATATTATATACCATGTGAATCAGAATTCGTGATAAAATTGTTATTTGTCGTTCGTTGTTGATTGATTTATTGATGTTTCATTTACAGTGCTCCAAGCAATGGGCAGAGATAATCCAAATCCTAAAAGGTTAGTCTGTGCTGTGGGTCATTCGTCAGACTGAAACAAGAGAACGATACTGGAAATAGAGAAGCAGACAATTCGTGAACAGATTTTAATATTACGAAGTGGGCCCAATATTGTTTGAGCCACAATATTTGTTCAATAATACCCTGAATACAGTGAATAAATATTATTCCACTTACAGATCTCACAGTAGATTATGTATTTCTCTTAGATTATGTGTGATTCCTACTGTTTCTTCAAGGCTTCCACAGTTTCCTGGAACATAGATAATGTAAGATAAGCTAAACAAGATTGATCATTTTGAGAGAGAAACAAAAAACTGAGAGAGAAGTATATGATTAAATGAGTACTGCCTCTTTTCCACTTCAAGTTAGTAGGAGAAAATTTACCATGTTACTAATTTACTATTTACAAGGAATAGAGGGAAAATTGAGTAAAATGATCATAAATTAAGGGATTAAAAAAATGGAAGAATTTCGGAGTCATACGCTCGGGAACAGAAGAAAATAGAGCAGGAGTTGAAAGGATAAATGGTTAAATGAAGGGATTGGAAGAACGATGAAAGAATGAAGTTTTAGTATGGACGATGTCCTGTTATCACTTCACTTTTGAGGAAGAGAAACATGCAAAGAAAAACAATGTGAATGAGAAGAAGAATAAACAAGGAAGAAAAGAAGAATTGTAGAAAGAAGAAATTATGAATACACCAGAAGGATATCACACAGAGATGAACTTCGTGGCATTGAGTTCGCCAACCATCCCATTTACTGCTATTTTGTATCGAAAAAAGAAGTAAAAAGAATGTGAATAAAATGGTAGGAACGTGAGACCTGAGACATGGAGTAGAAAGAATGTTGTCCACATGAGAGACTGCATAGTACAGACCTGAAGTATAAAGATTTTAATATCCGCAGGCAAGATAAAAAGATATAATGATGATCGGTTGACTCTTGACGGTACTTTATGAAGTCAGCATAGGTATAAGTTATCTTATACGAGTCTGAAAAGGAAAAGAACAAGGCTTGATTATTATTTGAAGTTATGTTGCTTTTTCAATAGAATACTTGGATGAGAAGTGTTCATCCTGTGTTTGTTATGGCTTACATCATACCAGAAATTTTCAAACGTAAAACCCTAGAGAAACTATAGAATACTAGGCTATAAAAAAGAAAAAGACTACCTATAAACTATCAATTGCTATTCTGTGGTAGAACTTTCTTCAAGATTATACTGTTAACTTCAGAGTGATTTCAGTGGAGGTACTTAATTTTTTATCATTGTTTGTCTCCATCAATTAGCTTATTTATTCAATTCATTTATTTCTCTAAAATAATACACAATTATTAATAATTATTTCTCTATAATGATACATAGTGTACAACATTTAAAATGAACACAACAGAAGTTTATAAATACAGCGCAGGTATATTGAAGACAGAAATTTTAAAAAGTTGTAATACTGTCTGAGCGTAAAATTTTCTAAAATTTGTATGTCAGATTTATTCTTCGGCTATTCCTTCAATAGAATAAATATGAATTGTACACAGAATATGAACAGGAATTTAATACTATATTTCATACAAAACATATGTACGTTTTCTAAAATTTGTATGTCAGATTTATTCTTCGGCTATTCCTTCAATAGAATAAATATTGACCAGAACATGCAGGAATTTAAAACTATTTTTCATATCTAAAACATATCTAACATACGTTTTCCTATTAGTTTACCATTAAAAATGTCTTATTCGTTTAAACATTCCTTTACTTTTACATTGTCACCTATTACATGATCGCCTATCATATCTTCAAATAAATAGGAAGGGATGTAACATAGTAGCCTACATTGGGCTTACGAGTTTTGCAACTTCAAATCCAATTGTACAAACATCATCTCATCATCCAATCGGACCCAAACAGCAATTTCATTGGCTATGTCAATTGGCCGACTTGTAAACGGAAATTGAATCCTCCAACAAAATGGAATCGCCACAGCTAGCATTGACCTTCAATTACTGGCCTCATCTTCAGAGTCAGTAAAATCACTTTTCAACAAGTCTGATCCACTTCAAACAGCGAATCACCGTACAACAATTGTAACAACATCGTGTGACCTTGTTTCCAATGTTTATTCAAGCGCATAGTGACTGCTGCTACAATCCAAATCATGAATCCATTATTCATGAACGTTTGATTCTGAGATCGTACGAGTAGTTTGATTGCTAGGTACACTCTATTTGATATAACTTCCGACTCGGCGTAGCACGTATAAGATAGGAAATAACCGTTTTCTGAGTCGTAAGTTACATCAAATAGAGTATATAGCAGGATTCTTTCAACTTGTCAGAAAACAGCTGATTTAACGTTAGTAAACGAGTGTACATCAATCAGCTGTTTTCTGACAATTTAAAAGAATCCTGCTATAGTTGTTATAATCAATGAACAGTGATATGGTAAAAATTTTGTAATAAAGTAACTCCGTAGGTTAACTCTGTAGATCCGCTCAGGATTAGTTCGATGTGTTAAAGAATAGATTCATTGAAGAAAAAGGCAAAGATTTTGTCGAACCACTTATTTACAAATTGAATAGATTCAGAATAGAAATTAAGAAAATATTCAGTAAACTGTTATAAATGCAATATGAATGATGAATTTGCATCTTGAAGAAGCAAGAAAAACTTATGAAAAGTCAATTGAAAATGAATGACAAATTTGGAGACTTGTACTATAGAAGAATTAGTTCTTGTTTGGTTTATCAATTCAGGTTTTATCAATTTGGTTTTGAATTCAGTAAGAAACTAAAAATTCCTGAAAAAGAAACAAATAAATCTATTGTAGTAGGCATATTTGCAATAACCTACAATTATACAGTATACAACTACTATAATGTTGTAATAATAGGACTTAACGTGCATTTTTGAATAAATACACGTTGAATAGACGATATTTGTCTTATCCAATCAATTTACTATGAAGAAGTTCCACAACATCTATGAATCAAGTCTAAATTACATTATAGGCTACCCAAGGTTCCATTGTTTTAAATAGGCAGTTTGAAAAAAAATACTTTAGTAACACTTCTTTATGAGTATGACAGATACAGAGCCTCTCTGTTGGTTTAATATTTGTTCTAATAATCTTCATCCATCTTTGTACAATTTGAACTCTTGTACAATTCCTTTATTTACTCCATGCTCAATGTTTGCTTGGTCTAACCACACATTATTATTTTATGTAATTTCTTTATCATCAGTTCGAAAACCTTGTCATCCTAGGATATTCATTGCTGGGCATTTAAATTTTTCTCTTATTTCTATCCTATGCTCTATAGTTAAGACAAACCACACACTTAATTGGTCACGTAAATAATTTGTGCTGATGCAGAACAAAACGGCATCATTATCCAAATATCTATTTCAATAATTTTCAGTTATTTCCTCTAAGCTCTATTTCATTGACTTGTTTATATTTTAAATGGTTTTACTTAGTACTGTATTATATTTTGAACTAGATTATTATATGATGTATTGAATTTGATAATTGTATTAGTATAGATTTATATTGAATATTATGTATGTAACACTTCTATTATTGACTGGCCCATGTATTAATGTGTAATATCTTTTGGCTTAATAAAGTATTCTATTCTATGTTAGCTCTATGTTCAATCACTCACTAATTTATCTATTTTTTTCAGTACATAGAAAACACCATCCTTCTATTTATTCCATTAATTTTTTCCTATTTTCTGTATGTTCTAACCACAAACTAGTTTATGTCTGTTACAGTTACAAAAAAGGTAGCATCCCTATCTATTTACTTCTCTATTTTCTTTGAGGTTCCTGTTGACTCTAATAATCTAGGCTTGTACTGAATAAGGGCACATGAGAGAGAGGTGATGATGAGAGATGACGACTGTTTTTGGGCAGTCAGGGACCAGACCACTCATGATGTTTTCTCATATTTCGTCTATGCTCTATGGGATATTACTGTTGGTTTAACCATATAATTCCTCTCTATTATTGTATGTTATCTCTTTTGACATGATTTACGGTACTAAAATCACATCCGTATCAGTATGACGATTCACAAGGCTGGGTCGAGCCTACCTGTGCGATCTGCAAGCTCTGATTGGTGGAGCAAGTACGACCTAGGATTGGCGATGTGGCTCATCATATGGACCCCGCGTCTGCCCACTAGGGATGTGCCTTACTGGAGCGGGCTACCGGTATTTATTCCTTTACGATGCTATTTTTCACTGTATCCTAAGGTGGGCGTCGTTAGTCAAGACCAGATAAGACGATTAAGTCACGCGTTTAGTCTCGGTTAATTCCGCGCATAGTTGCTTATGAGCAACACACACCGATTAGCATTGTACTGTCGGTGTGTGTGTGTTGCCTTCATAAGCAACTATGTGAACCACGTGACTAAGCGTGACTTCAATCTCGTCTTGTCTTGTCTTGACTAACCGGTGTACGCCTATCTCATTTTTCAGACTAATTTACATTACTATTATGGGGATTTCTATAAAACAGGCTTCGCAGTTGGTCATGAAAAGACGCCGAGATTTATAATGTTCTCTGAGATGGAATATGTGAAATAGTTACTGTCATTCATCCTGAAGACGCAAAATCCGTGCAATGACTAATCGGTGTGTGTTCGCTGACATAAGCGTCTATATCAATTTTCTTGTTAGAACTAAGTGAGACTGAATAGGTGATCTGTCTTACTGACAACCGGTGTACTGGCGTAAAGACACATTTTGGTTGTCGGTATCTACAATATTTGTCATCATCCAACTGAATTCAGCACAATATGTTAGGATTTATTTGGAGGCTAGGCATTTATACAATTCCTTGTTGGCCCTCTTTGAAGTCAAGACATTGTCAAGACCGGATTATGCTGGACATTACAGGTAATTTGTCCTTGTAGCGACTAATCCAGCGACAGGCCATACATTTTCATACGATTTCAAGGTCAAACGAAACTTTATCCGTCAAAAGTAGTCGTACAGTTCTTAGGCTAGGCGTACCACCAGTTGATCAAGACAAGACAAAGGCCGCTTCCAGAGCTCATGGTGCGTTTAGTCACAGTAATTCCCATACTTGCTTATGAGCAGCACACACCGATGCAATGACTAATCGGTGTGTGTTGCTTCATAACAATGTAATTACTGTGAATAAAGCGTGACTAACGTCGTCATCTTGTCTGTCTTGACTGAGGTGTAGCGCTAATATTTCGCTTGTATTGCACTGACAACGAAACTTTATCAAAAGAAGATGAAAATTAACACAGTTTCAAATGAAACTTTGCAATGAAATAACAGTTTATAATATGAACTTGAGAGAATATAGAGTAAAATAACGTTTTGTCATTCATCCTGAAAGAAGAAACTCGATAATCAAGTGTAGGATTATTTTCTGACATAAATACTGTTATCAATTTTCTAAATGATTATTATAGAGATAGAGTGATCTTCCTTTGAATTTTTGTCTGGATCAATAGGTGGACTCAAGAAAGATCACATTTGAACTTGTTTAAATAATTTGTCATCATCAATCTATTTTGTTCAATATTGTGTGAGAATATTTTTGTCAACATAAATTTATTATTAATTTGAAATAATTCCTTGTTTTTTACTTTCCAGCTTCTCTTGTCTGGAATTCTTGGACTTATGCTGCTCTGTTGTTGTAGAAAAGACTATCCAGGCAAACCGTACTCTTGCCATACATTTATTTTCAAAGTGAGTAAACAAACGAAACTTTATTTTTCAAACGTTCTCAAACTGAAATCATACTTAGATTTCTATGAAAGTTGACAGAAAATATACGTTTACAATACTGATGGCTCACATGATTGCCTTATGAGCATTTCACTACCACGATGGCTGAACAATAAATTAAAACCAAGGCAGAAATAACGACATTGCCAAATAGAAGGTATTTTTCCTGCAGATTGATAAAAATGTGTGAAACTAATGTCATCATTATATCCTCTGAATTGGAAAGAGTAATAAGAGTTCAACTTTTCAGAGAAAACTCTAGCAATCTTCATTTATTCTAGTATTACATATCTTAAGCTCATGGAAAAGCTAGATAACTATTATATCTGCTGGGGACTTAAAAACAAAACAGACGTTCCTGTAGGTATTCTCCAGTTGCTGGTTGGTGTTGATAATTTTACATAATTCTATTTTCTATGATAGTGAAATCGTATTCTGTGTTCTTTAAAGGATTCTTATTTCAATTTTGTTGCAATGTACTATATTATCAGTTTTTTTATGAATTATGGTAGTGATCATGATGACATTGACGTTGATGATAATGTACTCAGTGCGGAAAGCTATTGCGAATCATAAATTGTGATGGGCAACTCTGAATTGCATAATCATCCTGACCAATTAATGATCAACCAGAATCTTATTAAATATTTACCTAAATTATTACTTTTCCTGCTAAATATCTCACACTACTAGAAATTCTATTGTAAAATCATCATCCCTGTAATCGTTATAGTTTGACAAAACTAATGACAACCACAGTGACAGTTATATTGCAGGCTTCATGATTTTTATGTTCAATAAAAACACTAGTATGTAGTCAAATATCACTGGATTCTTCATCCAAACACTGGAAAACATCCTAGTGTTTTCATTATATTTAGATATCACAACATCTCACCAGACACTGTATCACTGTTATTATTCCTTGATGTGCAGGCTTCATTTGTATTTTGAAAATAAATACTTTCAATGGGTGAAAAATTTAAAATAAAATCAGCGTCATCTCTCGGCTTTTCAAGGAACTGCTTGAACCTAAATGCTTCATAGAGTATTGAATAATTTGGCGTCAAATTTGAACAAAGCAAGGGGCGTTTTGCGCTATGGGCCATAAGTCTCATGAAGGCATGCTTATGGGTATTCTGACAGGAGAATAACATGATGTGTGTCATATTTGGAATTAGGTGATTACATAGATGTTGCTGTGAGCAAATAACAAAATAATTATCACGGGAATACCTTTAGTCATTGTGATGTTATGAGCCTTATTTGAATGCTAAATATTGTAATAATCATTGGGTGCCTACTGATTAAATCATGATAGTATATTTGACTGTCTATTGTTACTAAGATAATTAAATATTATTTCAATCATTATTGAGATCAATAAATTAAGCCGAGATAAATATATAATGAGGTGCAGAAACTTGAAAAGCTTGCATTTTTTAAGAAAAATACATAAAAATTGCTGAATTTAAACTATTCACAAATTTTCATTTTTCCACCATAGACACTATAGTACAAATTATTGCTAGTTCATTACAGAAGTATAGCCTGGTAAAGGGTTACCAGCTACAACTCTTGGTAGCGAATAATTTGAACAATCAATCATTTTCTATCTATTTCAATACACACAGCAATCGTATGGCACTCACGAAATAGAAAAAACGTTTTATTTATCTGTAAGGATAACTGACAATGAATTTACCTATAATTGTCTTCACGTGGTTTACTGAGAACAACGTTTATTTATATGGCATTATTAAAGTAACTTACTGGTGATACTAATAAGTATTTTTGTCATAATAATGTGAAGTATCAAGATTCGATTGAAATGTCATGAAATGTCTCAAATTCATTAAAAATGATAATTTGTGTGAATTTGAACTGGTTTGTAACTGAGCTTTCCCAACGCTGCTTATAACAGTTACTGACGCCTGGCTTAGTTCGCCATTTCATTCATTCTGTTGGAGCCGAATAGGAATAGCATATGAAAAAATCTTTCAGGCTATATATAGTCATGTTGTGTTAAGTTAACAAAAGCCATTTTGGGGAATATAGGCTGACAAGGTGCCAACTGAGGGCCCTTTCCCAACGCTGCTCAAGTAAATAACAGCTGTGACGCTTCAATTTTTCCCCTACTATACTTTTCCTATTCTCCGAATGAGGCTTAAGCCAGATGTACGTTGACCCTGAGACAGTAGAGCAGGCGTTGCGGAACAGGCAATACGTTCAATTGATTAAGTTTTGTAATTGGATTAACCATTTTTGTAATTGATTTTATTACACATGCTGTGCTTTCTTCTGTACAGACAATCAGCCTGGTAGTCTCGATAGCGGCAGGAGGTACGTGTTTCTGCGCAGGCGCTTTCGCGTTTCTGCACCTCCTGTTCCTGTCACGGGCCGTTTGCGAGCCGATGAACGTTTTGAACGCGACTTGCGTCTGTCGCAGCGTTGCCGACAGCGAAAACGTGCTCGACATCACCGCAAAAGTCAGCCGCTACCAGGATCTCAATTGTCCCGAGGTTGAGAACATTCTGTCAGTGCTGTTGATAGGCTCATCGGCTGCTAACCTCCTCGGTGGACTGCTGGTTGCCTGGTATGTGTATTTGCACTGGAGCAGTCGGTACGCCTACATCTATTCACAAGTGAAGACTGGAGATGATAAACCTATCATTATCACGAATAAAGTTTGAGGATGTGTTGAAAACGTTTGTGTTGTTGATAGGCAAAACAGCTGCTAACCTCCTTAGTGGACTGCTACTAGTTGCCTGGTATTTCTATTTACATTCACATGAGATGCATTGAGAATGTGTTGAAAACGTTTGTGTTTGTGTTGTTGATAGGCAAAACAGCTGCTAACCTCCTCAGTGGACTGCTACTAGTTGCCTGGTATTTCTATTTACATTCACATGAAATAAGTTGAGGATGTGATTGTGTTGTTGATAGGCGGCTATTAACCTCCTTGGTGGACTGCTACTAGTTGCCTGGTATTTCTATTTACATTCACAAGAGATGCATTGAGGATGTGATGAAAACTTGTGTCAGTGCTGTAGTGCTGACAGATAGTTTGTTGGCAAATGTGCTAACCTCCTCGCTACACAGCTAGTTGCCTGGTATGTGTATTACCATTGAGCAGGTGAATTTATTCACAATTAAAGATTTTCCATATCAATTTATCCAATAAAAATTGTTTATATGAGGATGCCAAATTTCATTGAGAGAAAAAAGAAAACTAAACTAAACGTGTTTGTTGGGACTGTGTGCGACAACAATGCATTATAGGAGACATCAGCAACTGCCTTGTGCTGAACAAGGATAGCAAACTCCCATCTAAGCAATGCTGACTTCTTGACGTGAATCGCTCTATAGTTGCCTGGTATGTGTATTACCATTGGAGCAGTTGTTATGCCTAAATCTATTCACAAGTGAAGATTACTAGAGTTATAAGCCCACTATCATCACAACTAAAGTTTGAGAATATAGTAAAATGTCCATGTGTGAAGTAGTAAAGGCGATTGGTCGCACAAGAGTAGATTGAAGTTAATCTTCAATTACTTACTCATTGTTAATTGGAGAAAAAGCTTAACAGACCTTTGTGCAACTGAGATAGCAGTAGGTACAACTATTCACAATTTTTTCTGTGTAATAGCAAAGGTGTTTAATTGTAGGTTGAAAAAAGTGGACTGAGATTAAGCTTCGGTCACTCATAAGAATCAACATTGTTAATTCTAGATTACTCTAAGCTTAACATAGGGTACTTTTGTGCAACTGGGACAATTTTTATAGTGGAGTGAAGGTGCACAAAAAAGGACTAAAGTGAATCAACATTGTTAATTGTAGATTACTCTAAGCTTAACAGACTTTTGTGCAACTGGGACAATTTTTACAGTAGTGAAGGTGCACAGAAGTGGACTAAAGTTAATCTTTGATCACTTATGAGAATTAACATTATTGATTTGAGTTTAAGCTTAACAGATATTTGTGCATCAGGGACATTGTCATTTTATTCAATATTGAATAATGAAATAAAAAACATTGGGTGACGTATTATTGGCTTCTCCTAAATTTTACTTGAATATAATTGAAAAGCTAAATAAACAATTTATCGCCGAAATAATTGGACAAATGATGTAATAACAAAAATTGAAAACTCAATGCAGACTGTACAATATTTGTCATTGAGTGTTTGGTTATATTATAGGCTATTTGAAACGTTTATCATAGATGATAATCGTTGTAAGGGCAAAACAGAATTTGCAAAAGGAATAAAAAGACATAACAGAAGATTGAAGGAATGTGAAGACAAAAATTGAGAAATTCTAATAAATTGAGCATTTATCATCGTGTTTAATCGTCGGTAGAACGATTTGACAACATAGTATGCCTACCATGTCATGTGGGTTAGTGAAATTTGTGTTTTACTGTAAATGGACAAGAGATGATATTCAAACATATTCACAAATTATGTGTGAATGTGAGGTCGACTTGTAAGAATATCAACACGAAATCCTGGACTAAAGAGGATAGGTCAAACAAATTCATAAATTATATGTGGAGGTGAGACAGAGTACTTGTAAGAATATGACCACGGAATCTTTTAAAAAAGTAATGTAATATACTATTTTGTAAAGTCAAAACATTATTCACAATCCTATGGTTCGTGTAGTGTTACCAGTATGTGAATTGATTGAGAATGTTATTGAATTATAAATTGTTTGAATGAATAGTTGAGAAAGTAACTCCACAGAAAGTGAAAAATTCACTCCATGTTCAAATAGTAGAATATAATATAGTAGAAGAATAGATAATTTATACTAGAATTTTAAATTATATTATCAACAAGGATATTTGGCTGGATTGTTATTTCATGTAAAAAAGGCTTAATGTGGAACTAAAACTAAACTAAACTGTATAATTTGTTATAAAATGTGAAAATATAAAGATAAAACACTTTTTTTGACAGGAAGGGACCGCTTGAAACAATATTTAACAACCCAGGTACATAGTTTAAAAGTATTTACCGCTCTTGAAGTTTATATGGGAACATAATACTTGAAAATTGCTTAGAAATCCAAACTGATTATATGAAACATTTAATCCAATATTCAAGAAATTATTATCACATATTGTAAACGAGGACATCACTTTTGATATATTTGAACTTAAAAAGTAGCCTGTGACATTTGAAGTTTGTGCATGTACATAACAAAATATTGTACCTTTAAAACTAGTTTATAAGTTGATCAATAGAAAAATTATCGCACTATCAAAGTGAGTTTTTATGAATTCAACTACACCCAATCTCAAACGTGATTGTTACTGATGTTATGGAATCAGAATGAGGTATGGGAGGTGCCTTCTATATATTATTTGTAATGTGTAAAAAGGCATTAGTCCTGGCTGTGTGACTTTAAAGACATGGAAGTTATTTAACATTGAAAAATAGGCAGACACTATAAAAATACAATGATACATTATTAAACCCTCCAAAGTATGTTGTACATTCTTGTCTTATATTTCGATTCCTTATAGCTTTCTTGGAATAAATTTTATATACAGTAAGTTCAATGAGTAAAAATTTGGTGCGAATATAATTCAAAAAACTAAGAAGGAAAACACCTGCATACATTTTTTGAATTACCGTAATGTTGAACCTATTCCATTACCTTTATCAACATCTAACTTTTTATATTATGCCTACAAATCAATCAATGATCCAATTGAATCTTTGTTGTCAAGAAAGCATACTAAATTATAAGTGTAGCATACAAAGCATACTAAAGCATACAAATATTGTTAAGATTTTAATCTATCTACGATTCTCCATGGTATTAAAAATAAGGAAATTTAACTAAAATGCATAGTTTTGCAAATTTCCTGAATATGTTTATATTTCAGAAATTTTGCAACATGCTTTAGCTCTATGAGAAATACTCTCTCGAAAATAAGAAATTTGTTGTTTATCCATTTTCTTCTCAGTGATATGTAAAGTTGAATTAAGTATATTCTTATAAATATTTATAAATATATGAAATTATCAATATTATAACATTTTCAATCGTGAATTGTCTTGTAAACTACTTATGTGAAGTATTAGAGTATTTTGTAATTGTTCTTCAATGCTAATAAATTATTTGGGAAGGAATAATTGGAAAGAATCATGCATTAAGATATAAGATATTCAGTAAGTAACATTTATTTATGGAGTCTTACAAACTAAACTTAGCATGGAATATCTCAAATAAAGCACAAATAAAAATTAATATTTCACGGAAACAAAATTCAATGTATACTATGCTCTTTTTGCTTATTTCATAAACTTTGTTGACGGTACTTAGAATGCTGATTGTAACCCTGATGGAAAAATTAATGAAAACTTCATGGAACCATAAAGAAAAAATTATGGTTACAATTTAATGTATGCCTCAAACATTGTTGACGATAATAAAAAAGCAACCAAAATATATAGTTTAGTGGAAGTGTTGTGATACAGTATTTGTATTGATGTATTTTTGTATCCTAATTATACTTAACATAAGAGTGTAATTTTATTAATTCTATCCCTTTTCTAAATTGACCAATTCAGTTGAAGTACTTACAGTCACAAAGACTTTCTTGTAATGAGAATAGTATCATAGACTAACTATACTTGTTGACTATGATAGTATTATGTAAGGCTATCCAAATTATTTTATGTGTTTCCTAGATTTATTTTGATTTCCTAATTTGAAAATAGCAGCATGTAAAAATAAATGAAAAAAAGAGAAACAATGTAATAAATAGATTCCATTATTGAAAAAGCCGAGGAGCAACAAATTAATAAAGAGTATATTAGTACTTGAGAAAGCCTTATGCAGCATGTCTGAGTAGCAAAAAAAGAAATGCACATAAAAAGTCAACCAAATTCATCTGCTGCATTATGAGTTTCTTACAAAGTGGAAGAATTTTCAGATTGTCTACTACCTATATCACGTAACAGCATGGCAGACAGTACAAATTTTCAGAACAGCAAAATATTCAATTAGTTCGACGTAAAACCCAAAACTCTACTGATAATGTACATGAATGCTGACTAAAAGAAACTCATGAATCCAATTATTTTTAATGAATTTATTTTTTATTCATTAATTAATTTTGACATAAAATTGTAACGAGAGTTTGAGAAATTCGAGTTCACTAAAACATAAGCTTCAATTTTTGTATGGTGTGTTTTCGAGGAAACTTTTTTATTTATTTATTTAATACATTCATACAAATTCACAACAAATAGAGGTTTACAGCTTGATCCAAAACAAACCTCATTGAGATCTACTGAAATTACAAGACCGAGAAATTCTAATCTACGTAAAAATAAATGAAAAAAAGAGAAACAATGTAATAAATAGATTCCATTATTGAAAAAGCCGAGGAGCAACAAATTAATAAAGAGTATATTAGTACTAGATGAGGAGAAAAAATGAAAATTAAAAAGTAAAACAAAATAGAAATAAAATAAAATTTACTATCAGGATCTCGAGTTTCTTACAAAGTGGAAGAATTTTCAGATTGTCTGCTACCTATATCACGTAACAGCATGGCAGACAGTACATTGACCATGAAATAAGCTTAAAGATCGACGTAAAAACCCAAAACTCTACTGATAATGTATGTCTAAGTTGATAGTGTATGTGATGAGACAATAGACAGAATATATAGTCTGGGTCCAAACACATTCCAAACTACGGTTATACCAAAGACGATAGGAAACTATATAAGTATTCTAATTGTCTTTGGTTATACTAATGGATTCAACTATAATGACCAAACAGTAGCTAATGACTAATGACTTCTTATTACAAAACTAACTGAAACTTCAAGAATTATCATATCAGGATGTGGATAAACCAGCTATCCTCCAGCACACACCGATGCAATGACTAATTGGTGTGTGTTGCTACATAAGCAAATATGTGAAGTACTGTGACTAAACGTGACTAATCTTGTCTTGTCTTGTCTTATCTTGACTAACCGGTGTACGACTAGCCTTAGGCTACCACAGACTAGTTATAACTAGTTATTTAGGTAGTCTGTGGTACTACACAAAAATTTTAACTAATAGAACTTTTTGAAATTGTCAAACTCCACTTTAATATTTGTTCTACAAATTTCATCAAAAATTTAACTCAATTCATTCTTTGCTTGCACTCGACAGCTGTTGACTCGCCTGTGACTCCAGTCAAGATTTTCGCACGTTTCAAAGCACGTTCTGTGTGACTGGTCCGGAAAACCAGAGTTGACCTCGACCTTGACTCGAGGATATCGACCTACGATAATAACGACTCCCAATAACGACTGGACTCAAATAATAGCATGCATTGTGAGCTGGCAGGATTGTTTTGGGCTCTAAAAAGCTTCAAACTACAATCATCAATAGGCTACTACATAAAAAAATTGATTTTTTGTGTTGCAAGATGCAATTTTCGAAATCAAATTGCGTTTCCATCTCTGTATTCAAGGTCGAAAGTGCAATCAAAGCCTAAAGGTCATTTCACACATGATCCGACACAACGCCGATCCGACAACTGCATTTTCGTTCTGCGCATGCGTCACGAGCTCAATGCTCTGATTGGTCCATGTCCATCGTTGTTGTCAAATGCTCGGCTTCCTTCTGTAATTTCAGATTCTGTGATGCATGCGCAGAACGAAAATGCTGCCGTCGGATCGGGGTCGGAGTCGGTCAATGAGTGAATATTATACCTTTATACGGCTTAAAAGCCGATATTCAATCAAAAGGATATACAAGGATATACAATAAAAAACAACCACCGAGGATTGACGAACATTTTTAAGTCGTCAAATAATGTCATTTGACATTACATTATTTCCGAAATAAACGTCATGCAATAAACGTTCATTGCATGTAATGACGTCATTATACGGCGGTTAATTTTATTAGGTTTATTGGGTGTTGTGAAATCGGCCATTAATGTGTGGTTTTTATTCCCATAATATGAAAGGAAAGGATATTGGTTTATAATAATTAAAATTAGTGGAAATGAACTTGATATTTATAAAAATAAATGAAAAATATTGTGATCTTGATCTTCGTGAAGATCAAAATGGAATTTTCTGAGCTTTTTGAAGTCATTGGCCATAAAAGTAATATTTTAATTAATTTCAGAATATAGTAATATTTTTTAAACTCCAAGAAATCCCTTCCATCGTCTTTGACAATGCTGCACCTTTTATAGAGAGTTTAAAGTGTACAGTATAGAGAGTTAGAGTATAGAGTATAGAGAGTTTAGAGTTTGGAGTATTGGCCTTCATTTGAGACTCATGGTTCAAGAAAAAGGCTAGTTACCTCACACTTATCTTCATAAACTTTGATAGCAAACTCCAAACTAAGCCTAGGCGTACACCGGTTAGTCAAGACAAGACAAGACGAGATTAGTCACGTTTAGTCACAGTAATTCACATAGTTGTTTATGAAGCAGCACACACCGATGCAATGACTAAACGGTATGTGTTGCTTCATAAGCAGCTATGTGAAGTACTGTGACTAAACGTGACTAATCTCGTCTTGTCTTGTCTTGACTAACCGGTGTACGCCTAGCCTTAAGCGAACAGGAACTTTATTTTAGAAATGAGAACGAAATTAGAAACTTGTTCCCCTTGAAATAGAATTAGAAAAAGGGGTTCCTTAAAAAATGTTTGCTCAAACTTTGTCCTATTTTTGTCAAAATTATGTCAGAAACATTAAAAATTGCATTGACCCGATACAGCATCCAGCAATGGCCTAGTTTCAATAAGACGACGAGTTATAAAAGACTTGAATTATGTAAAGAGTTGCATTGCCACAGCCTCACAGCATCGTGCGAATCGCTGGCTAAAAATCCAAAGCTATTTCGAAATTTCAGCATTGTTTGCCGTCGCGATTTTTTGGAACATTTCATCAGAGTAAAAATGAGGGCAGCTATTCTAACAGCACTTATGATGTTTTATGTTCTAGAAGTGGTTCCATGTACAGTACTTCACATTACAAGTAACAACTATAATAAGATTCATTTAATTTGATGCTTGGCATTAGATAGATAGATAGGTGGAGAGATATTATTCCTTGACGTTGGTAATGACCGTAGAGTACGATGGGAAAGAACTAATATTGTAGATGTTGAATTGTAGAATCTATCTATCTATCTATCTATCTATCTATCTATCTAGCGTATGGCTTTGGCTGGTGGGGAGACCCGAAGGTAGTTCCACCTCGCCGTTTATAACCTAATTCCATTAGGTTCAAGTTCCATTTCACTTTGCAATATGTTCACAAATTTTAAAAAATGTTCTTTTCGATATATGAAATTCTAAAAGTTTATTAAACAGTAACGCATCACAAAAACACGAAATGTTCAGAAAAATATTGAACTTTGAACTAGTAATTTAGAGCACCAAATTGTACAATAAACTGTAGATTCATTTAATTAGACGCTTGGCATTCGATAGATAGATATTATTTCTTGACGTTGCCAATGACCGTAGATTACGATAGCAAAATAATAATATCTCTCTATCAATCTATCTAATGCCAAGCGTCAAATTAAATGAACCTGAATAATTTAAAATGAAAAACACAGATTTTGTCAATTCTACTCTTTTAAAGTCTCAATAGTGACTCTTTATGAACCTGATTATAACTATGCTGCCATTAATATTTAATGGAGTTCACTGCCCATAAGCCAACTTTTGAATCAAATGAAAGGTGAAAATGGGTACACTACATGTACACTATACATACACCATGATATGGGGGTTAGTAAATAGAATTTGCAAACAGCAAGGTACCTAATTAGAATCCTTCGTATGCTATTCCATTTATCTTGCTGAATAAGTAGCCAGGTGCACCTGGCTACTTAAGTAGCTGCTACTAAGTAGCAAGTGTGACATAGATAATAGCAACTGCAACAGTAGCGCGCTAATCAAATATTTCACTAGCTTCAAAAGTTGAAAATGTTCAACTAATCTCAAATAAAATATCGTGATATCTCCCTTTTAACTTTTCATCATACCGTACTGTATTTAGTTTTGTTGGCATCATCTGTATAAGTTGATAAGCCTCATCTCTCATTTCTTTCACTGTCAAAACTAATTTTATCTAGAAGACATATAATAGAAGATGATATGAAAGCATGTAATGTTCGAATAATTGAGTTCTACTCCTTACGTCCTTTCACTTCTAACAGTAATTCATTTAAATTCATTTAAAGCTGATACTACCTCTTGCTGGTTGTGCAAAGTCCAAACTGAGAAGATACGCGAGTTATACAAGCATCAAGTTATATAAAATCATCCACCAATAGAGTAGTATCCATTCCTTTCATATTATATAAATACAGTGTAAATTTGGAATCTGTATTCCATCTTATAGTCTGCTTTTTACTTCAATCAGACATGTATTTTGAACTCTAAATACGATACAAGATTAAATTTTAAGAAATCCTTGTATTTATTTAAGCGAAATTCTGTGTACGTCATTTCCGGATGATCACAACGTGATCTCAAGTCACGTGGGTGAGGTTTCCGTCTGGATGGGTGACCAAAAATCTATAGGTTTAGTAGGACCGTACAGTGAGTGCCATTAACTCATAAAAAGCCTGATTGAGGCCCGTATGAACCTATGTTCTAATTGGGTTTAACTAAACATGGATCAAACTGTTCCAACTTGTATCAGGTATCTTAGTTCAAACTATGGATTTAAAGTTTATTAGACTCAGAATTATTAACTCTCAAAAAGATTGATTGAGCCAGTTATGCAGCATCTTCATTCAAATTTGGTTCAACTAAACATAGATCAAACTTTGTTTAAGGTTCAAACTATTGATCTACAGTGTAGCTAGACTCAGTTCAAATGAAGATGGTGGTCTATGAGGAGATAAATAAGTTCGAATTATTGGTATACTGTATTATAGCGCCTTTATTCCACATCAAATGCTGCTTACCTAACCAAATAATCTTCAGACAACATACTGGTTTGATTACAGAGACGAATATGTAACATAAAAGTAGAATGCTTTACATAAAGTAGCTTTTTTCTAGACAGAGACAGGCAATATTAAGCAAACTGAGGTGATTCCCCTCCATCAACCGCACTGAATAAGCTGGAGGTATCGCGCAATGCTATTTAGTGCTACTTGAAAGCAATATTACATGTTTTCGCCGCCAGAGATCAGGTCGTGCCAATTGAACAGAAGAAAGTAAACCGGGTCAGTTCGAAATTGGAGGTTAGTAGAGTGTTGTGCTCCACTAAATTGACTCACTGCAATAGTAACTGACGGTACTGTATATATAGATAGCACCTCTGGTTATATACAGTTGAATCTTTCCTTAACGATCACCGAAGTGGTATTGGGTTTGCAAATCCTCTGAGGAATATATCATACTGTTGTATTGAATAAATGCACTAAACAGTGGCGGCCCTATATGAAGGCGAAAAAGGCGGCGCCTGGGGCCCCGCGTTTTTCAGGGGCCCCGCACAGCCGTGAACCACGGCTTGGAAAATGAAATAATGCCAGTTTAGGTTTATTTCAGGTCTTAATAGAGCCCCGCTATTGAACTTTGCCTTGGGCCCCGCAATTTCTAGGGCCACCACTGGCACTAAAATACATAAAAATAAACCACTACAACAAAGTACGGTACGTTGTAGATCCGACATGGTATTGTTGCTTATGAATGGTAAATATTGCTTCTATTCACAGTTGATATCAAATATTATTTTCGAAAATATTTCATTTATTTATGCTAAAACACAACAACAACAAAAAATTAAAAATTGGAATAAAGAAATACTTGGAGTAATTTTAATTTGACATTTTAAAGTTTTTTTTAAACTAAAACAAAATTATTAAAAACTTAATATTTTTAAAATACAATATTTCTAAGTTTAAAATAAAATTACAGTCCCTGACATGAACAATCAGTTGAATAATTAGATAAGAAGCTCATTGAAGATTTCGCCAATCTTATTCAAAATAGATAATGAAAGAGAATAATATTCAACTTAGGAAACAAGCTGTCTACTCATGGAACGCCCCTCTCCAATTCTATTGGTGAATGCCAATTCCAATGTTAGCTGACGTCACACAACATCGACCAATCACATGCACGAACACTAGCACTAGCTAGTCCACGCCCACAACGCGCTCCCATTGGCTGAAGCCATTACGTAGTTATACAGACTTCATTTTATTGAACGATACCGTTCAAATCATTGGGATACTCTCTCAAGAATTGAGATACTCTCTCAAGATCTGAATCTCAAGAGTTGAGTAAGATCAATAATATTTTATGCATGCCATAACATTTATTATTGTATCAAAGGAAAGAATAGAATTTTAAAATAACCAAGAAAATTAGAAAATTAATTTTATTTTATTTTAATTGAATATTATTATTGTCGCGGATCCCCTAGATTTCCGAGGACCGCGAGCCACGCTCAAAGAAACTCTAATCTATAATAAATCAAACTATTTCGTGATGTATTTGAAATTTAACATTCAATTTTCAATTTCAATTTATTTCACACACACAACATTACATCAAACATTCATTTTGGTATTCTCTGTACAAAATTTACTCTACAGAGATTCTGAAAATTTTAAAACCAGTTGCACAATAGCCATCTGAATTTATTCGTGGTCAACATCTAACCATTGAGCTAAAAATATCTATAAGTTAGATTTTTAGTTCAATACATCTAACAGGCAAATTAACATTAACACCTAATATGAAATGCAACAAAATTCCTATTCAGCTCCGTAAAATGACGATTTTTACTGCGGTTATACAATTGTATTCATTTGGCTTTTGTACAAACAATCGAGCCTCTTTGTTAATGAATTAAAATGTGCAGTTTGTTAAGTTATTACTAATTTTTGAAATCAGCTGTTTGGTGAACAAAACATTTATTTTGCTTCCACTAGCCTTCTTTCTCGTTTCGATATAACCAAAGTTACTTTTATTTTCAACTTTTCATTCAGAAAACAGTTCATCATCTGATATAATTCTTGTAAACATAACAGTATCCACTTAAATAGCAATGGCTTCAATGCTCGTCATTGGTTTCAATCTACTAGAATTACTTTTGCGATCGTATTCTCCCTTTTTTCGAAATGGATCAGAACTCGTCGGAGGTTGGGAGTACGTTACTGGTCTCTCAACGAACTTCATGTTTGACTTGAACGACATTCTTGTACAGAGTCCGATCAGAAATTCTTCAGCTACGAAGAGATTCCGGTGAAGACAAATTAGCCTACAAGTTCATTTTACTCGACCAAAATTCAAATTGTACAACTAGCAATGTAAGTGGCTGTAACAATCAATCAATCATAATTCTCCAATCTTTCCACTAATCTTATGGCGATGGAAATGCTTATAATACAAAGTGAAATGAATGAATTAACTTGAATAACTGTAGTAGAGCAAAATCGAGAAAGACATATTCTTTTTGAAATCCATTTCATTCAAAAGCATTTCCTATGAAGCTTACTCTTCTAACTTTAACCTCTCAAAGAGCATACATAAACAGAAGGATTGTAATCTAATAATCTTGTAATTTGATTGTGATCAAGGAAATTTTAATAAGAAAATTGTTTAATGAAACATAAATGTAATTTAATACTGTAGAAACCAACCATCTCCATACTGTACTGATCATAATTTCATAATAAATTGGTGTGAGATTAGTTATGTTTTTCATTCAGCCCATATTTCTCTTTCTAATACTGCTTTCCAAATATTTTTCGCCATTTTCATGTGAAATCTTAAATAAGCATTATTTTTAAATGAATAATCTGACAGTGTGCCCTAAACTTACGCTTTCAATAACCTGATCCCAATTATTGTGCTATGTAACTTATGGAATCTGATACCTTCTTTTATCACAGCTATAGTTTATTGCGCAAAGAGAATAGCTCCTATTTCATATAGTTACTACGCATTTATCAAATAATGCTAGTGCCTATCACAAAAAAACAAACGTAATTCTCATTGCTTTGTTTGCACTTGCCGTTATAGTGCAACTCAATAGCTATGTCCACACCTTGTCGATTTTCGTTTTGACTTTGTCGCATTTAGACGTTTCGTCATGATTGTCGTCTTGCTGCTCGTCTTGCGCTTCACGCATCCTATTGAAATTGGACGGCAAAAAGGAATGCCGCACAGCATGCGCTATGACGAAAATCGAAAAGAAGACAAAAATCAACCAAGTGTGGACACAGGGATTGGATGTTTTGCTTTTATTTAAGCCGATATGTGATAAATTTAAAGTTAACTTGTTGACTACAGACCTGAAATGTGTTATTTTTTCGCTATAAGACAAGTATTCGCTACTCATGTACGATTTTACAGTGGGTTTATCGATAAGTTAGGTCTTGCGTCTAAGAAGCATTTATTTTACGTACCGTATCGATGGCAGCATATAGCAGAATTTTTGATCATGAAATCTTTGTCCACTTCTTAGCTAAAGCTATCGCGACAACCCTACAACTAAAAGCTATCGCGACAACCCAGCAACTATAAGCTATAAGCAACTATACAGCTCAGTTTATTTGACGACAATAAACAAACTTTATTGTTTCGTTAAATATCTAGCACCTCTTTCACTCCAGTTCAAATCACAAGGCATCTCATTTACCTTAGGTTGAGATCTTTAACCGGCAGACAAGTCTGCTAAAAATGAGAAACAAGTACAAGGAAAAGGTTCAAATTCAAATAGGTTTTTTATTTTGCACACCATAAAAATGAAATAAACTTTTACAGTTTTTCCTCAAAGGACAACACAATATAATAAAAATGGAAAGATAGAATAAGAAGAAAAAGTGGAAGATGGACAGGAACAAAGAAGAAGAAGAAGAAGAAGAAGAAGAAGAAGAAGAAGAAGAAGAAGAAGAAGAAGAAGAAGAAGAAGAAGAAGAAGAAGAAGAAGAAGAAGAAGAAGAAGAAGAAGAAGAAGAAGAAGAAGAAGAAGAAGAAGAAGAAGAAGAAGAAGAAGAAGAAGAAGAAGAAGAAGAAGAAGAAGAAGAAGAAGAAGAAGAAGAAGAAGAAGAAGAAGAAGAAGAAGAAGAAGAAGAAGAAGAAGAAGAAGAAGAAGAAGAAGAAGAAGAAGAAGAAGAAGAAGAAGAAGAAGAAGAAGAAGAAGAAGAAGAAGAAGAAGAAGAAGAAGAAGAAGAAGAAGAAGAAGAAGAAGAAGAAGAAGAAGCAGACGCTTAAGAAGAACGAAGAAGAAGAAGAAGAAGGTTAACAGGAGAACGAAGGAATCGAAAAAGTGTTACGTAACCAGCAATGCACACGTTGTTGTTGTTGATCCTTTCTTTGTTTTCGGAGACTAGCTGCAGCTGTTTTAGGTTAGGTAGGTTAGGTGCATTCATCTGACACGCAGCTGCTGCTGATTACAAAAAGCAGCAGGTGGGAGGGGGCTGGGTGGGGGTATGAGTGCGGGGGGGTGGTGGAGAGAGGACCTTGGCTGCCACCAAAGAGCACTGAACTGACATGGCAAGGTTAGATGGTCATCTTTTAGTATTTTGTAGCTTTTTTCTCTTTTATCTAAATGGTATTTACGCCTTCGTCTGTTATGTTTGTGACTCACGCGCGATCCAAGACCTGCAGCGCATTGAGAGCGGTAAGGCCCAACACCAAAACAAGAGAATATATTATAAAATATAATTAAACAAAGAAGTTATTAAGGGTTATAGAAAAGGTCGACAATGAAGAAGTCCTACTATTACACCACACAGAGCAACTCCAATCAAACTCCGCTATATCACAAAGGAGAGAGTATTCAGAGTACTCAGAATACTCTCTCCTCTGTGGCTATATACAGAGTTAGGCCCTACTCACACCTGGAAACTGAAATCGTACGATCAGAGTTGCCGAGTTTCGGAGAGATCGGAGAATTGCTTGTCATGCTCACACTTCCGCGACTCTAGTTGCCAGTTGCCGATCGACTACTATCACATTATTCTCAAAAAGTAAATATTTTGAGAGTTTTATAACCTTATCTTTGATATTTTATAAGTTAAAGTAACCAGAAAACGATGAAATACCTACTACTTTTTCAAGCAAATAATCCTACTTTTCCAGTTTGTTTTGGTTAGAATATCACTAGTGGCGAAGCGTGGTATACCTATTTGGTCATCCCCGGGTATATTTCCTATACCCGGCGATGACCAAATAAGTATACCACGCTTCGCCATGGAATATCACCTACTGTCGGCTACTTAGTTACTACTAAAGAATTAAACGGATTGTGGCCAAGAGGCCAAGCTTTCATAAGGATAAAGACGGACACACACTATAGCTTCGTAGCTAGGCCTTCTATGAAATAAACTTGAATTTCCAATTACCATTTTCATGTTCTATATGACTTATAAAATTTCATGAAACAGGCCTTATGCCCGACACGGATAATAAAAATTCGGATAATATTGTATTTAATTTGTCTTCAAAAATTCCGTTTTCAGGAGAAAAACTCATCAATACCACAGAAAAAGGAAGGAACTCTGAATTATCTCTGCAAATACACAATATAGAACATTCATTTCCTTCATTATGAATAACATATTCACTGTATTCTTTTTATTATGTTTTGTAAAACAATACTACAATCACTACAATAATATATCACAGTTTAATACACTATTTTTCAACCATACCAGGCAGATTCAGCCTCTTTGCTACTTTTAATAGTATTCTATTGAATTTTCTAAATCCAAATCCAATTATATTTGAGCACTATTCATACAGTACAGTTTTCACTCTGTATTTTAAGGATTCACTTATTAGTTGTGATAGCTCCGGACTACGTCAAATTTAACAGCAATATATCAATGATGACACAAAAAATGAATCTGAAGGTTGAATAATCATTTATGCTTGCTCGTGTACAATTACTCTGCCAGCTCTTGGAGATACGTGTGCATGTTATGAGATAAATTTCGCCATTAACCACCAACCACTGGTTACGTAATCGAAGTTAGCATAATATGACTTCTAATACACCTTCCATAGTCTCGGCGTCGTGTCTGCGAATGTTAATTGAAAGTGGTATTTAAATATTTGTAACACGTGTAGATATTTACATGGTATTCTAGTTTACGATCGTTTATTTAGAAAGATGTCAGAATTCTACTGTAGACCTAGCCGTGTGTTTTGCCTACACTGCCCCTTCAAACACTCGAAAGACACTTGAACATTGGGGCACGCGTACACCGGTTAGTCAAGACAAGACAAGACGAGATTAGTCACGTATAGTCACAGTACTTCACATAGTTGCTTATGAAGCAACACACACAGATTAGTCATTGCATCGGTGTGTGCTGCTTCATAAGCAACTATGTGAATTACTGTGTTTAAACGTGACTAATGTCGTCTTGTCTTGTCTGGACTAACCGGTGTACGCCTAGTTTTCAGCTATGTCATAAAAATATAATTTTATCCATTTTATAGGAAAATAATAATTATTATAAAGTAGATAATAATAATTATTATTATTAGTATTAAGGGCCGGTTCATGAGCTCGGGATTTAGCCAAGTCCTAGACTAAAACGGGTGGCTACCGTAGCATCGACAAACGTTTGTCTCGACTGGTTAGTGGGTTAGCAGCATAGAGAGACCTTAGTACATAGTGTCGAGGCTAACGTTTGTCGATGCTACGGTGGCCACCCGTTTTAGTCTAGGACTCAGCTAAATCCCGAGCTCATGAACCGGCTCTTAGAATGTTCAGAATCAAACAAGTAATGAAAAACCAGAACAAATGCATTCAAAATATTAATGGTAGAATTCCTTTCTGACCACCCTACTGACGTGAACAGTATTTCCAAGTTTCTGACTAACCAGAATGATAGTATTTTTTTTCTTTACTCGTTATTCATTGACTGTACAACTCAGGGATCTCCGGGTAGAGCGTGTTAAGGAACAATACCTAGAACTTGATCCTTGATGACGTCACAGAGCTTGCTGAACTGAGGGTTTTAGGGTCATTGTGTTGAACAAGGAAAACTCTCTACAAATAATTCATTTGTTGTAAAAAAGAAAACGTTTAGACTAACATTCGCCTGCATATCACGTTACTGATCATTCATGTATTTTTTTTAAGTTCAAGTTTTGCGGTTTTGCCTTATGGCATTATCGATTTGTGTTTGGCACCGTTTTAATTACTGAAGTCGGTTTTCCTTATCTGCGGTGGTTTTTCAATATTTCAACTGTCATAGTTTTAATGGGACTTTAATTTATTGAATTGCACTGTCGATGGATATAATTTATATATAGTTATTATAATGAATGCAATACGAGATTGATCAAGGATTTTTCTATACTTTAACCCCACACAACAAAAACGTAATTGAAATGAATCACATAATTCATTTGATTAAAATTGAAATGCTGTTTTCTTCAAAGCGATCATAAGAATTCATTTGAATGTTGTCGCTAATTCCACACAAATCACCAGATCTTATCACAATTCATTACAGAAATCACAATCAAAATTTTCCATCCAATTTCATATTAATTTAACAGAATGTTGAAATCAATGGTCGAGTTCCCTTCATCAATAGATGCAACTAGGTAGAAGGGAACAAAAGGAAATGTTTCAGAAATTCCATAGTCTAGTTTGATTACGTGAAACTTGAAAAGCAATCAGATCCACATTGAGATTTAATATAGGTCTCATGTAAATCTCTTTACCTTTAAATTTACAAAGTAACTTTATGGATTTTAGTGATCAAATACAATTCAATGTTATAAGTATTTATTCATGGTACTTATTCATCATACTTGCAACTAAGTCGAAGGAAACACCCAATAAAGGCATGCACTTAGATTAATACTATAAAAGATGCGTTCTTGAAATTTTATTGTCTGTATGACGAGTATGACTGTACAATGATGGCTACTCATTGCTACGAAAGGAAATAGATGCTTTGATGCTCATAAATGGTTAAGCATCATTTGACCTTCCTGTATGACAGCAACTTCAAGTACTGTTTGATAGATTCTGATTCCAGGTCATGTCCTTCTTATTCAAGGTCACGGTCGTGTACAGATGAATGAGTAGAGAAACTTATTCTAACGGCGTATACTACAGTATATTGCTTATAAATTCTAACTTCATTTTTGACTTTTCATAGAACTTTTACTTTACATGAGGCTAGTTTTCATGTGCCGTTTCATATATTATCAATGACAATGTGATTCAAAATATAGTGGTATTATTTGCATTTTTTTAGATGAATATTATCATTATGAATATCGTGTATGGGGAAAACAATTTAAATTCTATCAAAAACATATTCAAATCAAGTCTAGTAGAAATCATATAGATGTGCAAGTGATAATAATAATTATTTTTATCCAAGAACTGAAAGATTGTTATCCAGACTTCAAAAACAGATTGTAGAATTCGCTTATTTTTAATCACTGGATTTCAGAAAATGGATGTTTTCTAAAATAGATTGTCCAAATGTGCTACTACATAATCTGAGTTATAAATATGATAAGAAAACTCAGAATACTTCTTTGCAAGTCTGTTGATGACATTTGGGTCAGATTGTCTATTTTTATAAGGCGTTGGTAGCAGATATATCCAAAAGCGTTTTGTGGCATAAAGAAAACTCCAAACAAAACCCGATATAATTAGCAACAACGATTCGTCTTTTGTTTACTACTCACTTGAAACTAGTCGATATCCAGAATGGAATATTTCGCCTATTATACAACAACAAGTGGAGAAAAATACTTTTTTATACTTACTTGGTGTGGCGTTATGTATTTGGACATTACATCACTCTCTGGTTATTACGTAACCAACATTGGGGGAATTCGTACGGTAATTGATACCATTTGTAACGTAAATAAGGCAAATCGGTAGCATCCTCAAGGGAGCCCTCTTGTTTTTGCAAGCTTTTATTCTATAATGGTTGGATAACTCTGCTGGGAATTACGCTATGCTTATCCGGTGTTATCTTCTGCGACGACATGTACATAAATTTCGAGACGAAATGAGTGTTATTCTCATACTTTAAATACGATATATTTTCAATGACAATTGGAAGGTTATACGTTCCTTGTGACTATGTCACATAGATTATTAAAATTAATCAATCAATAATTTATTCAATCATTTACAAAGCAGAGCACAACAGGCTTATTCCCAAAACAGTTCTTCCAATTTACACAAACAGTCCAAATTCAGCTTTCAAATTTAATGGTTCTCGTTTTAGCCGCTTGCAGATCTTATCTTTTGTATTAATTTATTGAGAGAACAATATCGCAATGATCAAGTAAGCATGTGATTAAGCATGTCATAAAAAGCATGTAAGCAGTTAGCATGTCATATAGAGTAAGTTTACTAAAAAACCTATAGTAACCTTGATATAGAGTACCTCTCAACTCTCTGAGAATACTTGTAGGTGTTGTTTTGTAGTCATTAAAATGAAGAGAAAAAAAATTACAGAAATGCTTTGTTACCAAGATAAAGACGCAAGATTGCGATAGATAGTAGATTTGACACAATTTTTTACGGTTTTATAGATTTCCATTGGCTTATTCTTGTTTGAAAATTGACAGGTACTGTATTATGTAAAATTTGTTTAGAACTTCAATGAAACCAATTGGAAGAATGTAATGTGGATATTGAGAGAATGTTGATATTGATATACTGGTAAACGAAATATGTTTATAAAAGTGATTTTAGTATCTTTTGTCTTGGCACAAAGAATCACTCAACAAAAAGTATTGATGTACAACTTGTTCTGTTGTCAAAAAATTCAAAAGATCCAGTTCGTTGTTTGTAAGTTGATTCATATCTAAATATGCAAATATTTACGTACAGTACTAAATATTCTTAGGAGGCTATTGTTAGGATTCTTGTACTTTGTCTCTTATATGCGCATAAGCTAACTGAGAGAAAAATCGTATCTCTCAACAAATAATTGCTGTTGATTTTCACAGTTTTTGTGTTTTTTTTTGTTGTCTAAAAAGTAAAGACTGAATAAAGTAGTTTGTAACGGTTGCAATATTTTGAATAAAATGATCATCTCATCAAAATTATTTCCACGTTACGATCTTGTAAGTGCAACCAGAGACAATATCAACTATAGTTAAAGGCTGTTAAAGTAGCTAAATAGTCTTAACTAAGTAGTTAAATTGTCTTTGGTACAACTATTAAAATACATGAGAAGTCCATGAATACTGATTGATTCAAACGAATAAACTTCATCAGATACAACACCGGTTGTGTTGAAGCTATCAATAACGTTTACGACACGAAAAGCAATGTTTTCTACAAGAAAAAGTATACAATGACAAACAAGTATCGGCATAACACCGAGTTTAATAGAATCATTAATCGTTGTCACAGAAGTAATTACCTTGGCTGCTTGTTTATGTTTATGACTTTGTTAGGAGATCCCACACACATTTGATTATTGTAGGTGGAAAAAAAAAATAATTATAGGCTACTAAAATTTCAAAAGATTAAAAGACGATCTCACTAAAGTCGAAAATGGTACCAAGGCTATCTTCATGGACTTGTAAAACAAGTCTATGTAAAACCTATTTAAAAATATTTTTTTTTAAAATCTTTTAATCTTTATGAACTATGATTATAATTTTTCCCATTTACAATAATCACACGTGTGTGGAATCTCTTAACACATACGCATAAATAAGCAGCCAAGGTACAGTACAGTAATATCGTAACAGTATTTCGTTTCAGTATGAAGTTCTTGTAATCGACGTTGTTTTTCAAGACAAAATATAAAGTAAAATTTCTATTACAGTTTTAAAGTGTAATTCTCTGTTAATACTGTAATTAGATTCCTACTTACATTATCTTGGCAAAAGTGAGATGAATTTCACTCCTCATGATGGCTGCATCAGCCATTTTGTCAAAATGATGTAAGTAAAAGTTTTATTGTTCACAGTGAACTTTATATTCACGTCGTAACTATAATAGAAGCGAAGACAATTCAACTACTTAGTACTACTTATACTACTTAGTTACTTATACTACTTAGTTCTAATTATCGTTAATATTGTCTTTGATAGAAGTTATAGTGTTATGGAAAGTTTTATCACAAAATTTTATTGGAATTTAGTTTTGAAATGAATAATAACAAACTGCGTACAAAAAAAATAGCTTGAGAAACTGCAATAATTCAAAGCTGTTGATGTTTACTTGGTAAAAAATGACTACATGTTATGATGTTATGAAGTTATATGACTACATATGACGTTAGTTCAAGTGGAAAATTGATGGTGCAATAATTTAATTCAAAATATTTTCGAAGATTATTGTTGTAGGCAACTGCAATTATTTAATTCGGACGTTTTTTTGTACAGACAACTGTTCAACAATTTCCCACCTTAAAATGAAACATGAGATTCCCTACCACCTAAAACAGACTTTGCTAAGTCGAGTGGAGCGCTATTTAAACTTATGTAACGTTTTCGGAAGAGAAGCTTTTCATTGGTGAACAATTTGCTAGTGGTGGGGATAGGAGAGAGGAAAGGGATAAAGGAAGGGGAGAGGATGTTGATTGGCAAGTTTTCCCTCCGACGGTTCGAGGAAAGTTGATCACACCGGTAAATGGTGGAAATTTGATCACACTACTAGCTATACCTGTTACTGAAATGTTAACTGTTAAAATGTTAAATGTTACTGAATGGATAACTGTCGGTTTATGGATAACTAATATAGAATGAATAACTAAATGAGAGGATAATTTAGAGGAGGTAAATTAAAGTAGCTATGGAGTCATAAGAGATCATTCTTGATTGGCACAGGTTTTTTAGGGTATGAAACGGGATTATTGAACTTCAGAGTATGATAATTAATTAAGAATGAAAATCCAAGTGACGCTACAAGGAACTCTGAACTCTCGCGGACATTGTCAACAAAATACATCGATGGATGTTGACAAAATTCTGTTAGTGACTCGCACATAGTTGTGGAAATCTTCAGAGTTACTAACAGTACTATTTGGATTTTAGTTTCTAATTATTCATTTCAACGGTTAACTGTTATTGATACTGTTACTGTTACTGATTCATGCCAAGGCACCTGAACTTGGATTGACTAAGAACAAGAATTCTTATTCTTAGTCAATCCAAATTCTCATGTCTAAGAATTCATCCACTATGATATATGATGCAGTTATTCAGTCAGTTACAGTCTACCAGTTACTGTTATCTAGTTAATTACTTATATGTTCCTGAATAAAACGACTTGAAGCTGATGTCAAAACCACAAATTTATTAAAACAACGAGATACCGATTTCGGTTGTTACACTTACACCATTTTCAATCTCTCGTTTTTTTAATAAATTTGTGATTTTGACAATGACAACACTTCAAGTTTTTTTATTCAGTATGGATTAGTACCACAACATCACCTTCACTACTACCAAAGACAATAATTATTAACCAAGTATTGTCTTTGCTACCACACAAAAACGTATTTGGTCTGTAACAGTTACCAAGTCATTAACAATTATTCGGTCAGAAGCAGTTATTCAGTCGGTAGAAGCACAGTAAATAAGACTCTGAATAACCTCTGGTAAACGTTATCCAATCAGTAACAGTTATTGGCCAGTAACAGGTACCTAGTAGTGTGATCAAAACTCCACTATTTCACGGTGTGCACGGCTGTCCATGTGATCAACTTTCAAGAATTCATTGACACCGGGGAACAAAGTGGGGACTGCGATGAGCTTAGAAATAGACAGAACTTACATAACATTTTATTTGGGGCCTTGGGGGGCTCAAATAATACAGGATTAAACCGCGTTATAAGCTGCGACTTGGAGGGGCAATGTTGTAAAGTATTGTGTAATCACAAAAGATGTGGTAAACAAAAAGTTTGCTCATGAGAATATTGAAATTCCAAATTAGTCATCATCAAAAAAATATAAAAGTTTGTAATGGACAAAAATAGAGCTGAAAATTCTGGAGAACAAAGATTGATGTATTTATTTTGATGAGATTGAGATAAAATAGAAATTAGCGTGAGTAAATTCGACTGTACGCGTATTATTCCTTACAAAATTACGGCTCGAACATTTTGTAGAAAGGTAACGTGTTGGAAATATAAAAAACTTATTGGAAATGACCATGGAAAAGCAACAGAAGCTAGTGTAGAACACAATCTTGGAACAATCGCAACATTACCAACATATTCTAAGTTAGAAATTGTTCATTATCATAGTATTTATTATTCAAAAAAACAGTGAAGGTTGGTAATAACATTACCTTCAAGCTTCCATTGGACAGTTTCTCTTCAAAATTCAATAGAAAGAGGTTTTGGACAGGAGTGTATTTCTTTTCCCTATACAGTAAAAATACAGTAGAACTCCGATTATTCGTTTTGCTTTTAGAGAGAAAAAAAGCACACCAAAAACGTGTGCAGATGCGAATGAGTTCATAATAACATAGATAACTTCAAATGGCAATAACACATTCTTGTGAATGAAGCCCGACAAACAATACAGTATTATGTAAATCTTAATATGTAACCTGAAAATATTCCAATTTCAAAGTCAAGAATACTATAAATTGTGAATAAAGTCTTTTCTGCTAAATTTCCCCGTTTTTGTGTGGAAAATCCAATCTTCCGAATCTCTGATAACTGAATGGGGTTAGGCTCACAATTAGAATAGGGCTAGGCGTAATCCGGTTAGTCAAGACAAGACAAGACGAGATTAGTCACGTTTAGTCACAGTACTTCACATAGTTGCTTATGAAGCAACACACACCGATTCGTCATTCGACATCGATTAGTCATTGCATCAGTGTGTTCTGCTTCATAAGCAACTATGTAAATTACTGTGACTAAACGTGACTAATCTCGTCTTGTCTTGACTAACCGGTGTACGCCTAGCCTAAAAGTTCTGTCCGAGGTATCATTATTTCATCCAACTTGGAACAGTTCATTATTTTTTAATGTTGTGTACACATATAAAATGGACAATAAAGGTAAAGAGAGCGCTATTGTGTGAGTGAGCGCACGTAAATGAGAAGGATATTGAAAATATGAGTTGGAAATGAGCCGGAGAGGTCGATAGAATAAGACACAGTTGCATAACATGTCTGTTTCAGTGTGGACTCAGACACGTGATGCATACATCACATGGAGCTAGAACACTGCTTGCTTTGCTTCGTTTCGGAATTTATTTTTTCACAATTTTCTGTCGAGTAGGTGGTTCCTGTCAATAGCTCATGTTCAGACTCTACTCACAATTCTTTGTTCAAATTTCGATTAAATTCTTTTCGACGAGCAGTCTAGTCGCTCGCATACTTCGTTTATCTGTTTGAGTTGCGGTACGGAGAGTTGAACACACGGAGCATTAATCACAACTCAGTTTTATCACATAAATCTTGAATAGCATGGTGGGATCGAAGTTAAATTTGATGTCATCGAAGTTTGATCACACAGACAATTAATCATACCTTATTTTGATGATGATTGATCACATAAAGAATGTACGAGTTCTCCCCGTGCAGCGCAAAGCGCCACTCACTTGAATTTTTGTAAGTTCTTAGTTCTAAATAGTTGCTACTTTGACTATCTATAGCTGACAGCAGCTCAGTCATACCATTGAATATATATCCTATAGGGTATATATTCAATGGTCATACCAATGAAATCCTACGTTGTACAGATGACTGACTATTTATAGTCACTGAACTTCTTTTAGAAAAACATTTCTAAGCTTTACCTAAGTGTCATTTCACTTAAACTCAAGGGATTTATGTATTTTAGAACATTTAATGCCAACAGGTAGTGCCACAGGAAACTATTTTAGATTTTTATCTGATTTGTTTTATTCAAAATGTTTTTCATTTTTGAAAAACAAATAGAGCCTGCAAAAAATTGTTATCTTCCTTTTGGCGCAAACCGCGAATCAAAATCGGTCCACTCAAATTTCTCCACGAACTTTCCAAAGCTACATACAAAATTCTTGTAATAACAAGATTACAACGTAATTTTATCACACTGAAGTAAAATCATCACATGAAGAATGATTATGATCATGTATTCATCTCACCTTGAAACTTTGAAGTAGAGAAGATTTTATCATATTTACGAGTCAATGGATGGATCTGGAATGATGACCCTCGGAAGGAATGCTTCAATACAGAAAAAATACGCTGTGACGAGCGGAGTTGCATATTCAACGCCTTGTAATCGGATGACAATAAGTGCTGATTTTGCATTATTTATAGTTTCCTATTCAGACGTCAGTGGCCATATTTCCAATTTTAACAACAATACTGAATGAGACGTTACTTTCAACAGTTGGTCCTATTAGAGCTACGGTCACTCGTTATAAGGTGATTCTCAAAATTCAAGTTTTATATTGCCTAGTAAGAGGTTTTTAAACTTCAAATTAGTGAAGCAATGAATTACTACTATATTTTAGGAAGTGTGGTACCTGTTTCTTTAGTGATTGGATTAATTCTATCACTTACATATGGAACACACTTTCCAGCCTTCAAACTCTCCTTCACTCATTTAACTGCCGTAAAATGACGTCATCTAATGGAGTACAATAAGGAAATGTAGATTTAATTGGCTCTGAGCAATTGGCCTCAATGTGTATTGTGTTTTGAGCCAGGACAATGATGCATAATAACCTACCCCAAATTACTCATAGTTATTCTGAAATTAAATTCGCGTAGGACTCCCCCAATATCACTTACTGCACGGTAGTAAGTTTTGTGGGTCAAATAGGGTTGCTGGAAGAAGGTAGAAATGAGACGATATCCGTTATCCGATATCCGTTAGGGGAAGTTTTTCCCTTCCCCCACCTCATATAAACCTACCCCCTCCCCCGCCCAACCATCACACTCACACACACACACAACCTGTTGCCGAAGATCGCATCAGTCTCCAAATTAGTTATGTAATAGTGATGATATAAGTGACAAGTGGCTTGTGGCTAGCTTATAGAGCACAAATGGGTACAAAGTTCATACGGACTCAAATGGAAGCTATGCAACTGCGTACACTTTGCTCACTCGCGACTATTTATTAATAGTAAATATTGATCCAAACAAAGTGTATTGTTACAACATTGTTTGAAGATTGAACTAAACCTCCAATAGTAAAAAGAAAACAGTACATAATTTGAAACTATTTTATTAGTGATAATGCGCAGTTTTTATGTGTTTAAACAGTCATGAGCACGTGAACTAAACAGGGGAATGATTTTTACACGAGATAAAGTTAAACAAATCTCCACTTTTTTCAAATTTCATCTATTTATTGTGCTTTCACAATTTTCCTTGTTGTTGTTCTTTGTGATCATTTCTTTGTAAATTTTCTCTGTTGTGGATTCCTTGAGAAAATGAAAACGTCTGATCTTCGCCTGTATTGACACTAATGAAACTTAAAAAGTGAAGTGATTATTATATGGAATTTTCCAATTTTAAGTCACATTAGTGTCAATATTTGATCAAGTAAAAAAATTGATCTTTGTCTATTTTGAATTTTTAAAATTTTCTCTTTTTGTCTTTAAATGAAAATAGAGTATGAATAAGTAACTGAAGTGGTTGAATTAGTAAATAAGGATCAAAACAAAAGAAGGCGATATTGAATTTGTGATCATCTAAACTGTTGCAATATTCAAATTTTATGTTGTTTTCACATTTACATAGATCGCATGGCTCAATAAAATCGTTGAATCATTGTGCGTGGGGTATGGGTTTTCAAGTGAGTGACTTGCATTCATTTAACACAGTAGAACAATATACAGGTGAATATGGTCATTTCTGAATAGTAACTTAATTATATTTAGAGCACATGATTATTCTTAGATTCAACAATATAATACACATAGTACAGATAAACATAGAAACAAGATAAACAGAGACAAAAGGAAATTATACAAAACAAAAATCAATTTATATTACTGGTTATAACAATTTCGTCATTCTCTTCAATAGAAAAAATTATTTTAAGGACAGGCAGTCAAATATCACCGCTGTAAGATTGGGATTTAGTTGCATTGGTTCCGTTAGATGACGTCATATAATGGCGGTTAAATTCAATTGGCTTTTCGTGCATATGCTGAAACTGATACTTACCTAATCTAATACCTACTTTGTATTGTACCTACTTTACTACAACTTTGGTGCCATGAAACTGGTAGTATGTGGAGTATCAAAAAATCAAACGTATTCAAAATCAAATCACGTATTTATTTATTCAGTAATTTACAAATAATACTTAATGGTAAGGTTCAACAGTCCAAAACTGTCTGTCCCTTTTCCAATTTAGAATACAGTCCAAATCTAGGTTATGTTGCTTATCTTTCACGGTCACAAATTTTCACTCCAAAAGTAAACACTTGACTTATTGACAAATAATGAATGACATTTATGGCCTATAGTTTCAGGTGGATTCCAAACCATTGTTGTGAATTTTTCCATAATTGAAAGTGATTTTTGAAATATACTTGTGAGTGGAACGTGCTATAGTTTCAGGTGGATTCCAAACCATTGTTGTGAATTTTTCCATAATTGAAACTGATATTTGAAATATACTTGTGAGTGGAACGTGCTATAGTTTCAGGTGGATTCCAAACCATTGTTGTGAATTTTTTCCACAATTGAAAGTGATTTTTGAAATATACTTGTGAGTGGAACGTGCTATAGTTTCAGGTGGATTCCAAACCATTGTTGTGAATTTTTCCATAATTGAAAATTATTTTCGAAATATACTTGTGAGTGAAACGTTCATTTTCTTCACACATTGCCAGGAAATATTTAGAAGACGCGATTTTCGCGTCGTGTGAACGAAAATAGTTTTTGGTTTTCGGCCAGATTGGCCCGAGACCAGGCAGCAGAGCACAAGCTAGCTGAGTGGAGCAGAGCAGAGCTAGCAAAGGGCAAAAGTACTCTAAGTAAGGCCAAACGAATTGTTTACGTAATGCAAGCGTTTTTGAGCGTTATATAACTGACGCCGCCGCTCTATGAATATGATTGAGATAAAATTTGCAAAAGGTTTAGCTTGAGCTATACCAGTATTTTGAGCTCATACTTTAACTATAGCAGGATCATTTTAACTTGACAGAAAACATATGTTTCGACGAGCAATATCACAATACTTACAATCTAAACCTAAAAGCTGAATCTTTGAGAGGTCTTCTTTGAAAGGTCTCCTTTGAAAGGTCTTCTTTAAAAAGGTCTTCTTTAAAAAGGTCTTTAAAAGACTTTAAGGGCCGGTTCATGAGCTCGGGAGTAAGCTAAGTCCTAGACTAAAACGGGTGGCCACCGTAGCATCGAAAAACGTTAGCCACGACACTATGTACTAAGGGCTCTATGCTGCTAACCCACTAACCTGTCAAGACAGACGTTTGTCGATGCTACGGTAGCCACCCGTTTTAGTCTAGGACTTGGCTAAATCCCGAGCTCATGAATCGGCCCTTAGACTTTTAAAGGCCTTTTGATTATTGTGTCAAAATCACTGTTTACTTATTATCAGTTGGCTGACGTGAATAACGACTGTTTTTAGGCGATTTGTAGTGCTGTATTTGTGAAACCATATTTTGCCATTTTTTAAAACCATAAATGCTGTCTTTGGTCGTTTGTAAAACCATAGTGTTACAACTAAAAACAATACCATATTAGTATAAAAGTAAAGTACTACTAACTCTTTGGTATGAAATATCGCGACCGAATATCGGCGTCAAACACGCCCGTCTTTCAAGTGACATTTTGAAATATTTCGTCAGATAAGGTTGCTTCATTTTATTTACAGCAGATCTTCATCTTGGCCTTGACCATGCCAAATTTCAACAAAACTAGTCAAACCATTCTGGAGAAAAAAAAATTAAAAAGTGAAAAAACAAAATGGCGACAGGGTGTTTCTGAAATAGACCGACAAACTTCGTGAGCGGTTTCCTGACATTGAAATTAAGAAAGAAGTTCCAGTCCTAAAATGCTTTGTTTCCCCCCTAGTCACCATTTTGTTTTTTCACTTTTTATTCTTTTCCTTTCAGAATGGTTTGACTGATTTTGTTGAAATTTGGCATGGTCAAGGCCAAGATGAATGTCTGTTGTAAGCAACCATGAAGCAACCTTATTTGACGAAATATTTCAAAATGGCGGACATTTGAAATGTTTAAATTGAAATAACTCGAAAACTTGTTTGGTATTTGGAATTTTTAAATTGAAATAACAAGAAACTTTTTGTTGCCCGCCATTTTGAAATAAGCATTCCTAAGTTATTTATTTCATTTGTTTTTGTAAATACCAATTACCTTTCTTTACTATGTTAGTTGTTTGAACCGCCATTGCTGTGATGTTTGTAGAAACCACCCATTGTGGGAGGAGCTTATCTAAGCCAATGGCAGTCGGTCACCTTGATAGGCCATTCAACTGCCAATCACAGCGCTCGGTCACGAGTATAAATTCTGTAACAGGGATTGATAATTGTGTAACAACCGAAACTGCAGTATCTCGTTGTTTTATTAAATATGTGGTTTTGACAATATCAAGTCTTCTTATTCAGTATGGATAACTGCAACCAAACATGAAGTTGAAAAATGTTATGATAATATTTCAATTTCTTCCAGTTTCATTTCTTTTCCAACCTCAAAAATGTTCAGTTTTTAATAAAAGTTCAAATAATATTTTAAATAATAACAATTCAAATAATTCTGCCAATCTTCAACTCAATATAGCCTTCAAAGAACTCCCTCAGGCTATAAATATTGTTTGTTTACGAGCTAGTTTCTTACGCAATTCTCAAAATTGGTTGGTATTTTTCCAATCAGTAAATAATTTAAATTATTTCTCATCATTAAGTTTCTTATGATAATCATCGGCTCTATTATAGTGTCAAGCCTAGGCTTGATTTGAAGTGATGTTTTGACATTTAAAATACAGTTACAACTCACACTGGCGTACAAGGTACCTTTCCTTTTGCCGGTGTTTTTGCCACGATGGAAAGTGTTTTCAACGTTTTACATAATAATTATTGAATAATACATTTTTATTTTGTTATTTAATTACCTTTATGCACATTTTTATTTTCTAATTTATCATAAATATCATAATTTCTTCCAAGGTTTCAAGTACCGTACAATCAGATTCATTTAATTTGATGCTTGGCATTAGATAGATAGGTAGAGAGATTTCTTGCCGTTGCTGATGACCGTAGAGTACAATGGCAAAGAAATAATATCTCTCTATCTACATATCTAGCCAAGCGTCAAATTAAATTAATATTATCTCTAATAGCAGAGAAAAACATGTGGTTAGTCTATATGGTAATACTAAAACACTTGTTGGCCTACTTTGTTCTAATTTGGCTTTTGTATAAAAATACTTTTCTGCAAATAAATTTATTATACAGTACATTACAGTATTGCATATAGGCAGAACCATAGGGTTGTTAACCAGAGCACTTCTAATAGCAAACATACAGAGCCTATGCAGTAAATCGGTATGTAAACAATCCGCATGTGTTAAGACGCAAAAAACGCGGATATATCAGTTACAAACAGGAGGCGCACAATTTCAAACGATGTGGCAAAGCTATACTAAAAATATCCCCCCCCCCTCCTTACGGCTTGCAGTATTCAAAATTACTTCACATACTAGCAATGCTACCAGAAGCAACAAGAGAGCTGCTGCCTAAAAACAGCATGAAACTGAGTGGATTGAACTGAATGTACCGTTGGTGTGAACGAGAATAACAATAACATTATTATAAATAGTTACAGAATGCTTGGACGGTCTGCCGTAACAATGCTTGTAATCCATAATTATTATGAGGAAAGTCAGGATGACATGAACACACATTTATAATAGATTTCTCTTATTAATTCAAGTTAGAACTGAACTGTTCATTAGCAAATGTGCTAGATTGCAATCAAACTTCACTGTGAAAAAATTATAATAAAAATAATTCTCCTGATAACTCCCAAGACCTTCATACGTACTAGACCAGACATACTATGAAGCTAGAAAAATTATTTTTGGAAGTCTCAAATGAACTATTGGTTGTACAGAAATTGTATAAAACAGCATAAAACAGAAACAGAAACTGTTTTTTCAAAAGAGAATGACAATTTTTAACGTAAAAACCGAATTACAGTATAAGCTTCTGGTCCACCATGTTTCCCTAGACTCCTATAGATTACCTGTCGATAATATAGATAGGTAATATCGAATATAGACTATAGACTTTCAAACACCAGGACCCAGGAACCTCAAATGAAAAGTAAATTCTACTAATAATTCGGTAGTTGCGTTACTCTATAACCGAAAGAAATTCAACTGCATTCTCAAATTATTCTTAAATGATTGACATGATTAATCAACACATCACTAATAAATCATTAGATTAATCAGACATACCTCTGACGAATCATGAATGTAATGCTCATACTTCATATAAGATTCTAGAGAAAAGTCTAGTTTGTTATGATAGTTTGAATAAGCACTAGAGCTCTTTCAAAACGACGGAAAATAGAGAAAAATAACAATATGTCATCCGCAGCAACAATCATCGATCTCTAACTGATACAATCTAACTAATCTGACTACAATCTAACAAAATGATCACATATACTTGTAAAAGTGATCAGTTCAATTTCCAAGTAATTATACACTTGTTTTTCAATGTTTTTTTGTAAAGAGAAATGAAACTTATTTATTTATTCAATTCAATTAGTTGTATTAGAGATCGATGGCAACAATTCAATATAATGCTGTATAATACAATACAGTATAATGCTGCGGAAATAGGAAAACTGATTCTTCTCACTTTTGTTCGTTTTCTGTCTAGAAATATAATGTTAATGATAATCTACCAGCTAATGCCTAATAGGCTGAGCAGTTATTCTGTCTGCTTCTCCCAGAACCTGTTTGTTTTCCTTAAATAGAATAGCTACTTTTACTTTGTACGATGTTCAAAACTAGGTGGCAACGTACCCTACTCTTGATGAGACATTAGTGCTACAAAATCATTAAATTAACGTTATTTTTTTTCAATTTGAAATACAATTTGGTGTCTGACCTTTACAATGTACGGTATAATCAATATTGGATTCGATTGTATTATCAAGTTATAAAATGTCTTATTGGATTTTAAGCATTCATGGCAAACCGACACAATTCATTTATGTTGTAGATTCAAAATTTAGTTATAGTAACAATATTATTCATAATTTATCAATTTGAAACTATAATATTTTGCTATAAATGTTGTATGGATGATGCTGGGCCCAATGCACTATCACAGAAATTATTTTATCTCGATATTACGAGTACAATGATTATGAGAAAATTCTTAATTATCATGAATTGACTCAATTACTGTACTATTGACCTGATTACTATGACATTTCACATTTCATTATCATTGAATAAAATATACCATAATGGATGATTATTTATTAATTACTATAAATTGTTGATACGACATTATGTCTCTTCTCTTTTTAGACGTCAGTACTCAATAGGGGTCATATTTTCCAATTGAAAGTACTGTAGTGCAGTACTGTACTACATGTTTTGCAAATTGCATACCTTGTGCCTAAAAATAAAAAGTATCAGCAGTACTAATAAATTCTATTATTGTTATGCGTGTTGCATACTTTGTTCCTGAAAATTAAAAAGTATACTGTATTATGATTAAAATGCTAAAAGATTATTATGATAAAACTTATTCATTACATAAAGGTATGTATTATCAACTTAGTTTAATATCAATCACATACATTTTTAATTTTCAAGGTGGGGAGGGGGGCATCAACATTTACATTGATAGGTATTGATAATAAAGTCACTATCATTTCTCTTTTCTTTACCTTTTTCTAAAGTCTCTCTTATTTCTCTTTTCTTCACCTTTATCTTTCAATAATATTCCTTTGTCACAGTGCAATTTCTTATATTATAGATTCTGTTGAGCATTTTATAAGCAATTTTACTCTCTTCTTTTCAATTTTTTATTTTTTCTCTATCATTCTTTTATTTCAAAGAGCAGCTGCAAGTGATTTCGCGTAACTCTCTGCAAAATCTGATTGGATTTTGCAGAATCCTTGAATTTCTGTCAAATTAAATTAATCTGTTGATTGTGTTATTGATTGATTGTACATTAGGCTATTAATTAATCTATTAGTTTACTGTGACGTTTGACTAGAAACAATACTGTTTTTCTAGACAATAAGGAAAATATATAAAATCATTGTGACCCCTAATTTCTTCCGTACAGTTACATATTCTCTCACATGGTGTAACTCCAATAATATACCAATTCAATTTGTCGAACAAAACAACAGACCACATTCATTGTCCACATAACAGGTTAAAAAGAGCGAGGTTAGATAACTTTCGCTCGCATTCGTGCTGTATTTAGCGCGCGGCGGGGCAATTTCCCCCACCACCATCACCACATCTATTCCCGTCGGCATCTGACTGATCTTCATTCGTTTAGTACCGTACGATACCTTGACGTGGAAGGTTGTTAGTGTCAGTGTTTCTGGAGACAACGCGGTCTCAACAACAATCTCCCCGTCGGGCGATGGATTTCTAGTGGAAATGGAAGGCAGTGAACGTTTTGTGTCCATATTTTCCAATCTAGTCCTGCAAAACAGTGATTTTAACGTTGTACACCGGTGTGTGGTAGAACGAGCACAGTGATATTAGCGTTAGAATTTTGTTGTCATACAGCTTTAATTTTAGATTTGTGTGGGTTATTTATTTCAAGCTAATAGAACGTGGTTCTAGTGTGGGTAATATTTATTTTCTACTATAATTTTTTTGTGATTGTGTGGGGGTAGAAACAATATAATGGAAGCAGCCACCGAGGAGCCTCGCTCATCTCGAAACAAGTGTGTTAGTGCCAACGTTAGTGTGACTTCTCCCAATTCTGTGGTACGTTCTCAGAGTACACGTTCCAAGCTATCATCTGTTACTGTGGACATTATAAATAGCATCTCGCCGGGCTGTTCAAAAGCGCTGACCAGTGCATTTCTGGAGGTGATTCGTAAGGCGTCGGAAGCATCAACCCCTGCTCCTACGGAACAAGTTCCTCCAACCCCCACCGACTGCCTTGCTTGTCACGTGTGTGGCTGTGCCTTCTATCGTCCCGTGACGCTCCCGTGTGGACACACCTTTTGCAAGGGCTGTCTGCAGAAGGATGCGTCAAAGTGTTGTCCAGATTGTGGACAGAAATTGCCGGCTCGTCTGGAGACGAATGTTCTGATCAAGACGCTGCTGGAGAAATGGTGTCCCGCGCAAACCAGCTCCTCGAGGCTGCTGGAGGAAGGCAATCGTCTCATCAAGGATCATCCCGAAGAGGCGATCGTCAAGTTCAAGGACGCTTTAGCTGCTGGTGAGTACACTGTCTGTAGCAAATCGTGTGTGTTCTGTAACAACTATCATAGTATCTTAATCTTACTATTATGGTATCATTCTCTCATCATTATTTATTTATTTAGCGTATGGCTTTTATAATGTGTAATAGTGGGGAGACCCGAGTAGGGTTGTTCCACTTCACCAACATAACCAATTATCCCTTGATAGGGAACATGGTGAAAGTTTGTTTTCACTTAGAAAACATACTTCAGCATTTAAAAAAAGTATTTTTTGATTTTCGAAAATATATAACACTAAAACACAGCACAGAACACTTATTGATGATCTAAAAATATTAAATTTTGATAACAATTTAGATAATTTTTTTATTTTCTCATAATATCGTGGTATTCAAATATCATACGGGTCTCTTCTCCGATAAAAGCCATGAATGATGATAATCATGCTATTATACCATAGTATCAAATATACTATAGTATCATACTATAAATACCATAGTATCATAATATCATAGTATGAGTTTCTAGTGGTGGAAAGCGGGCTAAGTGGCCCCGAAATTCTCTGACTTGGGCTCCCGTACTCTCTGGATCTTCCAAGACTCTGTAGGGCCCCAAAGCAGTGGCGAAGCGTGGTATGCTTATTTGGTCATCGCCGGGTATATTTCCTATCCCAAAGACTGGGGTCTCTTCAACTCGAGGTCCATCACATACCAGAGAAAGAATGCCTCCTGCGAACTGGAGCAATAGCCAGTCGAGCATGCTAATATAACTCCACCGGCAGCATTTTTTCTTTGGCCAAACAATACAGTCGATTATTTATTTATTCTTTCTGTACATATAAAAAGTCACAGACATAAGTAGACATAAGTCGCATTCCATTACAAATCTTATTGACATTATTATTAACAATTTTAGTACAAAAAAAAAGAAGAAAAACATTAGAATTACAATCTCATAATAGATATAATGTTATTTGTATTTTTATGTTTATTCCTGATCCTTGTGGATGAGATCATTTTGGTTGAGGGGTCATTATAATACTATTTTCTGAAGAGTAAAATCGAACTTCAACCAAAGTGGGTTATCAGGTTGTACACGGTGAGGTGGAACTACCTTCGGGTCTCCCTCCGATCGAAGCCATTCACTAATTATAATTTATAATATAAATTATCATTCTCTAAACTGTAAAATTATTTCCTATTTGAGTGATTCATGGTTTGTAAATGTTGTTTCAAGTCGTAATTCTTCTAATAAAACTTATAAGGTCAAGACTTTAAATATATGTCTTTCGAATAGACTTGATGCTTGTTGCGAGTGTGCAAATGTCCTTTAACGTTTTCATACAGTATGTTGAGACAATTTATTGTCAATGCCGTTCTGACATTGACCTAAAATGCAACCTGAAATGTCGTTCAGTTCACCTGGAGTGTGCCTTGGAATTGACCTCACATTCCTTGATTTCTGTGGGTGAATAATATTATTTATTCTATGATCTATAAAAGTTGAGTTAACTATTTCCTATCAGTGTCCTCGCCAAGAGTGGAACGGTGATTACTCAGGTTCATAAAGAGGTAGCCTACATGCCTCAGCCGGTGAATAGGTATGCTGTCAATAATAAAACGATAAATAGGTAAAAATATTAAATAGGTAAAAAGGTATGCTGTCAATAATAAAACGAACACTCACTATAATAAACTGATTCACTGATGTACTATAATCAATGAAAAACAAGGCAATAAAAACATGAATTCATTTAAATTTTCCATCGTAGTGAAAAAAATGTGTTTACGTTCATTCACCATTTGCTACTGTTGCAGAATAGTCTTCAAAAATACAACAATTGAGAATTGTACAGTAAATAATTGCAATGAATATATTATAATTTGTTATATTTGAATGAAATATTATTCCAGACACTCCAAAAAATATTGTATTTAACTATTATTGGTAACATCTATGCGATCAAAGACAAGATTCATGGGAACAGGAATAATTGGTTCAATCATGTGAACAGGATGAGTAACGACCGGATCCCCAAGCAGGCCCTCATGTACCAACCCTTTGGGAGACGAGATACGGGGATCACGTACCATGAAAGATGGATTGATTAAGGTGCAGAGGTTCGGAACAGGCAATGCCTAACCCGTGAATCACTGAAGAAAAGAAGAAGATTGTAGTGAGGCCTGATAATGGATTTAACTTCTATTAAATCTTCAATCACTGTATCGAGAAGGTCTCAATTTTATCCAAGTCCCCCGATTGGGTCACCCCAGTTACGCCAATAGCATTCACATTTTATTACGAAAATCAAACCTCCGACCTCGATACTGCGCAACATTCTATTTCAACACGCTTTTATATAATCGAAGAACCGCGCTTGCTACAAAATTTATATAGGACACATAGAGCGCTGGTGTATTACGTATCCTACTAACTACATTAATAATTGTCAAGAAGTGGTTTGAAATGAACCGCCGTTTTCCTTATGCCTGTATTAGAGACAAAACTTGTGTGGCAAGAATGCTATTAAGATTTCGGGGAAGACTCCACTACTTGTTTTATATCCTCAAGCGGAGTGACCTTGAACCTGATGACTGATGACGTCATAATAACTAGTAAGCTAGGAGTGTAGTTTGAAGCTAGACAAGAAGTTAGGTTGGGTACGAACTATTATAGTAGGTAGGTTGGTGACGTTTCAGGTTGATATTAGATTTGCTAATAAATCAAAAGAACGAATAAATGGTTTGGTTGAATAAGAATGAAGGATTTATAGAAGCAAAGATAATAATGGTGTTTGGAATAGTGTGTAGGCTAATAATTGTTTACGAAAATTTATTATCGCACTCTTATGAAACTTTGTGACCTTGTGGGAGGTGTCTGTTTATGGAGAATTGTTTTCGAAGAAACAAACCAATCATCGCAGAACTGAATTATGTAAACAGATTAGTAATACTTTTTCTTGGCATTCTGTAGGGTATTTTCCATTGAGATGAATAAATATCTAACTGGAGTCACCACTGATTGAACGAGCTGGGTTCCGCTTAATTTTTTTTTGTGCATTCACGGTTCCTACATTCTTAATGTTTTCACAACTGGGACTAAATATTTTTATTTCTCAGCTTTAATCTTGGTGTAAAATTCTCATGAATTTCAATTCGTCCATAGAAGAATTTTAAGTTATCCTTATAATTAAGGATTATTCAAGTAAATGAGATAATGTTCGATCATTCAATCTATTTAGATTGGAACAGACTGAACAAATCACTAAACTTGACATGATTGAAATTTCTGCCTCAGGAATTGAATTATGTTATCAGCTTCTCACTAGATTTTTGAAAGGGTATCGAAAAAATGAACATCATAATCGTGATTAGTTCATTCTTATCACTCAACACACTAAAGAAGTCATGATTTGTTGAAATCCAAGCAATCATGACACAATGACATCAATCTCTTATCGTGTAAAGTTGGCTTACTTTATTTCGGCTTTACTTCAAAATCGAATCAAACAATTTCATTGCGAAAGCAAAATCAACATCACATTTCACAAAATCAATTTGAGCTTAGAAACTAAGGAGATAACATTTTAATTGAATTGAATTAGATAGTGCTCTTACAATTGAGCTGAGTTCTTGTATGGTGAATTCTAAGAATTTGGCTTAAATCTATTGTATGATATCGTTATGTAATGTTTCTCGTGCGATATCATCCATAAACTATCTTCTCATATTATAATGAAAGGCCTTCTGACCTCAAAATAATTCTGTCATTTGGAAAGTGAACATTAAAAAAAAGCGGAAAATTTGAAACACATTGAATTTTAAATTAATTATAGTTATGTAACGGTTCCCGTGGGATATCATACAAAATCATCTCTCGAAAATTTGATAAAATGTCTATATAATTGTCCTCAAATAGTTCTTTCATTTCAAAAACGAACATTCTTAAAATATTACGAAAACTTTCCTTAATCTTTATTATAGTTACATTGAATTTTATACTAATCTTGTTGTATGAATATTTCACGTTTACGATTAATATTACAGGTTTTTTTTCATTCTTTTTTTCCAAAACTTACTTAGATAATATTCAATATTGACTTCCAAATGAGCCAATTGAATCTAATCACCGTAAAATGAAGTCCTCTGACGAAGCTCAATGGGGATTTCGTTTTGGTTTAGAGTTTCGTCAAATGACGCCATTCAACGGTAGTCAAATTCAATTAATTTCCACGCAATCGGCTGAGAGTAAGTACCGAAATTAAATTTTTGAACTAATTCATCCTTTTATCAAACACCAATTTTGTTCATGCCCTACTATCAACACGTCGAATTGTGTTGACTATGACTAGGCTTTTATAGAGTCCGATTGTAAGCATTCAAGTGTGTATAGGCTTAGGCCAAAATCTCTTACGAAAATTTGTCAAACTCTTCAATAAGTATAGAACCAAGCCTTTGCGCAATGCTTTCTCTATGGTATGATATAGTAAATTTTTGAAACTCTTCAATACAATTTTTCGGTTTTAAAACATGTTTGGGATATTTATTTTTGTTTTAAAAACCTTTTAAACTTTAAAAACCTACCGTGTCCCGTAACTCATCAAACGTGTGTGTTCTTTACGTCAATAATTGATATCCATCATTGAACATCCTCACACCATTTACGCTTATTGCATAGAATTAGCCCAGATTGAAAAGGTAGGAAAATCACTTTGGCCTTGATTAACAAATCCACGTGCCGTGCTTGAAGGTATCCGACTTTTATATTCGTAATGCATTATGCAATTGCCTTGCCTTTTCTCTGTTGTTGTGATCATCAACACGATCATAATCAAAAACACCGATTTCCATCATCATTACACTCTAATAATGATTTTTGTAAAAAAAATAATTGCCATCAATTGAATGTTGATTGATAGGCCTAAACACTCCATTACACCTTTCTCACTCTCTTTCTCTCTCTTTCACTCTTTCTCCTCCTTCTCTCTGTTTGTGTTTTGTTTTCAATGTGACATTGATACTATGTGATTAAATACTATACATTGATTTTTATGTGACACAACAACTCCAAACTCTATCATCGTTGCACTCTCTCTTTCTCTGTCTCTCTCTCTTTTCTTTCGATTTCCCTCTCACACTTCTCTCTGTTTGTGTTTTGTTTTTCTATGTGAAATTGATACTATGTGATTATAATAAATATATAGTATAGATTGATTTTTGTGTGACACAACAACACCAAACTGTATCATCATTGCACTCTCACTCACTCTCTCTTTCTCTCTTTCTCTGTAGCTCTCTCTTTCTCCGTATCTCTCTCTTTCTCTGTCTCACTGTCTCCCTTCATCTCTCTCATCGTCTCTCTCTTTCACCCTCTCTCTCTCTTCTTCTCTGTTTCGTCTGTCTTCCTTGCTCCATGTGTCATTAATATTGTTGACATTGACACTGACATCAAAGTCTTTCAAAAGTTTTCAATATTGATGGCACGTGGTGCTTTGAATCCGATTTCGAATGGGTATCATTAGTATCGATAGTATCGATACTATATGAATCGATAGATGAAATGATTGTCTGAAATCAATGCTGTTCATCAGTGATGATTAATCTGATAAAGCACTATCAATTTTTTCAGCTACTGTATAATTTTTGTTCAGATCTGGGGCCTGTTCCATAAAGCATAGATAACACTTTCATCATATTTGGTTAGCATAGATAACCCTTTAATTGTATTTGGTTAGTCTATGCTAATTATAGGTCTTAGGTGGTAGGCATAAATAAATAGAACAGGAAAAATGCGATCATACACTAGACTTATAAGTTCATTGGATTGTAGCCGTGCTATTGATGTCTAGTGGGTGTCTACCTTTTCCAGCACCTGTTACATGATTTCTAAATTCTTGAAACTTATTTTACTAAATTCTTAAAATTTATAATTTCCAAATTCTTAAATTATAAAACCGGCCCCTATGTTCAAGAATGTTGTGTTTGTCATGATCATATCTACAATTGATAAAAATTGATATGAGCAGATTGATTGTTGAGCTCTACCTTTAAAATTTGTTTTCAAGGTTTTAAGAATGATGTTATCAATGTAATGATCAGAACCATCATTGATAGAAATTATTGTACTGATTTCTATGTTAAAATTGTGAAATGTAACATGAGATATTCTAAAATTAGTCATAAATTTGCTCAATCATGATTAAGTATGATAAGATTATATAATGTCTTTGTCATAATCTAATAATTCACTTGATAAACTTACACAAATCAACGCCAACTCAACTTAAAAACTGTCAGGTGATTTTTTATACAAACCATAGTGCCAATCAACTCATTATATAAACTGATTACAACTTTTAATTCCAACCAAATAGGCCATTATATAAGTCAGTTACCACTTCAAATACTAAACTGTCAAGACGATCTCTGCTCACCAGGTGAATTGCAACTCACTCTGTCTCACTCACTCTCACTTTATCTGACATTCCCTGTCTCTCTCTCGAACTCATACAAACAGGCGACATATTATGTATTTCTATTATATAATGTAAAATAATACAGCATTTCTGAAAGATTAACTTTCAGTGCGCTAGCTATACTCAATCGCGTAACTTACAAAACAAGGAAAATACGAAGAAGAAGAAGATTGTGAGGAAGAAGGGGAAGAGGAGAAAGGAAAAATAAAGAAGAAGGAGAAGAAGAAGAAGAGCGCGTGTAAGTGATGAAAGATACTTCTATTATCTAAGTGTTCGGTGCAATTGCACATGCATTTTTGTAATAGATTCAACAGAAGATTACCTGTGATTATCGAATTACAGTACTTTTAGAAGGTTAAATTATACATTCGCGAAAAGTCGGTTTGGAATTTTCGATTACGTGGTGAAAAGTATCCGGCATACAAGGAAAAGCGTGGAAAACCTGTTGGAAGTAGTAAGGTGAGAATTTTCCATTTTATGACTGGTTTGTCTTGTTATGCTTATCTCCTGGTTATAAGGACAAGACTTATAACCATACGGACTATACTTTTCTTATGTAACCGTATCAATTGATCAGGTACATAATTCATCATTCACTTATCAATTCAACATGGAATATCCTGATGAGTATAGTATGCTAAAAATTGAAAGATCTAAAGAATAAAATAATATTGTTCCATATGTCAATAAGGCTAGGCGTACACCGGTTAGTCAAGACAAGACAAGACAAGATTAGTCACGTTTAGTCACAATAATTCACATAGTTGCTTATGAAGCAGCACACACTGATGCAATGACTAACCGGTGTGTGTTGCTTCATAAGCAACTATGTGAAGTACTGTGACTAAACGTGACTAATCTCGTCTTGTCTTGTCTTGACTAACCGGTGTACGCCTAGCCTAATAATTACTTCGACAAATGAAGAAAATCCATCTGAATAAATTTCTCTCGTAAATATCTTTATTGTCCGTGTTCCATTGAATCTACGAATAAGAGGATGAATAAAGGTGTAATGAAGAGAGCTAAGATTAGGATTAAGAGGGAAGATAGGGGATAAACAAGGTGATAGATAACGAAGAGAAGTGTAATGAAGAGAAGAAGAAACAGAATTAATGAATGAGAGAATGGAGGGAAGTGAAATAAATTACGGAACATAGAAATAGTTTTAAGGTTTTCACATGTGATTGAAGAAGTACAGATATAGTAAAATAGTATGGAATGAAAGGTGTTGGAAATCATAATAGGTATAGACAGTTTGAAGACATTATTATCTAACATTGAAGCCTTATGTGAACGTTAAATACTTCTTTGTTTCCTTATTTGCTCGGCTCAATTTTTCATGTAATAATACAGAAAAAGCATTCTATTGATTGATAACATCCACCTTGCGTAATGCTCCCTGTTTTAATATTCATTACACCACCATAACACATCAATGTAATTCATGATGTTTTTTATAGAAACATGCCACAATTTTTTATGACAATTTCAACCACGTATTTGAATTCGTAAGAACTAAAATATTCTCACGTGTTTATAATCTTGTTAATATTACAATAGAGAATGAGAGTAATATTTTCATTTATGCCCGGTTTCTCAGTCGTTCAATAAACAGTTTAAGGATCCAATAGCAGTATTGAATCAATAAACATGTGTTTTCAAATGTAAAACAATTATTGATTCAATAGTTTATTGAACAACTGAAAAACCGGCCATTAGTCTTATTAATGCGACCAATAATCATTGATTGATTGACATTCCAGCTCTTGAAGTTTAGGAACTGTATTGTTGAATTTTCAATTTCAATTTTTTGAGAAAACCCTAATTTTCGCAGATATTGGTAGCAATTTTTTCGTAGAGAACTGGTTGTTTTTCCTAGAAATGGATGGATTCGAAATTTGAGTATTTCAAACTGTAATCACAGATCAGAAATTAATGTTCAGGGAAGATAATCACAACTTTCTCGGGTTCTACTCGTACACTGTCCTGTTGTTTCGAACAAGCTCATAGCTAATTCAGTTTCAAATATTATAGCCTAAAAGTTTTTCTTCCACTAAATCCACAAATCGCAACTAACTTTATATAAGAAGTACTTTTCCATATTCAATCAAAATTGGAGATGTTAAAAAAAGAGAGGACTAGGGAACAAGATTCACGACAAATAGGAAATAAAATGTTAATCACTGTATGAAGAAATGATCTTTCTTCAGTTCAATGCTTAAAAAGTGTTGAGGTTACTCACAGAATTATCAAATACATACAATTAACGAAAATCGTCTCGAGTGAAGGTTGCTGTAAGAGCTTTAAATTACATAATCATCACGGAATCATTATTATTTGTTACATTTCGGTTCATAAGCGTTGGTAATGTAGACGTTTACATAAAAGCATAGTTTACATAATGATAATAATTTCATAAAGGCGCGCATACTCAAAGCCTTCAAGACACGATTCAACTATTTCACTGATTATTATGAGCCATTGTATTGTAACTAGAAGTGTTATATCATAGCACATACTATTAAGTAGGTAACTTCATAAACTAGTAACTTCTAATTTTTAAATTTGATCGATTAGTGTTGTTAAATACTTTTTAATTCAAATCAAATATATTATATTTGTGTGAATATTAAGTATCAACTATTATTTCAATGCGGCATGGAAATTTGAAGCTCCGTTGCAAAAAAATTATTATGTTTCTTCATTATTGTAAAGTTTGATATGACTAAAAGTTGTTCAAAACAGTGTTGTTATTATTGGAGAATGTATATTTGAATTTATTAAAATTTCGTTCGCTTTAGTTTTTCTCTCAATATTGCATTGCAACTGTACTATACTACTATTCTATATTCTAACTATACAAACTATGAAATTTGTAGTTTATTGAAAAAAAATTGGGCGTATTTGATTGAATGACAATCACTTTTACGTGTAACATTAGGTTTGTTATGCTTCTTCACAGTCTCTCTTAATTTGAAGATTGAAGAATCTGTTTATTTCAATCTTCTTGTCTTTATGATTTGTTAAAAAGTTTCCAAGTTTTTCTCAAAGAAACATCCTAGAAACAATATTGTTCCAATATAATTCTGTATCGCAAGTGTTGTGTGAACCAAACATTACTAAATACAAGTAGTTTGTACCCTCTACCATGGATATTCCAATAATATTATGCAAGTTATCCTCTAACAGCTAGAGTTAATTTATGTAATTGGAACAGGTGTTTGCATGTTAATGAGGCATACAGTACTTTACACAACAATTGACATGGCATTAGTACTTGGAGCTGTTTTGTTTCATGAGCTAGAACTGGTAAATGTAATTGAACTGTGATAGAGTTGTAATGTTGTAAAAAAGGCTGAGATCAATGTCTTCATTGATGTTGCATCTATGTTGCATTTATGTTGCATCTTCAGCGCTTATTTGTGAACTCAGTTAAAACGTTATCACTTTCATAAAAATATTTATTGCTTATTTCTTGATTGCTACCAGCCTTGAAATAGAATTTCTTAATGTATTTTTTTCGTCAAAAAGAAAGTACTTGTCATTTTTTTCAATAAGGAATAATAAACGCGATTTTGGCTGCTTTCTATCAACTGGAAAAAACCTCCTGTTTAAATTTAGTAAACAAAGCCGTCTAATAACTATATTGTTCATTAGTGGTTACCAGACTCTGGTCACTGACCGCAAGTTTCCAATTTCAATTCCAAGTTCTCTAACAACTTTTTTCTGAACTATTAATTCACGCACTATCTGAGGAATCTATTTGCGGCAAAGAAGCTGTAGAAATCTACCTGTAGAAAATCAAATCTTACCTGTAGAAAAACAGTTCGAATTTCTCAAGATATATGCACACGGTTATAAGAGCAAATCAAAGCTAATCCAAACATAGTTTAAATTTAATTTTCGATCATTTTTTGAAAAAAAGTCAACCTTCCAAATGTGAAAGGCTAATAACCTCAATCAAAAATATAAGATCGTGACTGGAACTGGTTTTGGAAGTATTGATCATTTTTTCAGTCTCATTCTGCATCCAGTTTGTATATTCTATTACCTCCAGCCCACTTTTATAATTGAAAATTACAGACCTTTTCAAGTAATTTTGATAATTTATTCAATTTAAAATGCAGAGGGCGTGGCAAACAATACAATTCATTGTTGTCATACTAATTATAATGTTTCAACAGTCATCAAATATCTCCGAAAATGAATATTTGAAGAAGAAATGTCTTCAAGTACTTTTGATAATTTATTCAATTTGAACGGACAGGGCGTGGCTAAGCATGCAAACTACAGTGACTATATATTAATGTAAACACTGTAATGCAAACTATACAATTATTACCTGCGGTGTCATACTAATTATTATATTGGAATTTTATTTCGAACATAAAGTATCTCCAAAAACAAAGATTCAAAGTATTCTGATGACATTTTAGGAAATTCACGTTCAACATCAAATATCTCTCAAGACTGAAATTAGAATTTGATTATTCCAAATGATTCTTTGTTTCTGGGTTCGTAGACCTACTACGTATTTATCAAGCGAATACTTGTTTTGGTTGTGCCTTCTCATTCTTGTATTCTTTTATCATTCTTATTCCGCCTTCTCAGGTGTTTTATGGACAAGAGAGACGAATAATAGCAGGAGATAAAAGCGATAAAAAAGGATAGAAGAGGAACCGAAGGTTGAACTGAGAAACTAATCAAGGTTGTCATGTAGACATTATTCTTTATTACAGCTGGAGTCCCAACAGTCCGACCAAGCCTTTTGCATTCCTGTCTTTAGGACAAAGGATGGAGGTGTATCTGTATTTTAAAATAGATATGACTTCGAATATGTTCGAGGAAATGTTTCTTCTTCACAGTTTATCTCGTTTAGTTTACCTGGACTAACAATGGATTACCTGATTACAAATTGCTTCACACTGATTACAAATGGAATTGAAATTGCTTCATTTCGTTGAATATTTACAATCACATACACTAACACAGTTACAAACACAAAGTAGTGGAATTTATCACAAACACAAAGTACAATACAAGTGGAAATGAAAGTAAAATATGATGAAATGAAAATAAGAAACATATTATCACTATTGTGATAGTGATTACTTGTGATAGTAATATTGTGAAGTAATTGCTGAAGAAGGAGAAAGAAAAAAATTATTTATTATTATATTTATGATCTTATTTTATTATTGTTGAGACTTATGATATTCTACAGTACATTACAACTTACATTGATACATTGACACTGATAACACCTATGTCAAACACTGATCAGTATAATGCAAGAAAATTGTGCCTAAGAGAAGAAAAGGAAAGGAAATAATAAGAAAATGAGGATAAGTAAGAAATGGGGAAAGAAATAGGTAAGAGGAGATGCAGATTACGAAGAAGTAGATTAAGTAGATTATGAAGGAAAGTGACGAAGATGGATCAAGAGAAGGACGAATAAGAAGAAGAAGAGAAGGAGAAGAATTATGATTAAACTAGAATATTCGAATACTGTACTAGAATAAACTAGAATGAACTAGACGAAGGTGGAAAACGAAGAGAAGAAGCAGAAGCAGAAGAAGAATAGCACGAAACAAGTTCAATTAGCCATTTTCTTTTCCACGGGGCCAACGTACTCTTGGAGGAGCTTCGCTAAAAGTAGTGCGATGTCATTGACCTTTAGAAAGAAAACTATGGCTGGCAACAGCACTGCAGAGAGAAATTGAAGGAGATGGACGTCGACTTGAAAAGAGACAGACTGAGAGAAAGTAGTAGTGAAGGTCCTCGCAATAATAGTGTTGTGCATCGGCACACTTGACCCCATTTTCACCAAACTCTTCTTCTTCTTCTTTCTCTTTTCATCCTTCTTCTGCAAAGCGCGACGGCCTAGTTTTTTGTCGCTATTTGAATGGGTACGCGCGCGCGTACTTTTTCAGCTCGAAGAGAGCTGTTCTCTCTATATAGAGAAAGCACAGAAATAACGTTTTCACTGTAGTTGCACTCTCACCAAACCCATTCATCATTATTACCTTCTCTCGATGTTGGTGATGATGATAATAGGCACACAGTGTTAGTGACCTCTGAAGATCCCAAGAAGAAGAAAAAGAACAAGAAGAAGAAGAAGAAGAAGAAGAAGAAGAAGAAGAAGAAGAAGAAGAAGAAGAAGAAGAAGAAGAAGAAAGAAGAAGAAGAAGAAGAAGAAGAAGAAGAAGAAGAAGAAGAAGAAGAAGAAGAAGAAGAAGAAGAAGAAGAAGAAGAAGAAGAAGAAGAAGAAGAAGAACAACACCGTTTTGCCGTAGAAATCAAGGTAAAAGTCTTGTGAAGAAAAGTACGCCGACGCTAGTTATTGACGTTAATCACGACTGTAATCAGCCAGACAAGTGAAATTGACTCGGGGGGTAATTAGTTGGAGGTGAAAACATGAGAGATTAAAAAATTAAAGTTGTTGGTTTTTGCAGGTTTAGGAGAGGTTTGAAGAGGTTTTAAGGTACAGAACTCAACGTCTACCAAGTGAAATTAACTTGCAATTGCGGGGTAATTAGTTGGAGGTGCTAAAAACTTAAGAGGTTAAAAATTAAAGTTGTTGATTTTTGCAAGTTTTAGGAGATTTTTGAAGAGGCCGGCTACAACGTTTACAAGAGTTTATCAGTGCATTAGTTCAAACTAATGACTGTATAATTATAGTGTATCAATGACCATTGGACGTGACACTCTTGATTGTTAGCTTGGTCAAATTCGCCATACTTTTGCCAACTCCCTTGAGATTTACATTGAGTAGATACTTGAATCATAAATCATAATGTCATGTTGAATGATACACTCCTAAGCTGAAATTTACCTATGCCAGGATTAGTTTTCATAATTTCAAGCTTTGAAAGCAATAGCAAGACTGTTTTTAATGTAAGATAAATCATTTTCAACTTGGTTGACAAAGATTTTAGTGAAAAAGAGTTCTTTGATGTAATCTTCTCACTCTATTACCGATTTCATAATACATGTAGAGAAAAAAATTTCAATGGCCACACTGTGATTGTACTACGATTTTCGTGCAACTGGCTTTCGTGCTTCTTGATGTAATCTTCTCATCTCCCCTATTACCGATTTAATAATACAGTAGAGAACTAAATTGAATCCAATCAGAAAACCCGATCAGTCAACGTCATACCATACTAGTTTTATCTAGTTTTATTTCTAGGCTAGTTCGACACCTCTACTGAAATTCCTGTAATAGATTATAATGAAATAGAAATAATAATAGATTATAGATAAATAATAGATTATAATTCCTGTCTAATAGTAATAGATTTCAGCCAGTAACCAAAAAGCGCCTGATCATTGACTGAATACTATACTAAAGCAACTACGGGGCTCCCACTTTTCTCCCCATGTTGTTGACCTTGAATAGTAAAGGCCTGACTAGAATTTTGACAAGACGAATCCAGTAGAGGAACTGGACTGGCCACATTTCTAATGACAAAATGAACCGACTGATTTCGCAATCATATATACAAATGGATTCTGCTCGATGAACAAGGAAAAATCAACAGGAAATTTTTCAAGTGTGAGAGGAGTCGAACAAGATAATAGTATTCAATTGATGGTCAATTGTGTTGATATTTGAAGTAATGAGTTGAATGGGTGAGTCAGATTTGAAATAAAAGAAGAACACTACACCTGGGATCCAATCATAAAATCGGATTATTTTCGAAAAAACCATGGAAATTTAAGAAGAGGAAATTTGGAAGAAAATGAACAGGAAAATATCCAATACTCACATGGGGGGTCAAACCTGATGTTAAGAGGGGGCAGTAGTAGTCTGCTGTATAGGATTATGTCCCATAAGAACAATGTTATTTTTTGTAATCTTTTGAAACATATAGCACCGTCATTTTTTAAATGAAATTACGTTTGATGTGTCATTTGAAAGAGAATATTATTCTTCACGGGGTGGTCTTTTTTGAATTTCAAATATTCCTTTTAAAAATCCCATAAAATATTAAAATTAGGGAAATTTTGAAATTTTATTGCTTTTTATTGTAATTCACAGTTAAAATAATGACTGCAAATTAGTACAGTAGGCCTATTTCCATATGAAAATCATAGATGTTCGAAATTGGCCAAGTTTCACTCTGTAAACCTATTATAATGATATGCAATAACGTTTTAAAGTATTCGGCAACATTTAAAAACCATTTGCTGTCTTATAATTGCAGTTTTTGCTTGAAAATTGCATGGAAACCAGTCGAACAAGAATAATTAACAAATTTTTGGTTGGAGTAAAGAGCCACTCATTTCTTGGCATTTAAAACAATAATAATTTTGCAAAATTGCTATTCTGAGAAATTCGAAGGCTAACTTGTAACAAATCTGAAGTGATTTAAGTGTTGCAAATGGGATGGTTATAGGTGGGTAGGTTCACTGGTACAAAACTATTATTGTGGTAATTACAACAACAATTTTAAGATCGTTTGTTGTCGCATTGTAATGTTTTTTAAATGAGTCTAGCCTGAACATCTACTGAAAACTGTAGTCTCGACCAACAACAATTATTATTCATACCGAAGACTGGTTGTAGCTTCTTTGTTCATGTGTTCTAGGACAATAGTTCATTGTACTGCTGAAAGTAGTCATGATTCATGAACGAGTCATACATTCTAGATTTTACATGATTGGAAATGACTGAATTCATATGACTAAAGGCTTGAAAAACTGAAAAAAAAACAATTAATACACAAAATAATGACAATCTAAGATAATGGCAAATACTTCTTCTTACTTATAATAAAATGTATGAATAGATGTATATGTTTATTGCTTTGATTATTAGTGGCGAAGCGTGGTATGTCATAGGAAATATTAAGTATTCGCCACGGATGCTCTTGGATTGTGAATTGGTAACGTGAATGATGTTGATTAGATTAGATTAGATTGGTAATGAGAGATGACGACATCGAGTTTTATGTACTTGCGAAATGATTCACAGGCAATGATTTCCCAGACAAAAATACTTTGGATATGATGCGGTTACACAACGTGATTCCATAAGGAAAATGAAACAGATTCAAGGATAATTTTATGTTATCAAGAAAGGAAGCGAAAATGGAAAACCAGATCACGTTACCCAGAAAAAATGTAGATGAGACGAGTAAGCAATGCTGTGATGGATGAAAATGTTTTTCAAATCACTCCATAAATCATCATAAAAACCACGTTGTCACTTCCTCTGGGAAGTTACGAAGTTATTCAAGGGTTGGAAATGCTACTGTCAAACTATATAAACCCGTGGAAATGGAACTTAGGATCTGGATTGATAGATGGCCAACAAAAGCGTCTGACAATGAATAATAACAAAAACATGACTTTTCACATTATTCAAATCGAATCGGTCACATTCAAAATAAAAATGACATGAAAATATGTCGTAACTTGAAATATTGAACATCTGGCAGCTGACATTCAACTATTCTGACAATTTAAAAAGGGGAAAGAATGGAGTTAAATCGTAAATATCGTAGTCGGAAATGTGGGATATTGATCGATAAAATAATGAATAATTGGATGGAAAATTTATCGCACCTGTTATGAGCACAGGTGCTATTGCGCAAAGATCGAGAGAAAGAAACTGCGAAAAACAAGAAGGATAAAAAAAGGGTAAAGGTTAGTGATTAAGAAGAAGAAGAAGAGCAGGAGGAAGAAGAAGAAGAGGAAGAAGAAGACGAAGAAGAAGAAAGGAGGAGGAGGAGAAGAAGAAGAAGAAGAAGAAGAAGAAGAAGAAGAAGAAGAAGAAGAAGAAGAAGAAGAAGAAGAAGAAGAAGAAGAAGAAGAAGAAGAAGAAGAAGAAGAAGAAGAAGAAGAAGAAGAACAGGAAGAAGAAGAAGAAGGAGGAAGAGAAGAAGAAGAAGAATGAAGATCAGGTGGTGGAGGAGAAGGATAAGTGAAGTAGGATAAATTTGAGGAATCGAAATACCGTAGAATGCAATATTGTATAGGTGTAGATAGTGGCGAAGCGTGGTATACTTATTTGGTATACTTAATATACCCGGGTATGACCAAATAAGTATAACACGCTTCGCCACGGGTGTAGAATAAGACGAATAAATTAATAATGCCATTAAAATAAAGTTGAAAAGAAGTCGAGAGTATTGAAAATAAGGAATTACTGCTAAGGGCAAATCAACAGTGAGATTGGCCTTAGGCCAATGACTGTAAAAAGTGAATGAAAGGAAAATGAAATACCAACTAAAAATACAGAAAAAAATAATGAAAGGTAGGTGAAAAACCAACTACAAATAGAGAAAAACTTGAGAAAGAAGGGAAATGAGTGAAAAGCATAGGTAAGATAAAAAGACTTTGAGTTGAAAATCTTTTCCTATCCAGAAATTGATCTTATTCTCTGTCATGTAATACCTTATTTATACAATACAATGCTACACTTTTTGAATCTGTTACAAGATTCTGTACAGTATAAACAAACCATAAATCAAACTAAAACTATTGAATTACGCCACGCGTTATTGAAATTAGAATATCAGAACAGGTATATTGTGCTGTCACCTATCATTGTTGGATATTGATATATTATGGATTATATTTGTATGTTTTCCATGAATCTTGCAACAGATACATCAATACAGATTTAACCTTATTCAAAACAAGAAGTCTCTCCATGTGTTTCAACCAAAAGAATCAAGATCGTAATTTTTACCACTCATGTTTGACAGAATAGCCTCTTCCTGATACAAATAATAATATCTCATGTCATGTATCCATCCCAAACAACTGCTCTTATGGAGTTCCATAAACAGTGAAATAAATTACCCAAATCTATCTTGTCATTCTTGTTACTCAACAGAATCAATTCCTTGTGGTTTGAAGTAAGTAGTTCCATAAACAGTAAAATAAACTACCCCAATTTATCAAGTCTTTTTTGTTACTCAACAGTATCAATTCAGTGAACGTTACAAGTGCGATATGGTAATTTCCATTTTTCAAGAGAAAAACAATATTTTATAGGATTACGTAAAGAGCATTTTCCCAAGGTTATTATGTCGAGAATTGTGAGTGTTGTTGCACTGAATCAAGTCCATTTATCAAAAATTGCGCAGACTTAAGGAAATTTTGATGGTTATGGAAGTAGAGAATAGATCAATCAAATATAGTTTTACAATTTTGAAGGTTACGGAGTATTGTGCAATACAGATAAATTTGACCACTTCTTGTTACCGAAATTTGATAGGTACTTCAAAACCGGAAAATAGAACAAAGTGAATTGATATGTTTATGATAATGTTAATTGATCCATGGAAATATATTGTTTAAATTTTGAGCTTCTGCAATATTCGTGAACTATTGATCATTTTTTATTTCGTTTTATGACCTTTTTTGACTTCTAATGGGCTTCTTCAACTCATGTCATATCAATGCAAGGTTATTAGATATAAGGTTGAACCATCCCTAATGCTTTTTGAATTCACAAGCTGTTGGAGTGGGGGGACTGATTCGGCTGACGTCATTTTGATCATTTATTTTGATAATATCAGCTGTTGATTGATAATTGGCGGACCGCGAGTGTGACGTAACGTGAATCAAGAAATCAGACTTCCCCCTCCACTTTGCACCTTACACCAGCGATGGTTCAACCTTCTCTCTAATAACCTTGATATCAATGCACTCCATAATCAACGTTTTTGCTTATTCCTTCTATATTTTTTCATGTTTCGTGATCTTGATATAGTAGAAAGATTCAATCTTCAATATTCTTCAATAATTTCAAATAGTGTATGTGCAACACTGCTGTTGTGTCTGTTGCTCTCTATAGGCTTGCTTAGCTAGTTGCAAATCAAACAAAAATATTCAGGCGTGAGACGTGTTTGCATTTTTCCACAATTTTTATCCTTCAATAAAATTACTCACCAATAAACACTATTGATCGTAGTTGAATCAGATTGCTATACCAAAAACAAGTTTTTTCAAAATTTTATTCCTCAATGCTCACCATTCAATAGTATTGATCATAAATGATTCAGATTACATTACAGTACCAAAATTGACTGTGTATTTTTTGAATAATTTTTATTCCTTGATAAATTCACTCCTCAATCTGTAACATTGATCTTTTGATTGCAACGATACATATCGTAATCACAAGCAAACTCTTCAACAACGCATCTTTGCAAACGGAATGAAAATCTTAATGGATGATTCATATTGCAATACAAAGGAAAACCTTCAACATAGATAGCATCTTTGCAGACAGAAACCAAATCTAAATGGATGAGTCATATTGCAATACCAAGAGAACCCTTGAACATTGCAACTTCGCAGACAGAAACAAAATCTAAATGGCAGAACAATTTCGTTGTTGAGCAATTCCAAAGGCACGAACATGTGCTACCAATGGTCCAATGTACTCACACGCTAGCGGCGGCTAGCCTGTTGCTGGCTATATATATATATAATAGAGTTAAGCTGGTGGAATTCCACTGACTATACCTATATCCAGCTATAAAATGACATTTTACATTGTTATATACCTATAGATATCCAGCTTTAGGACGACAGAATACATTGTAATATACCTATATAGACATCCAGCTATAGGATGACAGGATACATTGAAATATACCTATAGACATCCAGCTATAGGATGACAGGATACATTGTGATATACCTGTAGATACGAAGCTATAGCAGGATATGCGCGGTTACGTAACAAGCCGGCTTCAAATTGAACAATGAGCCACACCACCAAAAGCCAACAGACCGAAGCGGCGCTTGCGCGTGCGTGAGATAGAGAGAGAGAGAATGAGTGAGTGTGTGTGGAAAGAGTATTTCAACATAGATGATAAGAGTTGAATGTTTCGCTCGACCAACGCAGTCAAAAAAAAAGGCCAAGAATTGAGGCGCGAGTTGTAGCTTATTCTCTTCATCAGCTGCTAAAACTCACAGAGTATATAGATGTATATGCTTTCTATACATACTACTGGTCATTGACGTTCAAGGTTTCAATTAACAAAATCTTATCCTGGTTCGTTTGACTAGTGTATAGTAAAGCAGTATCAATTTAACTTGTCAGAGAACAGCTGATTTAACGTTAGTAAACGAGCGTACAACAATCAGCTGTTTTCTGACAAGTTAAATGGATACTGCTATAGGAGTGTTGAGGAAGATTTCGATAGATAGCAGCTGGTTTCACACAGACTTGGCGCGGACATGGATTATTATACGATTGTCTACTGACAATCAAATAGTACAATGCATACCAAGAGCTGCTGTTTTGGTGTGCATTGGACTATTTGATTGTATAGAGGAGACGATCATATGATCATGTCAGTGTCACGTGTCCGCCTCACGTCTCTTCTGTGTGAATTGAGCCTTAGCCACCTGAATAAAGTATTAGGCTAGGCGTACACCGGTTAGTCAAGACAAGACAAGACGAGATTAGTCACATTTAATCACAGTAATTCACATAGTTGCTTATGAAGCAACACACACCGATTAGTCATTGCATCAGTGTGTCATGCTTCATAAGCAACTATGTGAATTACTGTGACTAAACGTGACTAATCTCGTCTTGTCTTGTCTTGACTAACCGGTGTACGCCTAGCCTAACAGCTTTATACAATGTTCAAAGGGTTTAAGAATCCATCCACTAGAATGAAGCCATGTTGATATTTATCAATGGATGAATTCTTACGCATCGAACATTGTAAAAAGTTGTAATGATTTTCATGATAATTAATTTCCAACCCAGGAGCCTTTGAACCAACAATTTGATGGTATTGGAGATACTGTATGGAATATATTTGTAGGCACCGATTGATTCAGTTATTTGTTGATGCATGGATATTAAAGATTTCAATGGATTTGTAAGATATTTATTGATATTGATAAGATATTGATCATCTATCATGGATATTAATATAAGAATTTCTAATATATTGTTTCAATATTAGGAATAATCAATTGAATTTAAAAGGTTACGTATAAATTCACAGCGAGGAAGTAGAGAAGTACATGTCATAACAAGAGTAGTGGCGAAGCGTGGTATACTTATTTGGTCATCGCCGGGTATATTTCCTATAGGATGAATGAATTAACACCCGGCGATGACCAAATAAGTATACCACGCTTCGCCACGGCAAGAGATAATTATAATGTTCTCCTTCATCCTTCTTGCAAGTACAAGACAAAATGTCATCTTCTTTCAAGATTAGTTGAAGGCATTATAATAGTTTTGCCTCAGATATAATATAATAGAGCTAGTGAAATGTGGCAAGAGAAGGTAGCCTAAAAGATAGTTAACAAATAAGTGAGAAGTGGTGCTTCAGGCAAAAACGAGTAAACAAGAATACACAATTCTCGCTGTAAACTAGTTTCCAAGAACTATTCTTAGAAAATACTCAGATTCTTTTCAATTTCAATTCAGTGTTGAAATATTATAGGCTCACTTAAAGTATGAAGTGAAAAAAATCATCTAAATAAAATGAATGTGATAAGAGAACTGAAGGATTTTTTACTTGTTGAATTCAACGAGTAATACATTTAAATTGTATAGTTAAAGATAAAAAGAGGAATTAATGAATTTACTCTATTGAATTCATCTAGTAATAGATTTCAAAATTAATTCAAATAAATGATTTTTCATTTTCTTACTCCACCTTTACCAGGAAAATAACTTGACTCTTTATTTATCATCTACGATGAATAAAGACATTAACATCCATGAGCAACAACAATTCAGGATTGGCCATGAAATGATATTACTAATAACTTCTGAATGTATCTTTCACTAGTACACAAGATTGGTTTCAAATTCCAATACCAGGCAGCGCTAGTGCGGTCAAATTATTCACCTGTAAACAACATTCCACAAAGCCAATGGCATCTCATAATAATATTGCATCAGCGTCTAGGCCACCACAAATTATTGGGCAGCGTTTTTTCTATCAATTTCTGGCTTCCTTTTTGTTTCAATAAACGTATGTGTCTTCCAGTATCGTATCTCAGAATGAACGAAAAGTAGTAACAGTATCGTATAGTAAGCGAGTTTTAGAAGTTGAGACGGAACAGGTTTTTTTGGATCACTTGAGTCTGAAAACCGCAAGACCACTAAGAAGAGGAGAAGGATGAGTTGATGTTAAAGAAATAGAGAAGGAAGAGTAGAAAGAGAGAGAATAGTGGGCGGATTAGTTACAGGCGATTATCTATTATATTACGCGCAGTTAATTGCTCTCATTCACGTCACTTCAATGCTTGCAATCATGTCCAAAATAAAATCAATGCCAACTTCTTCACACTGTTGGTAGGCTGAAAGTAAAAATTACTAGTTGTACTTGTTCCAAGATTAAATCAGTCCTCTAATGTTGGTTCAAGAATTTGACGTGAATCGTGAATAATCAATTACACACCAGTTCTGTGTGAATGTGTTCCATGCAAACACGTCAAAATTAATGACTGAAAATAAAATGAAAACAGCCAAATTGATGAAAATTAATCGCTCGTCAAAATTTGAACAATCATTAATTGAATTTTAGATGATAAGTAGCTTCAATCCATGAGACATACTAATAAAGCTACCTATTGAATGTTCACCTCAATTGAAATTGGACTACTGAAACAGAGCAGGTTCTATTACGTGGCTATTCATAATGATAATCATTATTGGCTATTCATGGCTATTATATATTCATGGATATTCATGACTATTGATTGAACGAGGAAAAAATCCCAATTAAATAGTAAAAATAAACGTATAATAGCATTGTCTCGAGTTTCCTTACATCGTGAGTGTCAATTCATTTATGGAATGTATGATAGGTATGATTGCTGGTTCTGGTTTGAATGGAACTGATAGAATTATCAAAATAATAATGTTTTTATAACAAGTGAGATTGCTTCACTGCATATACGTTTTCAAAATGTGTCTAATAACACTTTTATATTTACACCATGAAATATAGTGCGATGACCAAATAAGTATACCACGCTTCACCACTACAAGTGAGGTTGCTTCACTGCATATACGTTTTCAAAATGTGTCTAATAACACTTTTCTATATTACTCCACTTGAATTGTGCTAGTAATAAATTCTCAAATGTGTGGACAAGTTTATACCTTTCCTTTCTTTGACTTCGTTAATGATTTCAGTGAAATATTTTCTTTCAATGACTTCACTTCTTTCAGCAAATAGATTCACATAATATACTGTATAATACATTAACAAATTAATACATAATATTTGTACATACATAGATGTCCTTAGTATTTTTCATAACTTGATATTAGTTTTCCTGCCATTCACAACTCAAGAACCTTTTCATTCTTCAAGTCCTTTGTACTAACTTCTCTGTAACCAGACTCCACTAAATTTTGTTCACACTGTAAACATTCGATTCACACTTGCGGGTACCCAACCACAAAAGTGGCAGCTCATCTTTTGCGCGTATCACCTGTAATTGATACGCAAGGCAGCCGTGTGCAACGGAAGAACAAAGCGCTGCGAGAGGGAAGCCACCTGATTGGTGGATAGCGTGCAACAGCTAAAGACCTGGTTATGTAAAGGTCGGTCACCTTGTCCAAACAAAATTCTCATCCTTCTCTCGTTCTCTTTCTCTCACTCTCTCTCGCTCTCTCTCTTGCACAATCCTCCCACTCTTTGTAATCCTTTTGTTCTTTCCATTCCTTTGCTCAACACCATATAATCCACTCTACTGTATACTTCTTGGTTTGATTCTTCTTTATTGGTTTGATTCAGCTCAATATTGTTTCCCCGCTTCTCAAGATACTCGTATACCTACAAACTATTTCTAAATTTGACTCGCGATATATTAAAGTAGATTATGGGCCGGTTCATGAGCTCGGGATTTAGCTAAGTCCTAGTCTAAAACGGGTGGCCACCGTAGCATCGACAGACGTTAGCCTCGACACAATGTACTAAGGGCTCTCTATGCTGCTAACCCACTAACCTGTCGAGACAAACGTTTGTCGATGCTACGGTAGCCACCCGTTTTAGTCTAGGACTTGGCTAAATCCCGAGCTCATGAACCGGCCCTAAAAGTTTCACGTGCATCATTGGGATAGGTGTCACCAATAACATTCAATTATTTGATCACGATTAATCAGTGTTGTTAAGGAATTAAGAATTATTATTGAAAAATTTTAATTCTTGTCATATTTTTGTCCTTTCTATTCACGCCCCTCTTTTATCTATTCCTCTTTTTCAATTTTTTATCTCGATTTCATGGTATTCCACTTCAGATCATTTTATCCCTGGTGATACTTTTTTCTGTCTCTTTCTTGTTCACTAATGTCTGATTCGTTTCTACTTATAAAATATATAATAATACCTATTTTCAAAAGTCTGTATCTATTTATTTTCCATAATATTACGGTCGACTGTAAGATACGTTAGATAGATTTCAAAAATGTATGCAAGTATTAAAAACAGTAACAAAAAAGCTCAACTTCCTTCCAAAAAATTCTACGGTTTGATTATTCTTGAGTTTAAGATAATTAATTTTTTGCGGCTTGTTATTGTCGGACGACTAAATAATTTATTACTCATTGTCAAACATAGGAAAAGAGTTTGAATCGTGTCAAATTAATTGATAGAAGAGTTTAATTGGAATTACAAAAAATGTGAGATTCAGATTACGATGACGTAACTGCACTTCTGATGATAAGTAACTTACAAAACAATCTTATCATTCTTTTCTGGATAGAAAAAGTGGAGAACAAAACGTGCAATGAGTTATTGTTTTAAGATAGAAACTAATATTGTATTTTTTTCGAAAATGAAATGACAGTAGGCTCTAATCATGCAATAATTTATATTGTAAAAATGATGCTTCGAAAAAATCAATTGGTAGAGATTCTCAGGATTTTCCAAGAATCTTCTCACGAGTAGGTCAATATAAAAAAGTTGTGAAAATTGATAAGACTTTCTTCTCGAATGAAATCTAGTTGAAAAGCATTGAAATATTTATGCAAGTTGAAAAGCATTGAAAGATTTATGCATAGAAAGTATAGTTTCATTGTCTTTTCAACGACAATGTAGAAGCAATAAATAATAAAATAGTAGGCCTAATAGTGTAATACTTATTCAGTACTGATAAGTGATGTACTTTCGTTTATGCACAAACAAGAGGATACTAAACCTAGTATGTGGTATAAGTGTAGCCGTGGCGAAGCGTGGTATACTTATTTGGTCATCGCCAATACCACGCTTCGCCACTAAAGTGTAGTAGTGTGTATTAAATAGATAGTTTATGTCCTATTCTAGAAAGATAAGTAATACAGATAGATAGATTCATACTCGTATAATTGTGATACAGTGATGGGAGTAAAGAATCAATGTAGGCTAGTTCTATAGATGAGAAAAACATCAATTAAAAAAGAAATTTTCATGAACCGTATTGCACTTACTAATAACAAATAATGGTGTTATGATTGAGTGTCTGCTTGGGCAAAACATAGCCTAATTTTAATTATTTTACACTTCTGTAACCTATCATTAAAAGATTACGTAGTCATCTTGTTGGTATATAATATGAGTTCAATCCAAGTTATATACCAAATAAACCTGGGCGTCCGAGGAGGCATTACACTACACTGTTTGTTATGTAAAGCCTGCGAGTTAAGCAAGGTATCTTTACGAGTGTTGGAGCCCGTGTAGACTACATAATCAGACAAAAGGAGTCAAGAAATTATGTAATATGTAAAGGTAATGTTTTATGGTGTTAGTCTCGGGTGTGCAACTTATGAATGAAAGTGCAACTTACTAGAATCCAAGCTCGGTGACTCTAAAAAAAACTTGAACGATTTCATGAGTGACTTACGCAACTTTCATAAGTCCGCTCTCGAAATAATGTTATGAAACAAAAGAGTTGCTTGCCAGTTTTGTACACGAATGAATCGATTCGACACACGTTTGATTCAGTTTGTAGTTAATTAGAAGAATCACACTATTTCTTATCACTTGGGGTGTTATAATGAAGTATTACACTTGATTTGAATACAAAGTTTCGAAATTTTTCAAGGCTTCAATGGGCAAAGCACATTTCATCCCACTTCGCGGGATGGCTATACAAAAAAGTACAATTCTTGGTATGAAGGTTCATCAGGGTCACCTTTCAATTTACCGGTTTTCATTCAATTAAATCGTGATAAATTTGAGCTCTAACATACTCCCAAATATTTATCTCCAGTGTTTTCATTCAATATCTAAATTTTATGGAATCCTTCTAATTTCCATATTAGTCATATAAATCATTATCATGTTTATCTTTAAATATTCCAAGAAAAACCTGTTGAAATAGGCTGTACATAATTACGCAAGACAAATTGTACATTAGAAAATACGCAAGGAAATTAGTTCTACTTGAGCTTTTTATGTCTATAATTTCCATAACAATTTCAGTAATAATTGAATGATTATGTAGGAGATTTTTTTAATAGACATCAATCAAAATAGAGCTCGTAACCTAGTAACGCGACTTCGACTTTATTGTATGTTTTGATATAAGAGTTGTATATTGGACACATAATATTCAATAAGAAACTGAATGGCACTTTCAAAATTTACTAGTCATTAGTATAGATTTATAGTTTTTATGGTTCCAATACACCAGTGAATAAAAATAAATTGTGACTAAATGAAATAAATAGTGACTCAAGTGAATAAAAATATATAAATGATTCTCCTTTCCTTCCACTTAGTTCTTATATGTAATACGATAAACTACAAATTACTGTATTAATACATGTTGAGTGTTCTGTAGTAGTATTTTTTAGAATGTTTTTTTTTTTTTAACATTAAGACATTGACCTACTTCAGCTAACAATTCAGTAAGCAGGTTTCATGTTTCGTGAGCCAAATACTAATAGGTTCTCGAGTGATCATTGCAAAAAACCCACAAAACCATGCAAAAAATTGGAAATTACAAAAAGATTGTGGTTTTGTTTAATGGAGCTCGATTTCTTGTGTTAAATAATATACTTGAGTGTTGACCTTTCCTGGTTCTTTGCAGTTATAAAAACAACAATGGAAAGAAACTGTGTCAAACTGGTCATACACCCATTCATGCTCTCTTTAGACCGGTTGCTCAATCATCCGTAAAAAGTTTTTTACCCAACAACTTATAACCAATTCATGCACTCGATTGATTTTTTAAATATTGAAGTAATTTAGACGGCTGCTCAATCAGACAACTTTTTCTACAACTTAGAGGTTTTTCTTTCTAACAACTTATAACCAATTCATGCACTCGATTGATTTTTTAAATATTGAAGAAGTAATTTTTTGGCAACTTCGTCAAACGCTATTCATTGTCCACGATCTTGGTTGTTTAAGTTTGATATTTACAAAATATTATCGTAGGAAAACCTAGCATCCTCTATGCTTGTTTAATATATTTAAACACAAAAATGATTTATTCTAGAAATGGATTTTCAGTGTTCAGAAATGAACAAATGCAATCACTCTTTTTTCTCCAATTAAAATAACAAATTGAACTCAAATTTTAATATTTGCAGTCACCATCATAATGCCAGAAATATCAGTGTTACTCATCAACCTTCATTAATTCAATACATTTCAGTCTCTTCTCGACATTCCTCAGGTTTTACCCTGTAACGTCCCCGTTTATAGGCAATGCAATAATCAATAAAAACCTTCTTCAATTTATTCATGTATTTTTTTCTGTAAACTGTGTAGGCTAGGGAGAAGAATAAATATTCAATTTCATAATTTCATGGAATTTTCCCATGTGAGAAAATTTTCTTCAATTTATTTATGCATTTTCTCTGTAAACTGTGTAGGCTAAGGAGAAGAATAAATATTCAATTTCATAATTTCATTTCCAATATCATCTCCTCATCATGGCTCTAACAGTCCCACTCCAACCTTTAATAATCCATTAAATTTCAGTTTCTACTTACCGTATCAAAAACATCAACATTCCCTTATCAGGTTCTTATCCACCTCCCATCACTAAGGCTAGGCGTACACCGGTTAGTCAAGACAAGACAAGACGAGATTAGTCATGTTTAGTCACAGTACTTCACATAGTTGCTCATGAAGCAACACACACCGATTAGTCATTGCATCGGTGTGTGCTGCTTCATAAGCAATTATATGAATTACTGTGACTAAACTTGACTAATCTCGTCTTGTCTTGTCTTGACTAACCGGTGTACGCCTAGCCTTAGTCTCCCAAACATTTTTCATGAGAAGTGGTAACTGTTACCACTAGCAGTTGCTTTAAATCCATTGAGCAACACGAGTGGGAGTAGCTAACCGTAGATAGGCTGGCAGACATTATGAAAATCAGGCTAAATAAGCCGGTAGGTTGCAAATAACAACGTAACTGAATTAGCACAAGAACAGTCAGCCATCTATTTGCCAATTGCCTTTAGCTTACACAATGAACACTGTTACATAAATATGATTATTTAGCGCGTTCACGCACCGCTAGTGGCGGTTTGAGCGCTAGTGTCGCGATAGCAAAGTTGCCCTCTGCCTTCGAATTGAGGTTATCCGATTGATGTAAACCAGTTGCATTGCATTATTAAAACGTGATTACGTGAATAATGAATAATGCCGACCTATTTGTTGAAATAATAATATGAGGCGAGGAGAGTGTAGTAGTTGTATGCAACAAACCTACCTTTTATGAATTGTTTTCAGTAGGCTTGATATTATCTGGTTCGGCATAAGAGATAGGGTTGCGGCGTAACGAATTGTAAAATGTGAATATTTGTAAAATGTGTGAATGTATTTGTAAAATGTAAACCATATTTGAATGTGAAGCAGAATAATCGGAAAAAAGACTAATAACTTCATTTTTTTTAGGGTATAGGGTGGCAGTCTACCATGTTTTGAATTTGTGAAACTTGAAGCAAATTAATCAGAAAAAAGATTATCAACTCTAGACCCACTTAATTTTTTTATGTCTCAATAGAAATGTATAATTTTCAAGAAGAAATATTTCCAAGTATAATATTTTTCAACATAATTTTTTTTTTCAAAAGAATGTACATTTTCTACTGAACAAGAAGATGGAACTCTTTCCGTTTGATTTAAACTTGTCCGTTTAAAATACCCATACCACAAATTAGGAAATCATGAAAATACATTGAATTACACTTGGAAAAGAATTAATTTTTATTAATAAGTTTGATAATATTGTTATTTAAAAAACGATTTTTGAATTATCTACAGCGAACAATACAACACTGTAATTTATAGATTTTTCCATACCAAATATGACGCATGAAAAATTCCAATTGTAATCGAAAATAAACAATTCGATATAATTTCAACAATAATGAGCAGAGCTCAGTGTAATTGAAAACATAATCACATCCGCCATCACATAACCAGAATATTATTCGAGTCGAACTGAATAAATTCTCAATGACGTTAATTATTAAGTTACATAAGGATGATGTTTCAAAACGTTAAAAAATCAATTGCCTTCTTATGTAACTTAATATGACGCTCTTCAAACAACTATATGGCCTGTTTAACGTACATCACCTATCAAGAATAATTACGATAAGAGTTGCTAGTGAGCGCGAGCTTCGTCGCTTCTCAATTATTTGAAACGAAAATTGAAAACCGATGAATCGAATTTTAATGACGATAATTCAATAAAACTGAAATTTATTGCAATTGAAAGAATTGTGTTGAGGAACTCTAAATAGGAATATATTTAGATACAAAAATAATTGAAGAGTAACATTTACTTACTGAAAAAGTGGTCTAATTGAAATAATAAATCTGTAAAGATGTCAGAACTGATTGCAAATATATATTGGATTGAATAACATTATTAACGAGGTCGGAATACTGCCAAATAATAGAGAGGAATCTGCATTGCAGTATTTGAACCACTTGCTCAAGGGCTTCTAGTTTGTGCATTTTAGAAAGTTGAATTCTTCCAAGATGGAGTTGTTTTGAAGGAAAAATCTAGAAGAAAAATGTACTCGTGAGCTAATTAATTCGTTCGGAAGAACAGAGCGAGGTAATTTCTATATTGAAACAGTGAGCTGCATTCCCCATTCGAGTTTATGGAGTGTACGGAAATACATTTAGAAAAGTTGAAATTAAAATTTTGAATTAAATTTAATTTAAATCAAAATTATAATTGAATTAATAAATATGACGGGAAGTCCGATATCACTAGACGTCTGCGACTCAAGTAAAAACCAATCTCAAAAAACAAACAATCAATCTGAATAAATTGGCGAATTTGAGACAAATTATTATTGAATATTTTAGCCTAGTGCAGCTCAAAATTTTTGAGCAGTAAGAAGATACAAATGAGTCAATTTCAACTTTCATCTTTAATAATAGGCTAAGATTTTACAAAGTTTTTATTTTACAAATTTAGTTGATTTTGTCTTTTTTTGAAATATTGCCCCAACATCCTTGCCAAACTAGAAACTATGTCTTCATAGCTCTACTCTCTGTTTTTCGTATTGAATTCAATGCTACAATTTGTAAATATTCCAGAAATTACGTCTGAAGTAAGTTCATGATCAACATTTTGATAATCAGCATCGAATATAAGGAGACAGCTAACGCCATCTAACAACAAACCAGAAAACTAACTGGTGACTCCATTATTGTGAGTTGCTTGCTTGTGATTGGCTGGGGGCGTGGCCAGTTGGGGGCTGAGCTTAGTGAGACGACCAATCGTATTGCGTGAAGAATTTCAAGGAGGACTGACAGTATTCTCCCACTTCTATGAATGGCTGAAAATACGATGGCCGTTCGATTCGATTTTCGCTGAAAAATATTGTCATTATTTATAGGCTCATTTCATTAGGTACAGTTGTAGGCACTTGCCAAGTTCAGTTGTTAAAGTCCGTATTGCCATGATAATAGCTGATGCCCAGAATGTAAGAGAATTGATGGAAAAGGAGGAATCCTTCTAAATTGAAGGATCAAGGAAAGTTATCCCTTTCAACGGAAACTCGAATTGAATCGAAACTGATCTGAATTCTGAACTATCCGTTCAGGAAGCATAAAAATTAAACATCCTGGGACAATTTGAAACTTACAAACAGCCCAATCTCAATTTTAAATGAAACACTTATGTGTCTAGTGTATGTTGTGCCTAGTGCCTAGTTCCTATTCTACGGGATTTCTAAACTTTTTGAAACATGCCCCAGTTCCTAAAAGCTACTTCTATGTATTATACTTACGTATATTTTTGTTTATTGATGTACCTGGGAGGGGGTAACTTATGCAACCTGCTCAACCTCCAAACATTATATTACAATTAATTTTATCGTCGGTCTGCCACACGGTTGCAAAAACTGCCATTTTTAAACCACCGTGTATTTTGAACAGTCTTCCTTATCAAAATTTAGGCTATCGTCCGACTCGTCTTGTGCTTGATAATGGATATCTTTTCATACCAAACAAAGATACATTTTTATTCGAGATGTAAATACAACCCATTTATCGCTAAAAGTTCAATAAAAACGTGATTAATTAATTGCACAACACAATCGGTTTAAAAATATTACGCGATAATGTCCTCAATATGACACGCATTGTATACGGAAAACACAGACGCTCATATAATCAATGGAGTTTTTCCAGTACAATTATTATCATTCATAACGATCTGTCCTATTCTAAAGACTCAATAGGCTCATCGCTCGTAATAAATCGGTTATTGTTTCTATCAATTTGTACCCGTTTGCGTAATCGCTGAGAAGTATTTTTGTCGTAAAACACAATAAAATTGTGTCTGTTTTGATTATGGCAGGGGTAATAAGAAAAGGTTTGCAAACAATAAAATAAATATACATAAATAGGAATATTATAAATGATAAGGAGTGTGTGAGTGAGTTAGTAGAGGACTACTGGATCAATCCTGGGCGAATAATTAGTTGAATAGGTGTAATACAGGAGGTGAGGGGATCGTAAACAATAGGCGAATTATTGAATTGTGGATAATTAGATACTGCAGTTATGTAATGGTAACTGAGACAGAGTACCCCTTTGCCAGTAGGTTATACACTACTGTAGGCTACTGTGAGTGTGCATAACAATGGAACAATATTGAAGCAAATTGGGTCTGATCTTGAATAATGGAATAATGGTTCCTATCTGAGTCAATTGCCTCCACTCCATTGACGCATCCTGGCTGGCTCTCTGTATAATGGACTGTGAAATGGTTTTACAAGGGCTATTATTGGAAATGTGTTGTTGATTCAATGGTTTGGGTTTTAAATAACATGTGAAGGATAGAGGTTTCCATTCAATTTAATAAAATTAAAAATGAATTAAAAATCAAATCATGAACAAGTGTTGTCGTCGAATCTTGTAATTTTTCACCCAATTTGTAATAGAATGTAAGAGCTTGAAATCTTGTTCAATATTTGACAATATTCTAATGGCGATTAAGTCTATTCAAATCTTGGATATAATATGAAAAAATTTGATGTACTTTGTAGCAAATTGCACATTATTATGATCCTATCGAACTCCATATCCTTATGCTGTAATACATGAATATTTTATGTAAATTGTTATTACAAAATGTATTAAAATGATGTATACATTATTGTTCGTGCAACCTCTTAAAAGAAATGTGAAATCTATTCAAATTTTTACTAATACTTGACAAGACTTTTGGAGACTTGAAGACTTAACAAATAGCCTATGTAACAAGTTTTGAAGCTCTTTTATCAAATTTTAACGTGTAAATATACTCTTTTAGGCTAGCTGATCTGAAGAGTTCCAATTTGAATTAATTCAATCCACAACTGGAGCTACTTGAAGTGTTCAATCCTAGGAATGGAGATCATGAAATATATTAATGATCCTTGATATTTGATCTAAGGAATTTTCCAAGAAATAAATCAAATACACGAATTTAAATGGTGGAATTCCAATGATTCTTGACTAGGGCCAATATGGTTAGTCAAGACGAGATTAGTCACGTTTAGTCACAGTACTTCACATAGTTGCTTATGAAGCAACACACACCGATTAGTCATTGCATCGGTGTGTACTGCTTGATAAGCAACTATGTGAATTACTGTGACTAAACGTGACTAATCTCGTCTTGTCTTGACTAACCGGTGTACGCCTAGCCTAATTATATGACTAGGGTGTTTCTGAGCCTATAATGTAAGATATCTTCCTATATTGTTCCATATTTCTATATACCTGACGATGAACACGTATTATTTATCTGTAAACATTAGAAATAGAAATTTATTAATGAGGTATAAAATTCTTGATCTTCAAAATCATGACTCACTAGTATGCACATTGTTAATATGTATTAATATGGATCTTAACAGAAAATTATTTTTAAAATACAACTTTATTCAACTTTGCAAAAACTCTAATTTCTTTTTCTTTTGTTTTGCAGCTCCAAACAACCATGCTGTATTATGCAGTCGATCTCATGCCTACTATCAGCTCAATATGCTGCAAGAATCGTTAGCCGATGCTGATCTAGTAATCAGGATCAAACCTCAATGGAGTAAAGTGAGTGAATTTTTCAAAATGATTATGAAAATGAAATTTTAAATCACCGTTTCAAATCAGTTATTAAAAAAATGGTAACTTCTCATTGATTAATAAGGCAACTATGTACGGTAACGAAATGACTGTACATAAAAAGATTTGTGAACACAACATAATATAACTCAGTCATTAAATAGGCTAAATAAAAGAGCCCTTCAATTTTTTCTAGCTCTTGTAATTTCTTGTTTCTTTTAAAACTCAATCACAGTCGAGAATAAATCAAATCCTCTCCTGAAATCTTATTTTTTCGCAAACTAACTGGCTACTCTGGTACAAAACATTAATTACTCCATAATATTATACTGGTAGCCCAAACAACGGTGTTGAAACATACAAAACTCATACCCAATCTTAATTGAACATGTCAAGCTAGGCTGCCAAGTACCAACTGACAAGTTAGAAAACCTCTGTTTAGCTTCTGAATTTCAATTAAATTCCACTCTGCGATAAAACAAAATGAATAGCTGAACTCCGACGACTTATCGGCAAAAAACTGGTTTTGTGAGAATATCTAAACTGCGGTTTACTGCATGTAAGTGAAAAATAGATAGAAGACGACATGTTGCGTCTGGCTCAGTGAACATTGAACAAATTCAATTAAATGATTGAACAGTCATGAACCTCAATGAACTGAGCTGATAGTGTTTCCTTCCTGAATGATAATTGCAGCTCAATCATGTTTCTGGGAGTTTTTATTAGCTTGACTAGTTTAACTGAAGGTTGAGCTTGTTTTTCTCAACAGAATGCAGTTGATTGACTCGTTAAATTTGATTTGTAAGTTTGATTTAATGTAAAAAATTATTCGCGATAATACAATTTGTAGTAGGAATATTTATGCCTATTGCTCTTGTAGCCTGAAAATTAATTTTGAATCATTTCGCACCTTTTCTCGAGAACCACTCAACCGATTCCTTCAAATTTCTTTTGAAGAGAACCCTTTTTGAGCCTCCCAAATACCTACTTGTATTCTTTCCTCATAAATTCGCTCCCTGCATCTACATTGCTCAGTAGGAGCAAATAATTCATTATTCATTCCAACATCTGAACAAATTCATTCTGATTCATGAAGAAGGTTGTTGACTTTGTAATTAAGGGGGCTACTCTTACTCTCACACACTCGCTCTCCCTCACTCTTTTATCTTTCTCTCTCGCTCTCTCTTTGTATGGGAGCTGCTCTGACTATCTGAAGAAATCAGCCCTAATGTTGAATGATATCTCGTAGAATGATTTCGTATCAGCTTGACTCTTATAAACCATATTATAAATACTCTTATAATAATATAAATAACTTTTATAAACCAGATAAGTAAATAAATATTTAAAACCATCAACAGCTGATTGCACAAAAGTTGTTTAAATTCAACTGCCGTAAAACTATGTCATCTGACGGAACCGATACAGCAATATCACAGTTTAGCTCCGTCAATTGACGTCATTTTACGGCGGTTAAATTTATGTGGCTTTTCTGCAATTGACCGCAGTTAAAAATGTACTATGAGTATAGGCTGATTGAATACACTAAATTTAAATAATTTTTTGTCAAATAAATGATTATTTTTCATAAGTTTTCTCACGTTTTCCATGTAATGAGGGAATAAGTTGTCAATATTTTTATAAGATATTATTTCTGTTACAGGGTTACTATAGAAGAGGTATGGCGTTATCAGCTCTAGGTCATAATGAAGAGGCACTTATATCGTTTGGAATATGTATAGCACTAGATAACAACGTATACGCTGTCAAACCTGATGTTACGAGGGTGAGTTGAGGTCTATTTTATTGTACACAGACTGTACAGTCTTTGGATTTTATTGAAAAGCGTGAATAAAATTATTCTTATTTAATCATTCACTCACACATGCCAGTCATTTTCGTCACAGCCCTGACGAATCTGCCCTCAAACATTCAAATATAACCAAATTTATTCTCTACTTTCCTAATATTTCGCTAGTTGAAAAGCATTTTAAAAAAATGATGAGACGCATGTTTTCTTCCATCTTTTTCCCTCTCCTTTTCCTCCTCTTTCCTCTCCTCTTTCTTCTCTTTTTCATCTTCCCCCATCCTCTTTCTCTTCTTCTTTCTCCTCTTTCCTCTCCTCTTTATCCTCTTTTCTCTCATCTTTCTCTTTCTCCTCTTTCCTCTCATCTTTCTTCTCTTTCCTCTCCTCTTTCTCCTCCTTCCTCACCTCTTTCTCATCTTTTCTCTCCTCTTTCCTCTCCTCTTTCTTCTCTTTCTCATCCTCTTTTAGTCCATCCTCTTTCCATATTCTTACTTATCCCTGACACGAGATCGTTCAATAATTCGAAATGCTCTTGCAGGGTTCGATTTCACTCTCCTAGCAACTAATTTTTTATTCACTCCGCTGAAAACATTTGTATTATGTATGAATGAACTCACGTGTCTTGCAGGATTTTTAAGTTGATAATTTTTTTCGACTTTCAATCTCACTGCTATGACTCGTGACATGTGAACTATTTATTGAATCCAATTGGAATTTTATTGAGCTAATAATCTTATCATTGCCTACAATGATGATTATATATCTATGATGTAATTACTACATCTATGATTATATCGATGATCATAATACATTATGATTACATTAAGCTATTTATTTTCCATTTTCAAACCATTTCATTTCTCAAATAACAGACAGTCCACTTTTTTGACCGGTTGCGCTTGGAAATCCAATCGAACTTAATCACCGTAAAATAATTTTATTGCATTATCAGATTGCACAATAAATACAAACATACTTTGAAACATATAACGAACTTATTCACGAAAAAAGCTTGTAATAACTATTCCCTTTAAAATTATAATAATATAGACTACGATAAACATTATTAATAAACACTAAAACTTATCACATAACAATTTCTTGAAATCGATCTTCCAATTTCTAACCACGTTTCTCTTTCAATTGCAGTTACTTCAAAGGCTGTTCCAGAATAATAATCTAAGCAAAGGATTGAGGTGTAGTTTATCACTTGTAAATAATAATTTGAATACGAGCGACTGTGAAGGCAACTCTAGTGAAGATGACGACTATATTCAGGTAATTGGAGTTTAATTTCCATCAAAATAATATTTTTGTTACAAAAAAATTTGTACTGTTCAATACTTATTTGTCTTCTGACGTAGATTTCCTTTCCATTGGTTCCAATCCATTTAAACAAATTATTATATCTATGTTTGAATAATCGATTTCAGTTTGTAAAATTTGTTTTTATCATTTATATTTGTGATAAATTTTGAATTGGTTAGTTAAGTAACTCAATGCTTAATTCATGATGTGGGTTATTCATTCATTATCTTATTTATGAATTGAAGCCAAACACATAAACTCAGAAATATAGTTTTGTGCCGGAAGTCTATAAAGGTTCACTAGAATTATTACTGCTGTAATGTTATAATGTATAAACCTATTAATATATTGAATGGAAAGGAAGTTGGTATAATTTCATATAATACAAGATGAACAAAAACCAAATTGACTAGGGAGACAAAAATTAAAAAAAGAATGAACTAGAAATTGTTGGAAATTTATTGAGAATTAATAGATGATTAACTTACAGTAAGATATTGTTTTTTGTCAAATACAGTATTCTCTTGAACATTGAAAAACTTAATAAAATTCTGAATATTGCTTAAAACTATAATTGATGTACGAAATTTACTTCATTATTAACATTTTTTTACAGAATATGAAGCAGACTCAAGTATCAAAGCTTCCTGTACATCTATTGCTCGATAGGATATTCTATGAAGTGGAAAAAATCAAAGGTGAGTTATCGTTTAAAAAATACATACTCATTGAATATTTCTGCCCGTATCATCCAAAAAATAAAAGAATATTTATTGGAAGGGTGACCGCTTATTTGCCAGCACCACTGGCTTTATTGAAGAAAGTTTGAAAATCATTGTTTACCTAAAACAGTTTGTCGTAGAGATCCTATTAGAATAGATTCAAGTGGACCCGTGTTTATATTCTATTTTAAAACAATACGGATCTTATCAATTTTGAAAACGTCAAGTTTGAACTCATTTTCACATCGAATAATGGGATTTCTAACACACATATAGGTTATAAACTGCTGGAAATAATATGAACTAAAGATATATTGTGTGGTGAATAGTAGATCATAATAATTATGAGAATTCAATTCGAATGACAAAGAAATTCACAATAAAATTAAAATTGATTACGTTTATCAGTCTGTTTAGAATTGCTAAGGAGGCATGCTCGCAACGTTACAATGTAATTCTATGCTAATATAATCAACTTCGACATACATTTCTCTGAGCACACTACACAGCCTCAATCAACAATGTAACTCTTATCACACATCCTAGTAACAAATGTAGTTTTATTTATTCTGGAACTGTAGAAACTAGTGACATCATGATCGGTAATTACCGTAAAATTTTACAACTTAATTATTGAGCCTCAAACAACAATGTTATCACACATCTCAGTAACAAATGTAGTTTTATTGCAAATTGTGGAAATGAAAATACATCACGATTGGTAATTACTATCAATTTAACAACTTAATGATTGTTTATCAGGGATATCTTTGATGCGATCCATAGACAACGATAAAATGGGAGTAATATGTTGAATCTAATGATAATAGAAATGTGTCTGGGTTGGTGTAATTACCAATAACACAGTAATTGAACTTGTACCTGTTTTCAAGCGTGGAAAAAATGTTTAAGGTGATCAAGCTTTTCGATTTAATGAATGGTTACCACTTCGAAATTATACATTTCATGGGTGGCCATGTGAAATTCGCTACAATTTCGATGCTCTGGTGTCTAGTACTTATAACCGTACTAATCAACTTCAAATCCTATTATTTTGAGCAATCACAAAAAAATTACAGAAATTATTGTGGGATTATTTTTGCTTTCCGAAGTTCCTCATCATGTATTTCGTTTCATGTTGCAAATCACAGCAATTTTGTACGAATCAATGTTCTCTTTTTGGCTGTTTGAAACTGAGAACAATTAATATTATTACTGTGATCCAGTCTCAAAACTATTTTTAAATTGAACGTAGAAGAAGAAGAAGAAGAAGAAGAAGAAGAAGAAGAAGAAGAAGAAGAAGAAAAAGTAATAGTGAGAAATACATTCATTTGTAAGAGAAAAAATAGTGATTCAAAAACCATGGATTTTGAATCACTAATTTTTTCCCCTACAAATGAATACGCTATGTCGATTGAAACTTCATTTATCAACAAAAAAGTTGAACTTACTTAAACGTGGAAATTTTACTGTAATGTAAAAATGTTAATTAATGGAAACAGTTGACAGGTTTCACAGTAACAATTTTAAAGTATTTCACATAATTATTTGACACACTTGGGTACCGGTAACTTGATTACAACACAAATAGATTATTAAAAGTTGAACAAAACATGTTTTCGACATCGATCAACATTTCAATAAATCGCAGTTGAATTTTTTATTTGCATAAGACTTGAAAGATATACGCTCTACTCGATGTAAACTTATAAAGATAAGTACCGGGTTACATGATTTCGGTTATATAACTGTTCAAAGTTGAACGGGTATCGCATTAACGTTTATGTGATACAAATAACCACTTTATTATATAAACTGGACTTTATAATATTGCGATGCATCCATGTACAAGAAAGAACCAATGTATAAATAGTTGCATGATAAAAGATAAGGAATTTACAAACTTCTAATAGTTCTCTGGTAGAACATTCTTGGTGTGAAGGGATTACTATGGTGTGAAGTAGTTGAGTGTACAGTACAAAACTTATACGGTATGTGCGAATAATTACTCGATTTTTAATATTTTAGTTGAGTTATTTTTGTGAACCAAATTAAGGAAGGCTATTATTTTACAAGATCTAGGCTATTTTGATTATGAAAAATTCATTCCAAGTGAATTAAAATTCCAAGAAGCACAATTTGAAAAATTGACTTTTGAAGTGGGTAGCACTTGTTAAATTTTCTCCAAATTAATACTCATATATACATCCATGTTGAAATTACATAATATTTATAAATCGACAATCCATCCAATCATCTCTTATTACAATTGTGTTGATTGATCAAAGTTATTGGAATTAGGTGTCAATGTATAAGAACCAATGTATTAAGTATGGTGTGAAGATATACTTTTGGATTATCTCTATACTTTTGGATTTATTACTAACAATGGCTGAATATTGACATCTATCCTTCAATTTTTAACGTTACTCATTCAATCCATTGATATTCCAGTGCAACGTTTTCCTCTCATAAACATTTTCTTTCTGATAATCAATTCAATAATTATCTTCCAATATATTCCATTCAATTTTATCCGCTTATAATAAAATATTAATTGCTTTGTCTCCATTTCCTCTAAAGCTTATGTGGACATCACATCTCAGCAAAAAAATACCTTGAAGGAACTATAAATAAATAGCTTGATATCTCTTCCTTTTAATTGTCTTCTTCAATTGACTACCATTATAAAATTGTTATAAATATAGTGTATTTTATACAATTATAATTATACAAATAATATAAATTATAATTATAAAATAATGATTATAATTATAAAATAATATTATACAAGAAGTAGCTATTATATGTATGAATTGTGTCGTTTATCCATCCAAGGGTGAATCATTTGATGAAATCTCCACAGTAAGGCTAGGCGTACACCGGTTAGTCAAGACAAGATCAGTCACGTTTAGTCACAGTAATTCACATAGTTGCTTATGAAGCTGCACACACTGATGCAATGACTAATCGGTGTGTGTTCGCCTCACAGCAACTATGTGAAGTACTGTGACAACGTGACTAAACGACTGATCTGTCTTTGTCTTGTCTTGACTAACCGGTGTACGCCTAGCCTAACACATTTTTATTCGTTTAGTCGATGATGAGTTGACGACTTTCAGGTTTGTTCGTTCAGTATGCGATCTTACCTTTCCAGAGCACTTCCAAATAACTTTTAATAAGAATTTTTTTTTGTAAATTTTAAAATATAATTTCATATAAATTCTACAATTTCAAGTAATCAATTCATCCAACTTTTTAGTCTAACAGTGTCGTGGTGTCACTTTTGTTGCCAGATTCGGGAGCGAAGTCGACGTCCCAGTTTGTCGTGGACCTGAGTGCAGTGGAGCCGGCCGACTTTGACTGCATCCTGTGCTGTCGCACTCTGTGGCGACCCATCACCACGCCCTGTGGCCACACCTACTGCTCCATGTGCCTCGAACGCTGTCTCGACTACAGGTCCACTTGTCCACTATGCATGACGTCACTGGCTGATGTGAGTTCTTTGAAAAATTGTATTTCCCTATATTACCGATCCCCAGTACGGAAACTTTTCATGATGTATGGGTATTGTACTATCATTGAATATATACACTTTATATTCTATATATATATATATATATATTCTACATCTCTTTCTTGTTAATCATCCAAATTAAAACACTGCAGTCGTGGTAGCAGACTGATATTTCGGTCTAATACGCATGCGTGCCCAAATGATTGTCCAACACACAATATGACAACGTTGTCGGCAGTGGTGTAGTGGTGCGGGAAATTAATTAAAATTTATAGATAAATACTGATTAAGGCTAGGCGTACACCGGTTAGTCAAGGCAAGACAAGACGAGAGTAGTCACGTTTAGTCAAGTACTTCACAAAGTTGCTTATGAAGCAACACACACCGATTAGTCATTGCATCGGTGTGTGCTGCTTCATGAGCAACTATGTGATTTACTGTGACTAAACGTGACTAATCTCGTCTGTCTTGTCTTGACTAACCGGCGTACGCCTAGCCTAAGTATGAAATGATTGTTGTATTTGTATTCTCAGAAACATTCTACATGCTTAGCTATTGTAGGTTGTAGTAATTCTACAAAAACATATAGATACAAACTTCTTTTTAATCCGACAAATATATTTATTAAGCGTTCCTACACTGGACAATTCACCAATGATTGTAGAGAATATCTATTGGATCTAGCACCAAGCTTACCAGGGGTCTTTGAGGATTAAAACTTTAGCACTATAATTTTTATTCATTGATTATTATTAGTGTATAGCTTTGATCGGTGGGGAGACCCTTAGGTAGTTTCACCTCGCCGTATAACCCAACTTTCACTTGATTGTTTACACATCGATTCTCTCTTAACAAATACTAATTTGGTTTTTTCTGTTGGCAGTACCTGTCCGTGCACCGCGCCCAGGTCACCGAGTTCGTGGAGCGCGCACTGTTGGCAGCCCTGCCGAGCCTGTACGCCGCGCGCATGCTGCTGCACACGCAGGAGGTGCTGGCACTGGAGGCGGACACGCCCGTGTTTGTCTGCACCACCGCTTTCCCCAGCATCTCGTGTCCGCTGTTCGTGTTCGAGCCACGCTATCGGCTGATGGTCAGACGGTGTGTGGAGTCGGGCACGAGGCAGTTCGCTATGGCTGCATGTGTCAATCAGCTGGGCACCAATAAGAGGTGAGCAAATCTCAAATATCAAGCGGCTTAGGCTAGGCGTACACCGGTTAGTCAAGACAAGACAAGACGAGATTTGTAGTCACAGTACTTCACATAGATGCTTATGAAGCAACACACACCGATTAGTCATTGCATCGGTGTGTGCTGCTAAGACAAGACAAGACGAGATTAGTCACGTTTAGTCACAGTACTACACATAGATGACAAGACGAGATTACTCACGTTTAGTCACAGTACTTCACATAGATGCTTGAGAAGCAACACACACCGATTAGTCATTGCATCGGTGTGTGCTGCTAAGACAAGACAGGACGAGATTAATCACGTTTAGTCACAGTACTTCACATAGATGCTTATGAAGCAACACACACCGATTAGTCATTGCATCGGTGTGTGCTGCTAAGACAAGACAAGACGAGATTAATCACGTTTAGTCACAGTACTTCACATAGATGCTTATGAAGCAACACACACCGATTAGTCATTGCATCGGTGTGTGCTGCTAAGAGAAGACAAGACGAGATTAATCTCGTTTAGTCACAGTACTTCACATAGATGCTTATGAAGCAACACACAGCGATTAGTCATTGCATCGGTGTGTGCTGCTAAGACAAGACAAGACGAGATTAATCACGTTTAGTCACAGTACTTCACATAGATGCTTGAGAAGCAACACACACCGATTAGTCATTGCATCGGTGTGTGCTGCTAAGACAAGACAAGACGAGATTAATCACGTTTAGTCACAGTACTTCACATAGATGCTTATGAAGCAACACACACCGATTAGTCATTGCATCGGTGTGTGCTGCTTCATAAGCAAGACGAGATTAGTCACGTTTAGTCACAGTACTTCACATAGTTGCTTATGAAGCAACACACACCGATTAGTCATTGCATCGGCTTTACAAGACAAGTCGAGATTAGTCACGTTTAGTCACAGTACTTCACATAGATGCTTATGAAGCAACACACACCGATTAGTCATTGCATCGGTGTGTGCTGCTAAGACAAGACAAGACGAGATTAATCACGTTCAGTCACAGTATTTCACATAGATGCTTATGAAGCAACACACACCGATTAGTCATTGCATCGGTGTGTGCTGCTTCATAAGCAAGACGAGATTAATCACGTTTAGTCACAGTTGGGTACTTCACATAGATGCTTATGAAGCAACACACACGATTAGTCATTGTATCGGTATGTGCTGTTTCATAGCAAGACAGATTAGTCACGTTTTGTGCGGTACTTCACATAGATGCTATGAAGCAACACCGATCAGTCATTGCATCGGTGTGTGCCGCTCATAAGCACAGCCATAATTACTGTGACTAAACGTGACTAATCTCGTCTTGTCTTGTCTTGACTAACCGGTGTACGCCTAGCCTAGACAGGGAAAGCAGCAAATCTCAAGCGGCTTATTGTCAGGGAAAGTAGAGATGGAAATTTACTGACTGCCAGTATTTGCCTCTTTAACTTACTTTCCCTGTCTAAAGGGGCACTTTTACTCTTGTAGCAAATTACCGTTGGCTAGTACTTTTTCCAATGGTATTAAGATCTCTTGAATAAAGCTGGTTCACAATAGATATTATTAATCATTAGTATAGGTTCCTGCTCTAATTAGGCCTACTTTAAAACTGAACAAAACCTGTGTATATTGACTTATCGAAGTATGCCATCTTTATGATTGAACCATGATTCTTCAAATAATTTCAACCTATTGTAATATTGTTGATATGTAACTTACTGATATGACAGGATTTTATATCTTAGATATCAGAGAAAAATCGCTGGAGGATATTAGCGAAACGTTTTGTGTCTAGATCCTAGATTATAATTGTGTAAGTTATTCTTACATAAAATTCATATAAGTAATAAGACTTATTTGATTATGTCATTTATTCAAGATATTTCTCTTGTACTATAAATTATTATATCCTATTGTCAAACTGTAATGTAAAGGAGACAGATTTAGGGTAACTTGTTGTCTCAATTGCTAAATAAATAAATAAATATTTTGAATTGGATCCTCTTTATTCAACAAAAATGTACAAGTAAATTTACAGTAGGCTACCTCGTTGTGTAGGTACTGAATTTAGGCATAAATCATTTTCGTCGAAAATATTCAATTTTATCTACTAATTTGACAAAATGAAAATTGTTTCAAGACTTCAGCTTATTGGAAATAAATCTAAGTTAAACAAAAGGAATTGAAATGCAGACATTTTATTGCTAAAAAATAATTTTCAAACTTTCAGGTTTTCAAAATTGTGATTGTTTTATTTGGTGGTATCTTAAACAGGTTTTCCAAACTGTGAAATATTTGATTGATCAAATAATATTTTATTGTTATAATGATAACAACTAAGAGTAGCGTGAGAGTTGCTGCCAACCAGTGCCCAACGGCTGTTAACTTGAAGAAGAAGAAGAAGAAAGAAGAAAGAAGAAGAAGAAGAAGAAGAAGAAGAAGAAGAAGAAGAAGAAGAAGAAGAAGAAGAAGAAGAAGAAGAAGAAGAAGAAGAAGAAGAAGAAGAAGATGATGAATAACAACTAATAATATTTCATTATCTCATTGATAGTTCTATTCAATAGAAAAATTTATTCTTTCTCAATCCATGGCCATGAACCTGTAATATTGAACTCGAACTAATCGCGTGCTGTGGTTTTGTTCAGCAGATACGCGGACTTCGGCACAATGCTGGAGATCAAGGACTGGGTGCTGTTGGCCGACGGCTGCAGCATTCTGTCGACGGTGGGCGTGCGTCGCTTCCAGGTGATGTCGCGTGGCGAGAAAGACGGCTACGACACGGCACGGGTGCAGTACATCAGCGACACACCCATTCCCGCTCACCGATACAACGGTCAGTTTTATCACAATGTTCTACCAGTTTTATCGATTATTCATTTATAGCAGGATCCAATTAACTTGTCATAAATCAGCTGATCCAGTATCCACGATGTACCTATCTTTGTTTTATTATTATTTTCTTCCACCCCTTCTTCTTTGCTTCTTCTTCTTCTTCTTCTTCTTCTTCTTCTTCTTCTTCTTCTTCGTTGTCTTCTTCTTATTATTTCCTTCTTCTTCTTCTTCTTCTTCTTCTTCTTCTTCTTCTTCTTCTTCTTCTTCTCTCTTCTTTTTCTTTCTTCTTCTTCTTCTTCTTCTTCTTCTTCATCATCTTCTTCTACTCCTTCTCCTCCATCATCTTCTTCTTCTGCTCCTCCTCCTCCTCTTCCTCCCCATCCTCCTCCTTCTTCTCCTTCCTCTTCTCTTCCTCTTCTTCCTTCTTTTTTTTCATCTCCTTCTTTCATTCATCTTTATCTCACTCATCGCCTCCTCCTCACGTTTTCGTTTTGTTGAACATTGTCTTGTTCTGTATAGCAGGATCCATTTAACTTGTCAGAAATCAGCTGATCCAGTAATAATTAAACAGTGATTTCGACACAATAATCAAAAGGCTTGAAAGTCTTAAAGACCTTTAAAGTCTTTAAAAAACCTTTTTAAAGAAGACCTTTCAAAGAATAACTTTTTAAAAGACCTTTTCAATAATCTGCGAGATTCAGCATTTGTAGGTCAAGTATTGTGATCATATGCTCGTCGATCAGCTGATTTATGACAAGTTAATTGGATCCTGCTATACTAATAATGCATTGCGTACATGTTGCAAATGAAGTAAATCGACCAGATAGGTGAATGTTTTCAATGAGAAGATGAATTAATTTATTCATTTTAAAAACGTAATTGCACATAGGAGTCAATACAATGGACGGTCTCTGGGTAAAAGGGAATAAGTCAATTTTTCCATTTTTTTATTTTATTGAAAATCAACTTCTTTAACAGCTTTATCTTTGGGTATAAGGCAATAATTCCATACTCTACTATAACAGCTGTAATTTCCCATGTGAATATTGTAATAAGTATTTAGTAGATAACTTCGTGTGAGTAAAAGATAATCAGTCTATTTTTGACTTTATGCTCTGACTAGTATTAAGCGTTGTTTCTGAAATTTCAACTATGAAAACTTTTTTATTTATTGTATTGTAGATCCATTCTCCACTAGTTTACTACCCTATATTTATTCTTTATCTGTACTTCTTTAACTTCACATCACTAGTTTTGAAATGAGAAAAGTAGAATTCAAATTCAAATTTCTTTATTCTCCGTATAAATACAATCAGCAACAAGTGCCTGTATATCACAGTCGTCATTAATTTTACTATATTATAAAAGTACAATATACCTTTTTGAAACAAAGTCATACTCACGTCAAACTCACTTTATTGTAGCAACCTTTTCGTCGTGTTGTTCGACATCATCTAAATTTACTATTAAATTACGACTGCATTAAGTAATGGAATTAAGTAAAGTAATGGAAAACAGCATTGATTTCATCTAATCTATTCTTCTATATGGTACCTTCTAATAGAGGCATCATAATATTATGGTATAAGGATTAGTATTTATTCTCACACTTATTCAGAAAGTCTTTTCAGTTAATCCACTGACAACTATTCAACTTACTTAGAAGATTG